>CM071571.1:170175515-170547510 GCA_036426205.1 Ascaphus truei
AGCACTCCTCATCCGAGAGGCTCCCCCGCACCCCGCTGCGCAGTTATCGCCCAAAGCACCCCTCAGCAAGCTCGAAACCAGCACAGACAGGAAAGCGCGACCAGCAAACAAGAAAGCGATCCACAACCCCTCATAATCTCTCCAGCACCCCCTCGATCATCTTTATATCTCCCCCAGCACCCAATCATAAGAAGATGAGAACAGAACCGGAAGAAGAAGAGAGAAAAAGTGTGAAAAACGTAAGCACGAAGTAGCTCCAAAAGCACTAATAATCAAAGCTCTCAAAGCACCCATCATCAATCTTCTCACGAAACCCTCAACCCCCCATCATAATATTATATTTGCCACCAGCACCCCATCATCCTTCATTATCTCCCAAGCACTCCTCATCTCATAGGCTCCCCGGCTTCCTGCACCCCTGCCTCATCCTATATTCCCCCAGCACTCCATATCAATCTCTCCAAGCACCCCTCATAATCCCCCCCCCCCCTTATATCGCCCAGCCACCCATCATCCTCATATCTCCCCCTTGCCTGGCAACCCCTAATCCTCGTTATCTCCTGCACCCCTCATCCGCATATCTCCCCCTGCACCCTCATCATCAAAAACTTTTGAGAGACAAAAGACCAGAGAGAGAAACAAAAAGAGAGAAAAAGGAAAAAGTAACAAAAGAAGACACAAAGTAAAAAGAACAAAAATAATTAATAAAAAAAAAGAAAAAAAGGGGCGGAAGGGAAAAACAAAAAGAAAAAAAAAGCGCACCCAAAAGAAATAGAAAAAAAGAACAACAAGGAGACCAAGAACAGAAAAGTCCGAAAACAACGAAAGCCTCTCACCTGCACATACAAAGAAAATACAACTGCACTATCAAACACCCAATGCACCTCCCCCAAAACAACCCCCCAACCCCCTTTGCACCTACCTCCCCCCCCACCCCCTGCACCTCCCCCCCACCCCCCTGACCTCCCCCCAACCCCCGCACCTCACCTCCCCTCCACCCCCTGATGCACCTCCCTCAAAAAACTGCACGTCCATACCCACCAACCCCTGAAGTCACCTCCCAGTTGAGGTTTGACCCTCACCTCCCCCCCACTTCCCTGCACGCACCTCCCCCCCACCCCTGCACACTCACATCACTCCCCACTTGCACATCCCCCTCCCCCCCTGACCTTCCATCCACCATGTATCTCACCATCACCATCCCTTGCCACCTACCACCCCCAGCCTGCACCCTCACCACCCCCCCCCCAATGCACATCACACCACCCCCCCCCCCCCCCCCCCCCCTGGGCCCCAAACAAAACAAAAAAAAAAAAAAAACACGAAACAAAAACAACAGGGAAACGCACAAAACAAACACAGGAACCGAAAAAAAAAAAAAAGAGGCGAAAAAGAAACCAACCCCCACGGCACACGAACCAACAACCCAACTGAAAATTAACCCCACCACCTGAACCTGCACACCACCCCCGCAACCGCCCAAAAAAACAAAGTGCACATTCATGCACTCCCCCTCCACATCCCCACCCCCTGCACCTTCCCCACCCCCTGGCCCATCCCATCCACCCGATTCCCCCACCCCCTGCACCTCCCCCCCCCCCCCTGCACCTCCCCCCACCCCCTGCACCTCCCCCCCCACCCCCTGCACCTCACCACACTCCACCCCCCTGCACCTCACCACCCACACCCCCTGCCACATCACCACCACACCCCCCCTGCAACTCAACTCACACCCCCCTGCACACCTCCCCCCTTCCCCCCCTCCCCCCCCTTTGCACTTCATCTCCCACCCTTGCACCTCAAATCTCCCCCCCTGCACTCATCTCCCCTCCCCTGGCACCTCATCCACCCCCCCCCTTGCACCTCATCTCCCCCCCCCCTTTGCACCTCATCTTCCCCCAACGGCACCTCACGGAGCAGGCAGGACTAGCAAGAGGAGGGGGCGGGGAGGGGGGAGAGCAGGAGGGGGGGGCGCGGCCGAGAGAGGAGGGTGGGGGGGGGTAGCGGCCAGGAGAGAGGGAGGGGGGGGGGCTCGCGGCCCCGAGAGAGGAGGGGGGGGGGCTCGCAGCCGGAGAGGAAGGGGGGGGCTCGCGGCAGGCGTAGAGGAAGGGGGGGGCTCGCACGGGAGAGAGAGGAAGGCAGGGGGGGGCTCGTGGCTGGGAGAGGAGGGGAGCGGCTCGCGGCCGGGAGAGGAGGCTCGGGTGGGAGGGGGGGGAAAGCCGCCGCAGGCCGCACAATGAGTGCAGACTGGCAGCATGCGACCCGCGGGCCGCGTGTTGTGCAGGCCTGGTCTAGGGTGTTTTTGAGAATAGGTGTGACCACTGCATGCTTGGAGGAGGGCAAAGTGCCAGAGGACAGGGAGGAATTGAAGATGTGGGTGAGTGTGGGGACTAAGACAGGAGCAACAGTTCTGATAATGTTTGATGGGATGGGATCAAGAGGGTATGTGGTTGAGATATATAAAATCATCTTAGAAACTTTCAACTCTAATAGGAGAAAAGCAATTCAAGAGTTGAAGAAGTAGGTTTAGGTAGAAGCAGAGAGGAGGGGGAGGGACAGAAGGAATCTCATTGTGGATCGGATCCACCTTGGTTTTAAAGTGTTCAGACCTTGAGGAGAAGTGAAGGAAGGATGGGAAATCTGCTCCAAGGCACTTCTTTGGAGTCATACCCAGTGTTCCATATGAGGTAACCCTGTCTCTATAAGGTGTAATGATGCATGACTTAACAGTTGGGACCCATTTCCCCACTAAAACAGTCACCTAGAAGGCCCCTCTGCAAAGTCCACCATGCACTTCTGCACTTACAACCAACCACCTGCCTTTTTTTTTTTTTTTTGCATGTTCATGGGTCATATGTATTATTTAGGATCATTATTTTTATTAAACATTGCTTTTTTCCCACAGTAATTTTAACATTCTGCAATACTATTAGGGAATTTAACTTGTATTTTTTTTTTAAGGATTTTATGAAATGGCTGCAGCTTTGGGGGGGAAAAAGTCATGTTTTTAGTGCTTAGTGATTACAAGTGTATAATATAATTACTTTGGAGAATAGGTGTTATTATGATATATAGAACAGTTAGAAAAGAAGCGGTAATGTGCTTTATTTCGTCCTTCTCACGGAGCCTCATGTTTTGTTTCTTAGTAATTCTATGGGGCGTTGCCCATGCTCAGGAGCCAGAATACAGCTATGGCTGTGCAGAAGGAAGCTGCTACCCAGCCACAGGTGACCTGTTGATTGGCCGATCCGAGCAGCTCACTTCATCCTCCACATGTGGCCTCCAGAAACCAGACTCCTTCTGCATTGTTAGCCATCTTCAGGTAATGTCTGCTTCTCTGTGCCTTAAAGGCTTCTGCTTGCATCCCTGCTGACCTGATGGTTAATCTGGCTTTTCTCATGAAACATGAGCGCAGAGAGATGGACACACCAACTCCCAAGGGGGTTCTGCAGTTTTTCCCAGGCATGTATGAAGCTTTCCCCCTCCACATTCCCCCCTCCCCCCCATCTTAACAGAAAACATCTGGTGCGAGGCTTAGCTGTTCTGTGACTATCTCACACACACATGTGCATTGTTTGAAGAGTTGCATCTGTGTAGTTTCCTGTCCTTGTTTACATTGCTTTCAGATTGTAAGATCTTTCTTTTGTAAAAGAATTAACTTCTTGGCTGCTGGACAGGCCTTCATTATATTGTACTGTACACCCAGTTCTTATTATTTTTTCAAATCTTGTGTGAAAATGCCTTTACATGTGCTACATTATTCTGCTAATGCCACTTCTGATTCCTTGTGAACACCCCAGCACTTTTCTTCCTTTGCGGAGGATATTGGGGAGGGGAAATGGTGGGTGGGTGTTTTATAAACCAGGGGTGCGCAAACTGGGGTATGGCACGAGATTTTTCTGGGGGGGCGCGCGCGCGGGCGGTTGCAGTGGGCCCGCGCTCTTCCCCAAGGCATTCAAATTAAATGCCGGGTGATCGCGTGAGAACTCTGGATCCTCAATTTACTGTGATTCAGCCGGCATCTGGAAGCGTCTCCATGGCAATGCGGCATTAAATGACGCTGCGGTGTCGTGTGATGTCACATGCGCATTGCCATGGCAACACAGCGTTGAATGACGCCGTGGGTCACGCGACGTCACAGGACCCCTCGCGTCATTTGACACCGCACTAAGCAAAGAGGGGCGCGACCACCAGGGGACACAAGGCAGGGGGCGCAGGGGCAAAAGTTTGAGCACCCCTGTTCTAACCCGTCCCACAGGCACCTTTAGATAAAACTTGTTGTTAATCTTTATTTTATTAATAATTTTTTTTTACTGGGAAGTAACCTCTTGTTTTCAAGTATGTCCTGGGCACAGAGTTATGGTGACAAATACATAGTGAGCAGGGTTATGCATTATATACAAGACATTGCATGCACAGTCACTTTTCCTGTTTCTTTATCTTGCACTTATCCACAAAGTGCCAGACCAAATAAAGAGTTAGTACAGCTAACAGGCAAACCGCTTATTTTTATTTGATTTTTTTACACATCCATTTGAGAGGTGTCTCTTTCAGTAATCACAAGAAAGAGATAGATAATATTTACTCTGAAAGAGAATATCAGGCACTGAAGATCCTTCACAGCACTTTGTTTTACACTGAGTGACCGAAGTCTAGACCATTTCCTGATCACAGTAACTACTTTTTTTTTTTTTTTTTTACATCTGGGCTATTTCATTGAAGGGTGGGATGAGGTAATAGTTACAGAAAATATTTTTATCATGAGCCGAGACATTTTAACTAATAATTGCTCTTGTCTTGTACAATATCGAATTAATGACACTCTTTATTTTATAGTGTGGCGCAGAAGTGGTATATTATACAAGGCTGTCCCTTGCACTTCTGTATGGTGCTCATCCAATGGCCCAATACCTGTTTTCTGTATAAATACAAAGATTAAGCTAGGTTTTTGTTTTTGATATTTTTTGACAAGTAGGAAGTTTTAACTTGGTTGTGTGCATTGTTCAGGAAAGAATTAATAAAACACGGGTTCGTTCCCAATTGTGCATTATAAACGACTTTACCAATCAAATGACAACTGTTTGGAGAAAGGTAATCGCTGTGAATATGGCACATGTTTCTTCATACCAGGTGGGCTGTGAGCTAGGGTTGGCAGGGGTCCAGTATTGAACCGGTCTGTCCTGTATTTGGACACACTGTCCAGTAATAAATTAGAGGTAATGCTGGACATGTATGTGTGGACATAGTGACCTGACCGGCTTGGGGGGCCGCGGGATTTACCTGAGCAGGGAGACAGCAGGGCTGTTGCTAGGGAGCTGAGCAGCTTCCTCCATCCTGATTGGCTGCTGTTGGGTAATGTCTGGTGGTGGGAGGAGGAAACAGCATGTTGTGGAGAGGTGAGGGGGGGGGGTGTATTTGTGTGTGTGTCTGTCTCGAGCGTGTCGCACTTTTCACCATTGTGTCCAGTATTTTTGGAGAAGCCTCCCGGCAACCCTAGCTATGACCCATTTTTAGTGGGCTTCCAAAATGTTGCATTTTATGCTGCTGAAGTGGTAAATAGCCATATTAACCTTCCGCACTACGAAAAGTGCGGTTACAAATATTTTTTTGTATATTGACTACAACCTGTTCTGTCCTTGTTCCAGGAAGAGAAGAAATGCTTTATCTGTAACTCGCAGGACCCCTTCAATGCATTCTCTAACACAGAAAGTCATCGTATTGAGAATGTGGTCACCACGTTTGCACCAAACCGCCTTGATCTATGGTGGCAGTCAGAAACGGGTATGTTTCTGTGCTAATGATTTAAAAAGAAGAAACTTGCCATTTTCATTATAATATTTACCATTTCTATGTATGTTTTCCTACAAGCCTCCTGTCTGAGGCTGAAGTTGCTTCTCGCTAATCCAACTTCCACTGTAAACCGCGTTACCAGGTGTGCGGTAATGGGTGCCATGTACCTTCGAGGTTGTGATACTTCTCCATTGAGAGAGGTGATTGCTTTCTTGCTTACAGACAGCTGGATGCGTACAGGGTTATTAGAACTGTTCGTGCAACTTTTGCACTCCGGAAGAATGGTCTTTACTGCATTCTGGTCAAATGCTTACTATATTTTTATAGGTCTCACGGGATTATATGTTTTTTTATTGCAGCATCATCTTCTAATTGATTTTAAGCTTAAGGGTTCTGCAGGAAACAGCAAGGCTGTGTTGGGTGTTGCCATTGCAGCATGTGGTGTAGATAATTTTAAAGCTTTTTCTTTTTAAAACAGTAATTCTTTGCAATTTACAAAAAAAACCACAAACATGTACATTAAAATGACTTGTGGGTACATGATTTCCTAATTGACACTGTGCTTTTGTATACAATGTATAAGGAAAATGATTTCACGATACATAACTGGTCAAAAAACTTGTAAATCCCTGCAAATGTAGCTCTTATCCATTATATGTCACCACCCTTCACATATAGTTGATATCAAGCAGTTATGCCTCCTTATAGTTTTAACATGCATAAAATGATGTTTAGTTTGCTTTATTTATAACTACTATGCAATGTCTTCCCATTAAATTTGTGAAGAGAGTTAGGTTCAGATTGTTCTAGTGCAAAAGAGTTCATTTGTCCACTTATACTTCATTAACTTCGTATTAAAGGCCTGGAAAATGTCACAATCCAGCTGGATCTGGAAGCGGAATTCCATTTCACTCATCTCATCATGACCTTTAAGGTAAGGAATCCGTAACATTTTGTTAAAGATACAATTACTACCAGTGTGTGATTCTGCTACACAAGGCTGCATTGTTATGACACTTAAAATGTTGATGAGAACAGTATGGAGCAGATGTCAACCGAATTGCAAACATTCTATATAATGTTATGCTACGTTTGTCTTAATAGCCTACAGTATATGAGTTTAACTCTCGGAATATTAGTATCTTTTCCTTTGAGCATGTCCTGCTTTTTTTTGTGTGTTAAAGATAATGGGTTTCCTAATCTCTAGCTTCTGAGGTTAACATGATAACCTTTAGACTGCTCTAGGAAGAGCTCCCAGAACATTTAATATTTCAAACACTTATATCTCCTGAATGGAGCATTAGATTTTAAAAATGAAAACTGTGTTGGAAAGGGCAGCGAGAGATCTGTTAAAGTAAGGTTGCAGCTTTAAGCATTTTAGCTTGGTTTAGTCAGTTAGCTTAGTCAGTCTGCTGCATCGATCCTTCTACATATTTGTATTGTATTGACTGCCTAATTTTCTGACCATTATAATTGACTAACTACACACATTTTGTTAAGTTGATAATACAACACATAAATAGATGGAATCTAATGCACATTTTTATTCATTTTATATAGTTCTCTGATTTATACGGTTAGTGTTATGTAAGGATAAACAGATGCACACGTAAAAATGCGAAGTTGGGTTTAGTGAACATTTATTTATTTTCTGTTACGCATGCTTTTGGCAATGGAAAAAATGTCAGGAAAATAACACATCCGCATACACAATGCCTTTGTTTCACTTCCAAACAGATGTCTGGAAATGACATATGGTATGTAATGTACAGACCATGTCGTGGTACTCCTGAGCGTTAAGAAATGTAACAATGTCTTCGTGTTTTGTCACGCACTAGCCAAAGTAACTGTCGGGATTAACTGCATTGCTCTGCGCAAAGACTTTGTTTTCGAAGCTGTACACATTTGGCTGCGCATATGTTGCAAAAAGAAAGATGTTTACATTGTTTACAAAAAAATCCATTGCTAAAATAAACTGCTCTTTGTAGACTTTCCGCCCAGCTGCAATGTTAATTGAAAGGTCTTCGGATTTTGGTAAAACATGGAAAGTGTACCGATATTTTGCATACGACTGTGAGTCCTCGTTCCCTGGAATTTCCACTGGGCCAATGAAGAAAGTAGATGATGTGATTTGTGACACCCGCTATTCGGACATTGAACCTTCAACAGAAGGAGAGGTACCTTGTTTTATTTGTGTTTTCTCTTCGGTAACTTGCCCTCCTGATGTATTTGTTATTTTATTTTTTTACATGTAGCTGTTTTTGGTTTGTATTTATGGTTTGTTTGTGTTCTGTCTTCTTGTGTCTTAGGCCATTTATCGTGTTTTAGATCCAGCTTTCCGAATTGAAGACCCATACAGCCCAAGGATTAAAAGTAAGCTCACCAAGTGGACATGGACATTTCCAGAGGGGTTTACACTATTCTAAGTTGTTGACTGTACTAGTACGATCGTTTTCTGCATTTTTTATACATATTTCAAGCCTCAAAGCCTTTTTTTTAAAACATGGGAGGGTTATAGTTTTTTATGTTTTTAAATAGCTCAATGTGTTTCCTTTTTGTTTTAAATGCTGTTCGTTATTTATTGCAGTGTAATTTTACCTATTATTATTCGTCGCAAAATTAGGAATTTGACTACTCCACTCTGATCGCTTCATATTTTAATTCTTTAATGAGTTTTTTATTTTATTTACTACATAAAGGCAGGTCATAGAGAAGGTAGCTCTGTAGAACTCTCTGGCTCATGCACTAAAGCTCGAGTACTGACAGTTACAATAGCAGGAATTCTGCATATGGGAGCTATCCAGCCTATCCTCAACTTCACTTCCTATAGAAGACTTGTTGGGTACCAAGTCCCCATTAGTTGAAGGGATGTGGTTTGGATGATCTTCATACATTGCCACTTATATTAAAGTTACTGAGTAGATGGCACTGCTGCTTCAACATTGCATTAGATGGGTCTACAGACTTTTCCTAGACATGATACGTTTGCCTGTCGCAGTTCCTAGATAAAGTTTGATTTTAAGTATGTGTCGGTTTAAAGGTCTGCTGCGAATTACAAACCTGAGAATCAAGTTCCTGAAGCTGCATACTTTGGGAGACAACTTGTTGGATTCAAGAATGGAAATAAAAGAAAAATACTACTATGCCATTTATGACATGGTGGTTCGTGGTAACTGTTTCTGCTATGGACACGCTAGTGAGTGTGCACCAGTGCGAGGCTATCCTGACAATGTGGAAGGAATGGTAACTATATACATATATATTATTTATTTTTTTAAGATAATTTTAAAGGTGCAATTCTATTGGGCCCAAATTGAACCAATGGTAGTTACATGTATAAAGGGTTAAATCTGACTGGTGTTTTATTGTTCCTTGCAAAAATTGGGCACTTATGTTTTTTTCATGTAGTAAGCTGGTATAGGGGATGTGCTTGATTTCCTTTTAAACTATTTTTGTATGATGTCACTCTATGCTGAGCAAGACGTTGATTGATCCATGGACAGGGAAGGGTTGATGTGGAACCTCAATTCCAAGCCACTGTGGAAAAAATAAAATGTCCATAATTTCCAAAGAAATCAAATGGGTCACATGTTTGCTTTAAGACTACCAGTGTTTAGTGATATTTTGTTTTTGAATGTTAAAATGTTTAAAGAAACCCAACATCCACTCCCAACCCTTCGCTATCTGTGGTTATCGTTACTTTCAAATATGACCAAGAATATATCAAAATGAAGTAGCAAACCACTTTTTTATTTTTTTTTATTGTAAAAGAGCAGTTCCAACCAAGCACGGCAATCTTTCTTAAATGTACAGGAAGCAAGGGGGTCTCCAGAGCTGGGCCGCATTCATTTCAGCTCCGGGGACCCTCTGCTTCTTGAGATCATTACAGGAGAATGTTCCGTCTGCACTTCCTGGAGGTTTAAATCCCCATGCGCCATGCAGACCAATAGGAAACAGCAGTGTCATCCATCGCTATTGCGTAACTTAGGAGATTTAAACCTTCATTTTGTTTCCCCCTGGAGCTGATGATACCGGCTCCTTCGCTGCTAAGTATCTAAAGAAGCAGGGGGCCCCCAGCTCCTGAAACCCCTGCTGTTTTATACAAGAAAACAAATAAGAGGTTGAAAAAAAAACAAATACACCAGCAGGTGTAACTGCTCCTTTAAATCCTTCTCTGCTGGAGGTACTCACAAATCATTGTATGCCTTGAATTAACATTTCAATCATAAAAGGAATAGTAGTGAATTCAAAGTATGAGTGCCAGCTGCAACCCCAAATAGCACTTAAATAATGAAAAAAAAAATCCTAACTGTTTCTTGTTTTTATTATTGTTTTTAAGGTGCACGGACGCTGTGTTTGCAGGCACAACACTAAAGGCTTAAATTGTGAGCAATGCTTGGACTACTATCATGATTTGCCTTGGAGACCAGCTGAAGGTCGCAGCAGTAATGCTTGTAAAAGTACGTTCACAGATCCTTTTCACCATTGACACGTTTGTAGATAGTAAATATCACCACTAACATAAATGCTTGAGGTTCATAAACATGCCACATTAACATATGTAGGCAAGGGGGGAATCGCCGAAATAAACACACAGCGTTTGTTTAAATCAACCAATGGGGTAGGGCAGGGATGGCCAATCCCGGCTTCAGCACAGGTGGCTCAATTAGTGGCTCGGTCAAAGAATTCTAACTCCTTTTCCCCCTTATGCTACTGTTTGGTCGTGCTTTATTTATGTCAATGCATCTTTTCTTTTGTAGAATGCAACTGTAATGAACACTCCGTGCACTGTCACTTTGACATGGCCGTTTACTTGTCCACTGGAAATAGCAGCGGTGGCGTTTGTGATGACTGCCAACACAACACAATGGGACGGAACTGTGAACAGTGCAAACCATTTTTCTACCAGCATCCAGATAAAGACATACGTGACCCGAACATCTGTCAGCGTAAGTAACATGGCTTCACAGTAGTAAGCTTTCATTCCGTGATCCCGCTTAACTTTTGGAAAATTACAGTATTATAATAGATTGCAGCAAAGCTTCTTTGACATGTATTAGTGCTTGGTGGCTATGAAGAGAGGCATTTGTTAGAACAGTCAAAGAAGGAATTTGCATGTTTTTAAAAAGAGCTGTTTTTGAAACAGACTATGCTGCGTATTAATCTTCTCTGTTCACATTCATTTTTCTGTTTTTGTATACGTCCCTGCATTAACTTCGGCCTTTGTTTTAATTGTCTTGCTTTGAGAGGAATGGTTCTGTATAGATTTCATTGGTTGGTAGGACAAGGTGTCTTCCAAAGGTTTAATGGACCGTAACTATATAAAAATTGGGATATTTGTGGTATGTTTATCTGGTTTCCGTGATCCTTTTGGATCGTCGCATGAATAGTAGTATCCAATATTTTTTCCTTTTTAGCCTGCAATTGTGACACGACTGGTTCCCAGAATGGGGGAATATGTGACCGCTATTCTGACTTCTCGGTTGGCCTCATTGCTGGACAGTGCCGCTGCAAGTTAAATGTTGAAGGAGAACGCTGCGATCGGTGCAAGGAAGGGTTCTATGATATGGATGCCCACAATCCAGATGGGTGTCAATGTAAGTACTCTCTGTGGAATCTCCTCTGTTGGACAAATCGAATAACTGTGCTAAATATTTCTAAAGGTTAAAAGAAAATATGTTCCTGAGTTTTTTATTTCTTTTGTTTGTTTTTTCTATTTGTAGCTTGTGGGTGCAATTCTCTAGGAACTGTTCCTGGGGGGAATTCTTGTGACTCGCGGGACGGCAGCTGCTATTGCAAACGTTTTGTAACAGGAAGGAAATGTGATCAGTGCCTGGTAATAATCATTGTTATATATTTAAGTTCACTGTCTAGTTGATGCCTTTATTGCCAGAGGAGCCAGCTATGCATTTTAGTATAGTGCATTGCTAGCTCCACTACTTTGCAAGGAGTTAACCCAGCATGCGAAACCAAAAGTTGTTCTTATGTTCTGTGTAAGCTGTATGCACTGCTGAGTATGTGGGATTGGCAGCTCAATAACTGCTAATGTGTCACATTTATTTAAATATGCTCTTATTGCTGGAGGGACAAGCAAGACATTGATATTACAGCAGCAATTCCGCCCTTTAATTGATTTGCTTTTTAAAAAATCTGAACTGAGGTGTCCACCGGAGTTGCTCTGAACAGCCCTGAACATCCAGGGTCCCTCCGTGTACCCTGAGATATTTGTCATTTTTTTTGCTGGTATGAGATGAACTACAAGGGTGTCTGCAGGGTATGTTTCTACCGGCTGCTGGGGCCAGCACTGCTCTGTGCGGCAGATATTCTGTCCAGAGCCTCTACAGCAGGAACCCTAGGTCCCCACACAGGGGAACACAGGACAGCTCAGGGGAACTCACAAATAAGATTAAGAAAGAAGAAAAGTGGCTTAGATTGCTGCTTTAAAGTACCGGTCATGAGACTGTTTCTAATGGTGTCTTAGTCTTCTGAAATAGACCCATGTGTTAATTTTGTGCAATCTAATGATCATTTATGCCACCAACATTCTGCAGCGCAGTACAATGAGATGGGACGTCCATACAATAACATTACATTAACAAACACTGGGGCAGTTGTTTAGGAGGGGCCTGCTCCATGGAGCTTACAATCTGTATCACCTTTCTTTGGTAACCAATTGGGTGTATCATACAGACTCTTAATGGGAATCATCCAAAAATGAAGAGCCCGCCGGAGCGGTGTGCAAAATGATGTATCCTTGTTCTGCACTGGAAAAAAAAAGAAGTTTCGTAGATCCCTGGGGAGTAGAGATTTCTATGGTTAATCAGCAATGGGTTTCAATGGTTGGGCAGCAATGCATGTAAAGGGGAGTGACAGATTTATCAGTTGTCAGGCACCGTTATCACCATAGGGTTAAACTGGAAGGACCCTTATAAATGCTGTTACAACTTTAAAAATACAATCCTCGCTAATGAATTTCAATATGACCATGAAGGCATAATTAGTGACAAAGCATTAATAGCCATTAACATTACAGTTCACTAACAGTATATTGTTCTGCAGCCTGAATTCTGGGGCCTAAGCAATGACCTGGACGGCTGTCGGCCTTGTGACTGTGACCGCGGGGGTTCATTGAACAATAAGTAAGCTGAACTTTCACTCTGCTCTTGTAAATCATTCACTACTAACACACCAGTAGATAAGTGGAGTAATATGTGTTGTTTTGCTTAAATCGTTTCAAACAATAAAACCAGTGATGTATAAAACTGGAAGGTCGCTGACTACCAATACTAGACCATTGTATTACTGATGAGTATTAGAGCTGCTTTTGTTTGTTAAAAGCAAATATATATATATATATATATACCCCAATTAGTTAAGGTTAATATAATCGAATATCTATATACACACACATGTGGTTGTTTGTGTGTGTGTGTGTGTGTGTATATATATATATATATACACACACCACACACACACCACAATTATTAAGGTTATGGTGGTAAAAAAAGTGACAAACCCTCCACATAAAGCATAAAGCAACTGTAAATATTACTGTATTGCTTTTAACAACACAAAGCAGCTCTAATTTATTCAGTAATCAATGGTCTAGTATTGGTTCAGCGACCTTCCAGTTTTATACACACTGGTTTTATATTATATTATATTATATATATTATCTATATAATATAATATATATATATTCATATATACACCACCCACAACCACACCCACCACACCACAGACCACACACCCACCCCACACCCACACCCACACCCCCACACCACACCCACACACACACACCTACACAACATCACCCCACCCACACACACATCGACACAACTCCTTCTCTCTCGCGCTCGTTGCAAACCTCTGTATTTTATACACAAGATTGACAGATTTACAGAATGAATACATTTTTATTCAACCCAAATGAATACTACATATAGCTAGTCGTGGTGTTAGTCCAGTTGCGATAGTACAGAATAAATGAGTACCTAATACAGAAGTACATATATTATACATATCGCACCATATAAACCACCACTCGCCCGAAAAAAAAGATAATATATATATTTATTTATTCTGTCTCGGTCAAAAATAGTCACCTGTGAACAGTTATGGTAAAGCATTTGCAATTTGTTTTCCAATAGAGCTGCCTAATTAGCCACAGATTATATTTAAAACTCACCCAAGTGACTTTCCTGACTTTTTGTATCCTGGGCCCTACAAATGTTAGGGAGCAGTAGCCAAAAAGTGTGGTTTTTTTTCATCAAAATAAATGCCACCTAGAGAGACGAGGGAGGGGTCCCCTCCTCCTGTCTCTGTACGTTCTCCCTACCTACCAATTAGACTGTAAGCTCCTCGGAGCAGGGACTCCTCTTCCTTAATGTCTAAAGCATTTATTCCCATGATCTGTTATTTATATTATCTGTTATTTATTGGATTACCACATGTATTACTGCTGTGAAGCGCTATGTACATTAATGGCGCTATATAAATAAAGACATACAATACTGTACAATACAATACAATCAGCTAAGTGTTTCTATGTTTTGAACTTTAAAAAAAGATAAAAAAATTGTTTGCGTTTGGGTAATCAGCGTGTGCCTGCGATCCATTAATAATTGTCCGGTGTTGCTCACATTGCAGCTGTTCACCAGAATCCGGACAGTGCCTGTGCAGGCCACACATGATTGGCCGTCAGTGCAGTCAAGTGGAATCTGGCTTCTACTTTATTGCTTTAGATCATTACACCTACGAAGCCGAGGAATCCAATTTTGGCCCTGTAAGTATTTGTGTACCATTTATCTAGGAAACCTCCGCTTTTTAATGTATTCCTGTTTATTTTTCGATTTACAAATTGAGTGTTTTTCTCTGAACAGGAAGTAAGAGTTGTGGAACGACCGCATCCCCAGGATCGCTCTCCTTCCTGGACTGGAGCTGGGTTCGCAAGAGTCCCTGAAGGAGCATACTTAGAATTCCACATCAATGACATTCCCGATTCCATGGAGTACGACCTTTTGATTCGCTACGAACCTCAAGTGAGTAATTTCATCTTCCTCCAAAATCTCTTTGCACAATCTGACATTTACTTAAAAATTTTTCTACCTTGTCCTCAAACAATGATTTTTATTCCTGAATGAGTAGCACGTTCAAAGCCAATGCCAAATAATGACGCCATTTGTCAAAACACATCATTTTTTGTAAGGTCCGTGGTACAAAACAAACGTCTTCTATGAATACAAAACTTTTTGCATGTTGACTTTTTTTTTTTACGTTTGATACATTTCCCTATTTTTCAGTTACCTGAACAGTGGGAAGAGGCTGTTATAACCGTTATACGCCCGGCAAGGATCGCCACAAGCAGCCGATGTGTTAACACTATCCCCAGTGATGACAACCAAGTTGTGTCATTACCACCTGGATCTCGGTTAGTAGGAAAACATTCCCCTTCAATTATACTTCATCATCGCTAGGTTTATTGGGCCATCGTTCAAATAGTTTGTCGATGTTATTCTACTGAAGCGTTTCATACTGGAGTGGGCTGTTTTTCAGGATTAAGGTTTTTCTGTACAATAGCAAATGCGTGTTTAAATAAGTATTATTTTATTTGATCTATAAATGTGGTATTATGTAACATTCTACATTTCAGTGGAATTGTCCTGTCATTGATAAACCTGATAAATGCAAAAAGATCGTTTTAAGGGTGTTTTACTTTTAAAATGTACTTATGTACATAAAAAGTACTTATTAACAACAGGCATTTTATATAATGGTATATTTTCAATTACAGGTACATAGTGCTTCCTCGTTCCATATGCTTTGAGAAGGGTCTGAATTACACTATTCGTTTGGAACTGCCACGGTATTCAGCCAGTTCTAATGTGGAAACCCCATATACATTAATTGATTCTGTAAGTAAATCTTTGCGACCAAAAACAACGAGCAGCTTATCATTTCTATAATAGTTGTATTCTATTGCATAAAAAAGACTGAAGCACTCTAGTTGTGATTCTCTTGTGCCAATTACATTTTGTGCTGTATAGAGATGTACTTTAAATTCTTACAATAGGAGTTTTGGGGGGTTATTCTGTCCATGATCTGCCATTCAGGACGTTAGATATCACAGATCAGTGAATATTGCTCACCAGGAGACAGTGATTTAACCAAGATAACATTGGGGTTGGGGTTAGAGCATTAAACAGAATGCTATTGTTGTTTTCGCTTCCTATGATATTATCATACCTTGTGCGGTTTTATTTGGGAAGACCTTTTTTTTTTTTTTTTTTTTTTGTATCTGGTGTCGCTTTTAAAATACATTCTTATTCAAAGTAGCAAAGCAAATATTAATGTTTTAATATTAATTCGATTTGATTTTCAAACAACCTAATCCTCGTCGCACTTAATTTGTGAAATGTTCTGATCGTGATTTATTTCAAAGAGAAAGTTAAGCCCAAATCATATTTGCAGGCTCTGTAAAATGGCCGCCATTATCCGTTTTTATTTTCTAGGCCTGATTAATCCCTCTTCAACATAACATAGCAATCAACTGTATCAATCTGTCCGTCTACTACATGTGATCATTTGCTACACAACATTAGCATTTTCAATGTATGTCATTGCCTCTCGCTGGAAAATCATATGTACTTGAATTAGCTGTGCACACTAATTATATAATCTATGCATATCTCCTATGCTAAGTAAAGCTGTGACCCTGTTTGTACAGATTGTTTTGTTGCCTCATGTCAAGTCCTTTGACATATTTAACATGGGAGGCACAGGAGGTGATGTCACCACAAACACTGCCTGGCAAACGTTCCAAAGATACAGATGTCTGGAGAATAGCCATAGTGTTGTGAAAACCCCTGTCACTGACGTCTGCAAGAACTTCCTCTTCAGCATTTCTGCTCTCTTACACAAGGGAGCACTGGGTATGCGTGTCTCTTTTACGTATGTTTATATAAACCCCTGAAGAAGGTTCCTCTGGGGACCAAAATGTCAGGCTGTAGTTGTATGGCACAATAAACACTTTACACATACCTTGTTGTGCTGATATTTTGATCACTTTTGCGATCTGACATTGTAACAATATTTTTTTTACCGTACACGGAATATGCCTTGTAAGGCACCCAGAAGTGAGTGCGGCCATATTGAAGCTCTCTCTTCCCCCCCCCCCCCCTCTCTCTGGCTGTGTGTGTATCTATATCTATCTATAATCAAATGTCAATCACTGTAGGCACATTCTCAAATGTGTAAAGCAATAGACTGTCGTGGGCATATCAGTCATAAATAATCATACATCAACCAAATCTGGGACTCAAAGGAAAGGATAAAGCATATCAGGATAAGATACCTTGATGTACTGTATCCATTCTTCTGAACCACTGGTTTGGGTGATGATCTATATTGAAACTGTAAATGGTTTCCCCCTGTGTTATTAAAGCATCTGTAAACAGAAGTGCTGCAGCGGGAGAGCTCTGATAAGTTATAGAGATGCTTGTAATAATAGGCTGTTTTATCTCGCCATCTTCTTCCTGACAAAATATTTACATATTTGAAAAATACACAATTGATATATAAAATGTCGATTTTGGTTTGGAGATTTGTTTGTTGCTATGTATTTTTATCATATTTTATTTTACTGTCCAGAATGTCATTGCGATCCTCAAGGCTCCTTAAGCTCTGTGTGTGACCCGAATGGTGGACACTGCCAGTGTCGGCCAAACGTGGTTGGAAGAAACTGTGACAAATGTGCTCCTGGAACTTATGGCTTTGGACCCAACGGATGCAGACGTACGTTCTTTTTTTAACTCCATCCAGTTATTTTGTTCATACCTGTGCTTATGTACATATGGATTTCTTGAGTATGGAATGAATAAGGCATAATATGGATCAGGAGCGCTGTTTTCTGTGCTGTCTTCATTTTCTAAATGTTTTCGACCTGTGACGAATCTAAGGTGCATTATTCAATGATGATACTTAGTCTGTTAATGCTGCCTAGACTGATTTATTACTAATATTTATTTTTCATTGTGGCAGCAAAACTTAAGATGGGAAGGAAATTGGAGTGAATGAGCTCACTTCGAGGTAGGCCACTACTTCTGTTAAGTGGAAAGGTTATCAAACATTGATTTCACAAGGAAAGTCATACAATCCATTTCCAAGGTGTCCTAAAGCTTTGTTACTAGTTACGTTTATAAAAATTTTAGTGAAGCTGACATTAAATATTCCGTTACTACAACATGTTACCTTTACAATTAAGGTGTTTGGTTTCATCAATAATACAGTGGAACACATAGTAAGTCTGCACCCTACAGGAATATGGAAAACACAGTGAACCCCTGAAAACGTGAATGACCCCCTAACGGGGAATGCACCTTCACACAGGGTTCTGATTGGTCAAATGTATATTTAAAACTGCTTCATCATTGCGATGTATTATATATATCCCTGTATGTGTTTTCAGCTTGTGAGTGTGATGTGAAGGGATCCTCTCATTCTTTCTGCCACCCTGTGACTGGTCAGTGCCCATGTATTCATGGAGCTTTTGGACGACAGTGTGACGGGTGCCTCGCTGGTTACTGGGGATTCCCCAGCTGTCAGCCGTGCCAGTGCAATGGACATGCTGATTACTGTAATCCACTTACAGGAGAGTGCATGAACTGTAAGGATCACACTGAAGGTTACAGTTGTGAAAGGTAATCAACTTTGTTTAATAACGCATTCAAATGGAAGAAATATATTATTTTGACATTCTGGTGGTAGTACTCTCCACTGTAAATCCTTCAACCTGTATAGAGAACAGTTTATTTATTACAGGACTGTGCTACTTTACAGGTTATATTCAGGGGTTTTTTTTTAAGCCACACAATGCTATGCTTTATTTTTGTACTTGCATCTTGTTTCTTATTGACATCCTTTTTAATTTCCTGTATTAGGTTGGGCAGTAACTGCTTGGTAGTTTTTCATTCCTGAACATTGCTCTCCAGTAGTTCTCGGTTTTGAATTTTATATCAGGTGAAAGCATTTTTTTGCAAACCTTTCCTGGAAATAGTTGCCTTTATCAACTGCTTCGTCTCTCAGCCCTTGTGACGGACGGAGTTTCTGCTGCATTCTTTCTTTAGTTTTGTGCTCCAAACAGAAACAGTCAGCATTGTATTCCACGTATGGTTTTTATTATTGCTCTTTTTGCAGTCGCTCTTTTGGCTGTAAATGTGCAGTCTTAAAATAAATATATATATATCGTGAAACAACTGTTCCGGTGGTAGAGAATGTGTGGTTTGGCTTTATTGCACCTCCAACTATTGCTAAGTGGGGCATCTCTACATACTTCCCTTTTAGATGTGTCTCTGGCTATTATGGGGACTCCAGGCTGGGGTCAGGAGATCACTGCAGACCTTGCAATTGTCCAGATGGTCCAGGAAGTGAGCGACAGTTTGCCAGCGGATGTTACAAAGACCCTGCAACCTTGCAAGTTGTTTGTTCTTGTAACTTAGGATACTCGGGTAAGCATGTACACATATATAGGGATGTCCATGTACAGTAGAAACAAAGTATTAGTTTAACAATGGTCTGAGTTTAGTTATTAGAATAGCTATTTATAAGGAACATCAAACTAATTGGTGCAGTACAGCAGGAGTGTGAAAGGTAACTAATTTTCAACAGGTCCTATGAAATTCATAACTTGTCAAGTAATCCTTTCTCTTCCACTTTCTTGAAAAAAATCAAAAAGTTGGATAAGGCAAAAAGCAAAAATTAGCAAACACCAACTGAAATGGCTGGATTGACATTTCCTTTCATTTCATATTTGATATGGACATATACTTTAAGAAATCTTGTTAACTGCCTTTTGTCAAGTGCTTAATAAAACAAGTTTCTTTCACCTCATAAATCACATGAGAGCCAATAAGGAAAAATTGCAGAAATATTTGTATCAGAGCCAAGATGTCACAGGATGAAATTGTAGGTGCTGCATTCTACCCACGGTGGGGCAGATGTCTGATCTGTCAACCTCTGCATACATACTGTAGTGTCAGGTACTTGTATATGTGAAATAAACTAAACGCAGTCAAATGTAAATAAAGTTGCATTCTCCATTTAATATTTTGAGGATCAAGTACCTACATAGTTTACATAACCTTCTTAATTGTATAAGTAGCCTTTAAAATGCAAAGGCATATTGCCGAAAACCAATACTGAACTTCTCTGCACCCTTGCATCAAAGTGATTGATTGATTTAAACAGAATAGCTGCTCCCTGACATGGGAGAACAGGACTAATACCGGAGATCAATATCGCCAGGCAGAACACGAGAGTTTATAACATTTATTTATTCGAAAAGTATATCCACAACTATACAAACACACATACCCACCTAGGGAAACTGGGGGATACTCTGCATACCTAGTTGCAGGACCCTCCATGCAGAGATTTCACCTGTTCTCTTTTCTTGCCCAGTGCCTTCAGGACTAGTTTTCAGGCCTGAGACCAACACTGCAGTTTCTCCCTGTCACAGCAACAACATCTGTAAGGCCAAGTTCAGGGTGGCTGCTACAGACGCTTGCGTTCGTGCGCAACTCCCCCGCGTGCTCCTGAAGCCCGGCGATCTGTGCCCAGGCTGCAGGAGTTGGGTCGCGGCGTTTGGGGGCGGGGCGAACGTGTCACAGTGCTGGTGCGCTGAACCAGCTCACGTGACGCGACTGCCGTCCCAAATATAATTTCGGGTTGTAGCGGCAAAATGTAGCAGTGTCAACGCTGCACTTTGCCGCCGGTGGAGTTTTCAGTTTGAACACTCCCACTGAACAACCCGAACTTGCGACGGACGTGTGCGAGCACGCAAGTGCGCGAACGTCACGTAGCAGCCACCCTGAACTCGGCCTAACTCTCTGCAGGCTCTGCATCCTAGGGGTCTTCCTCCCACCTTTTTATACACTTAAAACATAATATTGCAACACTCAGGGTCATGCCCAGGCCCTGATTGATGGGTAGAAATGCAACATAACAAGGATGCAGGGAAAGGTCACAGACCAAGTTGCAACAATTCTCCTGCAAACATATTAACCCCTGATTCCTGAGGTGCTGGAACCAAGCAAAGACATACATACTGTATATACATAACATATAATACAATACCAATGTATTACTGACAGGAGTAATGGCAGACGTAGGCTAAGGCCCCGCTCCCAGAGTCAGCGCACCCGCACTGCTGACAGGCGGTGCGCTGAGATACACAGACCGCGATATGCGGTCTGTAGGGAGCGGGAGCCGGAGCGGGTGGTGGGCGGTTTGACAGGGAGGGGGGGCGTGGCTTGAGCGGAGGGACCCGCTACTCTCCCCCCCCTCCCTCCACGGACTCGGGCTGGAGCTGGAAAGTAAGTTTAAACACACACACGCAGGCACTCATTCATACACACACACACACACGCGCACACACACACAGGCAGGCACTCACGCACTCATACACACACACGCGCGCACACACAGGCAGGCACTCATACACACACACACACACACACACACACACAGACAGAGGCAGGCACTCACGCACTCGGGCACACACATACAGGCACGCACGCACTCAGACACACAGACAGGCACTCACCTGCTTTCACTCCACACTCCTCCCCGCTCCCCGAAGCCTCTCCTCCTCCCGAAGCCTCCCCTCCCCATTGGCTCACAGCCACACACGTCACGCGTCAACGCTAGGAAACACCATTCTCTGGTGTCTCCAGCGGCTGACGCGCTACAGCGTGTAGTCAGCTGTGCCGCCAGTGGGGACCGGGACCGGCTCGCGAGGATTCCCCTGCTGGTGGGGAACTCGCTACATTTGCCGCCCGCGCCAAAACGAGCGCAGCGGGACCGAGGCCTTAACCTTATAACAGAAGCCATAATACCCATACCGTCACACCCCCCATGGACATGATCCAATGTTTTACAAATAGTTTTCCAGGCCAACTTACTCCAAAGCCAACATACTGGTTATATAATAGTTCTCACTGCGTTCCAGGGTTGTGTCATGTGTTGTAAATGTGCCCTGCGCTTCACACCCTTTGTTTTTATTTTTTCGTTCCCCTTTCGTCGTTGCTCTTTTGTTCCCCTTGTCTCTGTTCCGCTTAAGTCCTCGTTTTCTGCACCAGATCTATCGCACTTTTGTTTTGTATTTGTCATTATCGTCTTTCTTCTTACCTTTCTCTCCTTTAACTCCCTCCCTCCCATCTCTTCATTCCTCACCCTGTCGACATGAACTTTTTCCTTTGCGCTTACTTCGTCCATTTTTAGATTCCCTTCCCTCTCAGTCCGCTCGGCTTTTTAATGACCTCTCTGTTTTTGCCCTTTTCCCCGCCTTTCTCGCGCCGACCCTTCTGCTCACACTATTCTCCACCCTTCTCTCCTCCCATTCAAGACTTTTTCCCGCTTTCCACTCGGGGCTTCTGGTACCGATATCTTTACGTCACCTCTGCTTTATGCCTCAATCCCTCCTCTCTTTGTCCGCTTCCAATCTTCTGTGGCTTGCCACTTTTCTCCTCCTCTCTGATCTCCTCCCTTGCTCCTCTTTTTTCCTATCTGTCTTCCTTTCGCGTTCTGGTCCTTCCCCGGGCTCTTCACCCCCTTGCCGCTTTACAAATGATTTATTATTGTGTACTGCTCCAGATATTGGTAATGAGGTTTACAATCAACTGCACCCCTCACTATAATGGGTGATGTAAGGAAATGCCCTCATTGCCTTTGTTTCAATCCTGTAGGAAGACCGGTGTGATGAATGTGCTGCCGGTTTCTTTGGAAACCCTGAAGAGAACGGTGGCGTCTGCCAGCGATGCCAGTGAACAACAACATAGACATGTCTGATGTACACGCTTGTGATAAACATTCAGGATTGTGTCTGAAGTGTCTGCAACACACGGAGGGTGAAAACTGTCACCAGTGTCAGCTGGGTTTTAGGCAACGCAGTTCAGCAGGATTGTAGAAAGTAAGGACGTTTATTTTTATTTTTTTTGTATGCCCTGTTATTCGTATTATATTCAAGCCAAGATGTGAAAAACTCTACACCGGGAGATTTGGACGGTGGTGATTTTATATATTATAACGGCAAACTGTATATTCAACCCTTAGGTGTGTAATATAGTCCTCGCTGTTGTGCTGGTGCGGATGCGCGCCTGGCGTCGCATTTAGCTGCTAGGGTGCAAGCTGTTACACGTGCGGTTGGGGGCGTGACACTGATGTCACAGCGTTGGGCCGCGCTGTGATTGGTTCGCAGCGTGGCTGCTGCAGGCGAAAATACAATTTTATTGTATTTTCCCTGGTCTGCCGCACCACCGCTCACGGCCGTGCAGGACTGTTGAAGTATAGCAACTGTGGGCTCATACCCTGCAATTATAATTGACGCGAGCACAGTAGCGCATGCGCGAGGACTTATATACAGCCTTAAGGATAAAAGGATTATATAACTGTTAGTCGTAGACCTTAAAAAGTAAAAAAAAAAATAACGCAAAACACCTTTTATAGTAAAACTATTTCATAATACATTGTATATATTTTCTTTAGGTTTTACAAATAGTTATTACATTGAAATATGGCCAATTGTATTTTGGTTTTATCTGCTTATTTAATAGTGTGGTGTGTGGTGGGTGTGTGGTGTGTGTGTGTGTGTGTGTGTGTGTGTGTGTGGTGTGTGGTGTGTGGTGTGGGTGTGTGTGTGTGTTGTGTGTGTGTGTGTGGTGTGTGTGGTGTGTGTTGTGTGTGTGGTGTGTGTATACCATGCCCCTTTGACTACACTAAAAAAACAACATGAAAGGCTTGGTTTTTACCTTCTCAGGATTTGAACCTTTGACCTTCTGCTGACAGCAATTTTTCCTGGAGCCATGGTAGACAGAGCTACATCTCACACTTACATAATTTTTGTGTGTACGCTAACCTCTATCATTGTCGTGTCACTCTCAATAGTGGAAGATAAATAATCCATTTGTGACATTCCTGTTCCATAAAGCCGGGATTTCCCTCAGCATCATTTACTAGAGTAGGCTTTAGTGTTTATCTGTGCATTTCCTGTTTCTTATTATCAGGAGATCATGCTCATTTCCTGTGTCTCCAGGCAATGCTTTCCTCCAAGCTACTGTTGAGGATCTATAGTCTAGATTTGCATGTGACTACAGACGGTGTAGGCTGTTTTAGGGGAGGGGAAAGTGCCAGACGCTCCTAAAGGTGCACCTTCTAGTTATTTCAAGTCAATGGACCACAGGGTCTTTAAGCTTAGCACGTGTGTCTGGTGTGCTGTGTGTGTTTATTTCATTCTTCCCAGTTTTTCAGTCACTCTGACCTTTTGAAAAAGTAATTGTTGACATGATTCTCTCCAAACATTCTGAAGAAGTTTTAGGGCAGAGCCTCCACTTCATGAGCGGTTACAAACACACTGCAAAGAAATGCTTACGTGCCTCTAGCAGATAAAGGCTTAAAGCAGCACTCCTGGAGACCGGTTTTCTTTAAAAAAAAAAATAGGTTTGAAGCAGGGGGTCTCCAGAGCTGAACCACGTTGTTTTCAGCCACGGGGATCCCCTGCTTCCTAGATGCTTACCTCGGCAGCATGGAGGACCAGGGTGCTAGAAATATGTATCTCATTTCACAGTGGTGTTTTCCCGCTGTGGGGTTATGTTTGTTTTGTGTTGGTGTGCTTTCTGTATGTGTTTTTTTTTTATAATCTTGCTAAATACACTGTATCCTGGCTTTTTCTCATTTCAGAGTGCGTCTGCAATTACCTGGGAACGGAACAGGATCATTGCCAGGGAGAAGTAGATTGCAACTGTAACAGGACAAGCGGCCAGTGCCCGTGTCTTCCTAAGGTCATTGGGCAGAGCTGCGATCGTGTGCACCAAATACCTGGAAGTTAGCGAGTGGAACTGGATGTGAACAGTGTGGGTGTGATGCTGCTCGTTCTCTGGGGACGTCTTGTAATGAGGTGTGTGTACAGTATATCTATACGTGCTTTATAAAATGATCACTCTAAACCAAAGCAGTGTCTGGAGCAGGGGAGCGCAATCTTTTTCCCCTGCACCCCCTGCCGGCTGTCCTGCTCTCCGCGCGCTCTCCTGCTTACCGTGGTTCTCGGCGTCATGACTTCACGTGCCATAGCGACGCGTATCCAGATGCCGGCTGAACAACAGTAAGTAAGGTTACAGAGGCCTTGCAGCTCCCCCCGGCACTAATTTAAGTGCCTTGGGAAGGTGCGGGGTCTCTGTAAACCCGCGCCCCCGCAGTTAATCTGCGCCCCCCCGTAGGGGCGTGCCCCCCCAGTTTGCGCACCGCTGGTTTGGAGTATATACGTTATAAGATGTATGTATTTCAAAGCCACAGTATGTAGAGTTCCCATGGTTTCTTGTTACAGTTCACGGGTCCGTGTCAGTGCATGGCTGGTTGTGGGCGGAATTGCAGTGAATGCCAGGAGCTTTTCTGGGGTAATCCAGATGTGATGCCAAGAAGGTAAACAATATTTTATTGATCATATGTTGTCATGTTCACTTCCTTGGGGAAAATGTAAAAGTGTGCTACATGGAATCTTGCAATCTGGCATGAGGCATACATCAACATGCATAAACGTAGAGCTCGTTATTTTCATAGCGTACACAGAGATTCTTTCTGTATAATAGCAGTTTGCAGTTTCTCATGCATACCCCAGTCAGTGCTTCCATATGTTGTTTGCCTTGGATATTTTGAGAGTTTGGTATTTACCCAATACTTTTGGTGCTGATTTCTAAAGACCAGTCGTTTCTCATTGTTTATTTATAGTCTGTATGGATTTGTAATATAAATTGCGCGTTGTTCCTTGTTTCTTTCGGTGTATGAAAAAAAGGGAGACCTTTTTTTTTAAAAAAATGGTCACTCACTTGATTGAGGTGCTTTGTAAAGGGTTGTCATCCAATGTGCAAATCGTAGAGATAATTAGATTTTTAGCAGTGCTTTTCAGAGATCTTGTAGATGTCTAGTACAGAGGAAAAACAATACAATTAGGGATAAGAAATAGTACATAAAGGTAAATCTCGGGAAAGGAGTCGTCTCTGCCCCAAAATTACATCTTGCAATCTAAACATATAAAAATATGGATATTTGAATGATCTGCAATAAATTTGGCCCTAAAATATATTTTTAGAATAATCTAAATAGTTAGGATAATAGCTTTTTGTATATTTTGGTGCCTTGCTCTTTGGACAGTAATTTCATATGCTATGCTTGCTGTAAATCTAAAATGATTAGTACTTGGTTGGAGACAGTTTTACAGTTAAATTGCATGTTGTTGTCATTGTAGAATTCCGGGTATAGCCACCTCCTTATGCCTGTCTAAATTCTGATGAGAGGAGTTGTATATTTTCAAGTACTTCAATGTCATTGAAGGTTGCAATGTGACTTCACAGGAGAAAGAAAGATTAGGCATACATGTAAATAGAATTATGTATAGGTGTTCTTCTTACAAGTATACCTCCAAATGCAGTTTGGACACAGAAATCTTGAATCCTTCATTCTCAAAGAGTCATGGGAAATCACACAATTTATAAAAACTATTATTAAAACAAGGTTTTGTCCATAGATTATTATGGCATTTTTAGATCTTTTTTCAGCAATGGGTTGACTGCTTTTGTAGTCGAAGATCAAAGACTGTCTGTTTATCTCATTAGGTCTTTGCTCCTGTAGTAAGTGGTATATTTCATCATTGATAGAGTGGATTAAGGAAGAGAGCCTAAAACGAAACACCTTTCTCATAAATCTTCCTTAACTCAAATGGCTCAATAGCCTTAATTTATTTTTTGCAACTGCTCTGCACGTCCCTTCTAAAAATCACAAACTGAACCGCTCCTTACTGCTTTCCATACAAATGCATTGGGTTAGACTATCTTTTGAAGCGACAAGGGAGCTGGTATTCTTTCACTAACGGTTAAAGTAGTCCTTTTAAAATACTTTTCCCCCCCCTCAGAATATTTGACCAATGTAAATTTCCAAAACTTGCCCAAGAAAGTGGTGATGCTGCTTTCATAAACTTTCTTTTCATTTATTTATACAACATTTTACCAGGAAAAATACATTGAGAGTTAACTCTTGTTTTTGAAGTATGTCCTGGGTACAAAATACAGTTGACAGCTTATCAAGTTACAGCTACAAACATGTTTAAACAGCCAAAGTCTAGAGAGAGTAAACTTTATTTGGAGCATATTTGCTGCATATATAGAACATTAACTAGTTGAATGCACACATCTTATTCTGATTTTGTACTTTAGTTCATAATTCAAGCCATTGTGTATTGTTTATACCCTACACATTGCTGAATGGATAATTCATTAGTAAAGTGTGGTCGAAAGAGACATGCCAAATGTGAACAAAGTCTTGGCTGTTCACTTAATAATAAGCCTATTTTCTTTTGATTATTGAAGCGTGGGCGGATAGTCTACAAAAATGCCAACATCCTTTCCATGATGGAGTTTAAGATGAAATAAAAATATAATCATATTTTAAACGTTTCTCATAGGCAAGGCAACATATTAATGCCATCTTGGAGCCTAGGAAATGTGACAACGTATCTTTGTCCTCTGACATCCTATTTCGATTAAAATGGAATATCACAGAAAACATCACTACAGGTCTACTACACTTTTGTTATTCAATGGTTTATCCATCCATGCAAATAGTTTTTTTTTTTTTTTTTTTTATCTCACGTTTGCTTTGTTTAACAAGTGCTGGTTTCCCGTCTAGAATAAATAAGGGAGGGTAATTAAAGGGTCTTCTCAAGATCAAAGATTGCCCGTGTTTAATTTGGGCTCAGCATTCCTTTCTTTGTGCTCCTTAATGGCCATTACATTAGGTGACTCATTCCCAGTCCTGATCCTTATCTGAAAAGAGTTAAGTGACCCTCATTCCACAGGGCTTTGTTGTTTGCTTGAGGGAATGTTCCCCATACAAAGTCCCTGTAAGAGATTCTAATCACTTTGGGTGTTGTGTACAGATCTTTTTGAGCTTTTGTTCTGCAGAGAAAGGACCTATTTTGTCAAGTTGTGGAGCTGTAAACTAGCTCTACTCTACAATTGGTTTGCACGTAGTTCTCAAAACCTGGGCACCCAATAAAATAATCCTTTCAAAACCGATTACAATAAAGATTGTATTGTATTGTATGTCTTTATTTATATAGCGCCATTAATGTACATAGCGCTTCACAGTAGTAATACACGTGGTAATCGAATAAATAACATAAATAACAGATCATGGGAATAAGTGCTTTAGACAAACATAACATTAAGGAAGAGGAGTCCCTGCCCCGAGGAGCTTACAATCTAATTGGTAGGTAGGGAGAACGTACAGAGACAGGAGGAGGGAGTTCTGGTAAGTGCGTCTGCAGGGGGGCAAGCTTTATGTATCATGTGTTCAGAATACAGAGAGATCAATAGAGGAGGAGGAGGTGTTAGCAGAAGAGACACTGAAAGTACGATGGGAGAGGTAGGATGAGATCCAGGATAGAGCTTTGTTCTGAATACCAAGAGTATGGAGAATGTGAAGGAGAAGAGGGTGGTCCACGGTGTCAAATGCTGCAGAGAGGTCGAGTAATATGAGCAGAGTGTAATAACCTCTGTCTTTGGCAGCATGGAGGTCATCAGTTATTTTAGTGAGGGCTGTTTCCGTGGAGTGAGCAGTGCGGAAGCCAGATTGTAGAGGGTCTACTAGGAGAGAATAGGTGTTGAGAAAATGGAGCAAGCGAGAGAATACAAGACGTTCAAGGAGTTTAGAGGCAAAAGGCAGGAGGGAGACAGGTCGATAGTTAGAAAGACAGGTAGGGTCAAGCTTGCTGTTTTTGAGTAATGGTATGACTGTTGCATGTTTCAAGGAGGATGGAAAGGTTCCAGAGCAGAGGGAGGAGTTAAAAATGTGTGTGAGCGTAGGGATTATAGTAGGAGCAAGAGGTTTTAGGAGATGGGAGGGAATGGGGTCAAGAGGGCAAGTGGTAGAGGGAGAAGTGGCGATCAACAGCGACACATCCTCCTCTGAGACAGTGGAAAAAGAGTCAAGGAAGGCAGGAGGAGAGTTGGGAAGAGGTGTAGGATGGGAGGAAGAAACAGAGGGGATGTTCTGACGTATGGATTCCACCTTTTCCTTAAAATAGTCAGCAAAGTCCTGAGCGGAGATGGAGGAAGGAGAGGCAGCTGAGGGTGGTTTGAGTAGAGTATCAAAGACAGAGAACAGTCGGCGTGGGTTAGACTTGTACATGTTGATTAGTGCAGAAAAGTAGGCTTGTTTAGCTTGCGAGAGGGCAGAGTTGAAACAGGATAGCATAAATTTGTAGTGAATGAAGTCTGCGAGAGTGTGAGACTTCCTCCAGAGGCGTTCAGAGGAACGAGTGGAGGAACGCAGCATGCGTGTGTGGGAATTTAGCCAGGGTCTAGGGTTAGAAGGGCGAGTGCGGCAGAGAGAAAGTGGGACATGTAGATCAAGAGAGGAGGACAAGACAGAGTTGTAGTTCCTGACCAGGTTGTCGGGGTCTGTAGCAGAGCTGAGAGAGGAGAGGGAGGAGCGTAAAGTGGACTCAAAGTCAGGTAAGTGAATAGAGCTCAGGTTTCTGCAGAACCGGAGTGTAGATGGAGGTGGAGAAGGGGAGAAGCGAGATAGAGAGGATGAGATGATGGTCAGAGAGAGGAAAAGGGGAAATGGAGAAATCGGAGAGAGAGAAGTTCTTAGTGAAAACCAGGTCTAAGTAGTGGCCATCCTTGTGGGTGCTGGCTGCAGTCCACTGTTGAAGGCCAAAAGAAGAGGTTAGAGAAAGAAAGCGGGAAGCCCAAGGGAGAGAGGGGTCATCAATGTGGCAATTGAAGTCCCCAAGGAGAAGAACAGGGGAGTCTGAGGAGAGGAAGAAAGAGAGCCAGGATTCAAAGTGAGAGAGAAAGGCAGAAGGGGGATGAGTAGAGGTAGGTGGCCGATAGATGACCGCCACATGAACAGGATGTCCTAATTTATTTTCAGATAAGAAAGTTTGTTACAGCACTTACTCCCTCACCTGCTGTCTCTCTGTAAATTTCCCATTAAACCTCTTAGATTGTAAGCTCTTCGGGGCAGGGATTTCCTTTCCTATTGTCTGATTTTGCTGCACTTATTGTATAATTATAATTCCCTGTACTGTATTCTTTGTGAAGCGCTGAGTACACTTTTGGCGCTATATAAATAGACATACAATACCAAAGATTACCATTTGATAGAAATATAAAAAAAAGGTTACATAGGGATGAGACATTATTGTCCCGGCATTTATTTAGATCAGTGCCTAAATGTAAAAAAACAAATTTTACCCAAATATTAACTAATATTCTGTACATTTCCTTAAGTTTAAAAAAAAAAAAAAATGTTACGTCTAATTGACCTCTTGTATTTTTCAACACCACACAGTACTGTTCAGAAAGACCTTATCAGACTTGTGTGTTCTGCAGGAATGTGTATTCTTGCTAACAATCGGGTTGTCACTTTGAGTTTTATGGCACCAAGTCCTCAGGCAGGTTTTGTTCTTCACATCCATCATTAAGGCTCGTGATTGCCTTCATCCTGGTTTCCTGTCTGATAGGTGGTTTGAAGGCAGTGTAAATGGAAAAATTCCTCGCTGGTCTGGTAGTTTCTCATGCAAGTAAATGAGACATCAAGGGTGCTCGTCTTGCAGTGTACACAGCGACTTGGTTTTGTAAATTCTGTTTTCTTTTACCATCATTTGCATTTTGTAAATTTGAACTCGTAGTCGTTTGTAAGAGTGCAAAGGAAAGGTGATGAACTCAATGTATCACATTTTAGAAGCCTCCTTCCTCCAAATTGTAGTAACAAAGGAGGGAAAGGGAGTAGGGGGTATGATTGATACCTTTTATTGGACCAAGAAGTAGTTGATGTGTTGCAATCTTAGGCTTGTTCTATAGTACGCGAGCCCGGCGTTGTGAGTGCGCGTTTAGTTAATATAGTGCGCGCGTGGCTAGGGGGCGTGACGCTGACGTCACAGCGTTAGGCTGCGCTGTGATTGGCTCACGGCTTGGCAGCAGCGCGAAAATACAATTTGATTGTATTTTCCCTGGTCTGCCGCTCCCCCGCTCACGGCCGTGCACGCGCGCATCCCTAGTATAGAAATGGCTGGCTGACACAGCCAATTATTGATGCGCACGGTAGCGCACTATATTATAGGCCTTGCGCGCCTCTCAGGGTAACACGATGAAGAACCCTGAGCAGTTCGTAAGATTGCAACATATCTACTTGTTGGTCCAATAAAAGGTACCATACCACCTACACCCTCTCCCTCCTTTGTTACTACATGGAAGAAAGGACCAACACGGCTACAAATGTTTCTTCATACAGCTAATGATGGTCTCTTTGTAATTTCCATGCAGTCACTCACAGTGACCGTGGACAAGCCCCTTTATTCATTAAATCTTAACAGCATACACCTTTAACTACATCTCTCTGAGTCTTACGCTTGTCCAAACAAAAAGCTTTCATATGGAAGAATGATACAATGATACAAAAAAACATCTTTTAAAGGTGCAAGCAATGATACATAAGTTAATGTCACATTTTAGTTATAATACTCGTAGTTATATATTTCATTTTCTTTTTCTAATCCCTTTCCCCCTCAGCTTGCAATTGTGACTCCAGAGGCATTCAGTCACCGCAGTGTGATCGTGGTACTGGCCATTGCATTTGCAATGTGGGGTTTGAAGGAGTCCGTTGTGACAAATGTGCACGTGGCTATTCTGGCATTTTCCCAAATTGCGCCCCTTGTCACGAGTGTTTTGCACTATGGGATGTGATCATCAAAGAGCTGTCCAACAAAACTAGCGCCCTCCTAGACCGTGCCAGTGCTATGAAAATCACCGGTGTTGTTGGACCGTACCAGCAGACCATCAATAGAGTGCAGGAAAAACTGGATGAAATTAAGAACATTATCTCTCAGAATCCTGCTGCCCAGCCACTTAAAAACATTGACAATCTTTTTGAAGAGGCAGAGTAAGTAAAAACTAACCATCTTTTTTTTTTTTCCCCCCTTCCACGTTTACCGGTCTTGTACAGGTTTACATTGTAGGAAAAGTTGTGACGTGTGTCGGAGAGAAGACTTGAGTAGACACTACCGTAAAATCTAAAACGTTTTGACACACAGCCACCTTGTCACAAGTGAGACCAATTTAAAATTAAGATGTGTATTGATAATTGAATGTAAAAGTTGATGAATAGCACAGATACATTTTTTACTATTATGAACATAAGGAAAGTAAGTGGATTCACCTATTGGTCCAGCCTTTAATATGTTGCTCAAATAGCTATTAATACAGGCTTGGGATGTAATTTGCCAGCACTATATTCTTTCATTTTTGGAGATTTACCAGGGATATGAGGTAAGTTTTTAGTGTTGAATTAATACATGGTAATTGTCAAATCCTAGTAGCTCACAAAGGATTTATTGTCGATTTTGGGCAATTTCAAGTGTGATGGAGTGTAGAATAGAACAAAAGACAGAAAAGCCCAACGCTACATCCAATATGACAAAAATACACAGTGAAATACCTATATATTCTCTTTGAAAAGCGTCATCTAGTTAAACCCTTTCGCCAAAGCGTTATAAGCCTGCAAACCACATCAAGGCATGACCATTAGCAGGCCCTAACACTACTGATTAAAATTCTCATTTACCTCTATTTGGATGGAGACTTACCCCATTGGATCTGTCCAAACCCAGTAAAATGAAAAAGACCTGCTAACTTTGAAAGTGGGGAGGGGCGAGCTTAAACCCTGTGGGGGGAGGGGCCACTAACCTACAAACAGCTGAGACCAGCTGGAAACAAAAGTTAATAAACACACAAAATCCCGGCAAACTCAAGAAACACCAAAACACACCACATAGTGTGTGTGTGTGTGTGTGTGTGTGTGTGTGTGTGTGTTGTGTGGTGGGTGGTGTGTTTGGGGGGGTGTGTGTGTGGGGTGTGTTTGTGTTGTGGTGTGTGTGTCAAACAAAGACAGAAAAGTCCAACACTACATCCAAAATGACAAAAATACACATTGAAATAAATAAAGGGTCGGTCATAATGTATGCGATATCATATTTGCTTTACAATAAAACAGATTATAGTGTAGAACAGAAGGGATCTGATAACTATGAATTTCAGAGCGAGCAGAAAATAAAACTTTATTTTGTATAAAGCTTTTCTCCTAATATGACTCAAAATGCTCCACAATTACAGCACAGTGCACGGTACACAGCACATAGGAATTTTTACAGACACAGTCCCTGCCCAGATGAGTTAACAATCTCTGTTTTTGGGGAGATAAAGTGACCTTGCCAAAGGTCACATGGAGCTGACAACGGGAATCGAACTAGGTTCTGCTGATTCAAACACAGTGTCAATGTTGACAGATACAGTGTCTTTACTCACTGAGCTTCTCCTTCAGCCCTAATCATGTGCGCATGATTTAAATCTTTATATTGGTATCGTATAGATCAGTTGTTTTGTTTCTGTAGTCTGGCTCACGGCCTACAGGAAAATAAAGATGCATAATGAAGCTTGTCTCTAGATCAGGAGTGTAAAAACTGGGGGACATTTTCTGAGGGGGGATGCTTACAGAGGCCCTGCACTCTTTCCCACAACATTTAAATTTAATGTAGCGTATGAGGCCTCTAAGTCCCTTACCTTGTCGATGCCTCGAATTATGTTGTGACGTCAGAAAATGCCGGAGAAAAGGTAAGGTGGGAGGGGGGGCGAACGCGAGCAGGGTGGGAGAGCGGGCACAGACACATTTTACACCCTGCTCTAGATAGCAGATTCTCCCTGGACTTTAATGCCCATCAATGATAATGTATTATTTTGTACACTATACCACTAAAGCGGCTAACATCTGGCAATATTGTTCTTGTTTTAGGAAACTGAAATTGGAGGTTTCAAAAAAGATTGCTGAAGTGGATCAGAAACTATCAGACATTAATGGCAACGACACAGAAAAACTTAATGCTCTCCAGTCAGATGCAGAGAACGTTCAAAAAGCACTTAAAGAACTTGGAGTGCAACTAGAGTATATGAAAATTTCTGACGTCCGAGGTAGGTGGCATCAGTTTGAAGGAGGAGAGAACCATACTCGGGCCGTGTGTGTCTCCAACACACAATATGAGGAAAGGTTTAGTAAAACAAACACTAGAATAATTAGGTATGAGCATAAATAACACAAATGACAGAAGTAGATACTAAAATATTTAACACAGTAACTTATTCCTCTAATTTTATTTAGGTGAAACCATGATTGTCAAATGCGAATGTTGCAGAATAGGTGTACGCTAAAGTTTTAACCATTGTGTAAACCCCCTTCTAGTTAAATAGTGTAATTCATAAAATTTTTATTTTTAAGCATCACGTATACTTATTACTTTATATGTTTTGTCAATGGGATGTAGCATTACGCACCCCTGTCTTTTTTTTGTTGTAAACATTTGCCACGCCCAGTAGCACTCTTTTTGACATAAATATATATTCATGATGTGGTGGGTGTAGGAGTTTGAGCTAGCTGGGAATGTGTTAATCAATTTCTGACTGGTAACAGTTGTATGGAAGTAGGTGGCACCTCCCCCCAGAGCTCACTCCACCTCACCTTTTTAATTTGGGAAGTCTTTTCACTTTGCTGCAAGAACAGAATCTACTATGATTCTTTCCCCTCATACAGAGGTAAAAGGAAATGGTTCACAGTGTAGTGTAGGACCTGCATTATTGGTTATACCTTGACGTTGGTATGCAGTCTTATGACGCTTTGGCCAAAGGGTTTAACTAAATAACCAAGTAAATATTATTATTGAAGTATTCAAACGTTATACTTATTACGTTTGTTTTGTCAATTGGATGTAGCATTGGGCACCCCTGTCTTTTGTTGTATACATTTGCCATGCCCAGTAGCACTCTTTTTGACATAAATATATATTTGTGATGTGGTGGGTGTGGGAGTTTGAGCTAGCTGGGAATGTGTGTTAAGTCGTACATTGTCATTAACCCTACTGACAGACAGCTATTGTCACACCAGTATGAGGATGGTTACTGGCTATGCAATGTTAAGCTGATGGTGGGTATAACCAGACACAAAGTTATGGTGAGTAAACAATGGTCTGCAATGTGGTATTTGGCATGTAAAGATCAAACAAGTTCCATGGTTTGTTTTGTAGGAGCTCTGGACAGCATCGACAAATATTTCCAGATGTCTCTCGAGGCAGAAAAGAAGGTCAATGCCTCCGCTGTTAACCCAGATAACATTCTTGAACACTCAGCTGCTACGCGGGAGGAAGTGGAAGACCTAATAAACAAAAAAGAGTCTCAGTTCAGGAAAGAGCAAGAGGAGCAGTCTCGACTCTTGGATGAACTCGCTGGCAATGTCCAAAGTTTGGATCTTTCAGCTGTGTCTGAAAAGGTAAAGTGCTTGTAATAACGGTCTCTGGCTTCAGAGTCCTATTTATAATATTATGTTAGGTGTTATGTTAGGTGTGCTCGGAGATCATACAAGCCACAGGAAAGCCATTTACAGGAATTGTGACGATAACATACAAGGAGAAATACCTCTTGTTCTCTATACCAACTGGTAATGTCAAGTGTAATGTTTAATATTCACCTCTATCTGTATTTAACATGCCACACTGAGATGCCTTATAAATACAAAGCAATCACAGAATAGTATTATTTAATGGAAGTTGCAATTTTTTGGTATTCAGTTCAGTGATATTTTATTTCCATAAGTAGTAATTAGTCTTTTTTCAGACCCTATGAAGTATGTGCGTGCCTTAGATCTGAATTATATTGTTTACAGTTACCAAAAGTTCACATTTTCTTCTGAAATGGGGCTGAATTCTGCACTCAAACACGTGTCTTTGTAGCTAATAACATATAATTTGTGGTTGAAACGTATTCCAAATTCACATTGCGAAGCAGGTATAGTCATCCTCACACTGGTGAGACCCAAAATCTTAAAAAATCTGCCTGTGAGCAGGTTTACTGGCTCTGCACTTCTTTAACCCAGGCTGTGCTGAAAAGTTGTGTAATGCATAAGCGTTTGGTGGTCCATGTTAAAATCGACAGGAAGCAAAAGGTGCCTCACTGTGAGTGCTCATTTGCATATATTTTCCCAAAATCCCTGGCTGCAGTGGAAGCATTGTACGCCAAGAGATAATGTTGAAAAGAAGTATTGCAGACCTGTCTGAGACATGTGAATGTGCTTACAAGTAATACTATTAGAATTATTAGATGGCAAATAAAAATAAGAAGCACTTGTTGCTTCAATCTGATAGACCTGCTGGAGGAAGCAGGTACATATGTAGGGTGACCTCATCATATGTGTCCTCATACTTAAACTCCATTGAGTGGCAGCTAGATTAATATGGCAGCTAGATTAATATCACTTTTAAGAACTCACAGACCCAGTCCCTGCCCAGATAAGCTTACAATCCATGTTTTTGGGAAGATAAACTGACTTGCCGAAGGTCACAAGGAGCAGCGTCAATATTTACGGAGTCTTTACTCACTGAGCCACTCCTGTTTTTGTTACTATGCAGGCAATAACATGTAAGACCGTTATTCTCTACAAAAAAAATGCAAAACAATTCCTAACATGAACTTTCTGTCAGCTGTGTCCAAACTTCAAAAAAAATTCTGGCAACTAGCTTTTTCCTAATACAGTAAATATTTAACTGTATGTGAAAGAGACGTAAACCTTAACTATTGACTTGAAATCTTTTATTTGGTTTAGCTGTTAATGTTTAGATTGGAATTACATTTTTTAACTGTGTGTGTGTGTGTATGTGTATATGTATATATGAAGGAAAATTGAGAAAACTACCACTGCTGAATGTGCTATCACTACATTGCTGAAATGTGCTCAAAATGTAAATCTTAGGAGCCCATTAGTTAAGTAGCCCCAAGTAAAACCCAATTCCTAGTCCAGGTATTCCTTTCCGTGCCAGTGATGTGGGCAACGCATTGCACAGGTTTACTTGCCCATATCCTATTTAAAATAGGGAGGGTAATTAACCTAAAGCAAAACCATTCCACTTTCTTACATTGAAATAAAATGTGTTATTTACTTTACCACATTCCCATTTTGTAGACTTGTGGAACACCTGCCGGTGTGTCATGTGAAGTGTCACAATGTGGAGGTCTAGGCTGCAAGACGGAGGATGGCAAGAGGAAATGTGGAGGTCCTGACTGTGATGGTTTGGTTACTGTGGCACACAGTGCTTGGCAAACGGCCATGAACTTTGACAGGGAGATTCTGAGTGCGCTGGCAGAAGTGGAGGAACTCTCTAAAATGGTAAATGATGTGGTATAACATACCTGAACATATCATAACATCACATTTACCTTTTCATTAGGTGTGCAGAAGAGTCTGTGTAGGGTTCTACCATGTCCCTTTGTATCAGTGAGACTGGCAGTCTGAGGACAAACTAAAATCGTACACTCCTTACATTTTGGTAAACGGAGAAACCATTAAAGGCAGTGTAATATTTAAAGTTGTTGATATAAGGCAAACTAATGCAGCATCTGGCTCAGTCTTCCATTAAAATGGTTTACAGTTTGGTGAGCGGTGCTCCCTGAGGATAAAACAAATATTCTTATTAAAGCCATTACAATTCATTTTCTCTGCATAGCATTTCTAAAATGGTGCTCTAAGCCCTTAATCTGGTCCTATCACAGTCCTTCGAGTGTGTTGACGTACGCGCTATGACTTGGCTTGAAATATAGGTGGCCCACATGAAGAGGCGTAAATTCTAAGTTGGTTTAGAGGCATCTTTACGTTTTCCCACCCCATAACATGGCTAATATCTGAGGGAAACGTTCTGCATGGACCACACTTCAGCTGAAGATAAAATGTCATCCTTTGTGATAACTGCCGTGTAAATACTGAATTGAGAATGTGCTTGCTACAGCATAAGCATTTTAGGGGGAAAAAAAGCATAACTTTATAAGTCCAGCACAGTAATACAGTATATTGTGACAAATTACACTAAAAGTGCAAAATAAGAGGTAACCACGTTGTCTCAATGGTACTGAAGGTTTTGTGTAGCTCTTCAGATCCTTGCTATTGAAAGAACTCCACTAACCTCTTGTTTTACAGGTAGCAGAATCGAAGTTAAGAGCAGAGGAAGCAAAGCAGAGTGCACACGGTGTCCTAAACAAAGCAAACGCCACAAAGGAAAAAGTTGACCGAAGCAATGAAGACTTAAGAAATCTCATCAAGCAAATTAGGGAGTTCTTAATGCGTAAGGACTTTCCGTATTCTCACTGCTTTTAGTACATAAATACATTGGGAAGGCGGGCGGAGGCTGGGCAGAGTAAGGAGGGCTGGTGTGCTGTCCCTGATTGGAGGAGAGGACAGCGGGGGCGGAGCCCACACCCCGGTGGGCCAGAGACATGTTCCTGTGCTGTCTGCGTCCTGCAGGAGATAAAGTAAGGGGGGAGGTGAGGGTATATTTTATATGTATTGGGGTGGTGGGGGTATATTTTATAATGTATTGGGGTGGTGGGGGTATATTTTATATGTATTTGGGTGGTAGAGGTATATTTTATATGTATTGGGGTGGTGGGGGAGATAAAATATATGTATATATATTGGGGCGGTGGGGGTATATTTAATATATATGGGTGTGGTAGGGGTATATTTAATATATATGGGGGTGGTAGGGGTATATTTTATATGTATGGGTGTGGTAGGGGTATATTTTATATGTATTCGGGAGCGTGTTTTTGTGTGTGTGTGTATTGGGGGCGTTGCAATTTTTACCATTGTGTCCAGTATTTTTGGACAAGCCATCTGGCAACCCTACCCACCAATGCCCAAAATGTAAAATCTCCATTCTAAGTCTAGATAGGAGGGCTCGCTTTCCCCCCACCGCGGCACCCGGCACCCCGGCTCCGCTCGCTCTCCGCCCGCCCGGCACCCCGGCTCGCGTCACAACCGCTCGCAGCCTAGCAGTGCAGCACTTCCGGTGCCTGCTGCTGCTAGTGAGCGCGTGGGAGGCTGGGAGCAACATTCTGCATAGGTTAGAAGTATATACCAGTGACTGTCTTTATTGTGATATTTCTTCAGATTAAAAAGGGGGTACAGGTTGACTTTTTTCACTGTACTGCAGTTATAGCAAAGTGATGTTTCTCTTGTGAGGTATTGTAAAAGTTTAACACTGTAACAGTAAGATGTCAGAATAAATTGTAATATAGATATTCAGGGGATATTAACTATTCGTTAACAAATCGTTAATTGACATTTTTATTCGTGTGAGTGATTGTGTAGGCAGGGCCCCGTGCACTGCTTTGCCCGAGGGCCCCTAATGTTGTTAAGATGGCCTTGGTGGTCTCTGCTAATGGTTTATAACAAGAGTTTAACAGGAATGCATACTGTAGGCTCTGTTCATACTGTAGCCTCAGTTTATAGGCAGAATGTATCTCTGTCATTTTTATTTGTGTTGGCAAATAAAACCATTGTAGACACAATGAGTTCTCTTATCGTGGGTCTCTTATTGACGGTTTCCTAAAACCGTCTCATTTTTAGCGTTTTCTCCCCCCACATGCTTCAAAGGGGGAAATCAACTACAAATGCATAAGAAAAGAGAGAGGGGAAAAAAGTCCCACTTTCAGTCAGGTCAGAATGTTTGACATATTTTAGGTTGACTTTGTTGTACTATGATACAGTGACACTCTACCTTCATAATTGGTCAACTTGGTTAACCTCTTTCACTGCCAAAGTGGCCTCTATAATGTGTTTGTCAGCCGTTCTGGAATGTAAAGGGTTAGTCTTACTTGAGTAGAGTTACCCATTATGTCTGAAGCAAAAAGAATACCCGCAGATGGGGTGGAGGACAAAGTCCCATAGTAATTGCTGCAGATATACCTGTGAATGGGTAAAAAGAGTATTAATACATTGTTGGAAATCCATGATTTATCCTGAAGATTTTGGCTGTTAAAACAGCATTGATTAATAAACGACATTTTCATCTGTGGTCAGTGATCAACCACGTTTTTGCAGGAAACCCCCTGCTTCCTGAGTTACAGGCCCTGGTATGGGGCATCGGGTGCCGGTACCGCCGCCATTTTTAAATCGTCCGTGTCATGTGACCAGGGAATTTAAATACCAGGGTCTGTAACTTGGGAAGGCTGAAATTAATGCGGTTCATCTCAGGAGACACCCTGCTCCCGCATAGTATTAGTAAAAATGTCATTAAACAGCTTCATTAGCATAGCGGATAGCCGCTACGGCCAGGGTGGGCAACCCTGCCGCCATTCGCCACTTGAGGCGAATTGGCTGTAAAACTGTGGCGAACAGGGCCGCCGGGACACTCAACCCCCCCCTTTCCCCTTCCGTGGTAAGGAGCGCGCTCCAGCGGTGTGACGCGCTCCTCTCCCTCCAACAACCCAGCCCGCTCCAGCAGGTGCGTGACGCGCACTCCCTCCCCTGCGAGGCCGCTCCATGACGCGCTCCCCCCCGAGCACGCTCCAGCGTGACGTGCTGACGGCCGCCCGCCATCACTGCCACCCGTCACCACTGCCCGCTCGCCACCACTGCTGCCCGCTGCTGCCGCCGCGATCTGGTAGGCATTGGTGGGGGACGGGTGGGGGGCGGGTGCTTTCAGGGGTGCTGGGGGGAGATGAGGGGAGAAGAAGGGTGCTGAGGGGAGATGAAGAGTGCAGGGGGGAGATGAAAGGCTGTGTGTGTGTATGCGTGGCTGGGTGTGTGTGTGGCTGGCTGGGCGTGTGTGTGGCTGGCTGGACGTGTGTGTGGCTGGCTGGACGTGTCTGTGGCTGCGTGCGGGCAGCTGGCAATGGCTGCTTGTATCTTTGTTATGTACCCAGTCACGTCCTGGCTGTGCCCCTGATCATGGATTTGGGAGGGAATGAGATGAGGGGGTGAAATGAGATGATGGGGGGTGGGGGGGACCGAGAATATATAAATAACATACCACCCCACCAACTGTGTGTGTGTGTGTGTGTGTGTGTGTGTGTGTGTGTGTGTGTGTGTTTTCATCATTTGCGTCTGACGCAGTTGTTACTGAGTAGTCAAAGTGTTCATGTTTTCAATAAACTTGTTCAAACAATGTGTGTTTTAAATTTTCGCACGCGCAACATAATACCTAAATTCTTACATGGTGTGGCTATTTTCACATCTAATTCGCCACACCTGTGGCTACATTGAAAAATTGGTTGCCCACCCCTGTGCTACGGTAACAATTTTTTTTTATTTTTTTAATGTTAATACTACTGTATTGTAGCAGGGGGTCTCCGGAGCAGAACCTTGTTGATTTGAGGTCCGGGGACCCCCTGCTTAACGAGATACAGGCCCCGTTATGGGGTGCCAGTATATCCTATGGATTTAAATCCCACGGTCACATGGTGCGAGACATTTAAATGCATAGGAGATACCAGCACCCCTTAATGAGACCTGTATCTCGGGAAGCAGGGGGTCCCCGGACCTGAAATCAACGCGGTTCTGCTACGGAGACCCCCTGCTCATCTACACTAGTATAAAAATTTATATTAAAAACTTTTGATCGCTGGCGAGATATGCGCAGGGAGAGGCGTGGCTCTCTGCAGCTGAAAGAAATCGCCTGGTGAGGCCTTTTCAGAGAGGCGATCATGTTGCTGGCTAGTCGTCAGTTTTGTGAATTTTGCTATTACAGGTAATCAAGGCTTTCTAAATACCGTGATAGCAACGCTAAAAAAACTGGCGATTTAAAAGGCCAGTGATTTTATTTATTTTTAATGGCTTATAGCATAGGCCCCATACTATTTTATCACAGCTACCACCATAACTGTGTCTATTCTAGAAGCATTTTGACCTATTCACGGTAGCAACTGTTGTGGTATTTTAGTGGTTGTACACTGAGTAAGGGACTTTGTCCTCCACCTCCTCTGTGGGTATTCGTTTTGCTTAAACCTTCCCTTAGGTGCACCCACTAAGCCATATTTAGGTTTTTAGCTGAGCGTTGGGCTTCTTTAAACTAGAGAACCATTATGTCTGAAGCATCAGTAATTGTAAGCATTTCATTAGTTAAAATACTGAAATCAGTTAGCTTGGTTACAATCTTTGCTTGTGGACCGTTAATCACCAACTGCAGATGGTGTCTTACTGTTGTCATAGACTCTTCTACAGTTTGCTTTGAAGCTGCTTCCCTGTGATGGAGAATAGAGAGAGCTAAACTCTTCTCCAGTGTCGCAAAGCAGCGTTGCAGCGGCATTTATACGGGCCTTCTCTTGTCTTATTTATACAGAGGATGGGGCTGACCTGGATAGCATTGAAGCAGTTGCCAGTGAAGTTCTGAAAATGAAAATGCCGACCACCCCAGAGCAACTCCAGGCTCTGACTGATGATATCCGGGACCGTGTGCAAAGCCTTTCTGACGTGGAGATCATCCTCGCACAGAGTGCTGACGATATTGAAAAAGCAGAGGCTCTTTTAGATGAAGCAAAGAAAGCGAGGTAGGAACTTGTTTCTGTTTTAATCCCCTTTACCTGAGAGTTTCTGTGGAGGTGTTGTATAAGAGTAGAGAAACATTCTACTTATTTTCGAATCTAGGAAAGTACAATTGTGATCACTGTCACTTGAAATGATGGTAAGTGGATAGGACAAATCCTGTAGCCTGTGCTACAATAACCATCTTAGAGTGTCTCTATGTATATAAGAAATTCAAATGGCTGTAGTTGGATCCCGTGGTCTGGAGGAGCATAAAAATGAATTGTGTGCATATTGTCAGGGTATGGCCGATTGGATGCGAGGTGCCACGAGCGTCTCCGGTGTGAGGGAGAGGGAAGATAGGTGGGACTCCGCTGGTGAGGCGAGTCAACGGCTCTAACCCCTCCCGCAAAAGCCCCTGATGTTGACCGGTAACCACATGCAAAACTTGTAAAGCACTCACGGTCACTGAGTCTGATGCGCTCTCCTCGTGGTGCACTGTGTCCGAAACTTTTTGGTGTGTGTGCTCCTGAAAATATAGAAGTAAAAAATGGTAGCGGAATACTACAAGATCGGGTTGCGAGGCGTGAAATAGAGGGGAAACAACTTTAATTAACTAAAATATACATACAACGGCTGGCAAAGAAGTCCCCTAACACGTTTCACACCAAAGGAGCTTTGTCAAATGGTAACAAAGCACCTTTGGTGTGAAACGCGTTAGGGGACTTCTTTGCCTGCCGCTTTATGTATATTGTCGTTTATTAAAAGTTTTTTCACCTCTTATTTCACGCCGCACAACTCGTTCTTGTCCGCTACCATTTTTTTACGTCAACATTTTCACTTGGAATGTTGGAGTTACTTGTTTTAAATTGGCGCAAATATTAAATGCACTTGCTGCTTGCAATACGTTATTTTAGTACCATTGGCCCATATGTAATAAGCAGTGCAACTCTTCAGCTCCTGAAGACTGAGCCATCTGTGTTTAAGCAGGGATATCCTGAAAACCTGACCTGTTGGTGTCCAGACCTTGAAGACTGGAGTTGGCCACCCCTGCCCTACAGCCTTGTCAGGTCAATGGACCATAAGGTGTCTTCCATTGTCTTATGGCATAACACCACTTGGTATATATGGGCCTAAATATCTTGCAGTAACGGTCTTTGGAGGGTCCTTTCTTTCCACCATTTTACTTCAGAGCATCTGAAATAATGCACACTGAGATTTTAGCCACAATTTATAAGAATCTAAAAAAAAATGGGATGTTGCCAATTAGAATATTTTCCTCTCTGACCTCAGCAAAAGCGCAACAGATGTTAAGGCCACAGCCGATATGGTAAAGGAAGCTCTAGGAGAAGCAGAAAGAGCTCAGAGTGCAGCAGAAAAAGCCATTAAGAAAGCAGATGTTGACATCAAAGGGACAAATGATCTACTCACCTCAGTAAGTTTACTTGAAAAACAAAATGGTAAAGGATTTGCTTTTATACTGATGTTTGATACTAACACGTAAGGCTGCTTGTATTGGGTTGTACTGTGTTAACCATGGTATGACACTGAAAGATCATTTTACCGCAAAGTCTACTATTCCGATTGGTCCTTGGGAATGGGAACATTGGTTATTGTTTATCATACCTTGTATCCACAACCAGAGTTCTTCATAGATGGTAATAGCATGTAGAGCTTTCAAAACCTCATGTCTGTCCATGAGTAATAGGCCTGTGAGGTTTTGAACATTCTATCCAATACACAACTATTTTGTTGTTCCATCAAGAGGACCTACTTAGACTTGTTCCTTCTACATGGTCACAGAATGAAGGAACAAGCTTTTATTTTGATATGGTTCTCTTAAAAAATGTTAAGTGAAATAATAGTACATCTTAGCATGAAAATAATTTGGCAAAAGTTGGTCAGAGCCACAGAATTTAAAACCTCTGTTAAATTGAATTTTGAGAGTGGCTCATGTACTGTAGCACTGGAGGGTCCACCATCTTGCGTAGGTTGATGTAAAAAAATGAAAATGGTTAAACATAGAATTTCATAACAGAGTCTCCTAAAGAAAGATCTAATGATGAAGTCCAGCTACACATTAATTATTGGCATGGAGACCTTGAAGTCAAAATGTAAAAACTATGACACAAAGGGCTAAAGTGACTGTCCTTTTTAGGTCTTCCTCCATATGGGTAATTTCCTAAAAGGCAGGTATCAATCGAATTAATATAAAGGGCCAAACAAGCAGACGTCTGCCATGGGATACCTTCTGGTGCTGGAAGACCTCTTATTGAAATCAATAAGGTTCTTTCAGTACTGCCAGGGACTCTATGGCAGAAGCCGGCTTAGTAAATATTAGGCAGATTACCGTTGTGTTATGTAATAGTTTAAGTAGCTGTAGAAAAGTAGGAGAGTCGGATCTCTTTGACTACATTTCTAAACTTTTTACCCATTTGAAGTCCACTCATAACATTGATTATACAGTATGTATATATACTGTGTGTGTGTATTTATTTTATAGTGGCAGATTATATCTCCTCAAGGCTATATTCATGATCATCCTTCCATGGGTCTATAATGTAAAAACACACAAGACAAATAAATGTATTGTAGCATAAAAGTATTATATAATAAAACCTCCTTAAAATACACTTTCTCTAGGATTGGGAGACATTGTGGTTGGTATTTCCCGGAATTGGGAACTTCCAACAGATATATTTATCTGGAACACTAAAATAATTACTTCGCAGCCATGGCTGCTGCTTCAAAATACTTTTTGTGACAACATGTATTTCTTTGCTGTTTTTATTAATATAATTCTTTCACTGATAGATTGAATCTGAGACATCAGCTTCCGAAGAAACCTTAAATAATGCCACCCAGCGTCTCGCCCAACTGGAAAAAAATGTTGAGGATTTGATGAAAAAATCAGCTGCCAACTCTGAGTCCGTAGATAAGGTTGAAAAATCTGTTGATGATGTCAAAGTGAATGCTAATAAAATTAAAAAGGTAAGCGTTTTCTTTTTTGTTTGCGTGTATTTTGTGTGTTGTTGCATTAATTAATATTCCTAGAATCTCATTTGCAATATACACCTGGCGTGTGCTCGTATAAACACAGCACTTCTTTGTGGCTAGCACTAACTGGCTGAAGGTTCTAGATTTCCACAATAGGACACGGATGATGGCACTTTCTGCCCAAATGCTGTATTTGGATATGGGAGAACTGAGTAATGAATACATGATATGTATTTCATTTTCGCATGGAAATGCCATTTTTGCCGTGTAATGGATAGGTCCATAGGAATCTAAGGAACAAATCACAAAACAGTAAAGTTGTACAAATGCACTACAAGATGAAAGCCAATACAATATCCTCGTCACTTGTTACCACACTCATATTTTCATGTACCCTTTTATACAATGGATGTGAATGACATCTGCATGAAAGCAATACCAGGAAGGATTTTTGATTCGGACAGTTTTTCAGCTGAGCCTTTCCAACCCTAATACAGTGAAATCTTTAAACATGCACTTTTGTTGAATGCATTAAAGTACAAAATGGATTTAAAGCTGCGGCGGTCAAATTCAGCATTTTAAATCCTAGCTGAGGATATTAAAAGTGCATGTCATAGAGCAGGCGGCATTTAATGCTTAATCCCCCCCTTATTGGGGTTCCTATGTTTTTCCTTGTATCCCAAAAGGCACTTGGTCCACATCATAATGTTGTTATTGTGGCTGTTTTTAATTAGAGAAAACATAGACCATATGAAATACACCAGTGCTGAAATGCCTTATGTGTAAATTAGGGGATTATAATTCTGTTTGCAGTGTTACTGTATAAAACCCCAAATAATGCACTCATTCATGTACAGAGAACCTGAATACAGTATATTTTATGACAGCACTTTTAAAATGATAAAGAAGCTGGTTCAGGCAAGGGTGTTCTTTTGGTGCAACACCAATACCTCTTGATACTACTGTACCTTTATTTTAATAGCAGTGCCGTGGTTTCTGCAGAGCTGCATCCAAATGAAGACAAATGTTGTTATCTGAATGTTTTTTCATGTAAGGTTAGAACAGTGTATGATTTAACATAGAAGTATACAAGTCTAAAGATCAATAAAACAATTGAGATAAATTATACCAAGTAATAGACTTCAATGTTTCCCTCTGTGTGCTGTCATGTTCAGTATTCTGCTAGACAAGGTTAATGTTTTATGTAAAATTACACTGACCTTGATATCTGGAATGTCCATGGATGAAATCACCAAAGTGGCAACATGGAAGCCCTCCCCCCCCCCCCCCATGGGCATTGGGGAAACGTGGTTGTTTAACAGTGTTTTATTGAATCTACATTTAGGTCAGTGTCTTTGTTGCATGGTGCAAACAATTATGCAGTGATGCCCTCTAATGGTTCTCTCTAACATTGCAGGTTGTGGATGGTGAACTTAATGGCAAATATAAGACCGTTGAAGACTTGATAGCAAAGAAAGCCGAAGATTCTGCAGAGGCCAGAAAGAAAGCTACACAGCTTCAAAATGAAGCCAAAACCTTGTTAACACAAGCAAATAACAAACTTGGTTTACTCAAAGGTAGGTTTATCCAAACGATCAGTACCTTCAGACTTTAGGAAAATGTCCCTTTTCTATTTGTGGTGAGAATTTAAAGGTGTAATCTCACATAGCCGGCAAAAAACCCCAACAATCTAACGTGCTTCCTAAAACAAATGTAACTGCTAAAAGCAAACATTTTGCTACTTTTGTTTCTCTGGGAGTTCATTACAAATTCCTATTGTTCTGGAGCTTTAAATGGTGGTGTGCATCAATCCCGTGTTTTCGGATCTCACCCTTCCTCTGTCAGACAGCCATTAAAGACACAGGCGGTTTTGCCTGTGCATCTTGTTGAACGGTAACCTCAGACAAAAGGCGGCAGCATGGGAAAATGAAACTCCTCCTAAATCTTGGCTCCCCATGTTTACAAATAACATTTGAAATGTACTTATGGTCGATTTTGGTAAAAAAAAAAAAAATAATAATAATAATTACCCAGCATCAATCACCCAGATGTAACTATTTAAACATGTTACTACCATTAGTACTTTTGGGTCCTAAGAGGGATTGATCCTTTAAATGAACAATGAGCCCCTCGTTCTTCATTATGTAGACGGCAGCAGATCATTTAAAAATCACAGCTCATAAAAAGCGAAAAGTACAACCTGACCTGTGTACCATTTGATTTCCCAGGTAGAATTAGTGGTAAAAGTTTGTTATACTGTTGGGACTAATTAAAGAGCAGCAATAAAATAAAAGCTCCACTGTGAGATCATTTTGCAGGTGAAGTGCATAAACCGTGTTTGAATTGGTCAAATACTGCATTCCTACCACTTCTCAAAAAGCTGCTTCTTCTCTCCCTGAGTTCGGTTATTTGTAGCACGAGAAGTGAGGAATTAACTGGCCGAGTGTACATCCATCACAGGTGCTTGAACACTTTAAAAATAACGTAACCTTAAATGATTTTGGACGTGTGGCTACTCCTTGCGCTCCTGAGGCACTTATTGGCCCCATCAAATTTGTTCTAGACTGCACTTTCTCCTACTGTAATCTGTAAGTCTCCCATTATTCTGTTTAGATTGTAAACTCTGTAGGCCAGAGACTCCCCAACTCCCATTGGTACATTCGTTTAATGCACTTGTGACACTTTGTATATTATAGTGTCTCCCCGTACTGTGTTGCAAATTCTGTAAAGGGCTGTGTCTTTTGATAACCATATAAATACATACATATAACCTTGCCAAAGAAAGTACAGTTAATCTTTTCATGGCGCCCTCTGTTGTGTGTTGGATGTATGTTCATTTGACAGTGAATGGGGTAACAGCAGCAGCCCCGAGTAAGGTACTAGTATGTTGATTAAAATATCCAGAACTCATACTTAAATTGTAAATGTAGATTATATGTTGGACTACAGGACTATAACAATTTTTGGTTAATCAGCCCTAGTTGGCAAAATGTTTGTAAATGTCCATTGTTCTAACATAGTGTATATCTTTTTACAGCTCTGGAAAAGACTTACGAGAACAATCAAAGGGTTTTGGAAGAAAAAGCCAAACAGTTGGTGGATTTGGAAGAAACCGTACGATCTCTTCTAAAAGTCATCAGCCAGAAAGCCACAGTTTACAGCACATGCCTATAGATGATTTAAAAAAAATGATTGGGACCAAACGTTCTGTAATTTATTGAATAATGCATCTCTAGGAGACCTCCCCCACCCAAAAAATTGTCACTTTTATTAAATAAAATATGAACACCAGTAACTCCTGAGGTTACTGTTAAGTTTTTAATGCGGTCATATTCTACACCTGTAAATGATTAACCCTTTAGTACTAGAGGGACGGGCAATATACGGAGTAGCCGTCTCGAACCTAACATGGTTTAAATTTAGTTGATCATGCATAAAATTGTATCCTCTGTTTATATTCATGCACTAAATACAGGTATATGGAGCACCCGTGGATATTGTATGCTTTGTAGCGACAGCAGATCTGACTATAATGAAACATTTATTTGCTATACATGACGATGTGCTTTTTACATTTTTGTTGGAGACAAAGGGGAATATGCATCCAGCATTACAAGCAAGGTGGGCATTGCTCCAAAAACCAGTGCAAACTGCGTCATTTTAACTCTGCATCACAGGCCTTTGCTCCATTTTTTGCCACATTTTTGGTCTCAATTGGCTCCACTTCTCCCATGAGCATTTAGGAGTTGGATGAGAAGAGTCAGCGGAATATTGTAATGCATTGTATTAAATAGTCTTACTCCCTCTGTGTCAAATAAATCCTGCCAGGTTTAGGTGGCATTGACCTCTGCTCGTAAGAGCTGCACCACACGTAAGAAGCAAGATTAGAAAAACCGAATACATACAAATGTAGCAGAATTTATTGTCTTTGGCACCGGGGCAAGCAGCGTGACTGCTGCTTCCCATGACTCCAGAGGATTATCGCGGTGGGGGGTCCCATCCGGAATCATGGACCCATCCCCTACAGCGATGTTGCGCCAGTGCTATCTCCGGAGGCAGGGTTATTTGCTTTTTTCAGTAGTGGCTTCGGAGACGGTGAGTCCTGCTATATCTGTATGTCGCTAACACAGACGCAAATATTTGCTCGGTTTGGAGTACATTGCACCGTTTTTGATACATATCCCCCTAAATGTCAGTGTTCATACAAAGTGATTATCTTGGTGCTTCCCATAAATGCATTATTTAGTACCACAACTGCACGGGCAAATAGATCCAATTTACGTTATTGTCCAACCTGTTCATGTATTTAATGGAAACCCTCTTTGTAACTAAAGTTTTTAATCTATGGTCAGTATTAAAGTTGCATACAGATGACCTTTTACATGTGGTTTTGGTGCTGTGGAAGAAATGTGTGTATCAGAGAGAGGACAACAAGGTAGCAGTGTGGGGGGGGGGAGAAATTATAATAAAATAGCAAGTCAGAAATCTTCATTAGTTACTTAAGGATGGTGAATATTTTCTTAAAGGTTTAGGGGTTGAGGAGACTTATGAAACATCTGAAAAATACCTAAAGTTCACAGGATTAAAAATAGGTGCTGGCCAAAATAAAGATGGTACATCTAGCATTTCACAAAATTGTCCCCAATCTGAGAACAGAATTGTAAAACATGCTGCCACTTTCATCTTGCGTCGCTTTGGAGCAAAAGATCTTGATACATCGATACAAATTTGTGTATCGGCTTGCGCTATTGGGTGTGTTGATGGGAGGAGTTCTGACAGACTGTAATGAGGGGTGTGGTGCGCACGTGCCACCTAGCATAAATCTGTGTCTACATTCAGTTTTATCACAATAAAAAGTCTCTAAATGGGCACACAGTGTAGTAAGAACAAGTGCACTTGAGAGATCTATATTCTCACGATAGTAGTGGTCATCTGTTGCGGTCATCTCATGGTATATAAAGAGTTGGTGTCCTGCTAGATAATCTGCGTTAATTGTACTCTGTCAGCAAGATCAGTGAGACCTCTAGATGTCCAAAGGATCATCACACAGCAGGTAAGGATGGAAATTGCAGACCAGCAAAAGATGGCTCACATCGACAAACAGTAGCGCTGATGTCTCGGCACAACATTTCACAGTGGCGTGGTGATGTAGCACACAACGAACAGTCCCAACACGTTTCGTCACACATGACTTCATCAGGGTAATTAATGATTGGATGTACGCAGCATTTAAATAGTGGCTGGTTAGCTAGAAACAGCTGAATGATTGATACATAAATTAGGAGGTGTACGACTGCCTACCAAAGAATTCATTGATAAAAATAAAACCAGTTGCCGAATACATAAGACTACAAAGAAAAAAAAAATATATATATATATATATATATATATATATATATATCTCTCAGAATAAATTAGTTCTTCAGTATTCGGTGATACCTTTTTTTATTGGACTAACAATTTATGTCATAGGACAAGCTTTCGAGAGTTATCCTCTCTTCTTCAGGTCAAGCAATACTGATATACAAAGGAATCTATGGCTAAAATAGTGTGGAGAGAGGGAAAAAACTTCGGGGGAAGACTAGCTCAACTGACTATATCGCCGAAGCTTCTCTTGGCATTTGTCCGCAAGAAGCACTGCCCTATTAGTGGCTTCAAGAAGGACTTTGTGGCTAAGACATTGGGTAGCAGATTCTACTTCCAAAAACAACCTTTGTTCTTTACCTTTTTGAATACGAATTTCTGTTTGAAAGAAAATTAGATGTCATAATAGCAAAGGTATCAGGAGGAAAGAGCGATTTCTTCTCTCCTAAGAAAGAAAAGCAACAAGACAGAATGCCTTATAGAGAAGCAAAGTCCTACCGACCAGGAAGGCCCTTTCCACAACAGCAAACATTGAGGGGGACAAGGGAGTCTTTTGTATGACCCCTGAGGAAGTGATCCTTTGGGAGAGACACATTTGCATGAAATAAGGCGAGCCCTACAGTGTGCGGTCGGGGGAAGACTAGCTCAATTAGCTGCTGTATGGGCGCAGTCCATAACAGACGACTGGGTTCTGTGAATTGTCACTTCAAGTTACCAACTGTTCGAACAAGAACCTCGATGAAACCAGTTTTTGGATATCCCAGAATCCAACTTCCCCTCAACAAGCAAAAGCCTTGGACAATAGCCTAAATCAATTGTTACTAGACAAAGGGATACAAATAAGTTTCATGTTCACAGATGAGAACAGGCATCTACTTCAGTATCTTTCTGGTCCTGAAGGCATCAGGAGAGTTTCGGGGCGGTTCAGGATCTCAGGGAAGTGAATGCTTTTCTACGCATCAAAAAAGTCAAAATGGTGGCTCTAAATGAGGTCATTCAAGAAGTCAAGCCCGGAGATTGGTTAGTCTCTATAGATCTGAAAGATTCGTATCTGCACATACCAATTTCACAAGAGCATCAAAAATATTTGAGATTTACGGTAAACGTAAAGCATTACTAATACACCTCCCTTCCATTCGGGCTAGTGATCTCTCTCAGGACCTTCACCAAAGTGGTGGGTAGATTAATAGCCAAACTCTGGAAAGAAGGAATTGAGATCTATTCATACCTAGACAACCTGCTAATAAAAGCTCAGCAGAAAGATCTTCTGGTATGGCATATGTATGGAGTGATTGTGCTCCTAGAACGGTATGGATGGTTAATAAACGTCTACAAGAATCAGTTAATTCCATCTCAGTCCCTAACGTTCTTGGGAGTCGTATTCCGAACAGAACAAGAAAGGGTTTATCTAACCCAAAGCATGATGCAGCAATTGGAAGCATAAGCCTCAAAGCTAAGATGGTCAAGACGGGTCACAGCAAGGCATGGCCTTGATGGGAAAATTTGCTTCAACCTTAAGCATCATAAAGTGAGCCAAACTCCACATAAGGCCACTCCAAAGACATTTTCTAGATCAGTGGAACAAAGATCAAAGGTCCTTGCACCAAAGAATATGTTTATATCATTCAACAAAGCAGAACTAAAAATGGTGGGAAAATCAGCAGAACCTAGAGAATACATTCTCACTCCAGGAAGAAATCTGGTTAACCATCACCACCGATGCCAGCAAGACCGGATGGGAAGCACAGATGGGAACTTAAGTTACACAAGGAATTTAGTATGGGTGAAGTTCCAGGGGAGCGTCGTCGAGTGCCCAAAAAGAAAAAAACAGTGGATAGTGTAATACTGTGACACCAATGTGTAAATCAATGTGTAAGAGCTTACAAATTCCTACTCACAAACGCAGCAGGAAAATGAGCATTTAAATCAGATGGGAAACTGTGATGCAGCCCAGTCCGGAGGTGTGGTATATAAATCAGCAATTCTCGAGAAAGCAGAAAACAACCATGGTGTAGATAGAAAATACAATTTATCCAATTAAAAGACAAATGGAGGCTTACGGCTTAAGAAGGAATAACAGCATAGGAAAAGGGGTCTTTGCTACGGCGCAGCTCTTCTCGTCCAGTCTCCTTGTTACCAGCTTCCGCGAACGTCACTTCCGGAATGTGACGTCGCCGGGACCGCAGACAGTAGAGATTCCCCTGCTTCTTTCCTTCTCCAAGATGGCTGAGAAAGCCCGACTCTACGCGTTTCGACGTAATGACGTCTTCATCAGGAAGGAAAGAAGCAGGGGAATCTCTACTGTCTGCGGTCCCGGCGAGCGGTGACGTCACATTCCAGAAGTGACGTTCGCGGAAGCTGGTAACGAGACTGAACGAGAAGAGCTGCGCCGTAGCAAAGACCCCTTTTCCTATGCTGTTATTCCTTCTTAAGCCGTAAGCCTCCATTTGTCTTTTAATTGGATAAATTGTATTAACAGTTTTCGGTCGGGGAAGACTAGCTCATTAGCTGTCTGTTTGGGCGCAGTCCATTAACAGACTACTGGGTTCTTGTGAATTGTCACTTCAAGTTACCAACTGTTCGAACAAGAACCTCGATGAAACCAGTTTTTGGATTCCCAGAATCCAACTTCCCCTCAACAAGCAAAGCCTTGACAATAGCCTAAATCATGTTACTAGACAAAGGGAACAAATAAGTTTCATGTTCACAGATGAGAACAGGCATCTACTTCAGATCTTTCTGGTCCTGAAGCATCAGGAGAGTTTCGGGGCGGTTCAGAGTCTCAGGGATGAATCTTTTCTACGCATAAAAAAGTCAAAATGGTGGCTCTAAATGAGTCTTCAGAAGTCAAGCCCGGAGATGGTTAGTCTCTATAATCTGAAAGATTCGTATCTGCACATACCAATTTCACAAAGCATCAAAATATTTGAATTACGGTAAACGTAAAGCATTACTAATACACCTCCCTTCCATTCGGGCTAGTGATCTCTCTCAAGACCTTCACCAAAGTGGTGGGTAGATTAATAGCCAACTCTGGAAAAGAGAATTGAGATCTATTCATCCCTAGACAACCTGCTAATAAAATGCTCACAAAGATCTTCTGGTATGCATTTTGTATTTATTGTGCTCCTAGAACGGTATGGTTATAAACTTCTACAAAATCAGTTAATTCCATCACGTCCCTAACGTTCTTGAGATCGTATTCCACAACGAACAAGAAGGTTTATCTAACCCAAACATGATGCAGCATTGGAAGCATACCCTCAAAGCTAAGATGTCAGACGGGTCACAGCAAGGCATGGCCTTGATGGGAAAATTTGCTTCAACCTTAAGCATCATAAAGTGAGCCAAACTCCCACTAAGCCACTCCAAAGACATTTTCTAGATCATGTGAACAAGATCAAAGGTCCTTGCACCCAAAGAATAGTTTATATCATTCAACACAGAACTAAAAATGTGGGAAAATCAGCGAACCTAAGAATACTCTCACTCCGGAAGAAATCTGGTTAACCATCACCACCGATGCCAGCAGACCGATTGGAAGCACAGATGGAACTTAAGTTACACAAGGAATTTAGTATGGGTGAGTTCCAGGGGAGCGTCGTCGAGTGCCCAAAAAGAAAAAAACAGTGGATGTGTAATACTGTGACACCAATGTGTAAATCATGTGTAGAGCTTACAAATTCCTACTCACACACAAACCACAGGAAAATGAGCATTTAAATCAGATGGGAAACTGTGATGCAGCCCCAGTCCGGAGGTGTTGGTATATAAATCAGCAATTCTCGAGAAAGCAGAAACAACCATGGTGTAGATAGACAATACAATTTATCCAATTAAAGACAAATGGAGCTTACGGCTTAAGAAGGAATAACAGCATAGGAAAGGGGTCTTTGCTACGGCGCAGCTCTTCTCGTCCAGTCTCCTTTTTACCAGCTTCCCGCGAACGTCCTTCCGGATGTGACTCGCCGGACCCAGAACATTAGAGATTCCCCTGCTTCTTCCTCTCCCAAGATGGCTGAGAAAGCCCGACTCACGCGTTTCGACGTAATGACGTCTTCATCAGGAAGGAAAGAAGCAGGGGGAATCTCTACTGTCTGCGGTCCCGGCGAGCGGTGACGTCACATTCCAGAAGTGACTTCTCGCGGAAGCTGGTTAACGAGACTGAACGAGAAGAGCTGCGCCGTAGCAAAGACCCCTTTTCCTATGCTGTTATTCCTTCTTAAGCCGTAAGCCTCCCATTTGCTTTTAATTGGATAAATTGTATTTTCTATCTACACCATGGTTGTTTTTCTGCTTTCTCGAGAATTGCTGATTTATATACCACACCTCCGGACTGGGCTGCTATCACAGTTCCCATCTGATTTATTAGTCATTTTCCTGCTGCGTTTGTGAGTAGGAATTGTAAGCTCTTACACATTGATATACACTTGGTTTGGTGTCACAGTATTACACTATCCACTGTTTTTTTCTTTTTGGGCAGTCGACGACGCTCCCCTGGAACTTCACCCATACTGCATCTACAAGACTTTTGGAACAGTCTTTTGTTGGGGTCGAGTGATAAGTTGTTTTCGCCTTATTTGTTATTCACAGCATATTTTATATTGTTCACTGCACATTGTATCTTGACATATTAATTAATTTTTGTTATTTCACTGCATATTTTATGAGTATTCACTGCACATTTTTGCTTATAGTATTTATAAATGCACTATTTGATTTAATTTTAATCACTATTAAAGGTGGAGTAGAGCGCCATCTAGCGTTCTTTTAAACACAAGGAATTTAGCCAAGATCTTATAGCAACATTCCAGCAAATATGCTAGAGTTGCATGCGGTCAAAGAAGCTCTGTTATTTTTAAAAAATCAACTTCAAGGCGCAAATCTTACCACAAAATAGTAAAGTGCGTGGAGAAGCAGGGAAGGACCAGAAGCAAAACGCTTCTAACTCTTACAGCAGCAATTCTTATTTAAGCCAAATGGCAACTCAACAATATCACAGCGGTTCATATTCCCGGACAACAGAATACGACGGCAGATTTCCTAAAGTCAAACCATCATCCACCCGGATGGAAACTGAACTTGCAAGTTTTTCAATAATTGATACTTTGTTGGGGACAACCCCAAATCGATCTTATGGCGATGTATCAAAACAGAAAGGTGGCCAAATTATGCTCAAGTTACTCTCATCATCTCGACAGCCATGTAGATGCTTCGAGTTTCCGATGTAACTTCGATCTGACATATATATATTTCCAACGATACCTCTAATATCAAAGGTCCTAAGAAAGATAAGAAGAGACAAGGCAGAGGTAGGAGAAATAGTACCTTACTGGCCAAGGATGATGTGGTTTTGCCATCTCGTGAGTATGATGCTAGATCTTCCATAGCATCTCCCACTGTCCCAGAGCCAAAGAAATTGGCCTTGGCAGCATGGAGATATGAGCAGTAAGCATGAAAAAAAAGGGGCTTTTCTGATAGAGCAATATTAACTCTGTCAGCCACAAAATTGTCAACCTCTTTGTTTATCACATCTGGTGCTGTTTTCAGGAATGGGGTAAGAAAATGGACGTCGATTGTCTCAATCGTTCTGTCACCCTGGTACAATTTTCACAATCTGGGTTTGAAAAAACCCTCAGTTTAAGTTCTCTAAAAGTTCAAGTATCGGCTTTATCTGCTTTGTTAGAAAAAGATATTGCATCAGATACTAGTGAATAGATTTCTGCAGGCGGTCAGGCATCTGAGAACCCAAATAAAAAGTATAGTACCAATGTAGTATAGCCATGGCTGGTCCAGACTATCTTTCTGCCTTCCTGTCACGTAAGTTCTGATCGCTACAGACAGTGGCAGGCTATCCTGTTGCTTTACCCTCCTCATGCTGCCTCTCCGAGTGACAAGGGTGGAGGTGAACAGGAGTCTGTGTACAGCCAATGATGGTGCAGAACCTGTGCCCTCCCCCTCTGAGTTTAGGGAGGAAATGTTCAAATGATAAGAGTTTTGCTCAGCCCCTTCTGCGAGGGGCGGGGAGGGTCAGTTCAAGTTCCTCCTGGCTGGGAGTGAGACATGCCTTCAGCCTCTCCTGGGACTGAGTGAGCTTAAGATCAGTGAAGAGCACAAGGCCACAATATTACCTGATGGCCAGCACCATCCAGGGGTCTGAGACCCACTCTCCACTATGATGCAAATGCTGTGATACTACCTGCAGTGGCTGCACCAATAAAGACCCTTTTTATATATGTTGCCCTTTTTCTGACGCTTCCCAAAGAGACTACTGGCCACTGTACACAACCTGCGGCTCCAGGAGATCTAAGCCTCCGCTAGCTGGGAGCCTGGGGTAACACATACATTTACTTAGCGCAGCGCCTCCACTTACCCAGGATCCCCGTGATGTAAGATTCCCCTGGGCAAGAAACATACAACACCTTATGATTGTAACTGGTTTTACTGTAATAATGCAACGGAGCAATACACATAACATATACTTATACTTTAACGGTATAACCTTAGTGGCTGCCCACTCATCAGGAGCAACGTCTCCTTCCCCTCACCGCGTGCCCCACACACCGTGTCCATGTATAGTATATTGTATAGGCTCAGTTCTTTAACCACTCGCTCAGTGTTCCTAAAGAGTTTAGCCTAAGGCGGGATCAGCGCCTGTTGACCGGTGTTGGTGCACTTGATGTTATAGTACCTTCCGGTCACGGCGGTGACCGGTATCTCTTCGCAAAGGGTCAGATGAATCAGCGGTCTGCCTCCTGGGTCTCAATGTCCAGCCGTCTGGTCCCAGACGACTCGCCAGCAAACCTGCTCCGCACGCTTGTCGCTTTGTCCCTAGCTGGTACTCAGTAAGGGTGATGCTCGCTACTACTATAGGCCGTCCCTGCAGCACAGCAACCTTCGGTGACTTCAGGGAAAACTCCTAGGGGCCTACAGGGTAGCCTGTCCTATGCAGGTGGGTCACTGACCCCCTGCACCCACTCTACCTCTCCCTTCACCACCCGGGTCCCCTCTGACTAACTTCTCCCTAACTTCTGCAGCAAACGCACTCCACTCACACTGAACCTGCAGCAACCCACTGCACTCACTCGGTACCTGCAGCAACCCACTGCACTCACACGGAACCTGCAGCAACCCACTGCACTCACTCCGTACCTGCAGCAACCCACTGCACTCACACGGAACCTGCAGCAACCCACTGCACTCAACCTGGTACCTGCAGCTACACTGCACACATTCCGTACCGGCAGCAACCGCACTGCACTCAACCTGGTACCTGCAGCTACACTGCACACACACACTGTGCCTACTTGTCAGCGCCCACAGCACTGACAGCCGTGACACTAACAAGACTGCACACACACCTAAGGGCAGGGTCCCTAACCTAGGGGCCGTCCCTCAGTACTTACCCCCTACCCTGGAGGGGATTGGGGCCTGCCTGGGATCTGGGGAACCTTACCTGGTGTAGGAGCCACTTGCTCCCTACACCCTTCCTTCCCCTTCCTGCTCCAACTGCTGTTCCTAAGCCCGCAAATTGTATCTCTTTCTCCCTGCCTGAGAATCCTGGCCTCTCATTGGTTCTTCACATCAGGTGACTGCCCAGGAGCTCATGGGAGTTGTAGTTGCTCCACGGAGCCTCTCTGACTTAATCTGCACAGACACACAGCTCACCTATTGCATCAGCCACTGCCTGTCTCACTCTGCTCTGGCACACTGCAACACTGTTGCAGACACTCCACATGCCTCTCACTGAACAGAATCAAACACCAACTGAACACACACTGAGGTTCCTACCACATTCTTACATATACTTCTGCTTAAGTCACAGTCTATTGGGCAGAAGTATGGGAGAAAAAGACTCATGGTAGGGACTGCCTCCAAAAGCCTGTCCTGTTCCCCATAACATCGCGGAAGCTCATCTCTCCTCACAGGTTACCAGCACCACACAGACCTGTAGTTTAGGCAAGATCTCCCAGGGGGGAAGGGGGGAGAAGCAGTGCTACAGTAAGATCTTTCTCTAAGGCTGGATGCGCTAGTGCAGGGGTGGGGAACGTCAGGCCCGAGGGCTGTATAAGGCCCTCGAAATCATTTGGTCTGGCCCTGCTAAGGCAACTGCTATAACCGGGGTCGCGCTAATTTAAAAAAAAATGGCCGCTGCGCGCCCGATCGGGAGGCGGTGGTGTGAGGCGCCGGCAGCCCTACACGATCCCCAGCAGCCACCGTACTTCCCCCGCAGCCACCGTACTTCCCCCTCACTCCCCCCGCACTTCCCCCTCACTCCCCCCGCAGCATTCCTGCACTTCCCCCATGCTTCTCCAGCAGTTCCATCCGCACTTACCCCAGCATCCGCCCTACACGATCCCCCCAGCAGCAGCAACTACCAGAGGTAGGGAGGCGGGGTTCTGTGTGCCTACATGCCTGCTGTGTGCCTGCCTGCCTGTCTGTGTCTGTATGGCCTGCGAACGATGTTATAAATATCCAAATGGCCCTTGGCAGAAAAAAGGTTCCCCACCCCTGCTCTAGTGGATCACCCATTTGAGACATTGCAGCAAATACCATTAAGACTTAACATGTAAAACAGTATTTTTTTTATAGCAATTACATCTGCAAAATGAGTAGGAGAGTTAGCCTCTCTCATGCAGAGAACCTTTTCTCGTTTTATCACCAGGATAAGGCAGTCCTAAGAACTGTATCACACTTCCTTCCAAAAGTTGTCTCTTCGTTTTATCACTATCAAGAGATAATTCTTCCTTCTGACCGAATCCGGCTAATCCTAAAGAGGTAAGTGTATAACCTAGATGTAGTAAGGTGTTTGAAGACATACTTACTCAAAATTCAAAAATACAGAAAATCAGATCGACTGTTAATAATCCCAGAGGGTGCTAGAAGAAGGCAGCAACAATATCGTGATGAATTACTTCAGCTATCAAGTTGGCCTACAACCTTCAAAACAAACACGGGAGTTCCTGCAGAGAATAAAGAAACCATCAAAAACTGTAGTTTACCCACTGCCATGTGGGGAACAGCAAAAGAGAAAATGTATTCAGTAATACCCAAATGTTCCAGGACTTGAATATTTGTTAACAGTGATCATAACATGGTCTCATTTGAAATAAATTATCAAAAAATAGATTTCTTGGGTTCAACAAAGACCTTAAACTTTAGAAAGGCAGATTTTAATAAACTGAGGTCTAATCTAGTACAGGCATACCCCGCTTTAACATACGCAATGGGACCGGAGCATGTATGTAAAGTGAAAATGTACTTAAAGTGAAGCACTACTTTTTTTCTCCTTTACGATGCATGTACTGTACTGCAATCGTCATATATGTGCATAACTGATGTAAATAAGGCATTTGTAACCAAAATAAATACAATAGGCTTTATTCAAATAAAATGAATGGGAGCAAGCAAATAGGTGAGAGGCGCGCACGCAGGTCAGTACTGTATAGCAGCTCTCTCCTTCTCGCAGTCACGTGCTCCTTCTCGCAGTCACGCGCTCCTTCTCGCAGTCTCTCTCTCCTTCTCGCAGTCTCTCTCTCCTCGCAGTCTCTCTCTCCTTCTCGCAGTCTCTCTCTCTCACTCAGTCAGTCTCTCTCTCTCTCACTCTCTCTCTCTTTCTCACTTAGTCTCTCTCAGTCAGTCTCTCTCTCTCACTCAGTCTCTCACTCTCTCTCACTCAGTCACACACTCACGCACTCAGTCACACACAGTCACTCAGTCACACACAGTCACTCAGTCACACACAGTCACTCAGTCACACACAGTCACTCAGTCACACACACATTGTCACTCAGACACACACACACACACACTCACTCACTCAGTCACACACACACACACACACACACACACACACCCCACACACACACACACACACTGTCCACTCATCACACAACACACCCTGTCACTCAAGTCACACACATACATTGTCACTCAGTCAACACAACATACATTGTCACTCAGTCACACACACATACATTGTCACTCAGTCACACACACCCACACACACACACCCACACACACACATTGTCACTCAGTCACACACACATACATTGTCACTCAGTCACACACACATACAATTGTCCTCAGTCACACACACATACATTGTTACTCAGTCACACACACATCTTGTCCACACAGTCACACCACCACACACACACACACACACACACACACACACACACACACACACACACCCACACACACACACACACACACACACACACACACACACACACACCACACACACACACCACCCCACACCCACACTTGCACTCAACACCACACACACACACACACACACACACACACACACACACACACACACCCAGACACACACACACACACACACACAGTCACTCAGTCACACACACTGTCATTCAGTCACACACACACACACACACACACACACACACAAGCAAAGATTGCAGCAGACGATCTTCTCCTCCCCCTCACAGCAGACAGGAGCGAGCTCTGAGGAGGGAGGAGGGGGGAGGAGCGGGGGATCGGAGGAAGCAGAATCACGGGCTGCAGTAAGTGCGGGCAGAATTGCTGGTTAATCTGCAGATTTATGGAGCTTGGGTGCAGGAGGAACGGAGACAGATGGGAGGGGGAACAGAGACAGATGGGAGGGGGAACAGAGACAGATCGGAGGGCAGAGGGAACAGGGAGATCGAGCATGAAGGAGGTTGCAGGAGAGTTGAGGTTCGCATGCCGCCCCCTGGTGTCCGTACTCGCGAAGCACGCGTACGTACACAGGGGGTAAGGTGCAACAAAAAAAAATGTACGTACTAGTGAGTGTACGTAAAGCGAGTGTATGTAAAACGGGGTATGCCTGTAGTAATACAATGGGATTATGTTTTTGCAGGGAAAAATGTAGAAGATAAATGGGCAGTCTTTAAAACATTGTTAGAAAATCCCACTTATCAGTGTATACCCATGGGTAATAAGTATAAAAGAAATAAGTCAAAACCAATGTGGCTAAATAAACAGGTAGGGGAGGAAATAGACAAGAAGAGGAAGGCGTTTAGATTCTTTAAGGTAGAAGGGACAGAGACATCGTATCAGAATGATAAGGAATGTAACAAAAATTGCAAAAGGGCAATCAAATTAGCAAAAATGGATAATGAAAAAAAGAATTGCAATAGAAAGTAAGGTCAACCCTAAAAAGTTCTTTAAGTACCTTAATAACAAAAAAATGAGAAAAGAAAATATAGGACCCTTTCAGTGTGAGATGGGTAGCCAGATTATTGGAGATAAGGAAAAAGTTGAGGTATTAAACAAATTCTTTGCCTCTGTTTTTACCAGGGAAGAATCATGTTCAATAGTAGTGCCGCAGGAGGAAGCCACAACTTCCATATTAATGAACAATTGGTTAACTGAGGAAGAAGTTCATAAGCGACTTGAAAAAATTAAAGTAAATAAGGCACCTGGCCCCGATGGCATACATCCAAGAGTTCTCAAGGAGTTAAGCTCAGTAATAGCCAAACCATTATATTTAATATTCAAGGACTCTATTTCCACAGGCTCAGTACCACAAGATTGGCGTAAAGCAGATGTGGTGCCTATATTTAAAAAGGGAGCTAGATCACAACCGGGAAATCACAGACCTGTAAGCCTGACTTCAATAGTAGGGAAACTACTTGAAGGTTTAATATGGGATAATATTCAGGAAAACAAAATTATTAGTAATAGTCAGCATGGATTTATGAAGGATAGATCTTGCCAAACTAAACTTATTTGTTTCTTTGAGGAGGTAAGAAGGAATTTAGACCAGGGTAATGCAGTTGATGGTCTACTTAGATTTTGCAAAGGCTTTTGATACAGTTTCACACAAGAGGTTGGTGTACAAAATAAAGAAAATTGGACTCAGTAATAATATATGCACCTGGATTGAAAACTGGTTAAAGGACAGACAACAGAGGGTTGTCATAAATGGAACTTTTTCAGGTTGGGCTAAAGTCGTGAGTGGAGTACCTCAGGGATCGGTACTGGGACCCCTGCTTTTTAACTTGTTTATTAATGACCTTGAGGTTGGGATCGAGAGCAAAGTCTCCATCTTTGCTGATGACACTAAATTGTGTAAGTTAATAGAATCAGAGCAGGATGTAATTTCTCTTCAGAAGGACTTGGAGAGAATGGAAACGTGGGCAGGTAAATGGCAGATGATGTTTAATACAGATAAATGTAAGGTTATGCATTTGGGATGCAAGAATAAAAAGGCGACTTACAAATTAAATGGAGAATTGGGGGAATCCTTGATGGAGAAGGATTTAGGAGTGCTTGTAGACAGCAGACTTAGCAATAGTGCCCAATGTCATGCAGTAGCTGCAAAGGCAAACAAGATCTTATCTTGCATCAAACGGGCAATGGATGGAAGGGAAGTAAACATAATTATGCCCCTTTACAAAGCATTAGTAAGACCACACCTTGAATATGGAGTACAATTTTGGGCACCAATCCTAAGAAAAGACATTATGGAACTAGATAGAGTGCAGAGAAGAGCCACCAAATTAATAAAGGGGATGGGCAATCTAACTTATGAGGAGAGGCTAGCTAAATTAGATTTATTTACATTAGAAAAGAGGCGTCTAAGAGGGGATATGATAAATATTTACAAATATATTCGGGGACAATACAAGGAGCTTTCAAAAGAACTATTCATCCCACGGGCAGTACAAAGGACTCGGGGCCATCCCTTAAGGTTGGAGGAAAGGAAATTTCACCAGCAACAAAGGAAAGGGTTCTTTACAGTAAGGACAGTTAAAATGTGCAATTCATTACCCATGGAGACTGTGATGGCAGATACAATAGATTTGTTCAAAAAAGGTTTGACCTTTTTTTTAGATGGGAAAGGTATACAGGGATATACCAAATAAGTATACATGGGAAGGATGTTGATCCAGGGATTAATCTGATTGCCAATTCTTGGAGTCAGGAAGGAATTAATTTGTCCCCTTAATGGGGTTTTTTGTTTTCCTTCCTGTGGATCAATAAGTATAGATATAGGATAAAGTATCTGTTCAACCTCATCTACTATGTAACTTACCGTAACTTTATTTTCCTGTACTCCACTAATAGCAGGTGGGTACATTATACCCTCCCCTGTGATTAACACATCTCAGTTCTATTTTTTAGCTACGAGAAAAAAATGAAGATTGTTCTGTAGGTAGTGGGAGGGCCTTATATACCGGGGTATCTGCAAGAGTTTCCTGTCCTACAGCACTAAGGAAGAATCTAATCCCAATTAGTAACCACTGCCATTGGTGGAGTACAGGAAAAGAAAATTACGGTAAACTGAATACATTTTTATTTTCTCTGATTCTCATAAACTTTTTTAATACATGTAGTAATTCACCTGGATATTGTCTCCTTGGAGGCAGACTGGCCTGTTCTGGATCCTTTGGGTAATGTGTCGGAGTCTGTAGTGTCAGAATTTCGGAACTATGTCTAAGGATTGCTTCTACGTTCAGGGAGTGAAACTCTTCTTTCCTCTTTAGTTTGAAAAGAAAGACGGAAAATCTCCTGCTTTAGTTGATTAACTGATATAGGCAGAAAAGGGTTTCCAGGTCTAAAAACGACTTTTTGTTTTAATACAACAATAGTATACACAAATTCATGCATTTTGCCAATTCTTGTGGAAGTGATTGCAAATAAAATGCGATATTTTGTATCAACATTCTTGTTGGGATCTGGTTGAGGGGTTTAAATGGCTTGTGTCAGTGCATACAGTACTCATGGGCGTCCGCAGGAGGGGGCAAGGGGGGGCGCTTGCCCCCCCCTGGATCCAGGGCCGCCAACAGGGGGGGCACAGGGGAGACAAAGGGTACTGCTTCCTGGGCCCCGTGGGTCAGGCCGGGCCCCCTGCGCGGCCGGGCACCAGTTAATTAAATAAATGAAAAAAAAGTTTAAAAAAATGGCGCCGATTCCCCGCGGTCTCGGCGCGCATGCGCAGGGCAAGCAGGGCCCGCTTCCCCCCGCTCCCAAAGTGGGACGGAGGGGGAAGTACAAGCCAAGCTCCTCTGCGGCCCGCTCCCAACGTGGGATGGAGGGGGAAGTACTAGCTCCTCTGCGGCATGCTCCCAACGTGGGACGGAGGGGGAAGTACCAGCTCCTCCTGCGGCCCACTTCCCCCCCTTGGCCAGCTTCCCGCGCACCCACCTCCCACGTGCCCCCCGGCCCACCTCCCGTGGCCTTGCCCCCCCCCCCGCGCCCCCTCCCCAAGCCCACCTCCCGTCCCTGGCAGCTGCCGCAGGGATATCGGGGGCAGAAGGGGATATCGGGGGCAGGAGGGGGAAGCGTCCGGCGACAAGCTGCACCCACCCGGTCAAGGTAAGTCACCCCACCCAGTCACTGTCACCCACTGTCACTGTCATCCATTGTCACCGTTACCCACTGTCACCATTACCCACTGTCAATGTCAACCACTGTCACTGTCACCCACCCAGTCACTGACTGTCACTCACCAAGTCACTGTCACCCACCCAGTCACTGTCACTCACTCAGTCACCCAGTCACTGTCTCCCACCCACCCAGTAACTGTCTCCCACCCACCCACTCTCTCCCACCATCATTCACCCACCCACCCACATTCAACATTCACCCACCCACCCACTGTCATTCACCCATCCACCCACTATCATTCATCCACCCACCTACCGTCATTATGCCCCCCCCCCCCGAAAAAAATTCTGCAGACGCCCATGACAGTACTCCGCACTAATCCTACAAAGGTAGCCTTTCTTTAGTTTTGGGTCGTAGTCTATTCATTGCTTAAATGAATTTCATTCTTACTTGTTCGGATGCTATTTTTCTTGAGTAGAGCAGAACGAGCTAATATCCGGACCTTGAATGAAGTCTGCGCAGCGGTGCGCGATAAGTGATGCCTCACGTGATGACGCGTTAGGTCCACCTTGGATTTCTCTGCTCACCTCCGTACACTCGTTGTACTGACTGCGTCCTGTCTCCGATAATAGGCCATTGTTCCCAGCACCAAATGGATCACCTTACGCGTTTCACGAGACCTGATCGCGGATACCCGAGGAAGCGTACAGTACACACGTCATCGCGCAGCGCAGACCCGCCCGGACGGGAGGCAGAGCCTGGGAGGTGACACAAACCAGGAAGTGCCCAAGACCTCTGCATTCTGTGAAGCAGCTCGGCGTCACCTGTAAAGGATGGAGTTTTACAAACATTCTGCAGACCCGACCGTGAGGCTAAAAGACACCAGCACTTCTGGTCAATTTTGATCTACATGCATATTTTTAACTGAAAATTTGTGAGTGCTATTCCAACAGTTTGATTTTTATGTTTTTATTTTTAATCAAATTGCCATGTTATTGTACCATGAGGTTTTCTTCTCTCTTCCATTGCATATGTGGATTAATTTACATCAATGGGCATTCATCTATTTCCTTGTTTGAGCCAAGTATTCAGTATTCATCAGTTCCATTTGACTGCCTTACAGTTCTCTCATGTACTGCATGGTAGTTGAGTACATTGTATTAAGTACCGATTGTGATGTTTTATCCAATTAGAGACTTAAGGTTTCATTGAGTTTCCATATTTGTGTGTATATATATATATATATATTTTTTTTTTTTTTGATAGGTATACTAAATTCAGTTAGTGTGTATCATGGTGCTGTTTTATTAATACATGCACAAGTGGTGTTTTTGTTCTAAGTAGTTGTTTAGAAGGTTTACACAATTTTATTTTTGTTGTTTCCACATCACTCAGAGGACCAGCGCCAAGGAGGACTTTTCGTCCTTCTTTGCTGTGAAAGAATACTCCCAAGTCTTAAGTTTTTTTTGAGTGGGAATTAACTGACTTGTTAGTCCTGTTTTATTACCCTGCTATGTGTTTCTAGGCAAAAGTTACTATTTCAGCTTCTGAAGCAATTCTTGTTTTGTATTTTTGATCAATAGTTTGTCTGTATATAGATATTTTGTATTTTTTCCCTCCCCCCCCCCCTTAATTTTGCAGTGAAGTGAAGACCTTTTGTATCAATAGTTGGAAACACTACCAACCAAAAGTAGTGGTAGTGCTTTGTGCTGAAATGTTTCCCTATGGCAAAATGGAAATGTTTTTGATGTTCTGCAATTGGTACAGGGAAATAGGGATCTTTTTAGATCCAGAGACCATCCAATCCCCACGTTCTTCTAATTGCCTAATTACTCTACCTTTACAATTGAAGTCTTCTGGCTTCCAAATAGCTATTTAAAATACCGAGAATGATTCTGAACCCTTTTTGATGGATTTTGTTTTACCTATTAACATTATAGAATATATTACTTTCCCTTATCATAAAGTACTTCTACTATTACTTGATCTTGGGTATGTGTTTTTTTTTCTTTGTCCTAGGGCTAGTCTTTCAGGGTTGTCTTGGCGCTAAGGAATAACACATTTGGGGAAGTGAAGACGGGTTCACTGTCTGACTTCAAATTTATAACCCAATGCTATGATTTGAAGAATCTATCCATCTTTGAGCCCATACATCAGGCAAGGATCCCCTCTTTCATCTAGGTCTGCTTCCTCTGTGCGGGAGAGTATTGCGAATTGGAAAGCATTCAATTATTAAATGTGAGATGCCAACACCCCCAGACCACTATAGGTTAATCCAAAATGGCAATGTGATTAAAAGTTTGCCGATAAAAAGCTCAAGTAGGGTTTTCGTCCAGTATAAAGCAATACACAACAAAAACCACATATAATATGTGCAATTCTTCAGAAAGTGTAGTGCTCAGATGGTTTAGTTTTCCTTTTAATCTATTGAAGTAGAGACATTGAACAGGAGAGATTAATAGAATGGGGAGCGCTTTTTTACCCCAACTAGAAATACACTAATAATAATCACAACACTAATTAATGAGGTAGCATGTAGGTGTGTGCACACTTATTCAGATTACGTTACAAATCTAGAAGGGATACGCACATACCCCACTATATCTATCGATACAATCTTTTTCACATGGTACATCTTGTCCTGGATCGATTAAAAAAAAAAAAAAAAAAGAGGCAACCCTTTTAAATGGGTGTGTCTAGAAATTCCCTGCCTTCTTCCTGCAATTTTATTCTGGGTCAGCAATCTACTGATTTACATAATCATTGGAACAGGATAATCAGTTGTACACGTGGTAACGTATGTATTTACCAATCGCTGCCAGAGAGCCCAGTGAAATATTGCCTTTAAAGGCTTTGCACAAACCTATGGCAGCTAAAAGCTTAATTAGATTTTGGAGCAGGGCCAGTGCCATCTTTACCCTGGATAAAGAAAGCGCTTTGAAATGGATTGACCAACATGCACTATTTACAAAAGCCTAACATTTTAGCAGTTGCCGATTTTAATAGTAACGCCCACAAGCCTGTCTTTTTCCTTTATTTAAATACCAGTAACACACCGCCAGAGGGGGATTGTCCCCAACTTAGTGCTAAGAAAACAACACAGGCTACATTGTTAAATTATAGCAACTTAGTGCAGCATGAAAAGGCAATCTTTTTTTAAGTTAGCAAATACCCCCGTGGGTGCAACAACTCATCCATCCCCACTCAAGTTCTGTTATATTAGGCAATCATAATCCTTTTGGTACGCAAAGTGAACATTTATCACTGGATACCAAAGTTACATTTAGTATAATCCTTTAGGAACAGTCCAGAAATTAATTCCATTGCATCTCAGTGGCATGGATTGTATGGGCAAATAGGCCAAAATGGTTAAAGAGTAAATGATGCATTAAAACCATGACCGCTTTTCAATTTTCCATACAGCAGTAAAATGGATGGTTGCCCTGTGCAGGGGAGGTGGGGGTGGGTTAAGGGACAAATTAGATTAGGAAGATCTTTAACTCCAATTGTTTACAGGTGGCATAATACATAAATACAGATGCTGACCATAAGCTTTTTGGCTTGCACGAGCTTTAGCATACTTTAAGAGACCGGTGTTATTATAAAAGCTCATTTAGAAAAACATTAAAATGTTCTTGTTGGTAAAATATGGTTAATCCCAAAAAGTAAACTCATTTTCTTTTGGCTAAAGAAATGTATTCTTTAAAGCAGCATTTTCACTTATAAAGGAAACTTTTTAATTACCTGAAAGTGAACATTCTGTACTGTATATTTGTAGAGAGTCTCTGCACGTTTACTTCTTTGAAATAAAATATAACATACAGAAGCCACAACTTACAAAACTCATTCGGCTTGCCATGTTGCTTGTCCATGAGACGCACCCTGCTGCTTTCTATCACATACAAATAACAGACTGTTCCTACAATGTTCTCTGTTGGTGTTGGTAACTGGTAAGAAAGCATTAGAACAGGATAATGTAATTGATGGCGATGCTCTATTAGTATTTATTGGATACTCATACCCTTGGAAGCTGTACACAAGTGGTATTAAACATGACGTGCCGATTCAGAAAATATTAAATAAAACCACAAGTGCAATAAAATATTTGCAAGGGACTAATAAACGAAATGATATAAACAGGATGACATGACCAATCTGGGGCCATTATACAGAGCAGCAGCTATCCCAACCTCTTGCACTATGAATAGAAATCGAACCATGACAAATGGGACCAATCTCTTGCTGTTATGTTGCATTGAGGTTTACAGGAAAGATAAGAGAGTCTGTATGTATGAATACCTTTGGTTTAGACCGCTAAAAGTTATGTAGACTTACTCAATATAGCTTTACGTTCATTTTCATGGCATGTTTTTAAGTCACGAAATGCTGTTTTAAAAACATTGAGGTTCCAACTTCGGTTTGAATATCACCCAAGTGCATTTATACACTGCTGCCGGTCTTGTGTGTTCCAGATTACTAAACGTTTATTAAATAACTGGTTTTGACAAAAAAAAAAAAGTGCCCAGTGGATGCAGCCGTCGAAGACTAACCCCTCCACACCATTGTTCCATCTTGTAAAGAAATCTATGTACACGATGCTTTTCTGTCCCACTTAAAAATTAATGGCTTTGCCAAACGATGCAGCTAGATTTGCTTCCCTGAAGGCCTCTGATACAGTCTGTAGGAAAGCAGAAAACAAAAATATCCGTGATCAGCATGAAAATATGCATCTTTAGCAGTAGAAATATTTCATAACAATAATTGCAGAACAGCAGCTTGTACTTACAGGATGGGCATGGCACACTCTGGCTATATCTTCACATGAAGCTCCGTATTCCATGGCGAGAGCAGCTTCATTAATCATCTCCCCGGCACCCTTTAAAGTAGAAAATGGGAAGTTATAATAAGGAAACAGCTACAGAACACAGGACACAGGCACGGCAAACAAGTGGCTGACATGTGCCTGCTTTCACTCACTGTGGCAATCTCCAGATAATAACTGAATAAATAGGTTGTAGCGATGGCTGGGTAATGCAAATAAGTGACAATTTGCTATAGCATCTATGAAAAGGGATTCCACTAAAGGAGAAGTGTCACTTGTTGCATCAGAAGAACATTACAACTTTCCCTTTTATTTTATAAAATACTTGTAATTGTAGTCTCATCTTGAGGCGTTTACAATCCAAGTGAATAGGTGATTAACCCATACACGTTCTGTCTGAAAGCACAGCAAGTATGTGGGACACTAAAATGTATGTTTCTATTTATATACTGTACCATGAAATAAATAATACAAAATGTATATTAATACATATACACACGCAAAAAAGTGAAATTTATTGACTCAACATTTCGGTCCCTACTGGGACCTCTCTCAAGAGCAAGGTGGGGACTGAAACGTTGTCAATACATTTCACTTTTTTGCATATGAGTGCCTGTTTCTTTTTTCTGTATCTTTTTGGACAGTATGCACCCTCCATTTACCTTTATTTTCTGTTTTGTGTGTGCAGATATATAGATATTCCTTTGAGTTAGAACACGCTTATACAATAACTGTGGGGCTGGAATTCCTCCTTACAGATCTAACATTTCTAATTACTACTGAACCTCTAATACCATTGATTTGTGTTTAATTCAATTTTTGTCGGGCCTTTGACGATGCACCATGGATAGTAATAAATACCTTGTGTATGATTGGACCCAATGAACCCTTGAATGTAATGTGTTTATGGTTTAAACACAAACTTAAGTTTTTTTTTAGTTTTCCTTTGTGTAGTATTCCCTTTTCTACCTTTTATATGAAAAAAACTTTACAATAAAATTTGATTTAAAAGAAAGTTTAAAAAACACCCTTCCAAACATCTAGTTACATAAACAGACTCACTGTTCCAAGAATATGGGCTCCGAGCATTCTGTCTGTAGTTTTATGGCCCAGAATCTTCACCAAGCCATCTGTATCAGCATTGGTCTTAGCTCGGCTGTTGGCAGCGAATGGGAACTTCCCAACTTTGTACTCTGTACCCTATGACATATAAGGGTGTGCAATATAGACAGGTGAGGAATTGAAAGTGGTCCGTATGCATTCCAAGCGCATCTTTCACTCGTTTACGCTTGAAACATACTCTATCAAAAGACGCAGAAGCACGTGAGCGTAGGTAGTGCAGGATCACTGAGAATTTTCATTATCTTAAACTTTAAGACTGAAAACCCTTTTTGGAATCTGAACCAAGTAAGCAGAATTAAATTAAAGAGGCAATCCAAGGAGGTAAATGTAATTTTTTTTAAAAACATATGCTTGAAGCAGAGGTCTCCGGGGCTTAACCCTATTAATTTCAGCTCTGAGGACCCCTTGCTTCCGGAGATACTTACCTCTGTAGTGGGTGCTGGTAGCCGCTCCGGCTGGGTAGCAGTGTTCACATTAAGGCCGCTTCTCAAAGCTCCTGTGCCCTGCGGGCCAATGGGAATCCATGCCATCATCTGGTGCGGCTTCCTATTGGTCCACGTGATGCGGGAGCTTTAAAAAAAGCAAAGAGATACTGGCACCCTCTATGGAGACAAGAACCTCTGGAAGCAGGGGGTCTCGGAGCTGAAATTAATGGGGTTCAGCTGCGCAGACCCCCTGCTTCAATCCTATGCTTGGATTGCTCCTGTAAAGCTAAAATACTTTGCAAACTTCTCAGAACATGTAGGACCTTGGAGAACTGATCCATAAGAACAAACCCAGCATACATATTTGTTTCTGGCAATGCAAACTATAAGCTTCAATGTTGTACCCATCCTAAAATCTACCTCTTCCTTCAACTGCTCCTCCGACTTCCCGATCCAGGCCACCTCCGGGTGAGTATAAATCACAGACGGCACACAGTTGTAGTCGATGTGGACTGCTCCTCCAGCCATCCCTTCAACACAAATGATACCTTCATCTTCTGCCTTATGCGCCAGCATCGGTCCAGCAATCACATCACCGATCGCAAAAACGCTGACAGTAATAAAAATAAATTAGAAAAAGAAGAAGGCTGACATCTTTGATCACTGTTCAAGAAACAGTCGGCCTGATATTAGGGATTCAACTCACTGTCATGCAACAGATGAAAACTATTACAATGGTTACCATGAGTGCATCACACTGAGTCTAGTCTGCCTCACACTGGAAGTGCTGCACAAAACTAAAGGTCGTTTCATCTCACAAGATATCACGCCAAGACCAAGATCTAAACCATAATAAATGCATACCATTTCCTTTTATATACATAACTGCCTTTTCCCCGATCCCTTATGAAACATGTTTCAGTATTGTGTTTAAAGTTTGATTTAAAATAGTATATGGTTATATTCCACCAAACTGGGTACAACTTGCGTGCTTTAGGACAAATTCCATTGTTGCTGAAAACTTAATGTCGTAGTACCAGTGTTGATCAAAAGATTGATCAAAAAGAATCCCCTTATATGTAGCACTCAAATGTCATACATATTATATTAGTGGACACAAATGGTCCTGCAGTGATATACTGCAAGTCTGACAGGTTCCCAGGATCACCGAGGATATAAAAAATAATAACATTTTATTAATTCTACATAGATAATTAAAAACACATATACATTGTTAAAAATCCCTATACTATTGTGGCAGATATGTGTAGATCAAATTGGGTAAGTATAATTGACAATTAAGTATATTAACATATCATGACTTCCAAAATATTCACAGCTGGTAATAATGTCCCTAGCCGTCAGGCTACAAACATATATGGTATAGTTCAATCAAAAAGCAGACCTGATAGGGTAATGGTGTATCTGAATATTAGCATAGTCTCTGTAGTCATACAAAAATTATATTTCTAGGAGCATAATAGCGATAAGTATGGTATAAATCACTCCTATGTGGAATCGGTAGTAGAAGGTTTTAATCTCTCTCTGTATGTCATATGAAACACAACAGTAATTTTATTCCTATATCCGCTATTTATGCCAAATTGGCCTTCCCAAGGGGTAGTGGTGCAGTGTGTAGCAGTATATCACATCTGTAACATATGGTGAGTAAATGCGCAATATTGCATCCAAATGATCACCAACACCCCTGCAATATAACACAATGTATCGCAGTTGTAGCAATATAGTACATAATGGTCCTCTATTATAGCCAAAAAAAACTCCTAGATAACATAACAACCACCGCTTGTACCGATTGACCTTGGTTAACGCTGCAAACACAGCCTGTAGCAGTTGTAACTGTTGGTACACGAATAACCTGTCTAATAACCAAGTCTTCTAGGTATCAGAGAGACATTTAAGCCGCCATGTATGCTGCTTTGATCGATACAAGCCTGCTCGTGATTCCAGTAGTAGGAAGTCGCCACTCGAGTGACGTCACTGCTGTGACGCCCTACGTCCCGACGCACGTTTCACGTGTCCACCACGTTTCATCAGTGGGAAATGAGGATAAGAAGTAGGATGTCCCCTGGTGATGGTTTATACTCTCAGAAACGGAGTAAAAAGGTCAACTCTCCTATGCTGCAATAGGTGGGATATGAACCAATCAGTTCGTATCACACACATTTGAACGAGCCTTAAGGGTGTACATACACATTTAACCTGTCAAATGCCAAATAAATGCCTATGCGATCAAATACAGCGTGGATTTTTGACCGCATAGGCATTTATTTGGCATTTGACAGTTTAAATGTGTATGTACACCCTTAAGGCCGTTCCACCTCCTGTGTTGATACGAACTGATTGGTTCATATCCCACCTATTGCAGCATAGGGATTGAACCTTTTTACTCCGTCTGAGAGTATAAACCATCACCGGGACATCCTACTCTATCCCTCCCCCCACTGAACGTGGTGGACACGTGAAACGTGCGTCGGACGTAGGGCGTCACAGCATTGACGTCACTCGAGTGGCGACTTCCTACTACTGGATCACGAGCAGGCTTGTACGATCAAAGCAGCATACATGGCGGCTTAAATGTCTCTCTGATACCTAGAAGACTTGGTTATTAGACAGGTTATTCGTGTACCAACAGTTACAACTGCTACAGGCTGTGTTTGCAGCGTTAACCAAGGTCAATCGGTACAAGCGGTGGTTGTTATTTCTAGGAGTTTTTTTTTGGCTATAATGAGGACCATTATGTACTATATTGCTACAACTGCGATACATTGTTTACTAATTGCAGGGGTGTTGGTGATAATTTGGATGCAATATTGCGCATTTACTCACCATATGTTACAGATGTGATATACTGCTACACACTGCACCACTACCCCTTGGGAAGGCCAATTTGGCATAAATAGCGGATATAGGAATAAAATTACTTTACTGTTGTGTTTCATATGACATACAGAGAGAGATTAAAACCTTCTACTACCGATTCCACATAGGAGTGATTTATACCATACTTATCGCTATTATGCTCCTAGAAATATAATTTTTGTATGACTACAGAGACTATGCTAATATTCAGATACACCATTACCTTATCAGGTCTGCTTTTTGATTGAACTATACCATATATGTTTGTAGCCTGACGGTTAGAGACATTATTACCAGCTGTGAATATTTTGGAAGTCATGATATGTTAATCATGTCAATTGTCAATTATACTTACCCAATTTGATCTACACATATTTGCCACAATAGTATAGGGATTTTTAACAATGTATATGTGTTTTTAATTATCGATGTAGAATTAATAAAATGTTATTATTTTTTATATCCTCGGTGACCCTGGGAACCTGTCAGACTTGCAGTATATCACTGCAGGACCATTTGTGTCCACTAATATAATATGTATGACATTTGAGTGCTACATATAAGGGGATTCTTTTTGATCAACACTGGTACTACTGTATTAAATACCCTTTTTAGCACCTGTCATTCACCCCGTGCATACAATAACAATGGTGATTGCGGTCTCATTCACGTATTTAATGTGAAAACTTAATGTCACAAGAGATTCCAGATAAACAAAATGACAAAGCATATTACAGTATGTAAAACCGTCATTTTTTTCCCAGTTTAACACGTAAATGTAAGTGTGCTCATTTGCAGGCCATTTCCCAGAATCCCTTGCGGCAGTGGAAGCATTGTATGCTAGGAGATAATGGGGAAAAACAGGGTTGCAGACGTGTCAGATGTGAATGTGCTCATAAGTGATATTTTCACAAGGAAAAATGATAAATTCTAGTTAATTGTGGGTTACATTTAGTTATTAGAGCCCTCAGCATTTTTTTTTTAAACTATACCTACAAAACATAACTGACATTTCTTCAAAGTGTTTGTATGGGTTTAACCCCTCAATGTGCAATATTATATACTGCACACACCCGCCAACTATAGTGACGGTGCCTTGGCGCACCGAAGGGTTAATTGATGTTTTATGCTACATTTGCTATTTGGATGACCCAAAAACCATTACATTTGGGTCCTCTATGTAAAGCAAAATAAGTGTTTAACACAACAAGGTCCAATATCATGGTATGGTTTTTTTGTACATAGTAATAACTACATTTGGAAGCATGAAACATATAGACGTATATGCACACAGCCACACTATTATACTACAGGACTAATACGGCTACACAAATTAGAAATATTTTCTTACTAAAGGGATTATAAAGAGATATTGTTTTGCGTACAAATTTCTTAACATACTATAACCAACAAAACACAGATTAAAGTGCCGTGTATAAAAGTCACTTTGACAGAAGAGGTGCTTGTTTTGCAAAAAAGTCGCAGACTCTTCTAGAACTGGTAGCCATGCCAATTTACATCCTGTACTAAATATACTGTTACTTACTTTGGGATTTTCGTCTGAAACCTGCTGTTGACTGGAATTCTCCCCTTGTTGTCGAGCTCAATGCCTAGTTCTTGCAAACCAAGGTTCTGGGTGAAGGGACGTCGACCGACACATACAAGCAAAACGTCACAAATGATGACTTCCGATTTGCCGCCAGCTGCTGCTTCAATCCTAACGGCCACACATAAGACTGCATTAGAAAACGCACGCAAGTACAACCCCCCACCCCCCTGTATAGCAGTGCAATTTAGGCCCAGATCCAGCAAAGTGTACTAAGTTTTAAATTAATAGAAGACAAGATGTGATAGACCCTTTAGTGAATCTGGGCCTTACAGACACTAAAAGCGATTAGTACATTTACCCGAATTGCCTGCATCAAATCAATGTAAGAATGTAAAAATACGCAACTAAAAATCGCTTTCTGCTTCAAGCTCAGCATTTAGGTTTTGCTCTATTCTGAGCAATTTTAAACCATTTTGCAAGCAAATAAATGTATATCTTCTAACTCTAGCAGCAAAAGAACTAAAATATTCTCAGGAATAACAAAGTTACGTTGAGGTCTCCCAAAAATACATATTACTCCCAAGCTACAGGTGGTAACTTTTTTGTAAAGAGCCAAAAAGTATTTACATTTTTATTGAAGAGGCAGTCCCAAGTAGGGGGCAAAAAAACAACTCAGTAACTCATTTAGAAAGATTCAATCCCCCTTAGGTTACAAAGGCGTTTTAGTCCAGTTGCAACAGTGCAGGGTAAATGAGTACTTCAGAACCTTTTTTATTTGGACTAATTATTGATATTTAAGGAAACGCTGTCGAGTGCGCACTCAAAATACTCAGTCCAAGCAATATTAAATTACAGGGACTCCAGGATCTTAACACATTTTGTTGAAGATTGAGTAGAATAGTAGTAAAATATCAATTGTTCGTCCAAGAAAACAAATATGAAGTATCCGATGGAGAAAAATAAATTGATTAAATTAATTTGATTTGATTAATTAAATTGATTATATTTTCCATTTCTCAAGGACTTTGAATTCATGCTCATCATGTAATATTTTTTTTTTTTTTTTTTGTTTTTTTAAAGAAGTAGAGAAAATCTGAGTGGCACCTCCATGTGGTTTCATATGTGCATTGTCCATCAACGGTTTTCAAAATGTCTCAATAGAAAGGTAACAAATGAAAGTTTAAAAAAAATATTTTTTTACATGTTTGAATTTAAAGCGGTGTTAGCTTTTGGGCTAGGTGGGAAGCAGGGGGTCTCCAGTGGTGGGGACCTCTGCTTCTCAAGATACTTACATGTAAAGGGGCTGCCGGAGGCAGCACTGGCTGGGCATGGAAGAGGTCGGTTTAAAAAAGGTAATGCGGGCCAATAGGAAGCCGAGATGCCCGGCTTTCGATTGGCCCGCATGACGTGGGACCTTTAAACAGATCGGATATACCGGCAGGGGGTCCCCGGACCTGAAAGGACAGGTTACAGGGTCCGTACTAAATAAACACCAAGCGATTCTTCAAAGCGCATTGAAGCCATACTTACGACACATCAATTTTTCCATCCGGCCTCCTTGAGGCACCAGTGACCTTGGTGTTTAGCTTGAACTTCAGACCCTGTTTCTGAAGGATCCGCTGGAAATTTTTGGAGATCTCCATGTCAATGCCCATTCCACCAACATGGCCCAAAAATTCAACCGCAGTAACATCTGATCCCAACCGCTGCCACACAGAGCCCTGAAAATACCAATAAGACAGGAGTGGTTATTTCCACTGGGTACAAAAGCAAGGTGTTTTATGGGCAGAAGAATAATTCTGCTTCAAGAATGTGAAACAAAATGATTCCATTTACAATTTGACCCCAAAAGGAGCAGCTCCAAGTTTGTATTTGTAGGATCACCGTACACATTTTTTTAAATTAACATTTAATTTAACATGCAGCATTTCTCATCTGAGATCTGACTGCAAGACTGTTCATGGTCCCAAGGTTCAACAAAGTATCTGGCCGCTCCTCCTCTTACCGTGCACCCCACAACTGGAACACTGTACCGGAGACTCTCACAGCCGCCACCAGTCTAAGGTCTTTCACAACTAAAGCGGTCTCACATTTTAATCTGGTCTGTAATTGTTACATACACCTATAATATATATCATCTTTAACTGTGTATGCAATGTCTTGTATATAATGTATAACCCTATTCACTTAATGTAGCTATGTAATTGTAACCATGTATTTGTCATCATAACTATGTCCAGGACATACCTGGTAAAACATTCTATAAATAAATAATTCAGTTGTGGCCATCGGTAGTGTGAAAATACAGCATTTCTATTAAAATAATCCAGTTTATGAAGAGTAAGTGGGGAGTTCAAAGTTGGAAGCCGTGTAATGTATACTATGGAGTATACAATGCATACATTTTCCTGTTTTGTATAATGACAAGCTTTACATTTAAATGGGTCAAGTTGACATTTTAACTAAAAGCCTTTACTGTATATGAAAAATGTCTAAAACATAGCGACACACAGGCACCTAAGGGTCACACAACGATTTAATTTTAAAGGACATAGTAGATATGCTCAGAGCGTCAGAAAGTTGGAATATAGAGGAATTTTGAGGGTGTGTGGGTAATATGCGATGGAAACAGAACATAAGTATATTAATTAAATTACCAGTTCCACACCAATTACACCAGCGCCAATAATCACCATCTTCTCAGGCACTTGCTTCAGAGACAGTGCACCAGTTGATGAAACAACAGTTTCTTCATCAATCTGTAAGCAATTCATGATCAATAAATTAGAGACTTAATGTCTTCTCACCACAACGTTACAAGATGTTCATTATTAAGCATACATTTTTTTTACGAAGATGGAAGAAAATATATCAGTCCCTCACTCTAATATAGATCAGGAAACAAAACAGGTAAAAGGCTACAAATGTAAGTAAAAAGAAACACTTCCTGAATATGACATTATCGGTCAGCAATAATGAGTTTCAAAGGCATTTCCTGTAGCTAAAATATGATTATAAGCCTAAATCGGAAATATCACAAACAATTCAGTGTCATTAAATTAAGACAAAGCATCTAAGTTTCCACCAATATTCATCTAGTTCCTAGATAAAAGTCCATTGATAAGCAGGTGTAAATGTGCAATTATTTCTTAACCCCCTTGGAGACACACACACACACACACACACACACGATTGCTTTAGCTCAGTATTACTAATTTCTAGTTGCAGAAGATCTTACACCCTAGTATTCTAACTTTCATAGGGCCCCACGGGTCTGAAGCAACAGGTTTCAGTGGGACAATTGGAATGTAAAACAAAAGGTGATAAGGATGGAACAGAGCTTGGAAGCTGGTAACGCAAGGTCAAGATGGGCAATACCCAGACAGAAAGAGGAAACACTACAAAAACAGCCAATTAGTTTCCAATAGAAAAAATTAGAATAAACTCTAGTGAACTATTTAAATTATAATATTGATTAGGTGTTGCCCAAATGCATGAAAATATGATGACAATCAGGCAGTAATGAATAGTGGATAAGTTTGATTGCTTTCATATATTTCTTTGTCGCAGTTTTTTCCTGACCTGCTCTTATTCTGTTTATGGGATGCAGAATAAATGATATACGGAGACAAACCCTACCTGGATTATTTATTGTCAAACCTTTAGAAACATTACATTGTACCGACTTCCAACTCCTTATATAAAAAGGGTACTATTACTACTACTACCACCACCACTAGATTAATGGTTTTGATTCCTAAAGGCAGTCTGAAATACTCAGCAAAGTTCTTCAAAAAGATCTCAAACTACATTCTCAGAAGAAAGGTAATACCAAAATGAGAGTTAAAATTAGTCAGGTTACATAAAAAGTATTACGATTCAGGCGTTTGTAGTTTGTGATACCTCAATTCCTGGGAATGGAGAAACCTCTGAGCCTGTAGCTATGAGAATGTTCTTTGTATTGACAATCTGAGTGCTTCCGTCAGCTTTTGTTGCCGTTACTTGGTTTTTGCCTGTGATCTTCCCAAGACCTTCAACGTGTGCAACCTGTGTGGTAGAGGATTTTACTCATCGAAAATGCAAGAGAACCAAACAGGGAGGACATGTATATCAGACATGCCTCATAAAAATAGCAGGTTTTGCTTTTAATCTCGCCGTGTTAACTAGTCTATGTAATTTCTGAAGATTACAAACCACACACCGGTAGGCATTACAATGACAAAAAAAAAAAAAGGACAACACTTACATGTGAAAGGAATAACTTGGGAAAAAATCAAGAACAGTATAAACTGCAATTTTAATATCTTGTTACGGTTTTCAAAATGCAATTCTTTAAATGCAGTAGTGACTATGAATGCATCAAAATCTGAATTACAGATAGATGTAGAGGTAGACAAATCTATTTACTTGGCCTTAATATACATGAGTCCAGAACAGGACTAGAACAATTGATAGACAGGGGCACATGAGACAGTACCATACTTCGTTTTTCTGTTTCTAGATACGTTTTCTATTTGTGCTTTCTCAGTCTGGCCATGCAAACCTGAAAGTGTGAGCGATCATACATTGGCGCCTGTCAATCATGACCTCCATTATCTTTGCTGGAGACTCAACAGCAAAATGTGTTTTGAATTCTAGAGCATCAGAGCATGTGAGCAGTCAGGGCAGATACTGATGCCATCAATAAACGTAAGATACAGCAAAGAGGATCCCCAGGGAACATTGCCAGGAATGAAAGTTGGCTTAGAGTTTGCGGTGCATTGGAAAGTGTGGTGGCATAGTTCAACGCCCCGATATGGAAATACAGCAAAAATATAAGGTTACAAAAAAAGGTCCCCGTTCTTTATATCGGACCTGTTTACAAAAAACTGGCAATTCATTCTAAAATACTCCACGCGCCAGATTTCCCCATTTAGTTTCCATGTACAAATGGCCGCACTCTCTTTATGAAGGGCCAGAGACAACAAAACCATATATTTCTTTGCAGCTCTAATAAATGTTGTTCTTTCATGCAGTAAAACAAGATTTTATACTTGCCCTGCACTACAGTTACAATTTCTTTTGAAGTAGTAAGATTTTCAAAACGGTATTTCACACGGTGCCGAGAATCTGTATGACGAGATCTCCCACAAACCCTAACTGCAGCAAGTTTTTCACCCAGGAATATATACGCACTCTGTTAAGTGAAAAGGGATCTTTTAGACCGTTTATTGAATATACAAAATATTGACAGAGCACAAGGTTTTGGGGTGTTATTGCACCTGATATATATATATATATATGGTCTAAAAGACCCCTTTTCACTTAATCGAGTGCGTATATCTATTTCTGAATGAAAAACTTAAAGTAAAACAAACCTTTGAGGAGTAACTAAATGCATACGCAAATACATTGTTATTTTTTATTAATCACTGCAGCAACAATAGGTACGCCATATGTTCATTACCTAGAGATTTATGCAAGTATTACAGATCACTAAAGTATTAGTTAAAAATTAGGCAAAGTAAAATCTGACCTTGTTCTGTTTGAATAAGTGAGCAATTCCAGTTGTAAGGGACTTTACTGCTCCACTTTTCTGCTCCATCATCTTTTCTAGGTTTAAACGGATGCCGGTCACTGAGAAAACAAGCAGAAAACACAATATCACAAATTGATTTATATTAGCTTTTGAGGAAATCATTGATTTCACACCATTCTCTGATATAAATAGTCTATATCAGGGCTAGCAAACTAGAGTCCTCAAGAGCCACCAACCGGTCAGATTTTCCGGATATCCCTGCTTCAGAACAGGTGGCTCAATCAGTTGCCAGTCAACGACAGAGCCACATGTGCTGAAACAGGAATATCCTGGAAACCTGACGTGTTGGTGGCCCTTGAAGACTGGAGTTGTTCACCCCCTGGTCTAGATGTAAATGAAAATTGTATCAGTCAAATAAAAGTATATACACAGCTGTAGGAAAGTGATATGAAGTGATATTTTCAGTTGTGTGGCAGAAATGGGGGGGGGGAGCATTAGATCTCTGAATTACAGCAATAGAAGGGCAGAATGTGATTATAACGACCATATTTTAATAAACTTAAGCCCCAGCCATATTCTGACCTCTACAGTCCCCAGAACGAATATAGCTAACAGCCGGCACACCAAGAATCCACAGTAAGTCAGTCTACAGGGAAGCAGATGCGGGGCTGATATCGGGCTGTAATAATGTCACCATACCCAGCACGCCAGAAAAGGACACAAACCGGCAAATTTTTTTGGGGGGGATATCTGTTTGAATTGACAGATCATCTCTTACTCAGCGTGTCAAAGTATAAACACAGAAAAGGGAGCTATACCGTAATCAAGTAATTTCACAGCCAGACACCTAATATTAAGTCCGTCCTCTTGTGGGGATATTTAACAAAAATAGCATACATAAAACACAGCAAACAAAAAAAACAAAAAAACAGCTGAAGGCCATAGTTGAGAGAAACTGTTTTTATTCTCTCTCTTGGAGTCAATGCTTCCAAATCCTTTAGCGCAGGGGTTCTTAACTCCAGTCCTCACATTTTTTACAACTACAGAACCATTGGGGCTTGTAACTAGTTTTTGGTACCGCCACGCTTTGCTAGAAGGGGCAAAACTTTGTGGGGGAAAAACCCAGAGTCTCGGGGAACCCCTTCCTGGTTAAAAAAAAAAAAAAAAAAGAAGAAAAAAAAAGAGGATTCTTTTCCTGGAAGGAATCAGTTTTATATCACTTTCTCTGATAAGCACAAATCTGCTAAATTGCCCTAACATTGGTTCTGGAGCTCCTAGGAACTCCCCACCAGGGTCCCTCGATAGTGGACCCTGGGAGCCAGTAAGACAGCCTACCCCCAAGAATCCTAATCCTTTAATGAATTTGGTGTTCACCCCAGTAAGAAAGTGGATATTGGAAGTCTTACCCAAGTGGCCAGGTGACGACCCTTCCTTGCATCCCAATGCCTCTGCTTGCATATCCAATGAAGCCATGTGGGCTACTTCTCACACCTTCTAGCTTGTCAGCCAGGAAATGTCTTGGGTGTAATATAACATTCCAAGGGAAGAGTGTCAGCAGTTCGCGCCTAACTCAGCCAGATCAGAACAAACCCTTCGATGCGTGCAGACATTCTGGCATCTCTCTGAAGCATGAGATAAAACTGAAACCCCCAACCTGTACTCGTGTATGTCTTGGGACAGCTCAGACTGTGTCAGCCTATCGTCTGGGCGAGGGGCCCTATTCCATACGCTCTGGTGAGTCCTGAGCCAAGAAACCAAGCCAAAGCTACAAACGACTTTTTGAAGAATTTCTTCAGCCATCAGCTTCCGACTGCCGCAGAGAGCGGATACCTTTAGCCCTTGCACCGCTAGTGGAGGTCAGTCCCTGAACTAGTGGGACAACCTCTACCGGTAATTGCATCAAGGACAGTTTTTATCCGTTGTGCACCCCCTCTCCAAGCAGCCCCAAGACACTGCTGTACCCTGTAACGGACTGTTTCCCCAACCCGGAAACAGAGGGACTACTGTGGCTAACCCTGGCACCACCTCCTGGTAACCTACTCTGTGGGGAAAAGTCCAATCCTTTCCCAGGTTAGAGGTGGGTCCCAAAGTGGATGATTGTGAGGGTTTTGTGTACGTTTGTATGCTTCTATTCTGTTGCCCTTGCAAATAAACATAGTTTCGTGTACTCTGCGTCTTGGGTTGGCGATCCAACGAACTTGCGGGGTCTACTCAGTACCATTACGTGACGGACCCCGTGGCTGGATTTTCCCCCATGTCAAACACAAGTCCGATTAAATAGGATCCTAGGACCTCGGTAATTTGTCTTTCAAGATTTAGCAGAAAGCTCCAGTACAGCATTTACCTTCAATTCCTCGGCTTGCAAAATCTTTTCCATGCGCTATATGATACAGGTGAGAGTTGTTCAGCAAAGCCTGAAAGTAAGAGGTTTTATTAAACATTATACTCCTTGACAATTCATATATACAAATCTTAATGGCTGTAATAAATGCTCAGAAGCAGCAAACCATGTGTACACCTAGTGCAAGGACATTAAGATTAAGAGCATTAAATAAAAAAAACATTTTCAGTTTCTCTATTTGTGGCGACGAGTCAATTATAAATAGCAGAAAGTAGCGTTGCCACTGATCAAATGAATGTACCAAACACGTTTTTGTTTGTTGATCTCTTTTCTAACCCTTGCAACCATTCATGTTAGACGGTTGTTGATCCCCAAGGACTGAAGAAAGTGATGCACTGGACAAAATGGTACCAGCAACTCATTTTCTAAATGATTCGCAGATACTACATACAAATGTACTTGTACACACCTTAGAAGGGATACAGCCCACGTTCAAGCAAGTTCCGCCCAGAGTTTCATTTTTCTCCACACAAATGGTCTAAAAGTATGGAAAAAATAAAAGCCAGAAATCAAATATTTATAGAGACAGTGTCAATTGAATCTAAACATTTATAGCATAATCGTTCTGTCACGCAAAAATACATTACTAAAGTAGATCATATTTGATCCTGCAACCCATTTGGTGCGAGCCTGGTGCTGTGGAAACGCTATATACGGTAGATGACGTGCCATATATCTGGAATGGAACTGAGGAAGACCTTGAGAAATTCAAAAACTTCCTAAACACAAGAGTTGGAATCTGAAATTCACCATTTCAAGTAATAGTACTACTATAGATTTTCTGGACTTAACTATTTGTACCCCGGGGTCCCAGAGCTGAAATTAACGGGGTTCAGCCCCCCACTTCAATACTAGAAGAAAAAAAAGAGAGCAAGCAATGGAGCCCGCAGTGCTGCTTTTAGTCCTTTGCCAAATGTGCAGTTTTATATTTGCACCCTGTCCTACTTTAGTTGCCATTTCTAACTGTCTGCCCATCCCTATCTGGGGATGTGAACTAAACAAAATAGGCGAAACAAGAGACCAAGCGATATCACTTCTTCACTGGGATACCTTCCATCCCATCATAAGACTGACTCTCCGAAGCCTTAACACAGTTTCTTTATGCAAGATGTGGAAACTACGCACACGCTCATCTGTTATCAGTACCAATATCTGCCACTATAAAGAACAAGACTTCTTTTCTATACACTGATAACATTTCTAAATTGGGTTATCGCAGTGAAACTAAAATGGGGGGGGGGGGGGGAGAAAAAACAAAAAACCTACCTTCGCTTCCAAATTTGAATGGAAAATACTGAATTGTAGGCTACAATTTATTAAGCTACTTCTACAATGCGAAAGAAAGTGTCACGTTCCTGGAACCGTTGTAATATGTGTTTTTCTTTTGATAACACAGGAAAGTCATGTTCTGACAGATCCAATTATATCACATGTATACCCCCTGAGCCCTGTAAATGGTGGAGTGAACGGTTTTTATTTCATGTTGCTACTCACATGCTATGCTAGGGAGTTCTACAAAAGCGGTCGTGTCGTGTGATACAAACTCACCTTGAAACCCAGCTGTGCAGCTTTAATTGCAGCAACATAACCTCCAGGACCAGAGCCAATGACTGTGACATCTGCTTCCACTTTAGGAGACAAATATAGCGTACGGAAAAATATTAACACAATGTTTTGCCAACTTATCACTTCAGTCTCTCTAAAAAGAAAAGAAACACTATGGACAATAATCCGTTTCACTCTGCATCAGGGGTGGCCAATTCCAATCCTCAAGGGCCACCAACAGGTCAGGTTTTAAGGATATCCCTGCTTCAGCACAGGTGGCTCAGTCGCTGCTGAAGCAGGATATCCTTAAAACTTGACCTGTTGGTGGCCCTTGAGGACCGGAGCTGGCCACCCCTGCTCTACATTATGCTGTTATTTAATAGTTATTGACCCACTGATACATAGTACAATGTTTGTGTTAGCTGCATTGTAAATATGCAAAATTATTACTTTTCTACTTCCCATGGAACCACACGCTGTACAAAGAACACACAATTTTGTTTAGGGGAAAATGTCTCCTTAAGAGCGACGGTTTAACAAGGCATTAAATAGGTGTTTTAGTGGTTTAACACAGGGGTGCGCAAACTTTTTTTGGTGCGCCCCCCCCCGTGCCTGCTCTCCTCCTTGGTGCGCTCCCCCCTCCTTCGTCGTCATTTTACGCAGCGGGGTCACGTGACGTCACGTTACCGTGGCAACCGTGACGTCACATGACCCAGCTGCGTCATTTGATGCCACGGTAACGCGTCCTGGAGCCTGCTGAACCTCGGTAAGTAGAGATTGTAGAGGCCTTGCTCGGTCCCCCAGCATTTTATTTAAATGCCCTGGGGGGAGAGCGTGGGACTTCTGCAACCGCCTCCCCCCCCCCCCAAAAAAAATTCTTGCGCCCACCTTGGTTGTCGCACCCCCCAGTTTGCGCACCGCTGGTTTAACAGCTGCGACTTCAACATTTAAATACATTGAACTAATATTGTCAATATTACAATCTGTACCAAATCTGTGTGAAGAAATATGGTGGTGACCTGTAAATCGTATAGATTTAATTTAACGTAGCCACCGGCAAACTAGGACCCTACTATCACAAAATGGTCCCACCTCGAGGTACACACCGGGAATGGCAGACGGGAGGCTTGTGTGTATTTAAATCCCTCACATAACGCAGGCAAATAGAAAGCTGCAACGGATGATGGTGTGGCTTCCAATGCCACAAGATGCAGGTGATTTAGACTGCAATTTTGTTTCTCCTTGCGTGGAGTGTACCAGTGCTACCTTTTCCAGTATATCTGGGACCCTGGGGTCCTCACAACTAAAAAAATAGCATGTTTCAAGCTCAGGGGACCCCCTGCTTCCCCACATTTAAAGCTCAGGGGACCCCCTGCTTCCCCACATTTAAACAAAAAAAGGGAGGGATAAACACACACACACACACACACACACACACACACACACACACACACAGAGGAACTGCCCTTTTATCACCAAATTCCAAAGTAACGATTGTGTGAATGATTATTTCATGGTTGCACAGTTAACACTATACAGGTCAGGCAGAAATCATTACAACTTACATGCTTTGTCTGAGTAGGTTCTCAGCGGCACAGCACATATCCTCTGTAACCCATGTGGGATACGGCTCAAGTGGCTTTTCTAACATGCAGAAGAGAAAACATTACTGTTAATGATGCCCATTTTGCGATGAGTTTTTAACCATATGTCCAATTTGGAAACACAAGTTCCCTTATCGAGTTGAGCACCCCGAGACATGCAATTACGATTTCTTCTAAAATGGGAATTCGCTATAGTATTTGCTCCAAACGCCAATCGGGGGAAAAAACGTTACAAGATCTAAAACATCTGAGAGGTGCGCTAATAAAATAGCCCCCTGACATACGACATAGATATCTATATCACTCATGTTGCTTCTATATGCAGATCACATGGCTGGGGAGTGACAGGGGGTCCACTGTGCTGTCACAAATGTTAAGGACATCAATGTAAATGTCACCGCCACTAAGGCATACAGAAGAATTTCTTCATCTTTATTGAGTTGAGTGCAGTGGTGAGATTTACCTTGGAAAAAAAAAAAAAAGATATATATTAATTAAAACAGATAGAAGTTAAAGAGTTTTACAGGTCAATTAATGCTTAGACTGAAATTGAGATAAAGGCAGAATACAACTATGTTCACAGAATTTGGGGTATTAAAATGTAGCAGTCCTGGAAGCATGAAGAACCGCTAAACAAGTCCTTCCCTGTCTCCATCTACTCCAATTATATTTGTTCTGCAGTTGCAGCAGATTAAAGACCCAAAGCAGCTGATCTTGTCCAGTTTCAAATACAAATGAGTCCTTTAAAAAGGACTCCTTTTACAATGACAAGACGAAGTAAAGGTAAAACAGGATAAGGCGAGTTTGACCTGCGGTACGACTACATACACCGTTAAAGAAAGTGTAGGCCTCAGAAGCGGCCCTGTGCCAGGGACAGAAGGAAAGACAATTCTAGAAGACACACAAGGAAAATAAATCCCATGTGTACGTTACACGTGAGACTTTTCACTCAAACCCCTGCTCAATATGCTTTGAAGAGCTCATCCCTGTGTTGGAAAAGATTGACGGGGTAATTCTATATACCCTGAAACTGCTGTTTTCAGCTAAAAGGCTGTATAAAATGTAATGGGTATTTGTCAGCCATAACAGCCACTGCAGCATACTGTATATAGAATAAGGCCCGTATAACGATCCAATTAAATAGCGCTCAACTTTTCAGAAACACAGTATATTGTATAAGGGCCATAGAGTAATTCAGAAGGTCACAAATGAGATGCATCCAACACCCTTATCCCCTATTGGACATTTATGCTGCAGTAAAGTCCCTAATTATCCATTTAAAATAATACATCAGAGAACTGGATAGGGAGATATGTGGATATTATAAATGAGCCTCGAGTACCTGCTCAATGCATTAGGGTGAGCACATGAGGTATGTGTGGTATGTGACTATGACATAGCTTAAAAAATGTAAAGCTTTATAAAAAGGTCTTTGTTCAGTTACAAAACTGGGAACATTTTCTAAGGGGTGTGCCGAACCGAGCCCTGCACTCTTCCCCACAACATTAAGGCCTCGTTCAGGGTGCTGGCTTCGGAGGGAGGGCGTGCTTACGTGCGAGCTGCCGTGGGACACAATGTATTCAAATTGAATACTGGTTGTCAGGGTAGCAGCTGCCCTGTCTCCGAAGCCAGTTGACGCTGGCTACAGTTTCACTAAACGAAAAAATCGTTTTTTGAAGCTGCAGCAGCGTCACTGGGACCTAGGCAGCCAATGAAATCATTCTTGAGAATGATTTCATGACTGCCACTTGGATCCCTAAGCTGCCGTGTGTAGCCCCGCCCCCTCCCCAACTCCTGAAACAGTCTGCTGGGGATAAACACTAATCGCCCAGCAAACTGCCGCCCTCCCTCCAACTCCTGCAGCTGGCACCCTGAACGAGGCCTAAGCTGCTGTCTGTAGCCCCGCCCCCTCAACTCCTGAAAAAGTCTGCTGGGGAGGATGTGCACACATCGCCCTGCAGACTGCCGCCCGCCCTCGCGAACGCACTCCAACTCCTGCCTCTGGCACCCTGAACGAGGCCTAAAACCGATTGCCAGGGGAGAGCGTGGGTAATCTGTAACAGCCGCTTGCGTTCTCTCTGGCATCTTCTGATAGCGATGCAGCATCGCTATGACATTTGACAACTCAACATCATGCCGCAGAGATGAGAAGCCTGAGAGCCCGTACGAGGCTCCGTATTCTCCCCCGGCACCAAACCCCAACAAATTAGAAGCCGGTCCTGGGCGCTGTTTAGTGGGCGTTTAATTTACACGTGAACAGCCTTTGTTTTGCCGTCGCTTGAGAGCAGGGTGGGCCCACTCGAGTGCGGGGCACGACATAAGTTTGCACACCACTGGTTTTGTAGTCCAGGTGGTGGGGAGCGCAAATGTGAATAAATATGTCTAACCAGATAGATAAAGTTCTGAGTAACCTATAGATTGTGTACTCACAATCTGTTATTTTAAAGCATATCCATCAGTGGGAACAACGTGACCGGTACATCTAGGTGTGTGGTAACCTTATGGCTAAAAAAAACAGACGCCCCAATAGCGTAGACTGATCTAATAAAATTTATATGGTATATCAAAGAATTTTTACACTCACAAGGTGTCAGATTAAATCAGGCACATAAGTAATTAATAGAGTCGTAGTAGGTACCGTCTAGAACCTTCAGCGTTGCCCCCCTTCCCTCACGTCCACAGCTCTCTCTGCAGCTTTCCACTCGCTCACTCGTAATTTGCTGGCCTCAAGACCGCAGCTGTGCACCATTGATGATCACAGCGCAGCTGCTTCCCTAAATCGGCATCCGGGTATTCCAGCCAGGAGGTGCAGAGGCTGGCCAATCACAAGCGAGATCGAGTGGAGAGCCGCAGAGAGCTGTGGACGTGAGCGGGGGTAACGCTGAGGGTTCTGGACGGCACCAACTCCAACTCTATTCACTACTTATGCGCCGGATTTATTCTGACACCATGTGACTGCAAGAATTATTTTATATACCTTCTGATAAAATTTATATCAGTCTACACTATTGGGGCTTCTATTTTTTTAGCCATAAGGTTACAACACACCTAGATGTACCAGTCACGTTGTTGCCACTGATGGAGATGCTTTAAAAGAACATATTGTGAGTACACAATCTATTGGTTACACAGAACTTGATCTATCTGGATAGACATATTGCACCATTTTGTGTTTTTCATCTTTTATTCACATATTTGCGCTCTCCACCACCTGGACTACAATACTTCTGAGGATCGAAGAAGCAATCATTTAAAGGGTTTGAGCAGCACTTTATAAAGCAATTTTATTTTTCACTTTTCACATTTTTTTTTGCACTTTTGGTATTTTACCTTTAAATGATTTGATGTCATAGAACATCTCTTACAATTTTATAATAATTGCACTTTTTTGTATAGAGCGCCAGTTTAATAACGCCACTTTTTTACACCCTCGGTTTACATGATGCACAGTAGGTTTCTGGGGGTTAGCAAGTTTAGCTTTTGTGAAGTTTACTGATGTTTGCAGTTATGGGGTAAGAGATGCGTTACAATGATGTTGGGAACATTGAGTTAAAGATTTGGAAAAATGCAGCTGTGGTTTTTCAGTGGGTTAAATGTTTAAGAGGTCCTCTGTAAGTTCTGGGGTGCAGCACATGAAAGCTCCTAGCAGGGAGATCTGGGGTCACAACTAAAGATCTCTGACTTGGACTGCGGCGAGTGGATTTTTTTTTAAATCACTAATAACGTAACAAAAAGGAAGATATTTTTAGCCAACCAGATACACAGGAGATGTTGTGGGATATGTTGAAGGTCAGCAGATGACGTTGCTTTGCTGTCAGCAGTGGCGTATGGAGCAGAGGACTCAAGTCTAGGCCTCAGGTGTCCTCCCCCCGCTGACATCTCCTTGGAGACACCCCACTCATGCACTCGCGTATAATGAGCCCTGGCCTCACAGCGGCCCGGCAGCCCCGGTCTCCGGGAGTCTGTTACCTGGCTTACACTGCGGCACACGCGGCTCCAGCTCTGCATGTTGACTTGGGTTGAAGCCTCTCCTACCACCGACTGAGCTTCTCTTCTATACCAAGGACTCCCCGATCTGCGCATGCGCGAAGGGGGACAGGCGGGGGATCGTGGGAGATGTAGTCCTATCGCACCAGCCCCTCTCACTGCGCGATGCTGATTGGCTCTCAGATCATTTTGACCCACCCGAGCCTCGGACTATAGAGGCGTGTGCATTACGTCAGGGCGCCTGATGCCATTTGCCGCCGTCATTGAAGTGGGCAAAAGAGAATAGGCGGTGCAATTTATCCAGAGATTTATCAGGGAAGACATTTCCATTAGGTACAACCTGACTACTCTTCCTTAATAAATCTGGTGCAGATTTATTAATGAATAATTATAATAATAATGTATTAATGAATACATCTGGTTTGGCACAGTTGTGCAGCTGGAAGGCTTCTGTGTCTCTTTATAACAGACACCCAGCCTGCAAACGTAATTACCTCACCAGATTCAGCAAACAAAACAATCCCACTGATATTAGCGGGAAATATTTGTATTAATACATTTATGCAGTTTCGGTGCCCCATTTGCTCTTCTCACATGATCTCTATTAGGGAGATTATTCATTTTGACACCATACAGGATTGGCAGACGAGATTGACTAGTCAAATCAATAAGTGTAAAGAGGACCTAGCTTTTCAGAAAGTGAAAATGGACATAAAGTAACTCGGGATTACAAAGAGTGTGGAGTATACTGGGGCACACTGAATGGGATTTCCAGAGAGCTAGCACATATAGAAATAGAAGATATCTACCAAGATCTACGTTCACTACCAGTCAGTCTTCAGGCAGTGAATGTTCTGTTGCCCCAGACACACGTTTTTTAGCTACTGCATGCCCAATAGAAAGTACACTCAAAAAGAAAACCCACAATGAGGGGTGGCCATAAATACAAGATCACAAAGGCTCCCACAGAGACTTGTCATTTATATGTAGCCATAGCCATGCCTGGTTTTGGCTAACGTGCGCATCAATTATAATTGACTATGTCAAAATGTGTACAAAAACTTATCAAAATGTGGCGCTCAGTGTATATGGTTTAAATAAACATCAAATAAACCCACAGTGTAATACATAAAATAAGATAATTAGTAGTGATACTTATACAACCACGTGTGATATATGCCGCTGTGACCTGATGTAGGACTGCTCTTTCAATCCTCGTGGACAAGTGAAGGGTAGAAATCATCAAGAAGCGCAAATCATGTGGAATACAAAAGAAGACAACAAACTTATGGTGCAGTATTGTGTGAATTCGGTGAGTTAAATGGCACAGTTATATGTTCTGAATACTCACAAACGTGAGAGGTAAGTAGGCATGTAAAGGTTTCTTTAACCCGTGAAATGAAGCCAGGTATTCGGATAGGAACCGCACTTATGATCAGGTACACTTTCACGATCAGGTACACTTTAACCAGGGGCCCTTAGGAATAAATTGAACCGGACATAGTGCAGACTGTACATAGAAATTTATAAAAGCAAGTAAAATCCAATCAACTCACATGGTGATGGAAATAAACAGGCGTATAGATCACAGTGTGGATCTCTGCAGACCGGAAGAGTGGTGTCTCGACTGTTCCTCTGTTCTGGTATGCGTGTCACGGATGCGTCTCACCGAGGACCGGAAGTGACGTCATCCGCTTCCAGAGGCTCCGGTTTCGTCTTAGGGCATCACTCTACGCGTTTCACCTTGTAGGTTTCTTTAGGAGTGATATTGCATGGTGGGTGAGCAGTAAAAATACTCTAACCTCTACTCTCATAGGTGGGGAGTAAATTGGATAATCGAACAACTTAATTGAAATTGAGATGGCCAATCGTTGCTAGTATAGACAATACTATGTAAATTTAATGAACATATCATGATAAAAACTAATTAAAAACATGTTTATACAATAAAAATGGCATTAAATGGCCAAAGGTAAAATAGCCTTAGCTGTAATCAGAGTTAAATCTATTGCATCTGACATATGCAAAGACCCAAAAAACCTATATATAAAGTGCATGTAAAACAATTTAAAACTATCACTAAAACTAATAATATATATACGACGCAAATCTAATAGAAAGAACAAAAGCAGAGAAACATAATTAGTTGACAAAGCAGAAACCATAGTATTCAATGTTATAAAAATGGTTTGAGATCAAATTCTAAATTTAGACCTGAAGGTGCTAATGTGTTTAACTCAAACATCCAAAATGATTCTCTTTTAAGAAGGGCTACATTCCTATTGCCACCTCTCCAATTGGGCATGACTTGTTCAATAGCTTTGAATGTTAACCCTTTGGGATCTGAGTTATGCATCAATAAAAAATGATTAGAAACACTGTGTTGAAATTTTTCTTTTTATGTTACTAATGTGTTCTAATATTCTAGTTCTAAGGGGGCGGATCGTTTTGCCTATATATTGTAACCCACATGTACATTCAATGAGATAGATGACAAAATTTGATCTACAGTTCAGATGTTGTTGAATGTTATATTTTTTATGTGATTGAAAGCTGTTAATATCCTTAGAACTAAACTTACATGCGGTGCACGTTCTACAGGTATAAAATCCCTTAGGGGGGTCTAACCAAACAGAGCGAGTAAGTGCAGTACCCTTTCTAAGGGCACTAGGGGCCACTATGCTCTTAATGTTAGGAGCTTTTCTGTACACCATTTTAACTCTTTCAGGTAAGTGTTGGCCTAAGATAGGGTCATTTTTTAAAATAGACCAGTGGGAATTAAGAATGTTATTAATCTTATGTGCATCCCTATTGTACTGTGTGATAAATGGTACATGTATCACATCGCTTGATGTATTTGTGGGCTGGGGGGCTAAGCATGGTTTTCTTGCGTGTATTTCGTTGCCTAACCCAAGTGTACCACCAAGAGAAACCATGCTTATCCCCGCAGCCAAAAATACATCAAGCGATGTGATATATGTACCATTTATCACACAGTACAATAGGGATGCACATAAGATTAATAACATTCTTAATTCCCACTGGTCTATTTAAAAAAATGACCCTATCTTAGGCCAACACTTACCTGAAAGAGTTAAAATTGTGTACAGAAAAGCTCCTAACATTAAGAGCATAGTGGGTCCTAGTGCCCTTAGAAAGGGTACTGCACTTACTCGCTCTGTTTGGTTAGACCCCCCTAAGGGATTTTATACCTGTAGAACGTGCACCGCATGTAAGTTTAGTTCTAAGGATATTAACAGCTTTCAATCACATGTGACCCATAAAAAATATAACATTCAACAACATCTGAACTGTAGATCAAATTTTGTCATCTATCTCATTGAATGTAAATGTGGGTTACAATATATAGGCAAAACGATCCGCCCCCTTAGAACTAGAATATTAGAACACATTAGTAACATAAAAAGAAAAATTTCAACACACAGTGTTTCTAATCATTTTTTATTGATGCATAACTCAGATCCCCAAAGGGTAACATTCAAAGCTATTGAACAAGTCGCCCAATTGGGAGGTGGCAATAGGAATGTAGCCCTTCTTAAAAGAGAATCATTTTGGATGTTTGAGTTAAACACATTAGAACCTTCAGGTCTAAATTTAGAATTTGATCTCAAACCATTTTTATAACATTGAATACTATGGTTTCTGCTTTGTCAACTAATATGTTTCTCTGCTTTTGTCTTTCTATAGATTTGGTCGTATATATATTATTAGTTTTAGTGATAGTTTTAAATTGTTTTACATGCACTTTATATATAGGTTTTTGGGTCTTTGCATATGTCAGATGCAATAGATTTAACTCTGATTACAGCTAAGGCTATTTTACCTTTGGCCATTTAATGCCATTTTTATTGTATAAACATGTTTTTAATTAGTTTTATCATGATATGTTCATTAAATTTACATAGTATTGTCTATACTAGCAACGCATTGGCCATCTCAATTTCAATTAAGTTGTTCGATTATCCAATTTACTCCCCACCTATGAGAGTAGAGGTTAGAGTATTTTTACTGCTCACCCACCATGCAAATCACTCCTAAGAAACCTACAAGGTGAAACGCGTGAGTGATGCCCTAAGACGAAACCGGAGCCTCTGGAAGCGGATGACGTCACTTCCGGTCCTCGGTGAGACGCATCCGTGACACGCATACCAGAACAGAGGAACAGTCGAGACACCACTCTTCCGGTCTGCAGAGATCCACACTGTGATCTATACGCCTGTTTTTCCAACCATGTGAGTTGATTGGATTTTACTTGCTTTTATAAATTTCTATGTACAGTCTGCACTATGTCCGGTTCAATTTATTCCTAAGGGCCCCTGGTTAAAGTGTACCTGATCGTGAAAGTGTACCTGATCATAAGTGCGGTTCCTATCCAATAATGGCTTCATTTCACGGGTTAAAGAACCTTTACATGCCTTACCTCTCACGTTTGTGAGTATTCAGAACATATAACTGTGCCATTTAACTCACCGAATTCACACAATACTGCACCATAAGTTTGTTGTCTTCTTTTGTATTCCACATGATTTGCGCTTCTTGATGATTTCTACCCTTTAATTGACTATGTCAGCCAGACGTTTCTATACTAGGGACACGCGCGCGCATGGGCGTGACCAGTGCGCGGCAGACCAGGGAAATTAAAATAAAATTGTATTTTCGCGCTGCTGCTACACCGTGAACCAATCACAGTGTGGCCTAACGCTGTGACAGTCACGCCCCCTAACCGCGGGCGTTACCGCTTGCACCCTAACAACTAAATGTGCACTCCACGTGCAACGCCGGCGCACGCCCGTGTGTGCTCCAGCGCCTACTATATAACAAGCCTAAGTTGCAACGACAACTGAAATTGCATGATTTTACTCATTGTAAGTAGTTTTAACCCTAACATAAACAATCCCTCGATTACAATATTTAATAGGCTGGTCTCCGACGATGTTAAAACGGCCTTGTCAGAACATTCTAGTGCATGATCTAATTTGACACAAGCAGAGAAGACATCTATTACATCGCTGCCGAAGAACAAGGACATTATTATAAGGCTGGCTGACAAAGGTGGAGCTATTACCATCACGGATTATGAATATTATTGTAGATACATTTTACCAGTTAGCAAATACACCATGCTACAAAAAATTAGATACTGATCCTACATTGATTTACAAGAAAGAGATTGAATGTATCCTCAATATGGCATTTACTAATACATGGATTAACGATAAAGCACATTCTTATTTTAGACAAACTCACCCATTGCAGCCGGTACTCAACACCCTACCTACAATTCACAAATCCATCACTCATCCTCCCAGTAGGCCGATAATTTCTGCATGTAGTTTCCTCAGACAGCCCATCTCACAGTTCATCGATTAGCATCTTCAACAGACAGCTTCCACCCTATACTCCTCAAAAAGGGATTGCCCCATTCAGAGCTGGTAAGAGTGGCAAGGATTACAAATGACCACAATATTAGAGATAAACAACTGATGGTGATGTGCTAAATGTTCAAATAGAGAGGTTTTGCTCCAAGTGAAATTGACAATGTTGTTTCTCATGCAAAGAACTTGGATAGAGCCACATTGTTGAATAGACAATAGATAAGGCACCAATGGACAGAATGGTCATCATTAATAAGTATACTGTACTTCTGTAGCTCCTTGATAACAGTTTGAAATCTCTGCATGTCAGTCTTTGTCCCTGCAGGCAGTGTAGGGGTTAATCATCACTAGGCCTCAGTACTAGACACTGTTACTATATACTGACCTTTTAAAGGTCAGTATAATTACTGGCTGGTTCTAGAAACTGTTTGATATTGTGTGATCCTTCCGGCACAATTATATCTATTGTAATCTGCCCAGTTACTGGGGTGGGTTGTTGTCCACACCCCCTGGGTATTAAGGGTTGGGGTCAGCCATTTTATAGTTAGACCCCAACTACCATCAGGAATACCTCTATAACATCAGGAGGACTCTAGGGGGTCTCCAGGCTCTCCAACCCTGTAGGAGGACACTTTTGTTATTTTCACGACGAGGGCAAGGTCCCAGTGTTAGGGGGTGGGGGGAGTCTTATGGACCAGTGATCTAGTATACCTACTCTAAACTAGAGAGTAGTTCCCCACCTTAGGGTTTCAAGAGGAAGTCCTGGAAGGGTCTGCTAGGAGTTTCAGAGGGTAATTCCCTGATCTGTCCTGGGCAGGGCAAGAGACTCTAAGGTAGAGTAAGCCATTACAAATCTCATAGAAAGAGGAAACTGGAGTCCAGCGTCCCAGAGTACTGAAAAACAGTCCTTTTGATGCTGTGAGTTGCTGTTTAATAAAACCAGTTGAAAGTTCCTGGTGCCCTCTCTATTTATTCATCACTCCTCGTACAAGCCAGTGCGGATCCATCTACCCTGAGATCGTTGGGAGGAGGGCTGTCCACTGACGTCATCACACACGCACGCATGCACCAGTACTCTGTGTACCGCCGATTCGGACAGAGTCTGGCTTAGAGCCAAGAAAAACAGCTGCAAGCAGGGAGTTCCATACCCGGCACTTATACCAGATCGCCGGTCGGGCTGTGCTACAGCACATAAGCCTCAGAGCTGGCGCCCCCTCTGAACACCACAGAATTGTAAGGAATCGGGGGCCACGTCCCTTGCAGCGTGACCCCTCCTTACCCACTACCAGTACTGCAGCGGCTGCTGCCCCTGCCCCCCGTCGCTACCCATGCCGCCGCCCAGTGCATACCTTGAACTCTGCCGTCGCCATCTTGGATTCTGGCACTGGTGTTACAGACTCTCAGCTGGGCTCTACTATTTCCTGGTCTCTCAGCCACTCACGAGCAGCTTCTCGACACGCCTCCGCCATGCCCCTCGTCCGGATTGGTCACTGTCGCTTTAAATATCCTGCTTTGACTTCACTTTCTTGCTCTGCATAGCTCCTTGCTTCCTGTGTAGCCTGGAAACTGTGTCGTGCTCCTGTTTGTCTTTACTCCTACAGATTTGAACCGGCTTGTCTGACTTACCCCTCTGGCTCCCGACTTCGGCTTACCCATCACGATTCTTACCTCTCAGACCCTTGGACACGGAAACGGATTTAACTACGGAATTCTCTATACTCCTGAACTCGGCAAGTACAACCTACTCTCTAAATCTTAATCCAGGCCTGGCCACGCTACAACCACATCCCGGACCCGCTCCCTCTGCTGTCGGTGTGTATATTCAACATCCCACCTCAGTACAGGGGACTGGCCTGGTCTGCGGGCTGCACAGCGTGACATTATGCAGAGCCCAACAGAAACAGACCTGACTGAGGTGGGCCAACTAATCAGGGAACTTGCGATTTGCATTGGTACTTTGGGAACTCAGATCACAAGCCTGGTACAACAGCTTTCCCAGCTTTCACTACAGCCTATTCCGGCCCCAGCCGCGCAGGGTGGCGATCGGCCATCAGAACTCAGGATTCCTACGCCTAAAGCATATACGGGTGACCCTCTAGCCTGTCGTGGGTTTTTGAACCAATGTGAAATACAATTTGAGATTTCTCCCAGCCTGTTCCCCACCGGACGCACCAAGGTAGCCTATGTTTACTCTTTTTTAACAGGGGACGCCATGGCGTGGGCCTCTCCCATCTGGGAGTTGCGTGCGGAAACCACCCAAGATTACCAGCTCTTCCGCCAAGAATTCCAGCAGGTATTTGATATTCCCGCCCGCAGGGATACTGCCGCTGCTTCTCTTGTTCAATTGTCTCAAGGTCGTAGGTCCGTAGCCAAATACGCATTGGAATTCTGGACTGTCGCGGCGGAGACGCATTGGAACCAAGAAGCCCTTATTGCTGTGTTTTGGCAAGGTTTGTCCGACTCTATAAAGGATGAACTTGCAGTTCAGCCCAGGCCCCAGGGATTGGAGGAATTGATCGCACTATGCATACGAGTGGATCAGCGCCTTCAACAGCGCCATCATGAACGCCAGCGCCCCAGAATTTTCTCTTCTGACCCTATTCTTCCCAGATCCTTCCCAGCTATTCGTCCTGTTCTAGACACTGTGGAACCCATGCGGATTGCCAGTCAAGAGTTCCGTAATACCGACAGGACTGCCGATAGAACCCCTGACCGGACTGCCGAAAGAGCTCGTCGCCGGAATGAGGGCCTTTGCTACTACTGTGGATCTCCTGAACATACGGTACGTTTTTGTCCTTTAAGGCCCAAAGAACAAACACGACCAATGGGGCAAGAGGGACTCATTTTAGGGTCAATATTTTCTCACCCTATCTCTGAAGAGGAACTCCCTAAGAGAATTATGCTTCCAGTCTCGCTTGAAGGTCCGAATTTTCGCGTAACCACACCCGCTTTTCTTTATTCAGGATCCGGTGGTAACTTTGTGGATCAAGATTTTGCTACTCTTAACAAGATTCCGCTCATCGCTAAGAAATCGCCGATTGGCCTCAAGGCTATTGATGGTCGTCCTTTGCAACCTGCCTTCATCACGTTAGAGACTCTTCCTCTCACCCTTTCTGCCGGTACTCATACCGAAATCATATCCTTTGACGTGATGCACTCTCCTGCCGTTCCAGTTATCCTAGGATTACCCTGGCTACAGCAGCACAACCCACGCATTGATTGGAGGGATGGCAAGACAATTCAGTGGGAGCCAGAGTCAGACGCCTCACCATTGCCGGTCATTTCTCCTACCACAGTCCTGGCGGGAGTGGAAACGCCCCCGGCTAATGATTCCGCTCTTCCTGAAGCATATGCGGATTTCATCGACGTGTTTAGCAAGACACAATCGGAGGTTCTACCTCCTCACAGACCTTATGATTGACCCATTAATCTGGTTCCCGGCGCTGTTCTTCCGAAATGTAAGTCCTACCCCTTGTCTCTCCCTCAAACTGAAGCTATGGCAGCATACATCAAAGAAAACCTTGAAAAAGGATTCATTCGTAATTCTTCGTCCCCCGCTGGTGCCGGTTTCTTTTTTGTCAAAAAGAAAGATGGATCCCTGAGACCATGCATTGATTACCGAGGGCTCAATCTCATCACAGTCAAGAATCGATACCCCCTTCCGCTGATCTCCGAACTTTTTGATAGGCTTCAAGGGGCAAAAAAAATTTCCAAGCTAGACCTCCGAGGAGCTTACAATCTTGTTCGCATCCGAGAAGGCGATGAATGGAAGACTGCCTTCAATACGAGAAGCGGTATTGGTACGAGTACCTTGTAATGCCCTTCGGCTTATGCAATGCTCCTGCTGTTTTTCAGGATTTAATGAATGAAGTCTTCCGTGATGTTCTCAACTCTTTTGTAATCGTCTATCTGGACGATATCCTAATTTTTTCTAAAAATCTTCAAGATCATGTCCAGCATACCAGGCTCGTTCTCGCTCGCCTTCGTGTCAATAATCTCTAGGCTAAGCTCGAGAAGTGTCTTTTTCATCAAACCTCTACTGCCTTCTTAGGCTATATAATTTCCGATAAAGGATTTTCAATGGACCCTGAAAAACTAAAGGCTGTTTTGGATTGGCCTAAGCCCAACTCTCTCAAAGCCATCCAGCGTTTTTTGGGCTTTTCCAATTACTATAGGAAATTCATCCGAAATTTTTCCACCACTGTGGCTCCCTTTACGGCCCTTACCAAGAAGGGAGCTGACCCGTCTGTATGGCCTCCGCAGGCCGTCTCGTCCTTCGAAACCCTGAAACAAGCTTTCGTCTCGGCACCCATCCTGCGACATCCCGATGTTAGCCTTCCTTTTACTTTAGAAGTTGATGCGTCTGATTGTGGTGCAGGTGCCATCCTGTCCCAGAGATTCTTCCCTCAAGATAAGCTTCATCCATGCGGTTTTTTTTTCAAAGAAGTTTTCGCCCGCTGAAAAGAACTATGATGTTGGCAATAGAGAGCTCTTGGCTATCAAGATGGCCTTACAGGAATGGCGACATCTCCTGGAAGGTTCCCGCGAATCTATTTCTATATTGACCGACCATAAAAATCTTCTGTATATCGAAAATGCACGTCGTCTGGGGTCTCGTCAAGCTCGTTGGGCACTATTTTTCTCCAGATTTAATTATACTCTGTCTTATATTCCTGGTTCTAAGAACACAAAAGCTGATGCCTTGTCCCGACAATTTTCTCCGGAGGAAAGATCAGAAGAAACCCCTGAAACTATCGTACCCTCTAAGTTTATAATTTCCGCCAACTCATTTGACATTCTCGAAAAGATCATTGAAGCTCAAACACAAATTCCGAGTGGTCTAGAGGTACCGGAAGGAACTCTTTATGCCGCACCCAGGTTTCATCAAAAGATATTAGAATGGGGCCACTCTGTTCGTTCAGCCGGCCATCCCGGCTTCAAAAGAACTTTGGATCTTATCAAGCGTACTTTTTGGTGGCCTAATATGGCAAAGATGGTTCATGAATTTACTAGTGCTTGTCCAGTATGCGCACAAAACAAGACTCTTCATCAAAGACCCTCAGGCTTGCTCATGCCCTTGCCAGTACCTGAACGTCCATGGTCACATATTTCAATGGATTTCATTGTGGATCTACCCCCTTCCAGAGGGATGAATACCATTTTGGTCATCGTTGACCGTTTTTCAAAACAGGCCCACTTTGTTCCACTCAAAGGACTTCCCTCCTCGCCCACCCTAGCTGATATCTTCACCAAGGAGGTGTTTCGCATCCATGGGATACCTACATCCATAGTCTCGGACCGAGGCACGCAATTTATATCGAAATTTTGGCGGGCTTTCTCCAAGAGGCTTGGCATGGCGCTATCCTTCTCGTCAGGCTATCACCCCCAGACTAATGGGCAAACAGAAAGACTAAATCAAACGCTGGAACAATACCTGCGGTGTTTTATTTCCGATTCCCAGGATAATTGGGTTGACCTGCTACCTTGGGCAGAATTTGCAACCAATTCACTTCGTAATGAATCCACGCACGAAACCCCGTTCTTCGTGAATTATGGTTTCCACCCAAGTTGACTGCCAATCTCAAACATTCCGATAGGAGTGCCGGCGGCTGATGAACGGGTAACTACTCTTCAGAAGTAATGGATCAAGATTCAGTCCGCGCTGCTGCCCCTGCCCCCCGTCGCTACCCATGCCGCCGCCCAGTGCATACCTTGAACTCTGCCGTCGCCATCTTGGATTCTGGCACTGGTGTTACAGACTCTCAGCTGGGCTTTACTATTTCCTGGTCTCTCAGCCACTCACAAGCAGCTTCTCAACACGCCTCTGGCATGCCCCTCATCCTGATTGGTCACTGTCGCTTTAAATATCCTGCTTTGACTTCACTTCCTTGCTCTGCATAGCTCCTTGCTTCCTGTGTAGCCTGGAAACTGTGTCGTGCTCCTGTTTGTTTTTACTCCTACAGATTTGAACCGGCTTGTCTGACTTACCCCTCTGGCTCCCGACTTCGGCTTACCCATCACGATTCTTACCTCTCAGACCCTTGGACACGGAAACGGATTTAACTATGGAATTCTCTATACTCCTGAACTCGGCAAGTACAACGACTATTCTAAATCTTAATCCAGGCCTGGCCACGCTACAACCACGTCCCGGACCCGCTCCCTCTGCTGTCGGTGTGTATATTCAACATCCCACCTCAGTACAGGGGACTGACCTGGTCTGCGGGCTGCACAGCGTGACAAGAATGCTGTGTTAGGGGTGGAGTGGCTATTAATACTTTATACCCCTTCTTGACTCTAGTGGGATAGCTCCTCGGTCCTACAACTGGCTGTATCAGACAATTAGTGGTAGATTATAACTATCAGGTTTAGTGCACTCCTACCCTCGCTATCCTGTCCGACCAATGTTTACCATCCCAGATGACGTCAGAGCTGTCTGTCTACTACCTGCGGAGGAACCGGTGGACGTTCCCTACCTTGATGTGGGTGAGCCGTCCAGCTCTTACCTTGCAGCGGATCCTGTCGCGGCCTACTCACCTGAGACGCAGGTTAAGGCCTCGTCCGGTGCGCAGCTCGGTGACGAACTTCCGGTCTCACTGGACGTGATGTCATCAATGGCGCCGGGCGTGTGCTGTGCCGGTCGTCTCGCGAGACTGTCGCTCAGCCCTGACGTTACCAAGATGGCGTCCGCGGAGCCGGTTGCACATCCGTTGGGCTCTGAAGCGGTGAGTGTGGACTTGCCCCCAGCAGATGTCACCATCCCGGTGAAGGCCAGCTACATCACTAAAGAACTGAGTGTTTCTGCACCCATGCTGCTCCCTGCAGGGTGAGGGAGAGGTCACCTTGTGGCCGCCTCCAAGTTGCAGTCCCCAGTGAAAAGGGAAGAGAAGCCCCATACTGTGTCCCAGTTACTGGATGTAATTAAGCCCCAGTCACTGGCCCTAGTGCTAAACACTCCATCTGTCACTACCACGGTGGTGGACATTCAGGACTTTTCCCAGGCCCATTCTGCCCCGTCATCCACCTGTAGCTCACAAAGAGTAAGATGTATATACCCTACTGTTCAGGCGTTTGTATTGACAATATTTCCTGAGGATGAGGAGCCAGGGAGATGGCTAAGTGAGAGTTCTGAGTCAGAAGGAGATATACCTGTGGCTAGGTGTATTAAGAGACCAGGAAGTAGAGGATTCTATCAGTCCTTTAGGAGATCCTCAGGGTCTCAATCAGAGGTTTCTGTAACATTGTCTCACTTTGTGTCATCTAATGCCTTGTCCCCTGCACCCCTCAGATATGATAGCACAGGATCTGAGTCTTTATCACCTGACCAAGAAAGTTGGTGGTACCCTCTGTTTCAGGGGTATGCCCATGAGTTAAAGTATACGAGGTTCATCCTGCGGAGTGGCCCTATAGTTGACCATTGGTGGGAGGAAGGTGCCTTCACTATGGAGGAGTCAGCTGAAGCTCTCTGAAAAAGAGAGAGCGAGATCAAATTGGGGGTGCACATCCCTAAGGGCTCTGAAAGTCTCAAACTTAGGATAAACCCAAAAGATCCAGGGTTTTCGGTACTACCCAGCCAGGGAGCTGTCCGGAAGGTGCTTAAGCTAAGCAGGGCTGACCGGGCCATAAGAACTAGGTTCCGGAAGTTCCATGGGTATCACTTCCCCTATGTTCCTGAACCCATAATGCAGTACATAGAGGACAATCGCCATGAGTGGTTGAGGCTAGCTGTTATTAATTATCTGCAGCATAAGACTAGCCATAAAGAGTTTCTTACAGAGTCACTCATTTGTTCCATCATGGGGGAGTGGGTGATAGGCACCTGCATCTATATGGACAGGGTAGAGGTCCGCCAGAAAGCTGGTGTACCCAAGGTCTACTCCATATGGGTAGAGGATTATGATGGGTGGCCTGTTAAAAAGCCGGACCCTAGGTATTACCATTAGGTTAATACATCTAGTTATGTTAAAATAGTTATCATCATTGTTATCAATGAATGATAGGATATTGTGTATTACCATACTGTATATATGTACTGATTTTGTACAAATTTTGTCATTCTGCAGGTTTCAGGATGACAGTTTGTGCCGAAAATATGGACCCAAGCGAGGTCTTTGGGAATTTCACCAGGGGAGAGTATAACAGGGTATGTCCCATTGTACCTTTCTTTCCTCACATAGTAAAAAAGGTGAAGACTGATCACAGCGAAGAAATAGGGCTGGAGGCTCGTATCCAAAACAAAAATAATTTATTGATTGCGCATTATAGCAAACAAGGCAAAAAAAGAGGTCCTCTGAATCGTTTCTCACCCAAAGGGTGCTTTATCAAAGAGTGACCACGCATGTGAGAAATCTCTTTAAATACCCTGACTGCTCCCTGCAATGAGTGTATTTGCACCAAAAACACCTGTAGTCAGGTGATGAGAGACAGGTAATGGGCTACAGGAGCCTGCATGGGACAAAAGACCCAACCAAGTAGTTAGTCAGAGTATAACAACAAAAGTAAAAAATATATTAAACAATTAGTTAATGTAAAAAAAAAGCATAATAGAAAAAGCACATAATAAATGCTATAAATATAAATAGAGAATATAACAAATCTAAAAAAAATCGAAAACTCACAAGTGAACATATTATTACATCTATGAACTAAAAATAAAAATGAAAAGACAAATTAAATAAAAAAGTGCATAGAATAAAAAACAGGAGCAACCCCCACGCTTTGGCCAAAGGGTTTAAATATAAATGACCCTTATTTATGAGAATACTAACATTGAAGTATTTAACTATGTATTTTGTCACATTGGATGTAGCATTGGGTATTTCTGTCTTTTGTTGTATACATGTTGTATACATGTTTTTTAAGTCTGATGCTATTGGGAATTTAAGTACATAGCTAGCTGGCCAGGAAAAGTACGGCCAACCAGACAGCGTGACGTTACCGCTCACGAGTGCCAGCGCGCTCGCTCCCTGCCTGGCCGCAGCCTTATTCTCATAACTGCAAGTTGCGTCAATCCGTGTGTAAAGAACCCTTTCCGATTGGCGTGGCATGCTTTGCTATTCTCTCAGCCCTTCTCGCATGTCCAATACATGCAGAAAAGCCTTTTTTTAAACGCGTTTTCTTTCCGGCTCTGCCAATCCGATCGGTTTGTCAAAAAAGCCTTCTACTCACATTTTTTTTATGACAACGGAAATTCTCGTAGCTCTGTTATCAAAACCGTTTCTACGAATTCGCTTTTTTTTTTACACGCCACCTCAAGGGTGGTGAGATATCCTGAATAGATGAGGCTTTGCATCCTTACAAGTCACAAAAGCAATTTCTGGACTGGAGAACATGAACAGACTTACTTTATATTTGTTAAGTATTCTATATTCATTTTAGACATTTTACACTAAAGCTTAACTCATGATGTACATTGCACAAATAATTTTGTTCCCTATAGAAATATGAACATCCCACAAAAGTACATATAAACTATCATCACCACTAATAATACAAATAATATCAATGATTTTTATTATTAATAATAATACAAAATAAAAGCAATTAATATCATTAATAATAATAAACAGCAATTAATATTATCATTAATAATTAAAATATTTATCATGTATAGCATTGACAGTATACACGTTACTGACATTATATCTATTAAAGTTAGTTGTTCGTTATTTAGTACATGTCCAACACAGGACATGAATATACTCCGTGACTATGGTAGTACCAGCACATTAGTCACGATTCCCCTTGCTAGTGACCCTGCATGTCCACTTTAAACACTGAGTAGAAAGATGCAGTAGGTATATACACACGAAGCATAAATCACAGATTCATCTCCTCTTATCAATATAGGGTCCTAATAAAGGTATATTAATACCTCACCTAAGGAATTTTCTAAGAGGAGAATAATCAGCAAAGGGGGAATACCACAAGAGTCACAGATACACCATTCCTGTATACACCTCCTTACCTTACTTAGAGCCTTGGCACTCTAGAGACACTAGGAGCTTCATGGTTTTAAAGTTTTTTATATAGTGATTTAATAAATTTATATATGTTGTTTGTCTAGCGCACTTAAGGACCAGGATTTAATACAACTCAGCTCTGCGGTGCGCCCTAGTGGGGATCTTTTTGTGTGCTCTTTACACACGCATCCCTTTTGTCTATAGCATTGACAGTGTATGCAGATGTCGTCATTTTTTCTCCTTTAGATAAAGTGACTTTCCCAGGGTCACATGGAGATCACAGCAGGATTTGCAGCAAGCTCTGCTGTAGTGCATTGTTTGCAGAGTAAGGCTGTGATTATAATTGCGGCGCGCATGTGTGCGCCGCCATGCGCTGCCAAAACAAATTAATGTTTTCAGTTGAGCGCGCACACAGTGCGTGTGACCGACATGTCCAAGTGCGCAAATTTTGAGCAGGAATCTGAAATTGACCTTGCCGTGCAATGGCCCCGTGATGGTCGCGTCACGTGAGTGGTTCAGCCAATGAGGGCAAACCGCTCACGTGACATCATGGTCACGCCTCCGCCATGCCTCCCTGTCGCCTCCCGATGCCTCCAGCCTGCAGTGCAGATTTTGCGCACATCGCGCGAGTGGCATCACGAGGTCGAGCACACGCACAGCCGAAGCAACTATAATCGAGGCGTTAGTCGTGCATTTACTCACTGCACCCCTCCTTCCATGCACCATTGTAGTGTGAAACCATCAGTGGACTCATTAAAAGGCACATAACCTAATTAGCTGCCTATTGACAGCGCCCATGAAACACTCACTTGATAAACTAAACCCTGCATGCATCTGCCAACATTGAACACAAATGTTCGTATTTGGCAATCGAAAACATTGGTTCCATAGTGCAACTGACATAAATATTTTAACCTTATGTAGGTGTTCATGAACCCCCAACCAAAGTAGAAATATCTTATTGGTAACAATCGCATCATGCATATATATTTATGTGTAACCCCTTTGCAAGGGATGCAGCTATGAATGCATGCTGCCTCCTAGATGGCTTCTCTGTGCGGTGTGCTAATGCATCACTCAATGATAGACATACCCTCAGGCCAATAACGGGGACTCAGGAAGAGGAGGGACTATGGGGAGAGTGTTTAAGAATCCCTAGCAGAGCATGATGGGGTAGAGCTGCCGCGATCCCGGGGGTTCTGAGACTGATCTGGAGTGACCTGAAAACCAGGACTGCTCAGCAGAGCTGGGTGACAAGGTCACAGACAGGCCCACTAGTGGAGTCAGCAGCCATCCAGTCTAAGGGAGGCATGAGTATTTAAAGAGGGGATCCTCACCACAAGTAAAGGGTACCGTAGTCTTTGCGAAGAGACAGGCCTACTACGGTCAACACACTGATCTAAAGAGCTCCAACGATAGTGCCGGCACCACAAATAGGCCCCCATAACACTGGGTATGTATGTATATATGTCTTTATATAGCAGCAGAAGGAACACAGGGCACAACTGATTTTTTTAATTCTAAACTCATTAATTTGAGCCAACACGTTTCCTCAGAGGTCTTTATCAAGTGACATAGTGGCATAGTGGCATAGTGGCATAGTGGCATAGTGGCATAGTGACATAGTGGCATAGTGGCATAGTGGCATAGTGGCATAACACACAATCCCAAAAACAGCCTTTAAATAACGCCCCAATCCCCATAATGCAATATGTCCAATTAGTACAGATGGAAAACATGTGCAACATATATCCATTCCTCCAATGTCCTTAGTGCTGATATAATGAAACAACCTCTTTCAGCTGCCTCATGACTGCCTCCGTCGTTCCTTCATCCATTTTCATTAAGCTGCGTCCATGCCCGATTACATCATCCGTCGGGGTCCTGTGTAGTCGCAATGCAGTGCGTTTCTATATCTGCGCATGCGCGATCCCTATGGTTATGTCCATATAAGATGAGGTCATCCGTCTGCGTCCTGTGTGGTGACACGCACACAGCACGGTGCGTTTTCAGTCTTCTGCGCATGCGCAGTCCATCCAAATGCCGTTTTCTTGCTGTAAGCTTCCCCACGGAACGTATGATGACGCGGACTGCGTCTCAGAAACTGCGCTTGCGTAATGATCCTCGGTGGCATCATATCCTTGTTTGGTCCCTCGGTGCGTCTGTCCTCGTTCTTCATGTTTCCAGCAGCCAATGGTGATATCTTAGTTGTCAGGCAGTATGATAGAGAAGAAAAGAAGGGTATATCAGCACAACCAATTATGGACATACTGCAGAATATTAACCCTATCGTGTCAAGTGAATACAAATAAAGATAAATAAAGTTAAAAATGGTTTGTCTTTTATTTTGTCAAGAAGGATTATTGATAAGTAATTTCCTAATCCTAAATTCCTAAATTGACCTTACAATTTTTTAATAATAGTAGTCCAGTTCAGCACACAGTGGCAGCAACCTATAAATTGTTACAAGGAAAAAAAACATTTATCTTTCTTCAAGAAAGCATCCCAAGGATAAAAAATCATTTAATCCATTGGGATAAACTATGTCTAAAATGTGAATCCAGAAGGATTCACGCTGTAATAATAAGACGTCCTTGTCTATACCAGCCTTAGATGTTTTAATATGTTCAATCCCCATTCATTTCAATGAAGATATTGTATGACTGAATTCAGTGCAATGTTTAATAAGAGCAGTATCCTCTGCACATTTACTGATTTTACTCTTATGTTCAATAAATCTTGTCTTGAGCATACGATTGCTCTTACCAATATAACACAGTCCACAAGGGCACTTAATCATGTATCAGAGAATAAACAATTGGGGGTGCTCCACCTAGTGACACTTCAATATATTCCTAAACACATCCTGAGGTAGGATAAGGAGTGGGTATAAATGACCTGTGAGTATATGGATATACAGTCCTCCAAAAGCTCAGCAATGACAGTCAATAATAAAGATCTTACCCACTCCTATGACATCCATGGATGGAGATGAGGCGTGCCAGCCATGAAGAAAGATCCAGAAGCAGTAGAATAGCAGCAAATGGCGCACAGCCAGGGAAACAGGGAGCCAGGTGTGGAGATAAAAACGTCCTTTAATTCAGCACATAACTGGAAGAATAAAACCCCCCATGGGGACACAAACACCTCCTAACGCTTGTCTCCTTACTCTATTATATTGTATCATACTCCTTGATAAAGGGCCTACAGGTCCGAAACGCGTAGGAGGTGTTTGTGTCCCCATGGGGGGTTTTATTCTTCCAGTTATGTGCTGAATTAAAGGACGTTTTTATCTCCACACCTGGCTCCCTGTTTCCCTGGCTGTGCGCCATTTGCTGCTATTCTACCACTTAATCATGTACACTATATTGGTGGTTGTGCATGTGATACGCTGCTTAATTTTAAACAGTTTGCCACTCCTAGGATGATGAAACTTATCCCCAGTATTCAAACTGTTACAAACACTGCATCCATAACATTTATAGCAGCCTGCCTTGGGTGCACTTAAGAAATGAGGAGTAGTGTAGTGTTTCTGGTTGTCAGCTTTAATTAAAATGTTTTTTAGGTTGTCACCCCACTTATAAGCAAAGCGTGGAAGATCTTTACAGACATTCTTCAAAGTGTCGTCAGTTTGTAGTACTCTCCAGTGTTTTTTCATAGTGTTTTTAATAAAACCACTGGCAGTTGTGAACTTACTAACAAACGTTAGACGATCACTTTTTAAAGTTTGATGTGGAGATTTATTAATTGCTGTAATAATATCTGCTCTCTTGTGACCCCTTTCTACAAATCTCTCTTCAATCTCTTTTAAGGTATCATCTAATTTAGTAGGCCTGTCTACAATACGTGTAGCTCTGATCTTTTGCGAGAACGGCAGCATCTGTTTCAGTCGCTCTGGATGGAAGCTAAATGCATGTAAAGTGCAATTTCTTTCATTTGGCTTCCTATAGAGATCACTATGTAATTCCCCATTTTCATATGTTAGGAGCACATCTAGATAAGAAATCTGTTTTGTGCTCCAACGTTTGGTGAATTTTACAGTTGGGACTAGCCCATCCAGGTAATCAAAAAAATGAGTGAGTTCCTCCTTAGTACCTTCCCAAAGGAATAGCTGGTCATCGATGTATCTACAATAAAATAACATCTTGTTATAATGTGCTGTGGGAAAAATGAATCTCTCTTCAAAGTCAGTCATATACAGGTTAGCATAGGAAGGAGCCACATTGCTGCCCATGGCTGTACCAGCGGTTTGCAAGTAAAAAGTGTTCTCGAACTTAAAATATTTTTAATATAGAACAAAATGGAGGAGAAGCAAAATATAGTCCACTGGTGGATTTGATTTATGTGAAATAGTCAATTTTTTTCCAATTACGTCTAGGCCACCCTCGTGTGGGATTATAGTGTATAAATTGCTTACCTTGCCTTACAGATTTGTGCAGTCCTGGAACACTCCCCCTGATATCTACTGCAGCTGTGCAAGCTATTACTGCAGTCCCAGCCTGGGTTCAGTCATTGGAGCAATGCTGTCACACGCCCCTTCTGCTATTGGGTTTCTGACCTTTAAGTACAACTTTCCCACAATACTTCTCTGCCGAGCATAATCCTTCTTGGATGTCCTGTGTTTTCCACAGCCATCTGTCTTGGCCACCTTGTCGCTGTTTCTTGTCCTTTGTTCCTAGCCCAGGTTCCTGGTTCCTGTGCTGAAGCGTTGGATCTCCAGTGTAACTTCAGCTCCCTGTTTCCTGAGGCCTGCTGCCCTTCCCATAGCAGAGGCCTCTCGCTGAGTCCTGAGTTCTGTAGCTCTCTTTCCCCGCACAGGCTCATTCTGGACTCCTGCGCTGAAGCATTGGTTTACCAGTGCTGCCTGGCGGTGTGCCCACTCCGGTGGGCCTTCTCCGTCCTGAGACTGGCGCCATGGGCCGTGGATGCCACTCGCACAAACCCCGTTCCCGACCTGCAGCAATTTCGCTGAAGCAGGAAGACCTGCTTGATCTCCTATTGTCGACTCCCTGCTTGGATTACGTTTAGCCTGATGTCTCCTATCCTGATCCTGGCTTGTCCACTGACTACGCTGCTCTCTCCAGTCCCGACTCTGCTATGTACGACTACGAACTGCGCAATCCGGATCAGCCTGCACGGTCTAAGGTCGGTGCTTTTACAACCCCACCTCAGCCACGCGGTCCGACCCTGATTTGTGGCGAGCACAACCGTGACACATTGTAACCATAATAATGTTCTTACCTTCCAGAGGCACCGAATGTATCTTATTCAAAAAATCAAAAGTGTCCTGTATGTATGATTTACTCTTAATGACCAAAGGTTGCAAAAAGGTATCAACATAAACTGCCAATGGTTGATTGATGGAACATGCGGCTGATATAATTGGCCTTCCTGGAGGATTTTGCAAACTCTTATGTACTTTTGGAAGTAAATAGAGGACGTGTCGTCTTGGATTTTTCATTGTTAGAAAATTAACCGTTTCTTCATCTATCCACAAATTGTTTAATGCTAACTGAAGAATGCCTTTAACTTCAGTTTGATACCTTAATATGGGATCATAATCAAGTTTAACATAACACTCCTGATTATCCAAGTGTCTCAGTGCCTCTGCTTTAGGCCTGGGACCCGGTGCGCCCGGCGGCGCGGCGGCCACACGCGAGTTCCCCACTAGCAGGGGAATCCTCCCGAGCCGGTCCCGGTCCCCCCTGGCTGCACAGCTCACTACATGCTGTGACGCGTCAGCCGCTACGGGATACAAGAGAATGGTGATCCCTAGCGTTGACGCGTCACGTGGTGAGGCTGTGAGCCAATGAGGAGGGGAGGCTTTGGGAGGAGGAGAGGCTTCGGGGAGCGGGGAGGAGTGTGGGGGGAAAGCAGCGTGAGTGCCTGTCTGTGTGTGTATGTGTGTGTCTGAGTGCCTATCTGTGTTTGTGTATGTGTGTGCCTGAGTGCGTGAATGCCTGCCTCTGTGTGTGTGTGTATGTGTATGAGTGCCTGCCTGCCTGCATGCGTGCGTGTGTGTGTGTGTGTGTGTGAGAGTGCCTGCGTGTGTGTGTATGTGTGTGTCTGAGTGCGTGAGTGCCTGCCTCTGTCTGTGTGTGTGTGTGCCTGAGTGTGTGCGTGTGTGTGTCTGCGTGTGTGTATGAGTGCCAGCCCGAGCCCGTGGAGGGAGGGAGGGGGTAGGAGTAGCGGGTCCCTCTGCTCAAGCCACGCCCCCCCTCCCACTCAAACCTCCCACTCCCGCCCACCTCCCGCTCCGGCTCCCGCTCCCTACAGACCGCATATCGCGGTCTGTGTCTGTCAGCGCCCCGCCTGTCTGCAGTGCGGGAGCGCTGACGGAGGGAGCGGGGCCTTAGCCTTATACATTGTGTAGTCTTGCAATATAAGTGCTCCTCCCTTATCTGCTCTTTTGAAAATAATGTTATTATTTTCCCTTAGATTTTTTAATGCCTCCTTTTGTTGAAGTGTCATATTGAAATTTGTGTAATGCTTTCTTTTGAAATAGTGTTTCACATCATTTTTAATGAGGCGCATAAAAACACTCACACCTGTGTTCTTAAAAGGTGCAATAAACCTAAATTTTAATTTACACCGATTAGGGTTTTCCTGTCCTTGTTGCTGCCACTGATGGGTCTGCTGATCTGTGGATTTGCTGCAAAAGCAGGATTTTAAATTAAAATTTCTTTCAAATTTAAACAGCTTCACCTCTAAATCAAAGGGATTAGGCCTTGTTGTGGGAACAAAGGAGGGACCTTTAGATAACACACAAATGTAAATTTCTGTTAATTGATGAGAAGACAAATTAATAATCAAATTGTGCTTACAGATGTTTGTTTGCGGACGTAGAACTGGAGGTGTTCTGTGACCTTCGGCCCCCCCTCCTTATTTTGCGTCTTTGGTCCTTGATGTCTGTCCTCTTCCTTTGTCTAAAAAAAGATCTCCCTGGGGTTTTGGGCGGTTGCACCTTCGGCTGATGAGTTTAGAATTCAAAAAATCTGTTGTGCCCTGTGTTCCTTCTGCTACTGATCTAGGACTGGAAACAGGCTTTCGTTCAACCACGGGAGCACCGGTAATTGTATCATTTAAATAATTTTTCTAGGTGTGCAGCATTCACTTCAGTGATTTATATAGCGCCATTAATGTACACAGCACTTCACAGCAGTATTACACGTGACAATCATATAGATAACAAATAATACAAATAACTCATAAAGGGGAGAAATGCTTCAGACATAAAGGTAACATTTAGGAAAAGGAGTGCCTGCTCCGAAGAACTTACAATGTAATGGTTGGTAGGAAGGACGTACAGAGACAGTAGGAGGGCATTCTGGTACGTGCGTCTGCAAGGGGCCAAGGTTTATGTATGCGGTGTAAAACTATCACTCATAGAGCCACTCATATGCTTCCTTAAGTAGGTGTGTTTTGAGTTGGGTCTTAAAGGTTGATAGAGAGGGTGCTTGTCGGATATTGAGAGGAATGGCATTCCAAGGGTGTGGAGCATTCAGTGAGAAAGGTTTAAGGCGGTAGAGGGCTTTAGATACAAAAGGGGTAGAGAGAAGACATCTTTGAGCAGAACACAAGATGATAGTACTTCCAACAGTAATTTGGAAGGAGGTAGTAGAGCCAGGTTTGGGAGGAAGTATGAGGAGCTCTGTTTTTGCCATGTTAAGTTTGTCGGCGGAGGGCCATCCAGGATGATATAGCAGAGAGACATTCAGAAACTTTAGTCTGTACAGCAGTTGTAAGGTCAGGGGTTGAAAAGTAAATTTGTGTGTCATCAGCATAGAGGTGATATTTGAACCAAAGAGATGTGTTTAGGTCACCTAGAGAGAGTGTGTAAAGAGAAAAGAGAAGAGGTCCCAGGACAGAGCCCTGGGGTACCCCCACAGAGAGATCTAAAGAGGAGGTGTTAGCAAAAGAGACACTGAAAGTATGATGGGAGAGGTAAGAGGAGAGCTTTGTAACGAATACCAAGAGTATGGAGAATGTGAAGGAGAAGAGGGTGGTCCACAGTATCAAACGCTGCAGAGAGGTCAAGTAATATGAGCAGAGTGTAATGACCTCTGTCTTTGGCAGCATGGAGGTCATTAGTTATTTTAGTGAGGGCTGTTTCAGTGGAGTGAGCAGTGCGGAAGCCAGATTGTAGAGAGTCTAGGAGAGAGTAGGTGTTTTGAAAATGGAGCAAGCGAGAAAATACAAGATGTTCAAGGAGTTTAGAGGCAAAGGGCAGGAGGGAGACAGGACAATAGTTAGAAAGACAGGTAAGGTCAAGCTTGCTGTTTTTGAGTAATGGTATAACGGTATACTTCAGAAGGGCCCCTGGGGTGGCACTTTTATTGATGTACCCTATACATCATTAGGGCACTGAAAGGGTTAATGCATACTATGCTTCCAAGAGTAACGAGTTAGTCTAATAGTTTCATAATCAGCTTGATAAAAAGCAAATGAAGTTCCTTGTTTGCTCCAGTTTTAGTGGTACACGGTGTCTGTTGATCCAGTTCAGACTTGGCAAACATTATTGACACTGATAAGAGGGGAGAAAACTATCCTTCTTGACACGGAAGTTGATACATCTTCAGTACATTATGAGGGTTATTCATTAAACTGTGATAGTGCCGATCAGGCACTAGCATAATTCCATCCCAACTCTACAAACAACCGTTCCCCGAATGACTCACTAACACAAGCAGGGTGAAATAGTGACAAAATACCTGATTAATTTATTAGATATAGAATAGATTACTGAAATCTCTGGTTTATCATTCATTTTAACAAGACCTCTTTATTTCCTAGAAGAGCAAAGACAAAGAAATCTGAGTGTATCAGCATATCTTCCACAAACATGTTCTTCTTTACTCTATAGTCACATGTCATACAGTGGTTAAATCGCAAACCAGGATTCTACTGCAAAATTCAATGATTATGGGCAATGACATGCAAATTAGCACACTCAGGGTTCCTTTATGCAATGGAAAAAAGGGGCCGTTGCCCAGGGCCCACTACCGCCAGGGGCCCACCCAGGATCTCTGACAGGTGGGGGATTGCTGTCCCAGACCCGGTGAGTCAAGGGTCTGGCGACCCAAAGATGTAGTGCCAGATCTGCAGAGGCACCTGTCAGAGTGGCTCTGCTGAAGGGTGTCTGTAAGAGGGGGCCTACTGGAGGCCGTTGGAAGAGAGGCCCCCTCTGGCAAGTCCCTCTACTGGACTCTAGCAGTCCCTCTCCATCCTCTGAGGCTCAAGGTGGGCACACTCGCCCCCCTCTGTTGTGGTTCTCCCTGCCCCTCAGGCCCATACCACCTTCAGAATCAGAAAAAACACACATTTCGAGCCTGATTACTGATTCTGTATTGGGAAGCTTCAAGCTTGAAGTGGTTTCACTCTCTCGCTCTCTCTCATAGTTCAATCCCTGCATTCAATATAACGGAGCTCTATGGATATGTGTTGTTAGAAGGAACACCTCTTTTGCATAACATTAGCATTAACGTCCATTACAGTTAACGCAAGGCCTGTTAGGGCTGAAAACAGCACTTAACACTGCATTAGTGAGCTTTGAAGATACCTGCTAAAACTTAATGAGATGTTAACGCCTCGTCAATTGCAGAGCTCTGTGGATTTCACCCATAATTTTGATATGCCTTGCCCTTGAGTAGAAATGCATTCACCAAGCAGCTCATGAAAGTCTCCACTAGATGGCAAACGTCTCTCCATATAAAAAAAATGGGAGAAGGGTGTGCTTGTCTGTCAATATAAGACTGATTTTCAGCAGCACTGAAGTGTGTCATATACTGTCATATACTGCTGGAAGTGGTTTATAAAAGTAACTGTTGTAGGTTCTAGGGAAATGAGTAACTTGATCAGTTACTGTTGCCTAATTGTTTATTCAGATCTGTCATCTTCTATAAAACCCAGTCGCTGCAACCTGTGCAGGTGTGGTGGTGCTAGAAGCACGACAAAGAACTGGCCTTCATGGGAAATAATGTTACTCACCAATGTGTTGGTTTCTTTTAATTCTTCTTGTTCTGTATTGATTTTGTTGCAGTAGTTGTAGGCATATTGAACTTCTATGTGTCACTTAATATTATGTTTATGATGTGTAGAGATTTGGTTTGTGGGTGCAAGATTTATGAAGTCAATAATGAAAAACTTACAGGTGGCTATCAATCATTATGTTTCTGTATATTTAACCCACTGTATGATATAGTAGCAGACAAGGTATTGCCTTTCTAATCCTTTTTCGCATACACGTAGTGTTCAAGTACTGTAGATTAGGGATGCTAGAGCAGAGGGGCGCAAACTTTTACTGCTGCGCCCCCTGACTGGCCTGCTCCGGAGCTTGCGCCCCTTTTGTAAGAAATACTAAAACAACCGTATGGCTTTAAAAAAAAACCAGCATCCCAGCCCTAATGCTCTGCCACGGTACCGCCTGCAGGATCTCAAAATAGGTCATCCCCAGCAGGTATAACGTAGCGTACATAACCTTCCCTCGTATACTATGGGGTAAGGTTAGGAGGACCCTGCCCTCCTACCTTCCAGCTGCATCAAATGACGCTTTGGGGTCATGTGTTGTCAGGTCACGTGACCCTCGGCGGCATTTGACACCTGTGATGTCACATGACCCTGTGGCGTCATTTGATGCCGCGTTGCCATGGAGATGCGTCACAGCGTCTGAATCCCGGTAAGTTTTATTGTTGCAGAGGCCTCACGCGATCCCCCAGCAATTCATTTAAATGCCTTGGAGAAGAGCGCGGGACCTCTGCAACCGCCCGCGTCCCCCCAGAATAATCTCCCGTCCCCAGTTTGCGCACTGCTGTGCTAGAGCATTTGTCACATAAATTCCTTACATATTAAAGAGAACAGGTAGGCACTGATTGTCCATGCCCTGTTTTCAACCACTTTGACTATTAATATCTCTTTTTAAAAGTAATTTGGTAGCAAAATTGAAGAGAGGTATTTTCATGTTGCTTCAATGTATTAAGGTATTTTTACTCCACATTTGCTCTATGTACATCAGGTCATGACTGGGGACGTGTCCGTAGGAGGAGTTAGGGAGGAGTAATGTGACACATTATACCTAGGGGCTGAAGGAGCGGCTCAGAGAGTAAAGACACTGACTGTAAACAATGACACTGTGTTTGAAGCAGTGGAGCCCATTTAAAATCCTGGTGTCAACTCCTTGTCACCTTGGGCAAGTCACTTTATTTCCCTGTGCAGGGCCGGCTAGGAATATTGCGGGGCTCTGTGCAGGACATGTGGTGTGGAGCCCTTCTCCTTCGCCATCTGTTCCTGCAGGGTCCTCATCATGACACTGCAACGTCAAATGACATTGTGTCGCCATGACAATGGGACGGGCCGTGACACAATGCAGTGTCACGTTGTCATGGTAACGCAGCGCCACAGGGTGTCCGGTTGTCATAGCAACGTGACACCACTAGGCATCACGACATCACATGATGTTCTGTTGTCATGGTAACGCCATGCCATTTGACGTTGCGGCGCCATGGTGAGGGACCCTGCAGGATTAGATGGCGAAGGAGAAAGTAAGTTTGCTGCAGAGGCCCTGGCAATCAGTTTAATTGTTGTGGGAAAGAGCCTCTGTAACTGCAGGGTCTGGTGCAGTGGCACCAGGCCCGCCAACAGGGAGGGTCTGCCTGGGTTGGCATCCCGGGCTCCGTGAGTCAGGGGCCAGGCCGACCGGGCCCCCAGCGTGGCCGGGCCCGTTAATAATAATAAATTGAAAAAAAAGGCAAGTCTCTCTGACGGCACCACCGGAAGTCAGCTAGGCTAAGCTCCCGGCGTGAGATGGAGGCCTGGCACGTGCGTGTTAGCGTGGGACAGACAGTTGCCTGCAGCAGGGCGGGGCCGGCAGCAACTGCTGTGACCTGCCATCGCCCCCCCCCCCGCAGTCACTGCCCCCCCGCAGCAGAGCCAGCCATGCCCCCAGAAGCACCACCAGCCACGCCCCCTGCAGCACCACCAGCCACGCCACTCGCAGCACCGCCACCCCCCCCCGTAGCACCACTACCCCCCCCCCCCCGCAGCCACCGGCCACCCCACCCTCCCATAGCACCACCGCACCCCGCAACAACCGGCCCTCTGCAGCCACCGGCAGACCGCACCCCCCCCCCAGCCCTCGCAGCCACCGGGCCTTACCTGAGACCATCCCCAAGTTAAGTCTGATTTTTATATGTATTGGGGGTTTATTTGATATATGTATTGAGGGGGTTGGGGTATATTTGTATATGCATTGGTGGGGGGGGTTGGGGTATATTTTTTATATGTATTTGGTGGAGTTCGGGGTATATTTTTATATGTACTGTGGGGTTGGGGTATATTTTTTTTATATTTATTGGGGGGGTCGGGTACTTTTTATATGTATTGGGGAGGTGGGGGTATTTTTATATGTATTGGGGGGTTATTTTTATATGTTTTGGGAGGACGTGTGAGTATTTTTAATATGTATTGGGGAGGGGCTATGGCTATATTTTTATATGTATTGGGTGGGTCTCGCATATTTTAGCATTGTGTCCAGTATTTTTGGACACGCCACCTGGCAACCCTAGCTGCTTTCCACCCCACCCCCCCAGCCATCGGCCTAACACCCCCCTCCCCGTAGCAACGGCACTCCCTTCACAGCCACTGGCCCTCCCGCAGCAATGGCCCCCCCAGTAGCAGCCACCATCATCGCCCCCCCAGTAGCAGAAACCGGCCTACTGGCCCTCCCTAAGCCACCGACCAACCGCCCATCCCGCAGCCACCGACCCTCCCACAGCCACCGACAGGCAGCTACTGGCCACCCCGCAGCCACTGGGCCTGACCTGAGACCATCCACAAGGTAAGTCTGATTTTTATTTGTATTGGGGGTGTATTTTTTATATGTATTGGGGGAGGGGGGGGTGTGGGGGTATATTTTTATATGTATTGGGGGTTTGGGGGTATATGTTTTATATGTCTAGGGGGTGGGGGTATATTTTTATACATATTGGGGGGTTACGTAAAAGTTGCGCGCAAATTTTTTTTTTTACATGGTAGTTGCGCTATGGGTTGGGGGGGGGGGGACACGTGCTCCTTTCATTTGTCCTGGGCCCCATAATTTCTGTTGGCGGCCCTAAGTGGCACCGATGCACCACCATCATGCCGGCCCTGTCCCTGTGCCTCAGGCACGAAAAACATAGATTGTAAGCTCATCTGTGCAGCCCTGGAACTGGTTGAAGAATGATCTGCAGAATCATTTGTTCCTCCTCCTATAGAAGTTTTATTTTCTTTACTTTACGATAGGTAAATAACTGGTTTTAAAACAATTGTGAACAGAGTGAATCATGACAAAAATAATTTTTCATGTCTCCTTTACTGATACCTGGGGTGACCTCTGCTCAGTGCTATTTTTCAATGTTTGTGTAAAGTTGTCTAATTCTGTACTTGTTTCTTACCCATGTGCCTGTGCTCAAGACCTACAATTGTTTCCTTGTTGGCAGTAGAGATGGGCGAGACTGGCAAAACCAGCTGATAGTATTATTGTCATGTCCTACTTTTGAGCTGCTCACTGCTCACACATGTAGCTAATTTAGCTATTAGCGTATCTCACAGGTATCTCAGGTGGGCTCCACAAGGAACATTAAACTGTTAACCAGGAAGTGGAAGTGGAAGTGGACTGCCTTTTACAGAAAGCCAGGAGGGAGAGATCTACTACAGGTATATACACTAATTTTGGTGCTACATAACGGATATGCGCAAAAATGGCTACGGTGTAACAGAACAGGGAAAAAAATATTCACTGCCAGAGTCCCAGACACATGCTGAATTGAAATACTTGATTTTTACAATAATTAAAACTCTACTAACTGCAGGAAGTGATTCCACTTGGTAACGTCACATGACCTGCAGAGGCTCATGTGTCACTGAGTTATGTATGTTTGCCTTGATAAAGGTCCTACCTTTGGACCAAAATGTCAGTTTGTAGGGCAATTTTCTACTTTTTGCATTAATGCCCGGCTGCCTACTCAGTTTTCAGTTTTGCCTTTTCAGTTTCATGCCACCATATTTCATTTTATGAGCCTTTATATTTGTAAGCATGGTAACTTTTCTTTTCCAGACTGGAATAAAAGCGCCAACTTCCCCACCGACAATGAAACAGGCCATTATTATTATTATGTATCTTTATAGTGTTTACTGTGACCAACGGTTTTCTTTTCTCCTTTTCAACAAAGGAATATTCGGCAACATAAACAGCGCTTATTGAAGCAGGTAACAGGTTTTTAAACATAATTTAATAAATGGCTATATCAAATGGAGATATTGTTATATGAAAATACAATAAAAATTAAATACTAAACTAGTTCTAAGGCGGATTCTGAACAGTACTTAAGGTTCTTATATTTACGTTCTCATTATGTTTTTGTCTGGGATGAGTCATCATCACACCGATCTTTATCGTGCAATTAAATGTGAAGTACACTTGTCACACAAACAGGGAAGATTATACGGTAGCTTTTCAACTGATAAAACACTTACACAATGCAGTCTCATAACATTTTGCTTGCATTCCTCTACCTTTGAGAACTCATAGTTACTTATTCAATTCCCAGAGAAGCCATATTCATGTTGGAGAAGATTTTAACCCCATTCATTTGGATGGAGCTGAAATTCTCTCCAGCACTAGAGGTGGCTTTATATTGAATAGGTGACCTAGTGTTCAATATGTTACAATATTCTCGATATGCTCCAGACCGACACATGAATTTTATAGGGATTCATTGTAATTAATAAATTCCATTTCCATGTAATAGTACATCTAAGTAGAGATGGGTGAACCAGTCCAAATCCGTTTCCCGGGCTTTCCATTCAAAATCCGTTCCACGGGTTCAAATCCGCAAATGGATTGTTCCAACTTTAATCCACACGGATTCGTTAAAATCCTCCAATATGGCTCGGGTTATGCACCATTTCAAATAACCCCTCTGGCAGGTTTACCGTAAACCCATTCCACGGATTGTGTTTATTTGTAATCCTTCAATAACCATTCTATAGGGGAAAAAAAATAAATATATATATATATATATAATCATATCATATATATATATATGTAGCGGTCATGTAAAATGGCTACAGTCATCTCTCCTGCTGACAGTAAGGCCTGGTAAGTTGTGGGCATGCCAGCAGTAATTATGGAGGTTTGCCCTCACACCCTGGTGGGGTGCCCTGTGTATGGATGGGAGTGGTCACATGCTCTGACTCCATGGTTAGTGATGTCAGAGGTGTGTCAGCTTCCAGAGTGTACATAAGGCACAGCACTGTGTCTAAAAGTTCTGTGTTCTATCTGAGTTCTGAGTAGTTCTGTGTTCTATCTGAGTTCTGGGGAGTTCTGCCAGAGTTCCATCTGAGTCCTGAGTTATGTTATAGTAGCTGAGTAGGAAGACTGTGTCCAGGGACCTGGCACAGGGTAAAGACATCCCGGCTGGGATAGGGAATCCCTATTAAAGGAGAATTTCACCTTTCAAAGGGAAGCACTGAGGGACAATGAGTGGCTAAAGAAACTACTGCGAGGGGCAGTTAGCCCACCTCAATCAATAAAGATGCTCTTAATCACAAACCCTCTCGTGTACATGTGTGGAGTGAATGTACAGAGAGGAGCACCACAGAGGAGTTCATCGTCAGGACCATCCCCAAGTGACCGAAGGGACCCTGATGAGGTGGAGGCGCTGCACTGGAACTAGGTAGGACTCAGCACACTACCTCAGCTGCCTGTCTGGACGGGTCCTCCCCATACACCATCATGCGGGAGACTCAGGAGTCCTGTTGCCAACAGGTGCACCACCAGACACTATCACACTGTAATGGGGGCCGGTTAGACCACAGGGGCCAATGTGAGATTGGGTGGGTCAGGCCGGGCGAGAAAACCCGTTACATATATATATATATATTTTTTTCTATAGAAGGGATATTGTATCTAGTAAAATAGGTTAATTTCATTGCAGAAACTGCCCCTCTTTCAATGATGTATAAATGTTACCAGTCTTCCTTGATAAACAGGTGTACAAAATACTAATTGGTACTTCAACTCAGTTATGTGTTTTCATTTTAAACTCTTGTGTTCTATAATGTTGGACTTATGGATTGATCACTTAAAAAGTTATACTATATATATACATTCCTCTATTCATATATTTACTCATATTTTGTTCTTAAACATCTAACACTTAAAAATTGCCTTTTTTATATACAAGTAAATTTTTATAGATGCCCCTATATAAGATAGGATTGTGTGGGGGGACATGACACTCCTGCCGAAGCCAATCCTGCGGCGAAACGTGTTGAGTGGGAGTGTTTTGAGGTGTAGGAGCACTCACAGAGGAGTTTGAGCCAGAAAGCCGAGAACCGAAAGTGACGCCAGACCGAGCAGGACGTGATGTGACGGAGCTCACGGGGCTCACGGAGATACCGGGAGAAACTCCCACAGCTGAGGGAGACGATCTACAACATGGGCGTCACAGGGGATCGGTGGCGGTGAGCAGATTGGTCACTCACGTTGTCCTTAATGTTGTGAACTGCTTTTATTTACCGTACAGAGTGAGTGCGATTCTTATATTTTTACTGATATAAAGTTATTTTTCTACTGATCTGTGCTATGTTCCATTGTTCCTTCTACTTTGAGGTACATCTCTTCTGAACATATCTACTGACAACAGTTTTGGAATTGCGCATTACTATTGGTCCCATTGTAAGTAGGCACAACATATGAGCCAAGACAAACCACTTATCACATTTGTCAAAACACCTGCACTTAGATGTTTTTTTCTTCTCTTGGCTGATTATATCCCATGCTCCCCTGGAATCTGAAGAACACTTCAGCCTTTCTGGACCCATAGAAACAGTCCCTACCAAAGGGTTTGAGCAGGGAGTTACAGCTTTATTTGTTTAATCACAATATATATAATTAAAATCATTAACTGTAATAATATTTGCACAAGTACTTTGTATCATCGATTAAGTTGTAGGAGCGCCTTTTTTTATATCACTTTTTTGTACCATATTTAGCTATTGCCTGGAAACGGTTAGGAAGGAAGAAAGCAGTATGGTCATCAAGATATCGTCGGCAAAGAGTGATAATTTGTGTTCTATTTTCCCCATGGGTATACCGTACCTGATACATTTGGGTCCTTTCTAAGAGAGGCCGCCAGAGACTCAATGGAGATAGCGAACAGGAAGAACGAGAATAAACATGCCTGCTGTGTACCATTAGCAATATGTATAATTTCTGATAGCAAGCATTTGTTCCTTATCTGGATGCAAGGGGCAGGGTATAAATCTTGCACCCCCTTAAGGAAGTGTGACAGGGCCTTACCCCAGTTTAAAAAAAGTCAGCACACCTAGAGCCTGTCTGTAGCTGATGAGTCCAGCAAGAAGCTGGTTAATTGCAGCCAAAATCAATTAGCCAGTCTCCACCTGCCTCATCAAGCAGGTTTAAAGGTGTGCTGCACAAACTGCCTGGGTTTCTCTAGCCCAGAAGGAACAGATCTCTCTAGCACAGAAGGACTGTGCTGCCAGAGAGAGATCCCAGGGAACTAGACCCTCTATTTCAGGGTACAGCAGACCCTAAAACCTGCCAGAGAGTGCCCCCCCCCCACTCCCAAGGAAACACCAACCTAGACCGGGCGACTGATCTAAAGAGCCCCCGCTTACAGGTACCTCTTTGGACTTTGGAGTCAGAGGTTGGTAAGAAGCCTAGCCTCATAGCCCTGCAGATAGGGACTGGGAACAAGCCTAGCCCTTACAACGGGATAGGCCTGTTTTTGTTTTGCATGCTGACATAAAGCTGTAATGTTTAAAGCCGCAGGCTAAATAAAAGCCAATGTTTTTTCCCCTCACATACGTCTCCCTGGTTATACCTCTGCACATGTCTACACCAAAACGATAGCTTTCTCAAAGTGTTTCAGCAGCCTGCACAGCTAGATATCATATATAGAGGTATTATGTGCTACTCTCTAGGCTGCAGAAAGTCATCATCCAGCTGCCTACAGCCATGGTATTGTATTGTATTGTATATCTTTACTTATATAGCGCCATTAATGTACATAGCGCTTCACAGTAGTAATACATGTGGTAATCAAATAAATAACAGACAAAATCATTGACCGACGTCAACTTTTCATGGAGGCGCTCAAGCCTCAAGGTGGAATTTCAGCGTGTCGTCACCTCCATTTTTAGCTGGTACTGAGGTAGGTTGGTTTGCTTTAGCTCTTGCAGATTAGGCAGGACAGTGTGGGCTGTGTGTACGATCAACTAAAGTGAGCACATATTTTCGGACACTAGGAAACTAATGACTATTAAATGGAGTATATGTGCAAAACAAGGAATGTGTGTCATGTTGCCTTTTTTAAGTGCTGTAACCAAGTTGGAACTGTTATCCCCAACACAAACCCAACTCTAGTGCCCTAGGAATTAGTCAGTGCTGTATGACATTCTTTATTTTTGCTAACACATTAGGAGCTGTTTGTACCTTTTCTTCAAAACTCTGCATACAGTACATAAAGTAGCAAATCTTCAGAAAGTCTTGCAGCTACAGACGTGTTTGCTTTCCTTCCACCACCTTTTGTGGGTTGACAATAGTAAAACACACCCAATGGGCATTCAGGTAGCCACAGCCTCCATGACCACTACTCCACGTCAGTAGTGAGGTGTACCCTACTTCCCTCTGACTGTGCAAGGGTGTCAACCACCGATGCAACAACTTTGCTGTACAGTTCTGGGAGCGCCTTGTTAGAGAAATAAGATCTGCTTGGGATGGTCCAACATGGCTCACACTTTGAATAAGTTCTCTGAAGCCCTCAGATTCAATGCAATTTAGCTAAATTTGCCATTCAGCACCAAAGCTCTTTCATGTGTGTGGTGGAATTTTTTCCCCTTTTCAACACTTTCCAAATGGTGGTGTGCTGCATATCAGGTTGCTTGTACTAGTACTACAGTAAGTGTATTAGCACTAACATCATCATGTTTGCTTTGTAAACTGATGCTGCGCAGAAGACCATGTCTACCACCCACGCCATCATGATCCTCACAATCCTCATCACTGCTATTGATTATCATCATCCCTGTTACATCAAAATGATCTAAATCGAGATCATCAAATGCATTGTCATCATGAGATAATATTGATTGTGTTGGGAGTGTGTGTTACTGAGTCTACTAACACCGGTGACCTATTGTCTCCATCGCCATCTGTGACATTACACTGTGTTATCTTATTGCTGCAACCTCCCTTTGTCTTATACTGGCTGTTTAAGGTTACCTGACACTTTGTGTGGTGGTGGTGGGACATGTGAGCTCTTAAAGAAGAGGTGCTGAGATGGGTACCCAGCTTACCCCTTTTCGCAACTGTTCTACATAAGCAGCATCTAGCTGTAACATGATCCTGTGAGAGTTTAAAAATAACGCCACATAATGACTCCTGTTGTATTTGAAGTATGGGCAACAGGAGACATTACTGGTGTTTGTGGATGAACTTGTGAATGTAATCATGGTCATCTATGCTATAGTGCAGGTGGTGTTGGCCCTGGGCGGTTGACCATGATCATCACAACAACCAAAACCATGATCGGTCAATTGTTGTAGTGATGATGATGTCTGTGTAACAGAGCGTGTCGTTGTTGATGCTGATGAGGAGGAAGAAAACATCAATGTACGGATGTTGTTGATGATGATAATGGCTTCTGTTTATTAAATCATGAATAAACAGGGTTGTTGTTATATTATTATTATTACCACTTGTATTGATCTCTTTACTTGTCATTGAATCTGTATTTTCACAATCATGAAGAACAATCACAATATTTTCACTTTTTTTCACCACCACCACAAGCAGTGGCACTTAAATCAGTCTTTAACAGCATCAGCACTATCCTCATCATCAGCAGGATCCTCATTCATAACAAGTGATATTTGAACAAATGAATCATCAAGTACAGCCTCCCTGCTCCACAAACGCAACAGGTCCCTGTGATTAAATGTATGACTCCCGCTCTTCAACATCTGACTATTTTAACAGTCAGATTCTAGTAATATCAAAGTTACAACTTGTTCGCACTAATTGCTTTTTTGGACTGTGAAAAGAAGTATAAGCTTTTTTTAAATGACTTAATAGTGGGCTATTTGATGGCACTGGTAGCAGTAACCGGCACAGCAGAAGCTGGCGTTGGTGTCAGTGTTGATGGTAAGACTTTTTGTTTTCCAGTAGAAGTGACAGTTTTATTAACATTCTCAAAATTATGCTTCCACACATTACCCATTTTAGTTGTTTCAGAAGTACTAGAGGGATATAGCAGGCTGACTTGAACTTTCTCTTTCAGTTTCTTTCTTATATTTCTTTTTAACTAGAAGTTCATTGTCTACTTGACAGAGGGGGAGCAGGGGAAGTGGTCCTTCTGCAGTGAGATTGTTGTGAATGTGATTCATTGACAGAGTCATAATTGTCCTTCCGCTTATACTTGCTGTTATGATGACTTTGAGTACTAGTAGTGGGATCATCACCACCAACAGCACCACTTTTAATTAATTTAACTTTCAGATTCATCACCAGCACTGCGAGCACCACAACGACCTCCACCAAAACTACATCCATCTCTTCTTCCCCTACCTCTACGTCTACAAATATTTATTCAAAAGATTATAATTGGTATTTCTACTATTAGACATGTTGATGTAATTATTTAACTTCACTTTTGTTATATATAGAGCTAAATTATTATGCCATGACAGCCAGTAACTCTTGCTGTTGTTGTTTGTTCTGCTGCCACTGCATAATGAGTGGCACACAAGGTGCACTGCAGAGAGAGAATGCTATAGAAACTCAATTTGGGACCAGTTTAGTTTATCACATTGATTAACCAAAAATCTACATTACAAACTGTTCAGGAAACGCAATAATTATTCTCGGGATTATTTCCCCCAGTAATGTTAATAATAATAACTGCTGCTATATACACAAGTAAATATTGTACAATACCAATAACATGTGCAGTATGAGGGCCAGAGCTCACGTCATTGAAGTCCAGTCAATCACAGCAGGTCAATGCCTGGTTGTTAATGGTTCTGCAAAAACTATTATTAATTAAATAATGTATTCATTTTAAAGATATAATACTACATCAACACACAGCCTAACCAACCCGCAACTAAACCCTGCAACAAATGGCTTCATCTTGAGGCTGCACCTCTATTTATACTTGTCCTCAGCTCCTCCTCCGCATCATCGTGTTGCGGATTATGTTGTTTAATTCAAATTATTAATCCATCGTGTGGATTACCAGCGATAGAAAAAAATATTGGATTTACATTTTTGAGACTGATCCGTGGAAAACCCCAGGCCAAAGGAACCAGCCAATCTGCATCAGATCCTAATGCGCAAAAAAAAATGTGCCCATCTTTTCATGCAAGTATGATAGTATATGGGTTTTAGAAGGTACAGTATAGTAGTGAATTTAATCCCACCACAACTCAATTTAATGTACTCCTCAAAACAGACCTGTGTCTTCAGTGCTGCTTGATTTGTACTTTCTCAAAATGTGAACATGAGAAATCTTGTTACATCCTGGTCCCATATAATAATTCCCACCGAAACCTTTAAACAGAAAGCTGAAAGTGGCTCAGGGATCCATATTCTTTATATATCTGTTATTGTTTGACGTCAGACCAGGAATAACTTACTGAAAGGTCACAAATTATTTTCTTGTAGTGAAAGGTTATTAATAACAAATTAATGGAAAAGTATTTACTATTAACACATCAACATGACTTTGCAGATTCTTTGTATTAAGCAATAAAACGTAATCATCTGCCAATAGATTAGAGACTGCACTTAAGGAACACAGGGGGTTATTTAACTGCTATAGTGCAGATGGGGCATTATCGCAAAGAAACTCCCATTGACTTCAATCAATGCCGATCTACATAGACACAGTTTAATGAATAACCCCCAGTGTTACAGTTATACTATCTTCTAGAAAGGTTGGGGATCCACCCGAAATACATATAAAATAGAATTTGTCAGCAGATAGGGACCTTTTAGCCAACCTAGTCTACCCATTATTCTATCTACTGTGAAACCACAGTCCCTCTTTGATCCTTTTACTTTCTTATATATTACAAGCACAGGATACAGAGCTCAAATACCCCCCAGTTTATGCAAAAGTAAAAAAGGGAAATATAGAACAACACTGCCAATAGTAACTATCAATAAGGGCAGGGGAAAATAATAATAAATCCCTTCCTCCCACTCACATGGTGTAATTTAAATGTAGGCAGTTTGAGGTTAAAACCCTCTTCTCCAGACTATAGGTGACTCCAAGAACAGACAGCAGCGTCTAGTGATGCTCCAATGTCCTACGCGTTTCATTCTATTCGACTTCCTCAGAGCGTATAAGGACTTTCGAATAGAAGGAAACGCATAGGGCATTGGAGCATCACTAGATGCTGTGAGACGGTGTTGAGATCTACACATGGGGAGAGTCAGCTGTAACCCGCTCCCCTCAGATCTTGCAGACGGCGGCACTTACGGAAGTGACGTCTTGACTCCTGTGCGGAGGAAGGAGTGGGGTTTGGTCCACGTTTCCAGTGCTTGATCCTGGACCCAGGGTGCTCATAACGTTTGAAATACAGCAACTTTTGTGAGTGTATAGCTGCTATTCTTTTGTGTGTTATCTGTAGTAAATGCATATCTGTACTATGGCCCTCTCTCTCTCCTTTTTCTGAGTGGAGTACCTGCAGTTTAGCTTTGGATCTGCTGTTTGACTGGAAGGTCTTTTAACCTCTTAACTACCTGCATGTCTGCACCATTGATATCCTGCTGTCTGATCTTGGAATCACCTATAATCTGGAATAGAGGGTTTATCCTCAAACTGCCTACATTTATATTGCACCATGTGAGCGGGAGGAAGTGATGCATTCTTTCCCCCCTTCCCTTGTTGATATTTACTATTGGCAGTGTTGCACTATATTCCCTTTATTTATTTTGCATTCGGCAGGGAGTATTTGCGCTCTGTATCCTGCGCTTGTACTCTACCCATGATGATTGGCAAAGGTATTTTTCATCTGAGTTGCACTACCCACTAGGGTTATATTGTTTGTGGCTTGTTATACTATATTTGTCACTATTACACTTGTTACTTATGTTGGTAATCACCAAAGTATTTATGTAAAGTGTGATTTACGCTTCAAGTTTTTACCACCGTTTTCTCTTATATTAGAAGTCTGTCCCAAGCATGTTTGAATTCCCTTACTGTATTTGCATCTACCACCTCTGCTGAGAGGCTATTCTACAAAACCACCACCCTTTCAGTGAAGAAGTACTTCCTTACATTTCCCCTCAGCCTGTCACCCTCCAGCCCCAGAGAATGACCGATTGTTGTTAGCATTTCTCTTTTTCTGATGTATTCTTCCCTCCTGTACTTTGCTAAAATGCTTTATGTATTTGGAAATTGCAGTCATACAGTATTCTCTTTCTCTGCTGTACATATTAAGTCTCTCTCTCTCTCTCTCTCTCTCTCTCTCTCTCTCTCGGCCGAAATGAGCGCACGGAATGGGACTGAGCCCAAGCTACGCGACGGACCCAATACGGAGGCGGGTCCTAGCTATGTAGTTATGACCCAAAAAAACAAAAAAGGGGGACAGAAAAGGAAGAAGGGTCGTATCATAGCTACAATTCTAGGCGCATTTGGCGAGAGTCGTCAGAAGAATCGGTCTCGGATTCCTCTGCTCGGCATTCTCAGTCAACATGCATCATACTCTCTGCATCTTTCGTCTCCTCTCCAACTCTCTCTCAGGCTCGCTCTCTCTCTCTCGTCCTCTCCTGCCTCAGGGGCTCCTATGCCCTCGCCAGAACAATAGAAGGTGAGTCAGATGTGAATCTCTGCTCCTCGTCGTCCGTGTCAGTCTCGTCTCCAGTCTCCGGGAGGATAAAGTCTCGTCAGTAATCGTTCCTCTAAACTCGTCTCATCGAAGTTCTCTCCTCTCAGGCAGGGGTCTCAATCTCACATGGGTGAAAGGGCGAAGGGGTAGTAGGAGAGCCTCTCAGTTCTCGTCCTCTCGACCGATCTACAGTCGAGTCATCTCTCCGTGCCTCTCTGTCTTCTCAAGGAGTAGCGCTCATCTTACGGATTTATTTCCTCAATAACGCAATGATTGACATCTCATGGATATATGGGAAGGAGCGGAGTTAAGATGAACGGTCGATCGTCGCGATTGGGGATACGGAGCGGTCTCCGTCGTCCGCACTCTCATCCGCTGGGACCTTCTCGTCTCTACTCTCATCACGTCTCGGGTATCTCTTCAGAGTAACGCTCGTATAGATTTCCCTCTGTCCTCTCTAGAGATGCTCTCCTCGTCACTCTCAGTTCTCCTCGGACATCGATGCTCACTCATCGTCTGCGTTCCGTCTCCTATGGGAGTCTCCTCCGGGATCCAGATCGCGTCTCTCTCTTCATCGCTCCACCTCTCATTCAAGAATAAAAGAATAACATCCAGCATCTATCGGATCACCGTCTTCAATCAGAGAGTCTGAAAAAAGAGGGGCATCTTGAATCTCGCCTCTCGTTCAGCTCTCCCTCCTCGATCCGTCGCCTTCGAGCTCTCTCCGTCTCCTCTCTCAAATTCGGTACCTCTCTCTCGGTCATCGTGAATCGTCACATAGCTCGCTCTCGGTCGAGAGGAAACTATACTCGGACACTCTCATCAGCTCAAACTCACGTCCCTCCATCCAAAAGGAGAAAAAGTCATAAAAAGATAAGGGAGCAAGTGCGGGATGGCGAGTTAAGCGGGGCGAAAAGCAACTTGTTGAGAATCGCTTCAGTCAAGGAAGTCCTGTCGTCCCCACTCTCTCTCGTTCTCTCTTCAGGCGCATCTACCTCCCTCGCAGTGCTCCACACACCATGTACCTCACTCGTCGGCGTCATCTAACCAGATACAAGCCGCAGGGGAGGAGGAGGGAAAAGAAGCCCAAGTAAGCGAGAGGGAACGCTAGAAGAGGAAGGGAGGGAACCTTCTCTGTCTCTCTTCTTCTCAAGTCGTCGTCCATTTCCAGACTCTCCGTCATCGTTGTGATCAACTCTAATAGTCTCTCTGCACTCCGGTACAAGCGAGTTGACAAATACGACTCGTAGGAAGGTTCATTGCAGATACATCTCATGGTCGTCGCTCGTCGTTCCCAAGGAGGGCGAGAATGACCGAAACAAGCGTGGCGCAGGTGCAATGTACTGGCGGCCGACAATACAGGCTCGGCGTCATCCCTCTCACAGTCCAGCCAATCTCTCTCGGTCAACAACCGTGTCGAAGATAACACTAGTTGGATCTCCCTCGATCAGGGAGGAGGCATGGTTACGGGCCCTCAGAGTGACTGCGTAACAATCCTTTCTCCTCGTCAGTGTCGGTCATCATCTTCCGCCATCAGACTTCTCTGCTTCGTACATCATCCTCACAGTGCTTTCATCTCGGATCATCGTTCTGCGCTCTCCTCGTCTCCAATTCAAGTCATCTCGTGTCTCCTCGTCCCTCAAGCAGATGCAGGTCTCTCTCTCTCCCTCTGTCAATTCGTCCTCATCTCCTCTCTTCTTTTCCTTTAGTCTTTGTTTAGAAGTTTTGTTTTAATATAGATAATACACCATTATAGTAGCCCTTATTTGCACATCCAATGTATCTTATAATGTCAATGCTTGTATATTTTGTTTTCTTGCCTTGTTAGCCTTTACCATAACTGCACCCTGCATTGAGTACCATATCTTGTTTTTTTCCTTGTGCTTTTATTAACCTCCCTGAAAAAAAGAGGAATAAATCCAGCACACTAAAATAAATTAAAAAGTCAATATGCATCGCTAACAAAAATAGAAGAGAGGGTACAAAATACTGTATACACAGCCTGATTACACAATAGTATAATATTTTTTTGATTAAAGTAACAAAGTCAGGGGGTCAATGTTTTGGTCCCAAACAGAGACCCAAACCTTGGTCCCAAACCTTCATCAGGACTATGGAAAGAGAAATAACACGTAATACAAACAGACAAATGTAGCAGGGGAGGGGGCTTGGCCCGGTATTAAAGGGGTTACACCCCAGTTGGCCACCACCTACCCTCACCTGGGAGGCGAGGGGTTAGCTGGGATGATGTTCAGTACTGTGTTTATGCCCCTGCTTCAGCACCAAATGTGTGTCCCCAAGGAAATGTGTATTTTCCCCATTTCAGTGTTTGCACCAACACATACACTGGGATCAGGTCGGGAGGGAAAGGGTTGATTGCATTTTTGTTTTTATGGCCCTTTGTTCCCTTTCCCGCCTTTTCAATCCCCATTTGCAGTCTGTGCCATAGGTCGCCATTGAGACTCCATGCAACCTTATGGAGATTTCAGTGGTTTGGGCCCGATATCACAGAAGACCTGCAGGTGGCGCCCGAGAGGAGGAGCGGAGCTTCTCCATTGAAAGTGAATGGAGTAATGCATTTCAATGGGGATCCCTCGAGTCCGACCTCCAGGAAGCTGGCAGCCATAACTCCAGTTCTGTACGGCCCAGATGGCTGGGAATTGGCCACCATGTAGTCATCGTTCTGTCTTGACTTCATGGCAAATACCGACCCTCTCAGAGCAACAGGACGGAGTCAGGTTAATTGTTTAGTTTGGGTTTCTGCCATTGACTTCAATGGCAGAGAAATGCAACTTCTGTAAATGTGCATTTAAAATGTATTTCTGTAACTCCGGTTCGGTGGGTCCTAGTGAGCTGAAAGTTGGCCACCCTAGAGAGTCCTCTCTGGCATGAGGGTCTGGCAATTTCTAGCCTGCTCGGCCCAACCGAACGAATTATTTTAATATGTATGTAATTGTGGGAATGTACTGTACTTTGGGTCTGGCAGAAAGCTCGCGAATGATACGGACCCTGCAGTATGTTAATGTCCAAGGGGGCACCCATATGTCTTCACAGGGCCCCTGATCAAAGGCTCCCTCACCCTGATTGTATATAATAGGGCGGATTAGAGCAGGACATGAGTGGTTCTGGAAGTGTGTGAGGATTCAGGGATTGCGTCCCTTGCGGCGCGGTTCCTCCTCTTTACATAATAGTACTGCAGCGGCTGCTGCCTCTGATCTGCCCCCCGCTGGTGCGTGCACCCCCGCTCTGTTTACAGAGCGCGTGCGCACCCGCGCCTCTTCTACCAGGTCACAGACCTTAGCTCCGCCCCCTCAGTCACGCCGCACCTCCGCTGCACGCGGCGTGCACACGTGACGTCGCGCAACGAGCCCCAGCTGCGAGTCAAGATTGCTGTGAGCCCTTGTCTCCTGCAGCCTATCCTTTGCATCTGCAGAGGCTCCGCCTCCACTCCGCCTCCTCTCCTACTGGTTCCTGTCTCCTATAAGAAGCTTCCTCTTCCTGTCATACCTTGCTGAACATAACCTTGTGTAGCCTTTGCGTGTGTCTGTCTTGTCCAGCCCAGTCTTGTCTTGTTCTCTGCAGTTAACCTCTCGTGTACCGACCTGGCTTTGCATTTGGATTCTCTCTGGCTCCTGACCCCTGGCTTACGGATAACGACGACGAGTACCTCTCCAACCCCAGACCACAGGCTTACGGACTCCAACTACGTGTATCCCTCCAACCCATGGACCCCGGCAAGTATTGGATTAACCCTTTCTACATACCCAGACCCAGCAACGCTACAAACCACCTTCTGGGCTCGCCTCCGCTACTGTGGGTGTGTGGCACAGTCTTTCCCACCTCAGTGCCGGGGTCAGGTCTTGTTTGTGGGCTCGCGCAAGCGTTACAGTATGTTCAGCCCAACAAACATTGACCCCCCTGAGGTGGGCCGAACCACAACTGTTGCTACTCTAGTGGGAAACATACCCCAGGAACCACGTCTTCCGTACTCAGTATGCGGGTGAACCCCTAGGATGCCGACGCTTCCTGAACCAATGTGACGTCCACTTTGAATTAACCCCTTCTCGCTTCTCTACCGATAGATCTAAAGTGGCTTTTATCTTTTCATTGTTAACCGGAGATGCACTGGCCTGGGTATCTCCTATCTGGGAGTTAATGCCTGAACTCACGCATAACTTTATTTCTTTCAAAAGAAGGTTTCTGCAGGTTTTTGACACTCCTGGCCGCAAGGCTACTGCGGCCTCTTCTCTTTTCCATATCACCCAGGGCCACCGGACCGTCGCGAAGTACGCTCTTGAATTTCGGATTATTGCAGCGGAAACCGGTTGGAACAACGAGGCTTTAACTGCAGCCTTCTGGCATGGCCTCTCTGACTCCGTGAAGGATCAATTGGCTGCATGTGAAAGACCCACTGCCCTGGAGGATCTGATCTCTACATGTATAAGGGTGGATCAACGCCTCCAAGAGAGACGAAGTGAACGCCGGATTACACGTACGCAGTTACCTATACCTATCTCTCCTACTCTCTCTCCTTCTTTTGTTCCAGTTCCTGAAGCACCAGACCCCATGCCTCTGGATACTCACCATTTGTCCTTTATGGAAAAACAGCGCTGGAGAAGCGAGGGGCTATGTCTTTATTGTGGCCTAGCTGGTCATTTGGCGTATCGCTTTCCTACGCGTCCGGGAGAACGCCAGCGGTCTATAAGGTATGACGGAGTTGCTTTGGATACAATATCTTCTTGTTCCTCTTCCAAGGAGAATCTGCCAAAAAGGATCCTTCTACCTATCATAATGGAGGGTACGGACTTTCATACATCTGCACTTGCCTTCATCGACTCTGGGTCTGGAGGAAATTTCGTGGACCAGAATTTTGCAATAAAACACCGGATCCCACTGCTTAGGAAGTCCACTCCCATAGGACTCGAAGCGATAGACGGTCGTCCACTCCAGCCTGCCTTTATCACCCTGGAGACCGTGATCTTCACCCTTTCCACCAAGGGTGGACACAAGGAACAAATCTCGTTGGACGTCATTCATTCACCATCTGTACAGGTAATCTTGGGCCTCCCCTGGTTACAACTGCACAATCCCGTGATTGACTGGACTGATAAACAACCCATACGTTGGGCTACCCCATGTGCCATTCCTTGTGCTCTCACTTCACTCTCTCTTGCCGATTTAGAGACTGCGGATCCTTCCAAGGGGTTACTTCCAGAAGTCTACCATGAATTTATTGATGTTTTCGACAAGGTCCGTTCAGAGATTCTTCCTCCACATCGTCCCTTCGATTGTCCCATTGATCTGATTCCTGGTGCCGTTCTGCCTAAAGGCAAGTCTTACCCTCTGTCCCTTCCTGAGTCCCGAGCCATGTCCGAGTATATCCAGGAGAACTTAAAGAAAGGTTTTATTAAGAACTCCACCTCTCCTGCTGGGGCAGGGTTCTTCTTTGTAAAGAAAAAGGACGGATCTCTTCGCCCGTGCATAGATTATAGAGGCTTGAATAAGATAACACAGAAGAACCGTTACCCGTTACCACTCATATCTGAACTGTTTGACCGTCTCCAAGGTGCCTCCATTTTCTCCAAACTTGATCTCCGGGGTGCCTACAACCTGATACGCATAAGGGAAGGAGACGAATGGAGAAAGGCCTTTAACACCCGCGACGGCCATTATGAGTACCTAGTAATGCCGTTTGGACTCTGTAACGCCCCTGCGGTCTTTCAGGAGTTTGTTAACGAGATTTTCCGTGATGTTCTCAATTTATTCGTCATTGTATACCTTGATGATATACTAATTTTTTCTAAATCCTTGCCTGAACATATCCAGCATACCAAGCTAGTACTCTCTCGGCTTCGCCAGAATCGTCTGTATGCTAAGATGGAGAAGTGTATGTTTCACAAAAATTCTACTTCCTTCCTGGGTTATATAATCTCCGAGAAGGGATTTTCCATGGATCCTGAGAAACTAAAGGCGGTATTAGATTGGCCCCAGCCCACATCGCTTAAAGCCATACAGCGATTCCTTGGATTTGCCAATTATTATCGTAGGTTCATCCATAAATTCTCCACACTAGTTGCTCCTATTACCGCTTTGACCAAGAAAGATGTTGATCCTTCCTCCTGGCCTCCGGAGGCTGATCTTGCTTTCAAGTCTTTAAAGAAGGCCTTCTCCACCGCTCCCATTTTGCATCACCCCGATCCCTCCCTTCCCTTCACGTTGGAGGTCGATGCTTCGGATATTGGAGCCGGGGCAGTGCTCTCCCAAAGACGTTCTCCTCAAGATCACCTGCATCCATGTGGCTACTTTTCCAAGAAATTCTCCCCCGCAGAGATCAACTATGATGTAGGGAATAGAGAACTTTTGGCTATCAAACTTGCACTCCAAGAGTGGAGACACCTTCTTGAAGGTACCGAGAAACCGATCCTTATTCTTACTGACCACAAGAATTTATTGTATATTGAAGGTGCTCGACGCCTTGGTTCCCGTCAAGCTCGCTGGGCTTTTTTTCCCCTCAAGATTCAACTATGTAATCTCACATTCCTGGTACAAAGGATTTGAAGGCCGATGCTTTGTCCCGTCAATTCATTTCCGGAGACCGATCCGACGACCTTCCAGAGACTATTCTTCCTTCAAGATTGATCATTGCAGCAAATTCCTTCGATATTTTGGACAAAATTCTGGACTCTCAAACCCGGATTCCAGAGGGTCTGGAGGTACCTGAGGGCTGCCTATATGCGGCAACCAAATTCCGTCAAAAGATTCTTGAGTGGGGTCATGCTTCCAGGTCGGCTGGTCACCCTGGGATCAGAAGAACCACCGATTTAATCAGACGTACTTTCTGGTGGCCAGAGATGTTGAACGACATTAAGGAATTTGTTTCATCTTGTTCCATCTGTGCTCGGAATAAGTCCGTTCGAAAAAAGCCTTCTGGTCTGCTACGCCCGCTCCCCATTCCTGAACGTCCCTGGTCCCATTTATCAATGGATTTTATTGTGGAGCTGCCCATTTCCAATGACATGAATACCATCTTGGTCATTGTGGATAGGTTCTCCAAGCAGGCCCATTTCATACCCCTCAAGGGCCTCCCTAACTCTGCAACTCTAGCTGATATCTACGTCAAAGAAGTCTTTCGTATACATGGGGTTCCTGTTTCAATTGTATCCGACCGTGGATCTCAATTTGTATCCAAATTTTTGCGAGCTTTTTCTCAAAGACTCAATATCTCGCTTCTTTTTTCTTCCGGGTATCACCCGCAAACCAATGGACAGACTGAAAGGGTAAATCAATCATTAGAGCAATATCTAAGATGTTTTGTTTCTGATACACAGGATAATTGGGCTGAGCTCTTACCGTGGGCTGAGTTCGCACATAACTCCCTTAGAAACGAATCCACCCAAGAGTCGCCCTTCTTCATCAATTACGGCTACCACCCTAACTCTCTTCCCATTTCTTCTAATACCTCTGGAGTCCCTGCTGCTGATGCCAGAATCAATGCTCTTCAAGAGTCATGGAATAAGATTCGGAGAACTCTCCAGGAATCCGTTCGGAGACAAAAGACCCAGGCGGATCGATTTCGTCTAGAGGCGCCCAGGTTTAAGACAGGAGACAAGGTATGGCTCTCATCAAAGAACATCAGATTAAAGACACCTACCTTAAAATTGGCTCCCAGATTCTTGGGACCATTCAAGATCCTGGAACAGGTTAATCCTGTGGCGTGCCGCCTGGACTTACCTCCCTCTATGAAGATACCATCGGTATTCCATGTCTCTCTTCTGAAATCTGTCAAACAGAGTTCCAGGTATCCTGATGTTGTTTCCCCTCCTCCTCCTGTGTTGGTGCATGGTCAAGAGGAATTCGAAATCTGCTCTGTCATTGACTCAAGAATCTCCAGAGGGAAGGTGCAGTTCCTTGTACGCTGGAAGGGTTTCGGTCCTGAAGAACGTTCTTGGGTCTCCTGTGACCAGATTCACGCTCCCGGCTTGCTCAGACGCTTCCACGCCAGGTACCCAGACAAGCCATTTATGGATCGTCCAGAGTTCGATCCTCAAGGGGGGGGTACTGTGAGGATTCGGGGATTGCGTCCCTTGCGGCGCGGTTCCTCGTCTTTACATAATAGTACTGCAGCGGCTGCTGCCTCCGATCTGCCCCCCGCTGGTGCGCACCCCCCCGCTCTGTTTACAGAGCACGTGCGCACCCGCGCCTCTTCTACCAGGTCACAGACCTTAGCTCCGCCCCCTCAGTCACGCCGCACCTCCGCTGCGCGTGGCGTGCACGCGTGACGTCGTGCAACGAGCCCCAGCTGCGAGTCAAGATTGCTGTGAGCCCTTGTCTCCTGCAGCCTATCCTTTGCATCTGCAGAGGCTCCGCCTCTACTCCGCCTCCTCTCCTACTGGTTCCTGTCTCCTATAAGAAGCTTCCTCTTCCTGTCATACCTTGCTGAACATAACCTTGTGTAGCCTTTGCGTGTGCCTGTCTTGTCCAGCCCAGTCTTGTCTTGTTCTCTGCAGTTAACCTCTCGTGTACCGACCTGGCTTTGCATTTGGATTCTCTCTGGCTCCTGACCCCTGGCTTACGGATAACGACGACGAGTACCTCTCCAACCCCAGACCACAGGCTTACGGACTCCAACTACGTGTATCTCTCCAACCCATGGACCCCGGCAAGTATTGGATTAACCCTTTCTACATACCCAGACCCAGCAACGCTACAAACCACCTTCTGGGCTCGCCTCCGCTACTGTGGGTGTGTGGCACAGTCCTTCCCACCTCAGTGCCGGGGTCAGGTCTTGTTTGTGGGCTCGCGCAAGCGTTACAAAGTGTTATAAATCACACTTTAAGACAAAGGTTTTCCTGGCCAGATCCCCTTCTGGCAGACTTAGAGGCAACACTTCTTTAGTGTGGGGTTAGGGAAATGAGACCCAAAGTAAAGAATTATGTGCATGTGCCAGTTACCTGGGGCAGGTACCAAAGTGCTTCCCATGTTAGCTGGCAAAGGGTCATTGGGTACATCAACATCCATTGTACATTCCTAATCATCCATTGAACTTTTATATCTCCCATTTGGACTTTAAGGCGCCGGTCTGTATTGTTTTTCTTTTTGTCTATCACTAACTGTGTTTGGGTTAGTTATTCCTGGCAGCCTTGCCTATTGTAATATTATATTTTCTTCACGTCGTTGTTAATATTTGAATTGTATTTGTACACATTTATTATATTTTTAGCGCTAATCACACCATCCTTTTTTCTAGTCATTGGGTACAGGTATTTGATGTTAAGGGATAGGGCTTAAATCCCATATAAACGTGTGTAAGCCCTATGCCCAGTGTCTTCATTACATCTGAATGATTCCTGACTACCTGATGAATTGCTAATCCTGTCTTGATTACTTCATTGACCCCTTCCTACGTAAGTGTTCATATTCTGTGTGTTATTTTTATATTCTGTGTGTGCACCTTTTTCAAGGAATAAACTTTCTTTATTATATCTTAGTCGCATTCAATTCAACCCAGTGATTTTGTGTGTATATTATAACCCTGCACAAGCTACCGTGACAACAAAGCACGAACTTTTTGAAAGATTGGTGTTCCAGGGAATGCCTTGATTGGGACAAAACATTTTTGCTATCGGGGGTCCCTGACACAACCAATGACACGGTCATAACCGCGGCACTCGAAACAGTTGAAGTGTGGGGAAGGGCACAAATAAAGGGGAATGTGTTACACTATGATACTAAAGATTTATTTTTACTGTGTGTGTGTACTGACAATCTTGACCTTGACCATGTACCTGAGAGTCTAGCAGGGGCAGGAGAGGGTGCTGTGTGGAAAATCATTACCTCGTATAGTTCCCCAGTTGCCCGTAGTGTCTCCGCTAATGTAACTATAGTAGATAAGGTCAAAGAGGGAAAAACGATGGAACATTTTCAAAGTGAAATGTGCCCTGCTGTCCCCACCTTCTCCATGGAGAATTCCCAGACGTCCCCTGAGGCACTCATGATGGCCATGGGAAAGCTAGTGGAGAAATCCATGCAAGTTTGAAAGGGCAACAATTACTATAGGCAACAATGGACTTTCTCAAGAGCATGACCACCTCAAGTGGTAAAGATGATTTTGAGAGTTGGATAGAGCAGGCCACCCAGATGGTGCAAGAATGAGAGCACGTAAGAAAGTCCGGATCGCCGAGAGCCTTAAAGGGCCCCACTCACTATCAGGGCCGCCGATAGGGACGAAGAGCCGGGACAATTAGGGGTCCCAGCAGCCGGACAAAGCAGTTGGGCCTGCTGCCGGTCCTCATGTTGCCTCTGGGCCCGGCTCCCCCAGCTGCAGGCATCTCCCTCACTGACTGTCCCACGCTGAGCTTTTGATGCTGGGTTCAGTTTCCAGCTTGCACTGGCATGAGAGAGAAGCCTGGCGTGTGCCGGCGTAAGGCACTCTGCAAGGACAGTCAGTGGGGGAGGCCCTCAGCTGTGGGCCAGTCCCGGCGGCAACGAGAGGACCAGAAGTTCGGGGAGAGCCAAGGCAGCAGAAGCCTGAGACCATCCCCAAGGTAGGTAAGTTTGCGTTTATGTTTTTTTTTTTGCTGACTGTGCATGCGCAAACAGCTCTTGCTGGGTGCTCGTGCACATGCTTATGATCGCAGTGGTCTCAGGTCTCTGGTGTCCTCGGTTTTCCCCAGCTGCGGCAGTCCTCCTTCCAGGCTTTCCTCTCTCAAGTGCTGCTGTGGGCCTCCATCACTGGGCCTCTCTCACGCCAGTGCATGCACAGCTGGGCCCAGCTTCCGGCGTACATTGGCATGAGAGAGAGTCCTGGCACACAGCGACTTCAGAGAAAGGTTTGGCATGCACCGGCATCAGAGAGAGGCCAGGCGCGCTCGAGTGAGGGAGGCCGGCAGCTGGGGAGACATGTGGCCCAGTGGCACCCAGAGGCCCAGCAGCCAGACAAAGAAGTTGGACCCGATCTTTGGCCAGGCCCAGCTTCCAGCGCCAGCCAGCTGGGCCCCTGCAGTCACTGGGCCATGGAGACTTGTCCCGGCTCTCCCCCCCTGTCGGCGGCCCTGTCTGCAGGTCTCCCCTCATCCCTTTAAAAACCCTTCAGTAATGGTGAGGACTCTTCCAGGGATGCTGTTTAATCATAAGAGACAGCCTCAAGTCCCTGTCCTTCAAATTCAACCGGTTGTGTTTCTGAACTGCCATTTTCTGCCTAATATCCTCATCGTACTTCCACCAGGCAACACCCCATAAACTTTTTGAAGCATCCTATATGATGGCTAGCTATTTAAGAAGCGCAGAACAACCATGCAGAGCCTTATCTTCCACTATATTTACCAAAATTGAGAGTGCCGAACAACCCATTGCCAAATATCTTGGCACTTGCTTCTTTATCCTCATCCTGCCGCTCGCCATTCTTGACCACTTTTTCCAGCAAGTCCTTAAACCCCGGCAACACACTCTACTCCTCCAAATATTCAGCCACCCAATTTTTTTCTTGTGTTGCTACCGGAAGATGAAAACCCCAGCACCTTGCAAAACACAGGTAAGATTCCTTAACCTTTTTGACCTTCCTACCATAGCCATCTGTTCTAACGGCTTTGCCAGTCTCGCTGCCACCCAGATCCCTGCTGCCAACCCATCCACCTCACTTGCCCTCGCCACTGCCATAACCCCAGAACCTAGTTCCCCTAGTCTCCAAAGTCCCCCCTCCTCCCCCCACCGTCAAACAAAAATCCTAATTTTGCTCATGTGCTCAATTCAGATGTTAGGATTAAGGCATGACTAAAATACTACAATGTTGTCCTCTTGAATAATGTTTATTTTAGAGGGAAATAGAAATAGAGACATGGATAGAAAGACTTACTGTAATGTTTAAAACCTTTATGCCGCCAGAGTGCCACCAGGCTTCCAGGATTGCAACCGTGTTATGTGAACAGAAGTGGAGGGGCCCCCACTTGCGTTCCAATCAAGTTCACCAACATGATAATAAGATTTTGCAAAGCAAACTGTTTAGGACGAATTCGCAAAAAAAAAAAAAAAAACAAACTCGCAAAGGAACGCCATTTTTCCAGCGGATTCAAAATCTGGTGAAAACTTTACCCATCTCTACCAGTGGGTTCTATTTCTTAAGGTCGTCCATCTGCAAACTTGGGGCGAAACCAGTGCATCAAACAGCACCAAGTTTATTGAAGAAAAGCAATCCCATGTAAGGCAATTCGATTTTTACATTTTTGTATGAAAAGGTTACTCTGTATCCATACAGTACATGGCAGTTTTCTAATGAAACATTTATTGTTTCTGCTTCTTTTCTGAAAAGACAAAGTCATACTACAGGATTCTTCCAGATAAACGGGAATGGGCCACCCATACAAGTGTGCCTTTGAAAGATAAGCTGATACAAGTGTGTCTTCAATGCACAAACAACTTGTTAAACATCTTGTCATATGTGTGCTGCGGACATGAATTGGTCTGTTCATGGAACAGATGAAGAATGGTATTACAGTCTCACGATCAAGAGTAACATCTACAGGAATTTGTTCATCTGCCAACACCGCAAGAAATATTGCTGACATGGGAGTTGCATAAGAAACATTGACCTGATTGGCTGGGACGGTTTTTGAGGTGTGTACTGTACAGTATGTGTTGTGCTAGGAGGAAAAAAAAAAACCCCATAGCTTTCAGCCTATTGGGTAATGTACATGATGAGGATTGGTATGGTTTGTGCACACACTGCAGAAAATATCCTGTGATGATGCCTTATTAGCTGAAAAAGTTACTGCTTATTGGATCCTAGCCACTTGTTCGATATCCAGTTATTTCATTGGTAGATCTGACCTAATTGAGGACATCGCTATCATGATAATCTATTTAAGTCTTCTGACGCAGAACACCTAGGAAGTGGATGAAACACGGCTCCGGTGTAAGAGTTGACCACCACGGGTATGTGTGTATATCACCAAAGATTTGGAGGGATGTCCATTATTCTGTGATTGGCAGTTGTGATCTGGGGGTAACCCCGAAAGTCTCTACGCCTCTGATCCGTACTAGACCCATAACCGAGTGGTGAGTATTAATAGGCTAACAATGGAGGTTTTATGTGGTCTATCCAGAGCAAGGAACATTCCTGAAGGGACAAAAAGAGGACACAATTATCAAGTTTTTTTACGGAGGGAGGCAGACACCAGTTGACACAAAAGAGAGGGTTAAAAATGCAGTTGTAGTCACAACTCTTAAACTGATTTTAAGGCAGAAGAAGTCACAATGGGCAGATAACGCAGAATTTTTGCTCGCAAAAAGAGCAGCAGAAAAAAAGAATGAGAGGAGCAGTTAGAAGAGAAAGCAGATCTGTCGCATCTTAAGGAGCAACTGATAGAGAATTTACAGATACCTAATATTAAATTACATTTTCAGACCCGCAAGTGAAACTGCATGAAATGGAAACTTTGTTTAATCTAAATCATGTTTTTAAATGCTAATAAATATTGTCCCAGCTTAATAACAAAAATAAAAGAATGTCATAAATTAAAGAAAATATGACATTTGTATTATAGTAAACTGTGTAATTTATATTATGTTGTATAAGTTTTATAAACAACGTACTGTATAAACTGTTTTAGAGATATTCACTAATATCTCCTGGGTTTTTATCCCAAGATCCCCAAAGATTTTGAAATAAAAAGGAAACATTTAATATTACAAGTTTTTGTTTTAGAGTGATAACCTAACTGCTGAGTTGTAACTCTTAAACAGTGCACTTCATTGACTAAACAATGTTGAAAATGTACCTTAATGCTAAAAGGTATTTATTATAACTTTATATTGTTCCCATTAGGGTATAATAAGTGGCTTGAATTTTCACAAACTAGATTTTATTCTTGAATATTGCAATATTATGCCAGCTAAATAAATGCTGACATGAGAAAAACATTGATATAACTATGGAATCTAAATTTAACACCCGCAATCTCTCTGAAAATTATATTAAACTATCTTTATATTGTCTCTAAATTCAAGACATATGTTTTCATTAGCAATGATATAATCATGATGATGATAATTATATATACCAGTATGTTCAATGTTTCATTGGTAACGTATTATGCTATTATTTTTGTAAATAATTAGTAAATACTCTTTTGGAATGAAGTGTACACTATTATTGGTTTTGAAACAGTTTCTTATGTAGGCAGACCTGGCATGGGTTTTGTAAAGCACAAAGCGGCAATGTATTAAATATTGTGATTTTTTTTTATATAGGTATCTAGGTTATATGTTACAAAATTTTCTACCCCAGGAGTGCAAAATGTCATAGTGATGGGTTCTACTTTTGTGTTTTAGGTTACCGGAAAACACTGTATTTCACATGTTGCTATTAATGACAAAAAGGGTGTCATTTTTTAAGGTTGTGATCATATCAATGGTTAAAATATATTGTCAGCTTGGATATCCGACAAATTTAAGAACAATGAATATTGATCAAAGTCAAGTGGTATCCCACCAGTGGCTCATTATTTAAGAACATGTATGCAAACAGTTAAATAATGTCTGAACCCTAAAAATAATACTCCCTGTACTTAAAACGACTTACTATTTTGTTTGATACGAGCCTGCTATTACTCTGTGATTATTGCTCATCTATACTCTATAGCAGGGGTGCTCAGCTCAACTCTAGTCCTCAAAACTCCCCAACAGGTCAGGTTTTCAGGATATCCCTGCTTCAGCACAGGTGGCTCAATCGATTTAGCTACTTTGCTGAAGCAGGGATATCCTGAAACGCTGACCCTGTTGGGGAGTTTTGAGAACTGGAGTTGCTGCTCTATGCAGGGGAGCGCAAACTTTTTGTCTTGCACCCCCCTGACTTGCTCGCCCCAACTGCTGCACCCCCACTCACCTTGTATCAAGCGTCCATGATGCCGGTTCATGTGACGTCACATGTTGCCATGGTGCAGCGTCACACCAATCCGTCTGAATAAAGGTGAGTTGCAGAGGCCTCGCGCGGTCCCCCGGCATTTCATTTAAATGCTTCGGGGAAGAGCGCGGAAGGCCCCTGTAATTGCAGCGCCCCACCCTCCCCCCATAAAAATCTCACGACCCCCCCAGTTTGCGCACCCCTGCTCTATAGCACACTGATCGAGCTTAGTAGGCTCTCTGTGGTTAATGCTCAGAATATTCTGTTAACCTTGGATTTTTTTCTTGATCATAATCTAGGAATGAAAGGTTAAAGCAACTTCTATTCAGACTTGTTTCACAGTCTCTGTGTTAAGCAGTGTGGTGCTGCAAGGAAGGGGGGAGCGGTCCCCTCTCTTTCTTTTTATCTTGGCCTTGCACAGTTTAACTATTTTCTCTCAGTGGGACAGTGTTACTTATCGGGGGGAGAACATCACAGCAGCATTAGTTTTAACTCCATCTGTCTTTTCTTTTTCTTCTGATTTGAACTCACAGAGTTTCTGCTGCGTGTAAGTTAATATACGATTTTAGAAAACTGGGTGAAGAAATGATCATACTTTCTTGAGGAGTAACATTTATATTTAAGAGATACAGATTCACAGTTGAAAGAAATTGCAGGTGCAAAAGATGGGTAAATAAGGGGAAGGGGGCATGACCCTTAACCCGAGGGCCCTGCAGTTAAATATGACAATGGATAAACATTTTTTATTTCTACATAATTGTCCCCAAAAATTGTTACAAGAAACGAGGGGGAAGAGGGAGAAAGGAGGAAGAGGGGATGAGTGAGAAAGCAGGGAGAGGGGATCACTGAGAATATTCTCATTCAATAATATACAGTTTGACTGTCTATACAGTACAGTACTTACTCTGTTCTGACATAGCGATTCCTCTTTATAACTGTAGACTTTGTATGGGCATGACAGCAGACACAGCTATGAGTGACGTCGAGGCCCGAGTTATTTAACCAGGCACATCTGCCAAATTCTCATGCTCACCTCCTTTGAAATAACTGTTCTGGGCATTGCTGCTTCTGAAAATAAATGAAATGAAGCCCAGTGCACGTACAGTAAAGTACAGTATGCACAGCATTTGTCATGTAACAGTAATGTTTACACCCTCTTTTAACACCTGTATCATCGAGTCTGGAATACAGTGCATAAAAGTTCAACCAAAATGGATATCCCCCACAATGGCTGATCTGTCTGTGAAACAACTGCTTTCTGTCCAGATACTGTATTGTGCTTAATCTTCTGACATGGATCAGTCCAAATTCTACCTACGGCTAACTGCTGCTGTCCCTGAGAATAGAAAGAAAAATGCAGCAGCTCTCTGCGTGCCAAAGGCAAAGATGGCCAGAAAGCCTAAAGAAAAGGCACTAAATGTTCCCATGGCAAAACATCCTCGACCGGGGTTTTGCAGGAAGAAAATGGGAACCGTCATAAATAAGGACATTGAATGGGTTCAAGCGAACGTTGCCGAACCAGACAACCCTCGGTCTACCATAGATGCAGATGAACAAGAAGTCCCCAGCACCACCTATGCACAGCCAGACGTCCACCTGACAACAGAAGCCGAACAAGACGTCCCCTGCCACACCAATGCACAACCAGACAGACCTCTGACAACAGATGCCGAACCAGACAGACCTCTGACAACAGAAGCCGAACCAGACAGACCTCTGACAACAGAAGCCGAATCAGACAGACCTCTGACAACAGAAGCCGAACCAGACAGACCTCTGACAACAGAAGCCGAACCAGACGTCTCCTGCCCCACCGATGCACAACCAGACAACCGTCTGACAACAGAAGTCAAACCAGACGTCCTCTGCCGCACTGATGCACAAGCAGACGACCCTCTGACAACAGAAGCCGAACCAGTTGTCCCTTGCTGCACTGATGCACAACCAGACGGCCCTCTGACAACTGAAGCAGTACAACAACACTTCCCCTGTCCACTGACGTCCCCCTCCAATCACCCACCCTCTTAGAGTGATAACACGATTCCACCCTCACACATTTTGGGAGCCAGAGTTCTGTAGGTCGCATACTGGAATCTTTAAGAGACTACGGAAGAATTTGCAACACAACACAGCAATACAGGGAAAGAATGAATACAAAGTGAATGTCTCCCCAGCTGATCTTAAGTGCCGGCTGAGACTACAAAGGACGGGGGACATTCACAGTTTATGTGGGTGATCCCACACATTGCGGGAGGCGGTGAGAGACATCGTTATCGATTCTGTGGTTCACTAATCAGTGATACATGCCTATTTTACTGGCACTATTGTAAGTGCGTTTTTTATATTTTACCATAAAGTTTTCACTTATTTTATTGATCTGTGCTATGTAGTTTTTCTCATTTCCCCTTCTACTGCTGGAGTACCCATCCATCTCTGTAATATCAGAGGGAAGGCGCATATCTTTTTATCGTGGGAATTATTATCGCTACGCCCTTTGAACAATTCTATCCTGTGAGTAGGCTGGACATAGAGCCAAGACCACTATCTATCTATTAACTCCCAGTGTGGTCCTACGTCTACACTTATATTGCCTGTGTCATTGTTTTTCTTCTCTCCCATATGCTCCCCCTGGATTTCTTGAGAATCTAAAAGTTGCACTTACACATTTAAAATGCATAAAAACATGTCAGCAGACATCTATTAGAAGAGAGATGCTGTGCAGACCAGCTTCCAAGACACTGAGATGACAAGCTCCTCGCGTTCGGCTCCTCCCTCACAATGACATCACCCAACACACTTGGGACTAGGATAGAAGACTAGTCGTTATGCATTACTCCTGTAGCTTGATTGCTGAAGGATTGTCACACTATGCTTCAGAAGCTTCAAAAGAATCAGTGAAGTAGGCTTTATCATTAACAAGAGAGAGAAGCAACTTAGTGGAATATGAAAGCTCATGGGAAAGTGCAGCCAGATCATCATTCAATTGACAAAGAGATACAGGCTTCAAATTATCCAAGCGTGTGCCCATACATCAAGTCACAATGAAGTGGAAGATTTCGACCATGAAATCAACCAACTTAACAAAGGAAATTGTTGAGGTTGGCATAGAGATCAAAGTTTCCATCTTTGCTGATGACACTAAATTGTGTAAGGTAGTAGAATCAGAGCAAGATGTAATTTCTCTCCAGAAGAACTTGGATAGATTACAAACTTGGGCAGGTAAATGGCAGAGGAGGGTTAATACAGGTTATTACCTGTATTACCTTAATACCAGGTAAGGTTATGCATTTAGGAAACAAGAATAAACAGGTGACACAAATTAAATGGTGGAAAATTAGGTGATCCCTGATGGATAAGGATTTAGGAGTGCTTGTCGACAACAGGCTTTGTAATAGTCCCCAATGTCATGCCGTAGCTGCAAAGGCAAATAAGATCTTATCTTGTATTAAACGGGGAATGTATGAAAGGGAAGTAAGCATAATTATGTCCCTTTATAAAGCATTAGTAAGACCACACCTTGAATATAGAGTACATTTTTGGGCATCATGCCATGAAAAAGACATTATGGAACTTGAAAAAGTGCAGGGAAGAGCCACTAAATTAAAAAAGGGGATGGAAAATCTGATTCATGAGGAGAGGCTAGCTAAATTAGATTTGTTTACTTTAGAAAAGAGGTGTATTAAGCTGAGTCCATAGAGACTGCAGCCGTGCGGAGGCTGAGGGAAAGCAGGTGCTTTCCCTGGCCTTACTACGCGCGCGCCGTCCGGGAGCATGTCTAGGGCCAGTTACGTCACGGAGCTGGATCCCCTCATTGGGTGAACTGCTCACGTAACCGGCCCTCTGCTCCCCTCAGAGCTGAAACTTACATTTTTCTGTCTGCTATGCCTCTGCACGCCTGCGGAAGCGTGCGCGAGCCCCTGCTAAAGCCGCTCTCATTGCGGCTGCAGGGGCTCACTGACAAGCGTGAGCGCGGCTCAGCGTGGGTCAGTGGCTAAGAGCTGACCATGCCCGCGGCCTAAGAGGGGAATGATAACTATATACAAATATATTCAACGACAATACAAGGAGCTTTCAAAAGATCTATTAATCCCAAGGCGAGTATAAACATGGTCATCCCTTAAGGTTGAAGGAAAGGAGATTTACCTGCAACAAAGGAAAGGGCTCTTTACAGTAAGGGCAGTTAAAATGTCGAATTCATTACCCATGGAGATTGGGATGGCAGATATAATAGATATCTTCAAAATAAGGTTGGATATCTTTTTGGAAAGGTATACAGATAAACCAAATAAGTAAACTTTGGAAGGATGTTGATCCAGTGAATAATCTGATTGCTATTATTTGGAGTGAGGAGGGAATTTATTTTTCCCCTTATGAGATATCATTGAGAGCAGAAGTGTTTCAGCGTAAACTTTTTTTAAAGTGCATGTGATAGGTGATTAAATAAACACAAATTGTGACAAAGTAAAAATGGAGTAAATCTAAAATACAATCCATTTATATTGTGAGGTGCTGCTCCAGAAAATCTTTCCAGGGTCAAAAGAACACAATACAGAGCAAAACAGGAGCTCGATTGGAGTGAGAGTCCTGGGAATCCCACGTGGAGGGGACTTAACAGATGGACGGATTGTTCTTATCTTGCTGGAGTCTTGTGAGCTCACAACATTTGTATTCAATGTACAGTTTGTGAGTACATTGATTTTATTCTTTCCACTTACATAAAGTTTTATACAAGATTACGCTATGTTGGTATCTTTTTCTTTTCATACCTAATACCGTGCAGTCATTTCCTGACCCTTGCCTGTTCCATCCATGGTCATCTGAGCATCCACTAAAAGGTTCCTAAAGCTGTAAAGGTTTTGGAATGTGTGAGTGCAGTTGACTCTGGTCCACTGGGTCTGCTATATGCTTGTGTCATACTGTGTTACACTATTTTGTGTTATTTTTCTCTCCGCATATCTTCTGAGAGCTGCGCTCCTGTTTTGCTCTGTATTATGAGATATCATTGGATGATATTTCACTGGTTTTTTTGTTTGCCTTCCTCTCGATCAATATACTGTAAATACTAATATAGGATAAAGTATCTGTAATCTAAATTTAGCATAGGTTGAACATGATGGACCTATGTCTTTCTTCAACCTCATCTACTATGTAACTATGTAAATTGTCCCCTCAAGATCCTGATAGGAGATTTCAATGCAAATATTGGTGCCCCATAGAAGGATGAAGCATCAATTGGTTAGTATGGTTATTGCAACAGGAATAATTGTGTAGACAGATTTTTATAATTTGCAGAATAAGAAAACTTTTACATAGTGAATTTCAAGAAGACTCGAAGTAGAAAATGGACTTGGGGGGTACGCAATGGAATATAATAGGAAATAGACTATTCTAGCTATCAAGAAATACACGAGTGAAGACTACACAGTCCTTAACTATTTTGACACAAGAAATGATCACCAATTGGTAGGCTGCAAAGGACATATGAAGGCAAAGATGTAGCAAAAAAGGGGAGAGAGAAAAAGGGACTCTGTATATTCCACTCTAAAGCACATGATATAAAAAATATTAGTAAAGTTAAAACAACAATTTTTTTCACGATAAACTATTAAAATAAATGGTACTAAGTTGAATAAACTTTAACTAAATACTTAAATATACATGTAAAAACATATCAAATCCAGTTCAGGGAGGAAGCGTGTATAAAATTCGGGCTATCCTGGGAAGAAGCATCTTGTATGATGTGAAACGCATGTCGGATGACATGACTGATGACTGAGTCAGCCAGGTCAGTCTTGGGAGGTCTGATCCGTGGTTGTTCATTCCCGCTGTGTATGTAGACCACGAGGAATGCTGCCACTTATACAATAGATAGCTTAGTTATTTGAACTAGATTATTATGAGTAAGAGCAGGAACATTGATTCTTTATAGGGACTCCTTCAACGCTTTCTCTACAAACCTGTCCTCAACCCATACTTGCTATCTATGTACGGCTCACTCATTATTGATAGAAAATAAGACAGTTTAACTGGGATATTATTGTGACTGTATTAACATTGAATCTTTGATGCTATGGTTATCCATTTGCTATTTTGTTGCTAAACAAGTGCTATACTTAGCTTAAGAGGCTGCTTCTGTAGTGGATCACAATTACTATATATAGTAATACTGTACATCTTGACAGAGAGGTTCTATTATCTAATTTACAGCAAAAGTGTTACTACCACGGACCACATCACTGCTTCCTATGTGATTATGTCAGAGGTAGTGTATAATCTAAATCTAGTATTGATCACAGTAACTATCTCTGATCCAGCCACTGTATACATGTGGATAATATCACAAGAAGTACATGTGTGTACATTCTTTTCGGATAATATCACAAGTATACTTTCATTAGAATAACTTCCAGTTACTTCTTAGCCTTCCAGGACTGGATTTGACACGGTTTAAAATGTATATTTAAGTATTTAGTTGTAGTTTATTTAATTCACTACCCTTTATTTTAATAGTTTATGTTGAATAACATTTTTGTTTTGCCGTTACTGATATTTGCTACAAACTTTGATCTCTGTGTGCACCGTACTACTGACTAGATCATTATTGGCTGAGATAAGAGCTCCCGTTCCTTGTTTTTCTGAATGCAATGATGGAATGAAGAAAACTGATGAAAAAGAAGAAAAAAAAACAAAACTGATGACAAAGAAAACAAAAACAATCATCATCTAGAAGCTCAAGAATAACAGCAGAGAATTTCAACTAGAGTTGAAAAATCGCTTCAGCTTGTTTGAAATGCATGGGAACAGTTTAACAAATAATTATGAAGAGCTTGTGAAGATTGTAGTTGAAAACGCAGACAAAAAACTGTAGGAATCGCTAAGAAAAAAGAAAATATCAAATGAGATAAAGCAGTCACTGAGGAAATGACAAGAAATGAAACAATTCCAAGGCACGAGATTAAGAATTAAATATGCCGAGTTGTGCAAGACAATCTGTGAGCGTATAACTGAAGATATAGGAAAATGTAACTGCGATGCAGCTTTTCACAGAAATACTTTAAGAATTGTTCAGGACATTAAATTAGGTTTTCCAGAAGATCTCCAGCAACAGATCAGATAACTCACTAAAGAAGGTGGGCCTCTATATGAATCTCAGCAAGACCAAAGTGATGTTCAACAAATATGTAAACTCTACAAAGATCAAAATAAATAGAATAGAACTAGAAGAATTCGAAGATTACTGTATGTCTACCTTGGCGAACAAGTATTAATAGATGTTTGACCAGTGTGTCCTGCCTGTGCTCACATATGGATGTGAAACTTGTACCCTAAATGTAAAGACAATTCAGATGCTTCAGACAATTCAAAGAAGCATGGAGAGATGTAGACTGGGTATTACTTGAACAAACAGGACGAAGAATGGGTTCTAAAGCAAACAAAAGTCTATGACATCATCGCATGAGTGAAGAAATGAAAATGACAGTGGGACAAGCATATCACAAGAAGAAATTACCATAGTTGGATATGGATAGCACTCGACTAGATTCCAAGGGATGTCACAAGACGGAGACAGCAACCAAAAGTAAGATGGGAAGATGCAAACAGAAAATTTGCTGGAGAAACGTGGAGAAGAGAGGCTTGTAAATGCAGTACCTGGAACATCATTGGATAGTCCTTCATCCAGCATGTACACTTAAGAAGGGAAATGCTGCGAGAACACTTTTTCTTGCGGCATTTCCCCCCAGTCCGAGTCAGAAGCAGAAACAAGGTACCCTGAGCCATGGTCAGAATTGTTTTGAACTGCAAAAGTTCAGAGGGACTTGACTTCCCCCCACACCCTCCCTCCCTGAATGCACCCATTTCTAATTTAAAAATAGATTATTTATTGTATTAAAGTAATTTTTTTTTTTGGTTTTATGTCTGGCACCTTTTCTTTCTTACAAAAACATTTTTGTTAAAAACCATAATTTATATATAACATTACCAATATAATAGTATCGTATCATTAAAGTATTATAAGATATTGCACAACTGTGGTACGTTACTCAATGGTATAAGCCCCACACACCTGGGCAGAAAACATGATTCTGAAAAGAATATAACAGTCTTGCTGCTTCTCTAAACAATGCTATTATCTGCCTGGAAATTGTAGCGGTTTTTGAAGGAGAGGAGGGGGGGGGGGAGGGGGTTGTTAGTCAAGTGTTTTTTTTTTTTAACTGTTATCCCACTCTGTACTTATCACAGAGCCAGTAAAGATAACGGGAGTGGGGGAGAGGGAGCTCTGGCTATGAATGCACCTGCTGAACACACAGTGACATCAGACAAAAGGGAGTAGCCAGAAGAAGTCAAACCCAAAGTCCATTCACACACTTGGGATATAATCAGTTGTCTTCAATTTGACCTAAATGCGCAGTACAGTGTTTTTTTTTTTCTGCTTGAAGAATCAGACATTGGATGGAAATGAATGCTCCAATATAAATTTCTACATAAATTAAGGACACATTTTAAGGTGAGAAATGTAAAATACTGTTGACAAAATTGAAAAATGTATACCATGGAAAATAATGGAGGAAATGTATTTGAATTAAAGCTTTAATTAGACTATTTTATTTATTCATATATGATGTATTGACATAATGGCGACGTGTACTGTGTTTTAGAATTACATTTTAAAGCCCCTTATGGTACATTTTATATTTTGTAGGTCACTAGATGTTCAACTTGCAGAAGGTGTTTCATACAGAATTATAGGGAAGGCAGAAGAAATACAGTATACTTCTCCAAATAAGAACATTTAGACATTATGACTGAGCCTGTGGAGAATCAATATTTGGTGGCCAGGCCCATTTATTCAGAGGATTCCTTCAGCGCAGACCATGAAAAAGTCCACAGACATCACACAACGTTCTTGGATCACCTAAAGCGCTTATGTGTGTAAGTATCTATTTTATGAAGGGTCTTGTGGGGTTATTAATCAGTGTCTCCTGGCTGCAAAACCAGCACAATAATCTTTAAAAAAAATGCACTACATTAGTAAAAGAATAATAATAATCCCACTTCATTTCATTGCTTTTTCTTTGATACATTCTGGATATGTTTGCGCTATTTTATACAAATGATACAGCCGGGAAACTTTAGAAAGAGGTTCCCCATGATCAACCATCAACATGTCAAAAGTAGTAGATGATGAACTTGACTCAGTGTCTTAATGAGATGACAAGATGTACATGATCTGATTTAGAGATGGAGCCAGCCTAGCTGTTCCTCTTGATCAGACATGTTCAAAAGTGTCTCAACTGTGTTCGCAAGAAAAAAAGGTTTTGCAATTTTTCTTCTTCACATTTTGCATTTTTACAAACAATTTTGCCAAGCCTCATAGGGCTAACAATTTATGAGAGAGAGAGACACAGAGACACACACACACACACACACACACACACACACACACACACACACACACACACACACACACACACACACATACTGGCAGATATTCCTGAATTTTTAACGTTTCGCGAAGACATCGAGAGCAACTGGGTGAATGAGCTTGAAAGAGAAGGCGTGGGTAAGCCATTTTTGGACAACTTGAGCAGACATGTTTGGTTTACTCGCAGACACAGTACAATTTTTTTTTTTTTATGATTCTCACCTTCCTCGGACGCCTCTTGTGAGCCACCTATCTACGTCCGTGCCTTGTTAGCCGGAGCCACGAGATCCTACCACACCACAGGATCTCCTCCCGATGACAACCTTCACTACACACACCACACCAACCACAGTACCAACCACAGGAAACGCCTCTTCTACCCAGAAACTCCCCATCCACCCGAACTGCTCTTACATCTATTGCAGATTTCCAAGTTCACGCACATCGAAATAGGGTATCTTCATATTATGCTGATGCCCTGTTGTCAATTTGGGACTAACAATGGATACTATGACAGCTTTCGAAGGTCTCTCTCTTCCTCAGGTCCAGCGATACTGATTTACAGAGATTCTCATGAGCTTAACACAGATGTAAAAAAAAAGAAACACACAGATAGCAATCTAAAGCAGATGTGCAAATGAAGGAATAACACAGACAGGGCAATAACAGGATGAAAGGGACGTGTAGACACAGACAGATATATCCTCAGTCAAGTGCCAGTGTGCAGGCCCGGGAGTGGATGGTGGGATGCATGGGGGAGAGGGAGATTCTTGTAAAATTCACAAGAGTGTGAGGGAGAAACTTCAAAAGAAACTTATGGTAGTCGGTGGTTAATAAAACCCCATAATCAACTACAGTCTTCGTTATGTAGTCTGATGTTTACTTTGCAATATTTCTAGGTGTGATTTAGAGTCAGTATGGTATCACGTCGGAGTTTAACTTCGTGGGTCCAGAAGATACATGGTGTAATAAAATGCCCTGCACTTCTATGTACCCCAATGCTACTGACTGTCGCAACCAGGGACTAACCCGACTATTGTTACTTAATTCCAATTCACATAACACCAAATATACTCAGGTGCAGAGGATATTGGACGAGTGCTGTGTGTGCGTACTCATAAGGGCCACTGGAGGAGCCTACTCTCTACGTATGATATCAGGTAACCTGATACTCCCAGTGACCTGGAGGGAGGAGTCTGCTGGGGGAACATGAATCCTTTATGCCAGAGGCGACTCTGCATTATTGGTAAAAATGTCTCCAGCTCTTTTTTAATTATATAAGAGCACACATGGCTACATTGCCCTGTGCCTTCATGGCCACCTCTGGCCAGCTACCCTTTGCTGTGTCGACTCTCTGAACTTCTCTTCGGGGCAGTCGTAGAGCTAGCTGGCTAGTATGGAGTCACCCCTAGGTGTCCTCCTTCTGTAAAAGGGACCCTGATCGGGCCGCTCTGATGCTGTTCCGTTGGTGCCCATGACCGAGCGCCACGCTCTTGTGAGGCTGCCCTCTCGCCGCCTAACACAAACTGATGCCGAGGGATGAGTGCCGGGGAACTCTTCGGTCTATCGTCACCTTCAAAATCCAGACGGCATCCTCTCATGCGGGGTCCCATCATTCATCGGGCTAGCCTGATGTCAAATTGGCATCTCGTTGCAGACAACGGAGCCAGTTGTGACATGGGCGAGTAACTATGTGTACACCATTTGACAGTCGCGGAGCCATGATGACGGGGCCCCTGCATTGAGGAGATTTCGCATGGTTGAAGGTCGAGAGTTACAAGCAGGCTCCGTACATTTGCGGTCACCGCGCCTCCAATACTTCCCAGGCCAAGTCCTGCTTTACTCATTAGTTTTTTTTTTTTATGCTAACCTATCCCCTTAGTTCTCCGATATGTAAGTGGCTCATTTATTGTCAGCACAAAAGGAAATTCAAAAAGTTTATGTGTGGACACTATGTTTTGAATGTACCAGTATGCATACCATGATTGTTTGAGCTCCCCCAATGGTGGAATATCGACATCATTATTACTTAAACTGTTTAGTCTCTATAACTATGGATCCAAGCTATGGGTTTAGTTTATATGATACATGAAGGTTGCCCACATTGCTAGGAAGTCTTATGTTGTTGTTTGTTTTTTTTGCAGTCTCTGGAGTAGTAGTTTTTTCTCAGAACCAAGACAGATATGTCTATCTTGTTACACCACCTGTGTAATGACGTGTTATTCGTCAAAGAAATCAATGCTGCGTTAAAGTCACAAAATGCCTGTACCCAACCCTATTACACATACATGAATTAAGCTCCGTCTCTTCAGCTATGACCCATTATATTAGTAATGGTAGGATAGTAATACTGATGCACACACTGACACTGTATTTTAAGGTCCTCTGTACTAGTGGTCTGGCATCTGAAGTTGGGGTATATACAGTCAGTAAAGGTACAGGGGTAGTTGTGTTCCAAGCAACATTATATTAACCGAACATCCTTGCATCCATAATAAGTATCATATGTAGTGGAATGGTACAATGGCAACAAAAACTCGTCTGTGCTCACGCATACTAAAGATAGCTCCTATGTGTCTCAAATTTTGTGTGTTAAGTCAGTTCGCACATTAATACGTATGTTGGCTGATGAACTGCGTGTAGCTGACGTACCCTCTATTTATGAAACGGATCCAGAAATATTTTGGTTTAAGCAAGAATTCGCTTTTGATAGCATATTGACTTGCTATATATTCCTCACGCAATGATGAATATGGTCGGACTACAAATATACTATTGTTTTGTAATCATGTATCTAATATAAAGGAATCTACATATAAAAGTGATAGCTCATCACAGTATATAGAGCAGAGGCAGCTAATAAACATAAACTTAAAAAACTTAATTAACACTTTATGTTACAGTCTGTTCTAATGGTTTTTATATTGTATATTTTTGCCTGGTAATACTGTATGGGCTTATTGATGCATATAACTCCATAGGGCATGGGATGTGTGACAATGGTATCTGTGTCTAAACATTAATAGTACAAACCCCATGTACTTGATACATCATGTTTTGTTCCTCTTTTCGTATATGCAGTGGATGGGGAAATACCAAAGGACACCATTATACAATCGTAAGTAGGATACCTGCTAAAACGGTCAGAACCGCAGAGACATAGTGGTCATGACTTAACATGTTTTGGCCAAGGAAGATTGAACTTGATTGACCCATATTTATGAAAGAAAAAACATTAGAAAGGTACATCAAATAATGTGTCGCTTTGGAATAGCGCAATTTGGGCTTTTTAGTTTAGGCTATATAGTGATCAAATGTAGAGTAAATGTTACTGCTCATTGATGTCTAGTGCAGGTCTGGCAACCCGACGCGTTTTCACGCATTAGTCACAGCCACACAGCCACTTCCCGATCCGCGAGCAATGATTTTAGGGACAATGACACTGCAAATGAGCACACCGTGCCACCGTTTTGCTTCAAAACTCATATATATACTATAGATATTTATTATTATATATTATAAAAACAAAAACGAATATGACATCCGTTCTGTGGCTATAGAACATGCATTGATTGTTCTTTAATTTGATTAATATATAGAGGAGATAACGAATATCACTCTATATATATAATATATATATATTATATATATCCTATATAACAACAACGGCGCAATGAGTACAATTAACTATGGTAGACAATCCTTGTGAGGGAGGGAGTGAAATCGTAATTAATGTTATCGTGAAGAGTAAGAATCAGGCACGCAGTCTAATCATTTCAAAGGAAGGGGTTTTAGTTGCCAGGAATCCAAGTTATCGCAGTCTAACTGCCTTTCTCAAGTCGTTGTTAGGCTACCAAATACAAGGAATCAGGCAAATATATATTAGTCATCACCACCAAATTCACATTCCCCCCTGTATAAACTCACCCCTCCCGTCCCAGCTCATGACGCCGACGCCCCTGTGGTTATTGTCAGCGCACCTCGGCTGGTATACCTGATGCGTCGAGAGCTTTGTCAGCATATCCCTGGTAGCAAGCCATCAGAGCTGCCCTAGGGATTTTTTTTGCATATTAAGTGGGAAGGGAAGAAGAGGGTGGTGTAGGTGGGGGGTGAATTGGGGGAGAGAATGGGGGGGGAGGGGAGGAGGGAAACGCAATAATGCACGATTCTTCCCACAGCATGATTGAGGAGTCCATGACAGGTACCAGATCTTCATTCCATACTAAGTTAGTATAACTACAACTTGCAAGTCAATTCAGTTTGTTGATAAAATCTGTTGAAGGCTTGTTGCGCTTATTCTCTAGTGGTCTCTTGTGTCTCTTGGCCCATTAGGCCGCGACCAAGGATTCTCTTGGCTGTGTTCCGTGACGGTTTACCGCTGATGGCTGTGTTTTCTGCTGGATAAGCTGGTATCCGTCACTTCTTGCTGTACAGTGATGTCCAGGGTCCGTTTTGGGCTCCGCATAGTTTGGTCAGGGCATTCACGCTATGACGAATCAGTCCGATCTTCCTGTGCCCGACGTAATATTAGATATATAGTAGAAATATATCTTATATATTATATCTTTGGCAAACGGTGAGGAGTTTTTGTCACTTTTTTTCTTCCAACCAAACTGCACTCAAGTATTGTCTGGTATACACCATCACCTAGCCGCTTTGCATAACCAGTCAATCAACCCCACAGTGATGGCAACGGCATTGAGGTCGAAACAGGTCTTGGTGTTTCGGGTATGCACCTAATAACCCTGGCTGCTCAAGCGGTTACCCATGCAGACAAGACTAAGCCTATAGGGAACCATTACTAAAAAAGCGTTTTTGAAGCAAAAAGTGGCACCTGGAGATTTGCATGTCAATTTCCCCAGAATCCCTTGCTGTCCATGAAGTCTGTGCTGCTTGGTGATAATGGTGAATGGCGGTGACGGGATTGCGACCGCTAGACCTGCTAGATGAGCTAGACAGTGATTTACACGCATATATATGCATGATTATTTTGGCAACGCCCCTCTTTTGTAGTGGCTAACGTCTGTCGGGTTCTCCCTACACATGGCTGTCTAGGTAATTTTACGAACAAACAACGAGGAAATCGAGGAAGTATTACGTGATACGCTTATACCCTCTAAGCGCTTCTCGTCCGTGCTTCTTATTCCATCCATTAGGCTACTGCGCTTTAAATGTGTGGTATAGAGGTTACTATATACTTTCTTCAGCGATCCACATTTGTCCTTGTTTACATATATGCCCACTCTGGTTTTTCAACAGATAAAACCCAAAATTCTTATACAGCAAGATTGATCTACCCTATTCGCGAAGGGGACTCTAACTCGCACTCAACATGTAAAGCATTCCCGTAACAAGCTGCTGGCCAATAATTGAAACTTGTTCCCCAGCTTAAAAACATGCTCGCTCTCATTAGGGAACACAAGGCTGACAGGCACATCCCTTTAGCTAACAGCATGTATCATTTGCTTTTGTTGGTACTGTTCTGGGGCTCCCGGCAGCATCTCCTGGGGTAGCGTGATCGAGACGTGGAGGTGGCCGTTCCACCTCGACACTGATGCAGGAGTAGAGCGACGACTACCCCCAGCCCCCAGGCTCCAAGAGTAGAGAGTGAACTGCAAAACCTCTCCTGCTTTACTTGTGGTTCAAAGAGCAGTAGAGACCTGACGTCCTTGTAATCCTCGCTCTGTATTTATTAACAGATAGAATCGCAGCTAGATGAGTAATAGCAGTTCTGAGCGTCTGGGTGTTCCTCCCAGCATGCCGGACGTGATAATGGGAAGCTGTGGAACCGGAATCATGTTTAGCTATTCCTGCACTTTTCTGCTAATAAAGTGGCGCAGTATAATAGTCCCCTAACATGTCTGGGACTGATAGCGACAATGTCCCCCTCCCACCCAACCTCGTGGGATCAAGACGCCTGTCGATTGGTTTACCCTCTCCGAGTCTCCGCGTCGGATCCCTTGCCAGGATGTCCTTTCTGTCGCATTCTCCCGTGACGCGTCCACCTGACATGGAAATGTATTGAGCAAACTCCTCCCATAAAATCTAAGTATTCACACTGTATACGAATAATACTGATTTATAATTTTAACCAACGAAAAGGGGCATTTTATCTTTTCCAATATTGTAAGCTACCCAATATTTTTCTGTATACTACAGCGCTTTAATCTAAGTGTCCATCACAAACACCTGTATATTTAATTGTTTGTTAGCTACATTTTCACACAGAGGAGAGAACAATATACATATGTACATATACAGGACGCTTAGTTTTGAAGTTAGGTCCGGACATAGTCCACACGTGTTACCAAAAAAATAAATCGGTTCAGTTTCCCCCAACAATATTTTTTTTTTTTTTTTTTTTGAAACTCGCTCTATTGCATCCTTTGACTTTATTCATAGCGCGCCTGCAAGCCTGTCAAATGATGGACTGTTTCTTTATCGCTTCTGATGAGACCCATTGGACCGGAGTCTACACTTGGCTCCACAGTGTGTCCGATTGTGAAATATGGAACTATCAGGCGCGTGTTTAACCTCGTTGTTTTTTTCTTTTCAATCTTTGATTTCCCTTTGTTGGCCATTACAGCCTGGTGTTGGAGACTAGGGCCTCTGTCAACGTAGGTCCCATATAACCACGCATCAGGATCTGTCAAACAAGTGTTGTTTTCAGACTGCCACCCACTGGCTAAAAACATCTCGGTTCTGGTGTCCTGTGGTGTTCCACTAGTTTGATAATCTTCTGGACACCGTAATGAATTTGAGGGGATCTGGATTTTGAATCCCAGATCCAGTGAGAATAGTTCTCAGATGTGGGTGCCTATCTTTTTTTCTGGAATAACAGCAGCACAATTCAAATCAATTCTTTCTCCTTCCTCTTGGTCCATCGTGAGGGGCATTATTGAGTTAATTCCCTGGTCTCCTTTGGTGACCGTGCCCTTAGCCTTGGAATCCTACTTCCAACTTACTTTATAGCAATCGTAATATTGCACAGCATTGAAGATACACGTATAGGAACGTTGACAGGCTGCGTGGTTAGGAGTAGATGAGTGCATAGCCCGACATGGAACCACTTAGATTTAGCGTCTTCTCCCATATGTCACGTCATCTGTTTTCAGGGCGAGGTTATAACTCGTTTCATTTCTGCTTTATTTGACCGCTGCACTTGCAGGGATGCTCCTTCTGGGTCTTGTCAGCTCAACAGCTGTCAGCGGCGCCCCCTCATTTGCCGTGTGGTCCACTGCTTGTAGTGAATCGCACATCTCGCTTTTCATAGCGCAATGTCAGGCAGACACCTTCATGTGACGGAGAATCTCCTCTCTCTTGGCGTGCATCGTATCCGTTGCTCAGCCATCTCTTCTCAGACTCGTGCACCTGACATTGCCAGACCTCCACTCAGGTCTCCCTCTTATCTGGATGCTGCTCTGGGGGTTTGCATCAAGCGCCTATCCATTTTTTGGAGCTCTGCGTTTGGGTCGCCGGATCGCCGTGATTCTGTAATTTCCTGCAGGTGCTTCCCCCTGCATTTTCTAACTGTTTTCCTGAAATTGCTTCTCCATTTTTCTGCATTGGTGAAGCTCTCTCATCACCTTCACTGATAGCGTAGGTAAGTCATTCTGAATTTTCTGTGTCAGATACTTACATTCTTCTCTTTTACAGGTCCTAAACGGCAGTCAGCACATCTCACTGGTTGCTTCAACATTCCCAGCTCTGTGTCCAGACCGTGGCCCTCCAGGCGTGTTTTTGCAACCTCTGCTGGGATGCGCGTGACACCTCTTGTAAGCCTTCCGTATCTGTGTCTTTTTAAGATAGCAATTACGGTTTGGCCTTTATTCCCAGACATGTCGTTACTACTTCTCAGCCTCACTGCGTAAGAGAGACTCCTGTTTCTTCAAAGCCTCGTACCTCCTGTTTTTAAGACTGGAATATCCACCCTGTAGATTCGGCTGTTCGATTCTCGCTCTTTACAATCAATCCCGGACTTCCCCTGCCGCAGGACTTTCAGTAATGCTGCATGGCGCCAGCTTGGAGTGCAACAACCAAAGCCTCTTTATTCCTGGTTCAAGGATTCCGACTTCCCTTGCTCACTCCTCGTTTCGCTTGCCCATGCCCTTCCGTGCAATTCTGAGTTCAATCTCCGGTATGCAGACCCATCGCGGCGCCTTCTGACGATGTGCTGTCAATCGCAGGTTCAGATGGCTCGGTCACTTCCCCTGTGACTTGAGGAACCGTTTCTTTTCTTCTTCTTTCTTTTTGCTTTATTGCGCCAGAGAGATCAGGTGGTACTGGGCACACACTCACGGTATCAGCTCCACCAATCTTTGCACTCACAGGGCTTTGCCTTGCTTTTTGCAGCGTTTGTCTTTAAAAACTTTTTGGGACACCACTCTTCCATGTGATCCTACTTCATGCAGGCCCACTACTAAATTCAATCTGGTGGGTACGGACTCCTTCCTCCAGGGGCCACATACGAGTCGCGTGCATCATCATCGATGCCTGAACGGGACATGGTTTCAAGATAACGTGTCATTGCAAAACACATTCCTGTCGGCCTTTTATAAACCCGCAGAGACAATTGCTAGCTGTAAATTTCACTCCACTTCAGCAAACTTTACATACGCACGCTAGCTGCAAATCACCTAACTTCAGCAAAAAGGCATTAGCTTACAAACAGCACTTGCTAGATGCAAAAAAAATTTTTTTTTTCTTCGCAAAACATTTTGGGTTTCCTGTTTGGGTTTGGTGTGCTAGTTGGGCAGGGTCCGGCACACTTCGCACATTCATGTGTTGCTAGAAGCAAACAATGATATACACAAATGGGACAAGACTGTCACTCATAGATCCTTTACTGTTAGTTCAGCTCGGCGGCCAAGTTAAACCTCCCGGCATTTATTTGCAAACCTCACAGACTTGTTAGTGTCGACCCGCCTTCTCCACAGCATATGGGACAAACGCCCCTCTTTGTAGTGTGTAACGATCTGTACTGGGTTCCTTCCCGACACACTTATAGGGGTGTAATTAGTACACAAACGGATGATGCAAAGTATTTGTGTGCTTAACTCAAGGCTTCTTCCTGCTTAATTTCACATCCAATAGGTACTTGCTGGCTTTAACATAAAGCTGTGTAGTGAGTAACTCAGATACTTTCATTTCAGCAGTTCATCACAATTCAGTGTTGTTTACAAATTTCCCCCTGTTGATTGTTCAAGAAATAAACCGAAAATCATTATAAGCAAATCCTATCCCATTTCAGGATCTAAAACTAGCACATATACTCAGTCTCCTAAACTTCTGTGGCACAAAAGTGGTTTCCCCACTCTAAAAACAAGCCTCTCTCACTCTCATTTCGGACACAAGAACAGCACAGGTCTTTAGCACACACATAATCATTGTTTTGCTTATCGTGATGGCTGTGCGGGGGTCAGGCAAATCCTTCGTTGGTACTGTCATAAACGTGAGAGGCACGTCAACCTCGACACGGAGAGCATAGGAGTAGCAGACGACACAACCCCCCGACCCCCGGAGTCTCCAAGGGGGACGAGAGTGATATGCAAAAAGCTCTCTGCTATAAAACCGCTGTTCATGTGATTAGAAACGCAGGTGGGAGGAACTAAGCCATTGTAATCTGAGTGCTCTGATTTCATCCAGCGCCGAGTTAATGGGAAGCGAATGTGAACGTGATCATTTTAGCTATTCCTGCATCTTTTGGCTCTAAAAATGGGGCAGAAAGCGGCCTAACATCTTTGGACTATGTCACAATATATATATATATACAGGTAAACCCACGTATAACGCGGTCCTCGTGGTCCACCGCAGACCACACGCACTTAGACACGGTCCACACGCACCTTCACAACCGCGGGACAGGAGATGGAAGCGGGTATGTCCATCACCGGTCACCGTTCCTTCCCTCGTCAAGACGTGACAGCCGCGTGACAGGAGATGGGCGGGGTTGTGTCTCCGGTCCCCTTCCCCTGTCAAGAGTCGACAATCCCCGCGGGGAAGGAGATGGGAGGCGGGGATTTCCCTCGTCCCTGCTTCTCCCCCTGTCACCTGCGTGACCTCCCTGGAAGTAGAATGGGAGCGGGGATTTCTGTCCCTCCGGTACCGCCCTTCCCCGTCGTCACCGCGCTGGAACAAGCCCAGGGGGAAGGAATGGGACGCTGAGCGCTCCCTTACCGCACCCGTCTTCCCCCCTTCAACGAATAACCCACCCTTCTATCCTCCACCACGGCTTGTCCCGCTGCTTGCTGTGGGAGGAGGGGGTGCGGAGTGTGTGGTGGTTGCGGTGCACACGCGCTTTCCTTCACTTTCTTTCCTCTTTTCCGACTCCCCCCCCCCCCTACCCCCCGTCTGTTGTGAGATATGGAGAGAGAGTGTTGTGTGTTATGTACAGGTAAACAGTATATGGGAGAGAACGGTGTGTGTTTATATGTGTGCTGTGTGGTGTTAAGTGTGTTAGGTGTGTAATAAGCTTTGAAAGTGTGGTTAAGTGTGTGTAAAGTGTGTTAATTGTGAAATTTGTTGTAAGTGTGTGAAGTGTTTATGTAAGTGATAAAGTGTTGAAGTGTGTTGTGGGTGGAAAGTGTTGTGTAAATGTGTAAAGGGTGTGTGTTTAAGGGTGTTGTAAGGATGTAGTGTTCAGGTTTGAAAGGGTGTAAGATTTGTGTATTTGGTGTAAAGTAGGTAAGGGTGTGTAAGTGTTGAAAGGTGTGTAAGTGTGTGTCAGTGGTGAGCAATGAGCAGTGGGTGGCTCATGTGCAGGGTGTGCAGTTGAGCAATGAGCAGTGTGTGCAGTGAGAGTGGGTGCATGTGCAGTGTGTGCATGAGGAGTGTGGCTGGTGCAGTTGAGCATGAGCAGAGGTTGCAGGCAGTGTGTCGTGCAAGAAGTTAGTGTGTGCTTAAGTGTGAAGAGCGTGTGATGCAGGTATGGAGAGCAATTAGCAGTGTTGATCAGTTGCGTGTGCATGTGTCAATAGAAGGTGTGTGCAGGTAGCTGTGAGTCAATGAGAAGTTGTAGGCAGTGTGCATGTGCGTGTCAGTGTGAAGCAACTGATGCAGTGTGTGTGCAGGGTACGAGTTTGGAGCAAGTGATTGCAGTGGTGGCAGTGAGAGTGTGTGCATGTTGCAGGTGATGCAAAGTGTGTGTGCAGTGAGAGTGTGTTGCTGTGTGCAGGCTGCAGTTATGAGCAAATGAGCAGGGTGGGTGCAGTGTGAAGTGTGTGCAGTGGTGGGAGCAATGAGCAGGTGGGGCAGTGTGTGCAGGTGTGTGCAGTATAAGCAATGAGCAGTTGTGTGTCAGCGTGCCAGTGGGTGCAGTGTGAGCATTATGGAGGCAGTGTGTGTTGACAGTTTGAGCAACATGAGCGTGTGGGCAGTGTGGCAGTGGTGAGCAATGAGGAAGATGTCGTGCAGTGAGAGTGGGTGCAGTGTGCAGGTGGGCAGTGAGGAGTGGGACAGTGTGCAGTAGAGCAATGAGCAGTGTGTGTGCAGTGTGACAGTGGTGTGCCGGGTGAGCAATGCGCAGTGTACGTGTGTGTGCAGTGTGAAGTGTTGGAAGTTATGAGCAATGAGCAGTGTGTGTGTATTATGTGGGAAAACGTGTGCAGTGTCGTGGAGTGTGAGAAGGAGCAGTGTGGTGCAGTGTGCAGTGTGAGCAATGGCAGTGTGTGATGCAGTGTGCAGGGTGTGCGTGAGGTGTGTGTGTTGCAGGTGTTAGCAGTGTGTGTGCAGTGTGCAGTGTGTGCAGTGTGAGCAATGAGCATTGTGTGTGCAGTGTGTGCAGTGAGAGTGTGAGAGTGTGTGCAGTGTGCCACAGGAAAACCGCGTTATAACCGAATCGCGGTATAACGAGGCGCGTTATAACGGGGTTTACCTGTATATATATATATAGACACACAAACAGGAAGTTCCTTAGTGAATGCACTAACAGCAATTTGTAATGTTGAAATGAACAAATTTAAAACCCATTTAATTGTAAATGATCTAAAATAGTTTTATACAGAAGGGTTTGGTATTAATATCCGTGACCAATCCATTAGACCACATACATATATAAAAGTATAGTATTTATTTTAATGCTTATTTAAATACTTCTTTCTTTTATGTACTATTTCGTCCATATACATAGGGGGCTATGCACTAAGCTCAATGGGTTTGCATTCTGATGTTCAAAAAAGCACGTCCGTTAAAAAGTGAGGCCGGGGACGTGATTCACTAAGGCCTTGAGCCCATTTTTTAACGTACGTGCTCAAAACACCCACAGCGTAAGTGTTGCTTTTTTTCCCCCCCCTGCTAGCGTACTTAACCTTCACGTACGCTAAATAAATACATTTGAATAATAGTGTACATGAGCAGGGGGTCTCTGGAGCTGAACAGCATTGTTTTCAGGTCTGAGGACCCCCTACTTCAGGAGATACAGGTCCCGTTATGGGGTGCCGTTATCCCTGCAGAATTTCAATGTCCCGGTCACGTGACGCGGACGCTTGAAAGTGCAGGGGATACCGGCACCCCATAACGGGGCCTTTATTTCCTGAAGTAGGGGGTCCTCGGACCTGAAACCAATGCGGTTCAGCTCCGGAGACCCCCTGCACATCTACACTATGAAACACATGTACATTAAAAAAATATTTAACAAACATCAATACACGCACCCCCCCCCCCCTCCGCCCTAACACATACAGTACAATAATGTGCAAAATTACTATTATCCAGATATGGATAATAGATTATTTGCCCATTATTAAACACTGTATTAGCATACCTAAATAAAGTAAATAAAAACAGTAGCCAGCTAATCCAATGAATACAAGCAGTAACAGCATCAACAATTAATTAATTAAACCATTAACCAATGAAACCAATTACTTCCTAAACCAACTCAAAATGAATAGTAACACTAACCAATCAAACCAATGAATTACTACAAAATTAATGAATGTAAACATTAAAAGACAAAGAAATAAATTCAAACAATATCTGAAATAACCATAAAACGCATTAGCTAACATAATACAACATTAACTACAAACGAACACCAATCACAAACATTTTATTAGCATTAAGCAGGAAAAAAACAAACAATCACATCCACATAAGAAATTGAAATTAAAAAAACCAACAGCAATAGCAAGCCACAAATACCCCCCAAATATTGTCATAATAATGTATTAATCTTTACCCTAAAGTGGTACAGATTAATATATTATCAGCCAATGTGCCTCCCCCAAAAAAATCAAAAAACACATCCAATGAAGATACCTGTAAAAAGAGACATTTACAAACATTCAATATATTACTTACCATTAGAAGCGGTGGCCCTCCGACTCCCGGGGTAACAGGAAGCTCACGTACCTTGAAGGCCTCGAACAGCATCCGATGCCATCCGCCATGAAGATCCGGATCAGGTACCCAAATCTTCTTTTTTCTTTCTTTAATCACCTTCTTCTACCTTCATCTGTCAATCCAAAAAAACCCCATGGTAAATCCCAACCGATGTTGTCTCGTCTTCTTGGGCTCAAATGAGGCGTCACGGCCTTAAATAGGGCTTGTGACGTCACATTTAGCCTCAAAATGGTTAACAGCCACCTGATTGGCTGTTCCAACCATGTTCCGACTTTAATTTTTTTTTTACATGACGTCACTTAAAGGGAATGATGCCAGCCAATCAGAATGGCTGTGCTTCATTTGCCTTCTAAGACGAAGTAAAGAAGCCGGCCATAAGTCGGCATTTCAGCCAATCAGATCGTGGGAACCAATTCCACACTCTGATTGGCTGAAATACCATGTGACGCTGGCCATCTTGGATTTAGTGAAGTCATCTTAAAGGCAAATGAAGCACAGCCATTCTGATTGGCTGGCATCATTCCCTTTAAGTGACGTCATGTAAAAAAAAAATTAAAGTCGGAACATGGTTGGAACAGCCAATCAGGTGGCTGTTAACCATTTTGAGGCTAAATGTGACGTCACAAGCCCTATTTAAGGCCGTGACGCCTCATTTGAGCCCAAGAAGACGACAAGACAACATCGGTTGGGATTTACCATGGGTTTTTTTTTGGATTGACAGATGAAGAAAGAAGATAAAGCAGATCAAGAAATGGTGACAGATGAAGATAGAAGAAGGTGATTAAAGAAAGAAAAAAGAAGATTTGGGTACCTGATCCGGATCTTCATGGCGGATGGCATCGGATGCTGTTGGAGGCCTTCAAGGTACGTGAGCTTCCTGTTACCCCGAGAGTCGGAGGGCCACCGCTTCTAATGGTAAGTAATATATTGAATGTTTGTAAATGTCTCTTTTTACAGGTTTCTTCATTGGATGTGTCTTTTGATTTTTTGGGGGAGGCACATTGACTGATAATATATTAATCTGTACCACTTTAGGGTACATATTAATACATTATTATGACAATATTTGGGGGGCATTTGTGGCTTGGTATTGCTGTTGGTTTTTATAATTTCAGTTTCTTATGTGGATGTGAGTGTTTGTTTTTTTCCTGCTTAATGCTAATAAAATGTTTGTGATTGGTGTTAATTTGTAGTTAATGTTGTATTATGTTAGCTAATGTGTTTTATGGTCATTTCAGATATTGTTTGAATTTATTTCTTTGTCTTTTAATGTTTACATTCATTAATGTTGTAGTAATTCATTGGTTTGATTGGTTAGTTTTACTATTCATTTTGAGTTGGTTTAGGAATTAATTGGTTTCATTGGTTAATGGTTTAATTAATTCATTGTTGATGTTGTTACTGCTTGTATTCATTGGATTAGCTGGCTACTGTTTTTATTTAGGTATGCTAATGCAGTGTTTAATAATGGGCAAATAATCTATTATCCATATCTGGATAATAGTTATTTTGCACATTATTGTATTGTATGTGTTAGGGGGGTGTATTTAGTTAGAAATAATGTTTAGTATTTTTGTAGGCACAACATTGGTACCGCAGGCCCGCGGGTACCCCGGGACTCCCGCGGGTCAGCCGGGGACACCCGCGCGACCCCCGGCCTCCCTCAGGGACCCCCGCTGGGTCATTTGGGGACATCCGCAGGCCTGTTGTATGGGTGTTGCGCATGCAAAAAATGTAAAGCAAGAAATTTTTCAAAGTCGAGCTTTTTTTGCATTTACCTTGAGCTGACGTGTTCTGTTGAACACAACTTTCGCGTGCGCTAAGGTTACGTAGCTTAGTACATCCCGCAGAAGGGCAAACAGGGTAACGAACAAGCAAAGTTGGACTTAGAAAAATTTCATGAAAAAGTCAGTTTTAGAGCACAAAGTGCCTGTTTGCGTGGCTTAGTGCATCGTGTTCAGCGCAACATCACGTTCTAAGAGCACTTTACTCTCTAAAAACGACTTAACGGAGCTTAGTGCATGATCCCCTTAGTCCCAAATTAATATTTAAGATACGTTATAGTTTCATTGGGAAATCAATATTGGCTTACAGCCTCACATAGAGCCTTTTAGTGATACTGTAACTAACTAGTGATAACTATCAAAATCTAGCAACCATCCTGTTCCAATTACATTTATATCATATAATATTTCAAGTTATACAACGTTCTCTCTGCAGTCAGCCTAGGGTAGGCAGTAAAGTTGTTCCATGAAAGGGATCAGAAAATAAAGGCTGAAATATTAACATTCTAATTGCCACACGTCTGTTACCAAAGGAATAACATTCCCCAGTTGTATATCTTGAAATATCATCTGATATAAATATAATTGGAACAGGATGGTTGATAGATTTTGATAGTTATAATAGTATCACTAAAAGGCTCTATATGAGGCTGTAACTAGATGCGGTCACTGAACCGCGCCTCTAGCCATAAAAACACGCTTGAGTGTGCCTATAACTAGAGCAACAATATCCGCAGAAAGCTTTAAACATCGTAACTGTTACCTGTTTTGACGAGGCAGGAATAATACTCTTCACTGTTCAGGACTATAGTGTTATATGAAATATACTGGAATATGAATGCCAATATAAGCCCAGCTACTTTAAAAGCGCATGGCCCCACAACACTAGAAGGTTAAGTGCTGGTTACATTATCTAAGCATGCTTAATCCAGCATCCTTTTTTTTAATATATTACGTTTTATGTACTGTATACCGTGAAATGTGGCTCTTTCACTGTATAGTGATTTTTTGCAAAGAGATAACATTTATTCTCTCTGGGTTTAAGTAAATAAACATTAACATCAAAAATTGATGTAATAAAGGTACAAACTATTGAGCCAATATTGATTACCCAATGAAACTATATCATATCGAAAATATTCATTTGGGACTAAGTATATGGACGAAATAGTACATAAAATAAAGAAGTATTTAAATAAGCATTAAAATATATGCTTTGCTTTTATATATGTATGTGGTCTAAGGGATTGGTCATGGATATTAATACCAAACCCTTCTGTATAAAACTATTTTAGATTATTTACCATTAAAAGGGTTTTAAATTTGTTCATTTCAACATTACAAATTGCTGTGAGTGCATTCACTAGGGAACTTTCTGTTTGTGTGTTTTTGTGTTAAAACCAGACATTGTGGCTGCATTAATAGAATAATATACTTAACCCATTTGTCTCTGCGAACTTGATATATTTTGAATACATACTGTACATTTATACCTATATACACACACACACAGCTTTTAGACAGAGGCTGGGATGACTAAAAGCTGTGTTTAAAACAGTATGCATTGGCTTGAGGATTTGCTTGTGTAATACGAGCTTAAGACAAAAGGTGGTACTGTGTGCTCATTTGCATGTCACTTCCCAGAATCCCTTGCTGCAGTGGAAACGCTGTGTGCTGGGCGATAATGGGGAAAGACAGGGTTGCAGACCTGTCTAAGACATGCAAATGAACATACAGTAATATTTACAGTTGCTATATATATATATAGCACATATGTTAGCCACAGAACGGTATCATCTATTTATTTTTTGATTATTGAAGCTCGGCTAACACGGTACTGATACCTCTACACACACATATATATATATATATATATATATATATATATTGCAGTTAGAGATCGCACAGTGCAGTTACTTGGGTGCTATGAGACAGGAAGACTTGTCACGCTGTAGAAAAGTGAAAATTTGTCACTCACAGGTCTGAATACATTTTAGTGCTTTATGTGTGAAACCATGATCAAAGTATCGGCCCTTTACTTATCAAAGTGTACTAAAAGCAGTGACATGTATAAGGGGTTACATCTGGGGGATTGGTGCCTTTTGTTCCCAAATACAACTATTTTATTTATTATGTAAACGGTGAGCTTAAACATGGGAGGGGTTTGTCTTCCTCGGGCTGTTCCATTTTGTGAGTTGTCACTTTGGGCTGTCTATGTATCAAGAGATGTGTGTCATGAAGCAGAGGCATAAAAAAAATAGCATTTTATTCTGTCTGAAACATGACATAAGTGTATTTTTACTGCGCTAGTAATATGAGCTAAAGAAAAGATGTTACCTGCCACCTTTAAAGTGACGGAGAAAATCAACGTAGAAAAATTGCAAGAAAAATAATGTAAGCCGCACATTTCGAATATATACACCTGTGCTAATAATGCAGATGTAACTCCGCCCTTACTCCTCCCACTTGCTCTAGAAATCTCTCATATCATCGCTGGCAGACGCAGCCGTACCCAAAAATGGCGCAACTTTGTGATGGAATTTGCCCTTTGAAACAGAAAGGATCCCTCTGTGTTCAACAACTCAGTGGTTTGCACAGTCAGTCGTTTCTCTAGCCCTCCCTTTATTTTTATTGGCTCTCTGATGGTTGGATTAGATTAAATAAACCAATTATCTTACTATATTGTTTACAGAATGATGTTTTTTCTCCCACTACATGAGAATTACCTGGTCACTGCACATTTGATTGATTTTTTTTCTTGTGGCTAATACCTTCAAGCTGCAGATCAAGCAATATCCTACATGTGTGTTTTTTTATATAAATCAGTTCTGTACTATGAGAAAATACTTGTAGCATTTAAAGAAACAAAAAAAAACAATTCTGAATGAGATTTAATGTATTATAATGTAACAATCATTTTTTTGTTTTTAAAACCATTTACAAAGTTGCATCCCCTTCCTCTTCTGAAACAGGCTCTGGCACACCCCTTTTTAAACCCTGCCCTCTCTCTAGCAGTGCACCAATTGTATCTAGTGACTACCTGGTAACATGATCTTCCCCAACAGAACTTTGCATCTTTGGGCCTCTTCTGCTGCACTGACAGCCATTTAGTGAACCCCCGAGCCGAATCTTCACCGATCGATCACAGGAGAACGGATCGATCGGCAACTTAGCTAATTACTTATCATTGTGTGGATTGTATTGATGCACATATTAAAAGCGGAAAAAACAGCAGCTTGGACAGCTACTTTAAATCGCTTTATTAAAAACAGTGCGGTGTATTTTCTTTAGAACTGTGAAAGAATGTAATGTTACAAAATGTATAATGTCATTTTTTTTTTACAGACAATAATTGCGGCTGGTGTGTCATATGGTTTCAATTTCAAAGAGCTATATAACGTCAATACTGTAGGAACAATCCAAAAAGGGTAAGAACCACAGTGTTTTTCAAGAATCTGAAAGTTTTTTTGTAACCCGCATTTATACCTATATCTATATATCTGTATATATATCTACTGTATATCAAATATTTTACTAGGAAAATAGACACTGTATTACTGTACCTCTCTTTTTCTAGTATTAATGTGTCTGTTTTTAACTGTACCTGAAACCATGGGGCTCCTGGGGTTTTATCCATGGTCTTCAGACCTCTGGGGACCAGCATGTTCTCAAAGTATTTAATTTCTTCTGAGCACAGCAGAATAAGGCTGAGGCCCCGGTATCTCCGCTGTAATGCGCGCCCGCGAGATTGGCGGCGCGTGCAGCCGATTACCTGGTCTGCAGCTCACTGCAGGAAGAGAGACCAGGGGGGCGTGGCGGGGGAGTGACGGGGTGCGGCCATGACGTCACCCGGCAGGTTCGCCCTCATTGGCTGAACCGCCAGGGGGCCTGCCGTATCGCTCGATGTGAGTCCTGCTCTCAATTCTATTGAGAGCAGGAGCAACTCTCGCCCCAGCGCTGCGGCCCCCCCTCGCAGCGGGCCCGGCGCCATTGAGGGGAGGGCTCTCGTCCGTGCAGCGTCCGCCACAGCGGACGCTGTAGTAGGCAGCGGGGGCAAGGCCTAAAACTGCAAATCTAGCTACAGTCACCAATAGAAAGTGGCAATGTCATATCTTGATGATGTTGCAGTTGTATCTTGACCGGTGAAGCATGTCAGACATTTTGTGGGATAACTGCAAAGATCTTGGGAACCTGGGTGCCCCTGGTTAGCGGCTTGGTTTAAAACAAAAAAAAAGAACACCCTGACTGTTTGCTTTAAAAGAATAAATTGCATAGATTTTAAAAAAAAATTGGTTTGGAGTTAACGGACTATCGAAAAGGAAAGAAATGCCTGAAAGTGATAACGTTTTAAGACCTTCTTTCATCCTTTAAAGGAGCAATCCAACCGGGCGATTTTTGTTTGCGATTTTTTTTAAACATAGGATTGAATCAGGGGGTCCCCGGAGCTGAACCTCCAGGCACTCCCTGTTCCAGAGATACAGACCTCCAAAGGGGGTTCCGGTATCTCCTGCCATTTTAAAGCTCCCGCGTCACATGGGACAATAGGAGGCCGCACCGGATGACGTCACGGCTTCCTATTGGTCCGCAGGGCATGTGAGCTTTGAAGAGCGGCCATGGCGTGATATCTGCTCGCAGAACGGCTTCCAGCACCCCCTTGGATTGACTCTCTATCAAGGAAAATTGGTTTTAGGAGGAGATTTACTAAGCTCTGAAATGGTACATCATACCGCAATCTGGTGTTAACTGCCATTTGCTTGGTATGAATGGTAGTGAACACCAAAACAGGGCAAGATACTCCCCTTCAGTGCTTATTGATTCTCCCCATACAATAAACACAGTATTGTACAGTATTCATTTTATTCACCTTAATATGTCACTGATCACATTACTGTGGTGTAGATTTAAACTTCCTACATTGTAACAGAAGTTATATAAACCGAATACTTACATGTATGTATTTCTTTATTTATATAGCGCCATTAGTGTACATACATGTTACTCATTCATAGCAGTCTGTGGTTTTTAGTGACACTAAATATAATTTTTCCTCTGCACAGATACCAACCCCCTATGGCACCGAGCATTTCAGTTTTTCAAGCCTGTATACCCAATGCCTTCTCTATTGCCATTGTTGGGTTTGCTGTTGCTTTTTCTGTTGCTAAAGTTTATTCAATCAAGCATAATTATAATATTAATGGCAACCAGGTAAGCTACCTATTTATTTTTACTAAACAAAAGTTGAGCAAAAGTTTGAGACTTTGTCACTGTCAATTATTGATACAATTGAATTGAGACAAGCTTCTTCTATTAAAAAAAGCACCCTAACAGTCTCTAAAAAAAGTAAATATAACAGACATACTGTAGCAATGTGACATTTGTATACCTGCTCACCAACTCAACAGAAACAGTGTGATAATGATGAAACCTCCCCAGCCAAATGCTGCTTCCTGGGCTTATAAATAGCCATCTTGGCTAATGTCAGGAGTTTGAAGCGTTAATTAATTTTTTCCCAGTGTCCTGCAGTGGATTTGTCACATTGATCTCTTGTGCAAGATGTTGCATGCAATGAGAAATAGAGACAAACATAGATCAACACCTCAAATCAAAATACTTGTGTTGAAATACAATATAGTGCGCTTGTCTGTATGTGTAAATTCTTAATAGAACAGGTGCTTATTGAAAGAGTGCTTGCACTGGTGAAAAAATGTGAACAATTGAAAAGCAGTGGCAATGTTCTCAATGGGATATATATATATTATTGGGGAATATGTTTATACACTGTGGGATGATAAATAGGCAGATGGGCAAAATGTGATGTGATACAAAATACATTATTTTTACAAATGTCACACCGTGTTTGTCTGTTACAGGAATTAATTGCATTTGGACTAAGTAATGTTGTATGCGGCTCATTTAGAGGATTTGCTGCAAGTACATCTTTATCAAGGTCAGCAGTACAAGAAAGCACAGGAGGGAAAACTCAGGTATCAAAGTACTGCAAATGAAAACAGACATTTATGGTTGATTCCTGTCTTGGAAAAATATATAGTGTACTAAGATGGCCCTTTTTTTTAGGTCCCTGAAAGACATAATTGGAGATAACCAATAAATACAGCTGCTACAGTAGGCCGTCAAAGTCATGTGACAGTTTCTAAACATCAATAGGTAAACAGCTTAGCAAAAAGGGTGAAGACTTTTCTACTAAGCAGCACTATGGGGTGGATACAACATTATGGGGGTTATGCACTAAGCAGTAATAAGTGCTTTAAAGTGAGATAAAAAGCCATTATAGCATGATATTGCCTGCTGTGAGATTCATAAAGCAGTGATAAGTCTTTTAAGTGAGATAAATGCCTTTATAGGGGGTTATTCACTAAGCAGTGATAAGTGGGTTTACTGGGTGCTATGCAAGAAGCAGTGATAAGTGCTTTTAAGTGAGATAACTGCCTTTATAGCGTGATACTGCCTGCTGTGAGATTCACAAAGCAGTGATAACAGTGCAGTAACCTGCTATAATGGCTACTTAAAAGCACTTATCACTGCTTTGTGAATCTCACAGAAAGCAGTGTCGCGCTATAAAGGCATTTATCTCACTTAAAAGATTTATCACTGCTTTGTGAATCTCACAGAAGGCAGTATCACGCTATAATGGCTTTTTATCTCACTTAGAAGCACTTATCACTGCTTAGTGCATAACCCCCATAGTGTGATACTGTCTGCTGTGAGTTTCACAAAGCAGTGATAAGTGCTTTAAAGTGGGGGAAAAAAGCCATTATAGCGCGATACTGCACTGTTATCACTGCTTTGTGAATCTCACAACAGGCAGTATTACCCTATAAAGGCATGTATCTCACTTAAAAGCACTTATCACTGCTTTGTGCATAGCACCCAGAAAACCCACTTATCACTGCTTAGTGCATAACCCCCATAGTCAACAGGACAGATTTCATAATGGACTCTACATATGAAAGGGCTCTTTGGTAAACAAAAAGAAACGTTTTGCATTTTAGAAAGGAAAAGTCACAAAGTGTATAGTATAAAAGTGATTAAAAAAAGACCCCTTCATTGTTTGAACTTAAGAGCAAGACATCCAGACTTGAAAATACAAACCCTATCCTATGTATACCCGTATCATAACTGATAAACAATGTTAAACGACATAAAATCAATAAAATACAAAATCACATGATCTTATTTGTTCTTAATCTTGGTGAAATATAAACTCTAAAACCATATTTTGCATATTGCCTCAGGTTGCAGGGATCATATCAGCTGTAGTCGTTTTGATAGTGACATTGGCTATTGGATATCTCTTGGAGCCATTACAAAAGGTATTATTGGTTACTGTAATATATCATTTCATATTGTTAATTGGATACTACCAATGTTAAAAGTGTCATAAAAATGCATTTGTAATGTACCTGAGTTAACGAAATTGTAAATATGTTAAGTATTGGGGCAAAGATTTTTGAACCATGTTTTAGAAAGATTTATACATTGCTTATGCTATAAAACCGGTAAGATAAATTGAGGGCTGTTTAAATGTGGTGTTTATTTGCACTAGTGTAGGCCCATTTTTGCAGCAAGTAAACTCATGTAGAAAAAACTCTGAGTGTACAGTATCTAAAATACATTTCATTTGTTAAAAGGAAAATATAACTGTCCTTTTGTAAATAAAAAGCAATGGTACCCTGAAATTGTTAATAATAAAAGAAGTGACGGTACTCCATACTCCGTACTACCATCACACTTCAACCTATTGTTTGGAAACAAGTAGACCAGTATGACTCACTCAGTATGTATGGAAATACTGTAGGTAACCTCTTGTTTCTGTCAAGTTATACATTGTGTCAAGGAGCAGTCGCATATAGCAAGTGGGTAAAAAATAAGCAACTTATTAGTGAAATTGGCTTCTTTAGAAAGATTCATCACAATTCAATTAAAGTTACAGCTTATTAAAAACAAATGTTTTCATTTTTCTCCAAGTCCGCTGAATTCAAACATACCAGTTACATGCAACTTATCATTAGACAACAATTCACCTCAAGTTTTCAGGACCAACAGTCATTGCCAAAGACACTTCATAGAGATACAGTAGTAAAAATAACCCAAAGCTTTTAGTTACCATAGAGAAGATATATATATATATATATATATATATATATATATATATATATATATATACACACAGCCATCTATCTGAGACTCTCCCAGCCAACCACCACGTCTAAGGCCCCTGACATACAGTAGTGCAGGCGTGCGCAGCAGTGATGTATGGACTTTGATTTTCGCTCGATGGGGAGGCGTGGCCGTGAGTTCACCAGGCTGGTTCGCCCTGATTGGTTGAAACGCCCACATGATGCGGCCCACGTGATGAAATGCTGCTGCGCCGTCGCACACACTATGGCCGGCCTCATAGAGGTGCTGCATGTTGTTTGCACCATGGCTGCGGCCTAAGCTCTTTCAAAACTAAGGCTGCCTCACATTTTAATTCAGTCTGTAACTGTTACATATGCCTATAATATATATATTATCTCTTACTGTGCATGCAATGGGGGTCATGCACTAAGCAGTGATAAGTGCTTTTAAGTGAGATAAAAAGCCATTATAGCGGGATATTGCCTGCTGGGAGATTCACAAAACAGTGATAAGTCTTTTAAGTGAGATAAATGCCTTTATAGCGTGATACTGTCTGCTATGAGATTCACAAAGCAGTGATAAGTGCTTTTAAGTGGGAAAAAATGCCATTATAGCACGATACTGCAGTGTTATCACTGCTTTGTGATTCTCACAACAGGCAGTATCACGCTATAAAGGCATGTATCTCACTTAAAAGCACTTATCACTGCTTTGTGCATAGCACCCAGAAAACCCACTTATCACTTCTTAGTGCATGACCACCAATGTCTGTAAATATAATGTATAACCCTGTTCACCTCATGTAACCATGTATCTGTTATCATAATTCTGTGCTCAGTATATACATGAAAACGAGAGGTAACTCTCAATGTATTACTTCCTGGTAAAACATTTTATAAATACATTTCTTTAAAGGTTTAGAAATGGGGCGATATTTAAGTAATAATCCCAGAAGAACAGGGCATTACTGGCCAATAATGCCCTGGCATTATTATTAACTTCGCCTCGGGCCTTCAACTCTTCCAGCCAGGGCATTATTGACCAGTAATGCCCTGTTCTTCGGGGATTATTACTTAATTAAACTATGAAATAATTGTTGGATTTGCATTCATTAGGGAGGTTTATTATGGAAGATTCATTTAATTTTTCATTTCAGTCTGTTCTAGCAGCCATAATTATCATCAATTTAAAGGGAATGCTGATGAAGTTTAATGAAATTCCAACTTTGTTCCGGAGTGATAAATTTGATTGTGTAAGTACAAAAACGTTTGTGTCAATAGCTCAGCTATACCCCCTTTAATTTCTGGGGTACCAGCAACACAATGTGCAATGCAAGGGGGTATATTAGAAATGCGGCTACATTAGAAATCTACTTACGGTAGATTCAGAACAATATATTTTTCTTACCTTATGAGGTCATCTGTGATAACACCCAACATTAAACCATTCAGAAGACATAATGATTTGCTAAACATTGTTCACGGCCGTTTTCACAACATTGTCCTCTAGAAGACCTTGTTTTTGAATTTCTAACAACACAATGAGCTACCAAGTGTGCAAAGTGTATGAATTTCTCTTACCAGGAAGGGCCCGAGACAGCAAGAAAAGGCTTCTGATATACCGGTCCCTATTTAGTAAAGGCACATTTTGAAATGGCTACTAGTCAATTTATTCCCCCTTACCCCCTGCTCTATTAAATGACTATTCAGCCAAATTTATCACCACCCATGTCCCCAGCGATATTTGGTTTCATGCATGTTTGTAGTCCATCCATCTCTTTTGTTGCATCCCAGGACATACCTGAAAATGAGATTAATACCTCAAAGTACTTTTTCTGGTAAAATATAGTTTTAAAGAAAAAAGAAAAGAGTGCATTGCGTAAAAAAACTGAATTCCTCCTCAAAAATCATTAGTGAATAGCTACAGTACATATGTTGGTACGTCATAAATACATGGTCTTCCCACTTCTTATTTCTGTGCGTGGTGGCGTCCTTTTCATACATATGAAGGCATTCGGCATTGTTTGCATCTACTTGTATTTGTCTTTTACTCCAAGAAAAAATTGACTGACAATTTCGATGCATTTTTTGGCGCAAAATTGGAGCATCTTTGCAATTTTTTAATACATATTTGTCAGTGGCGCACGTATGCAACCTCCAGATGTCTCCTCTATCTCCACCCCCTAGCACATGTTTTGGTTCAAGTTGACCCCAAATCAGTATTATACATTGGCACACAAAGATGAATTCATTACTCTTCTTTTACAAAAATAGCTTTTAGCGATGCTTTACACATAGCCCCCATTGTGTAACTAAATAATGCAGTAATAAAAAATAAAAAATGTTTTTTTTTTCTTATTATTTCTAAATAGTGAATCTAAAATGTTAAATGACATCTTAATATATATACTGCTCAGAATCTGGATTGACTGACTTGTTTCTGTTCTTCACAGTTAGTATGGGTTCTGACATTTATAGCTTCAGTTATTCTTGGATTGGACCTGGGGCTTGCAGTTGGTGTCGGAATTGAGCTTCTGACTGTGGTGTTCCGGGTGCAGTTGTGAGTAAATATCTGCAATATTGAATTGACCTGAATTGGAAGATCTGATGTAATTTGTAATTTATTGATTACCAAAATGATCTAGATTTCTGTTTTGATTCACTATGACCATTGCTATCACTCCAAATAGCTATCTTGTAATAGTAGGCCATGAAACATTGTAATGGATAAACAAGAATTTTAATGGATGTAACGGTGTAGACACAGTAGTTTTGGAAACCTCACAGGTCTATTCTTCTTGTGTATGGGACAATAAACATCTCCAGGACCAGTATGGGTACTATATTTTGGGGAAAAGAAAACCCAACATATTAATAGTTTTAAATAAGCAGTTCAGCAAACCTCACATAAAAGGTAAGATAGAAATTGAAAAAAGGTTTATTAGATAGTCCTATACAGTTATAGAAAACCTATAGGGAAGGGTAGGGTGTTGGGAAATGCTCTTGCATTTGCCTAATGGTAAAAGTATAGGTGCATTCAAGGCAATATGTAAACAAATTGAAGGACAGGTCCCCTCTTTGACTGCACTCGATACTAGTGTAAGAATAGGATACATTTGTGGAATATAAAACTTAACCTTTACTTAAAGGTATATTTAAAATAAATGGGGATTGTAGACCAAAACCAATCAACCACAAACACTAATACATTTTAAACAAACACAAAAAAGCACTAAGCATACAAAACAGTGTATCTTATGAGTAACAACTGGGCTTATGTCTATAATGTAGCAAGTAGGTACTAGAGGACATGGGTAAAATGTTTCCTGTGTATTAATACCGGATAGACACTGTAGCATTAAAGCTGGCAACTAATCATACTTACTGTCAAACTGATGGCTACTGTAAATAACCACCACATACTGTATGGTATATTTCCAGGTAAATAGCAAAATAGTATACTAAATGCAACAGGATTAATATGTAAGCACCATTATCCTGAGTAAATAACAACATTATTTACTGAATGCCACAGTTTATAATAAGAAAGGCTGCATTAAAGTTGGGGCTTTTTGTAGTGCTTTCTGTGATTAAGAAGTTTATTTATGGAGTGAAAAAAAGAGGGTGAAAGTGCGCTACTAGAAATCAACCTAAATATTAATCACACAAAACCCAAGTGAAATGGTGAAAAAACAATTGGTTGATATATTCAAATTACATGATCCTAATCGTAGAGAGCGTCTGCAGCTTTAGGGGCAGGGGTGGCTCAAACACCCCTTGGACTATAACAGAAAAAAACACAAAAAAACAGCGCAAAGCGCTCATAGTGCATTAAATAAAATATTATTAAATCAACACAATACACGGTAGGTAATCTGCGTACATCAAAAAGGATTTATACCAGCATGTCAAGGGATATCGTTACCCAAGCGCCAACCAGCAGGACCAGGTCTCTCCAGCAAGGTGTCATCTGGTGTACCCACAGGTAAGGTAGGCCAAGGTCGTCACACTAATGCCCAAGGATAGTACCCAAGGATATGTCCGAGGAATGGCTGCTCGTTTGAATGTCCCAAGAGGTGCAGATGTGATGCTGGTGAATCAAAAGGGAGCCCTTTCGTGAAGGTGGTGTAAAAACTTAGGTGCTCTGCGGATAAGCCTCCCGTCGTTACACAGTCCGGCTGTCCGTGACGTCACCACGCTGCGACTCAGTATGTCGTAGTCTGCGCGCCCCGGTTCTTCCAGGTCTCGGGTCCCGGCAGTAACAGAGAGGAACGGGATGTCCTTAGATCACAAAGATCTTAGAATAGTGGTTAGAATAGTGGTGTCTTTCCTTAGTGGAAGTACACACATCTTTATCCTCCCTAATGTGACTAAATATTCTGGTTTAGACACCTCCTGATAGTGGGGAACATGCTGTTTGAAGTTATAATAGTACATGAGACACCTGATGTTTGCCCCTGTCAGTATTTACACCTTTACAATTCTCTAAGAGGCAGCAGACTCTGACATATTGTTTCATCGGTATAATACTGCAACAAGAGCCGTGTTTGGACTAACACTCCATTTAAAAATAAAATGTTTTAATCACAGAAAGCACTACGAAAACACCACATTTAATGCAGCCTTTTTTCTTATAAGACCACACCTTGAATATGGAATACAGTTTTGGGCACTATGCCATAAACATATATTATGGAACTAGAAAAAAGCACAGAGAAGAGACATCAAATAAAATCAGATTTTCCATCTCCTTTATTTATGAGGAGAGGCTAGCTAAATTAGATTTGTTTACATTAGAAACAACATGATTAAGAGGGGATATGATAACTATATACAAATATACTCGGGGACGACGACAATACAAGGAGCTTTCCAAAGAACAATTCATCCCAAGGGCAGTACTATGGACATAGGGTTATTCCTTAAGATTATAGGAAAGGAGATTTCATTAGCAACAAAGGAAAGGGTTCTTTAAAGTAGGGCAGGAATTCATTACCCATGGAGACTGTGATGGCAGAGACAACAGATATCGTCAAAAAAAGGTTGAACATCTTTTTAGAAAGGAAAGGTATACAGGGTTATTCCAAATAAGTAAACATGGGAAGGATGTTTGTCCAAGGAGAAATCTGCCATTATTGGAGTCAGGAAGGAATTAATTTTTTTCCCCATATGAGACATCATGGAAAAATGTTTCACTGGATGGTTTTGTTTGCCTTCCTCTGGATGAAAATACTCTAAATATAATTATAGGATAAAGTATGAGTCATCTAAATTTAGCACAGGTTGAACTCGATGGACTTATACAGGCATACCCCGTTTTAAGTACACCCGTTTTCCGTACACTCACAAGTACGTACATTTTTTTATTGCACCTTACCCCCTGTGTACGTACGCGTGCTTCGCGAGTACGGACAATAGGGGGCGGTGTGCGCATGCTGCTGCGGTGTGCTCTCTCTTCCTCTCCCCGGCTCCTCCCCCAGCTCTTCATTTCCCTGGCTCATCCTCTAGCCGGCTCTTCTGATCACACCCCCTCTCCCGGGCTCTTCCGATCACCCCCCCACCCTCCCCGGCTCTTCCGATCACCCCCCCCTTTCCCCGGCTTTTCCGATCACCCCCCCTCTCCCCGGCTCTTCCGATCACCCCCCCTTTCCACGACTCTTCCGATCACCCCCCCTCTCCCGGCTCTTCCAATCACCCCCTAGCTCTTCCGATCACACCCCCGGCTCCTCCAATCACCCCCTCGAGCCCGCTCAGAGCCGCGCTCTAGCGTGCGTGTGCCGCCGCTTACTGCCATGCTTCCGCCACCCGCAACCTGCATGCTGCTTGAGGTAGGGGAAGAAAGGGGGAGGGACATGCAGGTGGTGTGTGTTATGTGAGGGACATGGGGGTGTGTGTGATGTGAGGGACATGGGGGGAGGTGATGTGAGAGACATGGGGGTTGGGGTGATGTGAGGGACATAGGGGGGTGATGTGAGGGACATGGGGGGGGGGTGATGTGAGGAAAGATGGGGGGGGGGGTGATGTGAGGGACATGCAGGGTGTCGGGGTGATGTGAGGGACATGCAGGGAGGGGTGATGTGAGGGACATGCAGGTTGTGGGGTGATGTGGGAGGGACATGAAGGGCGGGGGTGAGTGAGGGACATGCAGGGGGATGTGAGGGAATGCGGGGGGGGGGGGTGATGTGGAAGGACAGCAGGGGGGGGGGGGTGTGAGGGAGATGTGGGGGTGATGTGCAGGACATGCAGATTGTGGGTGCTGTGGGGACATGCAGGTTGTGGGGGTTGATGTGAGGGACATGCAAGCGTGGTGGGTGATGTGAGGGACATGAAGGGGGGGATGATGTGCAGGGACATGCAGGGGGGCTTTGGTGTGAGATGTGAGGACTGCAGGGGGGGGGTTTAGTGAGGGACATGAGGGAGGGATGATATGAGTGAGATGCAGGGTGTGCTGGAGAGATATGATTGATGATTTTTACCCGTGCGGCCCGATTTTTAAAAAAAATATGTATGGGGGGGGGGGGGGGGGGTCTTTTAAAAATGTATTGAGGCGGTGTGGGTCTTTTAAAAATGTATTAAGGCGGTGGGGGTCTTTTAAAAATGTATTGAGGCGGTGGGGGTCTTTTAAAAATGTATTGGCGGGGGCATTTTTAATATGTATTGGCGGGGTGGAGTTACATGTATATAGAGGGATGTTTTTTTTGGTATGTATTTTGTGGGGACACTAGTAAGAAAAAATCAGCTGACATTAAAGATTTTCTTTCTATAAATCCTACTGTATTTATTTTGGTTACAAATGCATGTATATGATGTTTGCAGTACAGTACATGCATCGTAAAGTGGAAAAAAAGTAGTGCTTCACTTTAAGTACATTTTCACTTTACATACATGCTCCGGTCCCATTGCGTACGTTAATGCGAGGTATGCCTGTATCTTTTTTTCAACTTCATCTACTATGTAACTATGTAACTTATCTACTCCAAAGTACTTCTTCTAGCCTGTATATCAACAATTTTCTCATGTACTAAGTGATTAGTACAGTGCATGTAACGTTATCCTGTTTTTATTTATTTATTTTATTTACATCTCAATAATATAACTAAATATTTTTTTTATTTCAAATATTTTTTATTGGGTTTTCACGAAAGGTTCGGCCCTCTAGCTCGGATTCCTCACCCCCTCCCCCAACCCAAAAAAAACCTTGCGAGCCAAACTCCAGGCCAGTGAGGCAATAGAGCAGTGCCAGGACTAATCTGACCAGATCCAAAGAGATTGCCCGGCTCCGGCCGGCATCCGGCATCCTGAAGAGCCTCCACACCAAACTGAAAGATGAAAAGGCTGGATCAGAGACCCCACTCTGCTCCCCCGAAACGTCCGACGGGTCGGGGTCTGATGGATAGTCCAAACTTCATTGTGGAAGGTCTACGACAATCGTCCCTCTCCCTGCTGGTTCTTCAAATTCAAAGCTTGCAGCCACATCGCTTCGGTATGCCGACCTCATCTGAGACTCTGGGGGGCAGCAAGCATTTGAGGGCCTACATCCTAGAATATCCACAGGGGGGGGGGGGGGGGGAGGAGGAGTAGGTGGAGAGGCGCGCAGCAGGCCAAGATTCTTATTTGATGGGGAAAATCTTCTTTCGGGCTGCAGGCAACTTGGATGGTAGGGGGGAAATATTTCTTGGTGGGTCTGGGCTCCCTTTCATCACTCACCAGTTCTGGCAGGATTTTGGCTTGCTAGTCTCTCTGAAGCCCGAGGACGATCCACATTGAGGCCAGTCTTTTGGGGATCCTTCTTGCTTGTAGGAACGGATAAGCCCAGGGATCTAAGAAACAGTCCAGTTTCCTCTGGGTACCTGATGGACATCTATTTTCCATTTTTTATCACCACCAGCTTAAATGGAAACCCCCACCAATAGCGGATACCTTTTATCTTTCAATAGTAGAGTGAGGGGCCTCGGCATACGCCGTCTGGTTATTGTGACTTTAGACAAGTCATTAAAGATTTGGAGAGATTCGTTTTCGAACAGGATATCTCCTTTTTGTCTGCTGGCTGACATAATCCTATTTTCTTGGTCTTCTAGCCCGTCCTTTAGGGAATTAATCTCATAGCCCAGCCGCATTATTTCATCCTCCACTGTTGATTGAAGCTGAAAGTCCTTCTCCATTTTGGTTTCTAACTCCTCTGTTCTCTGGGACTGGGGGTTCATTTCTGTTTTGAGTCCGCTAATAGCGTTTTCAAGTTGTCCTGGAATCCTTGTCGCATTCTTACGAAGAGGGCCTCCATATAATCTTTATTCAGCTCTCCTCCCTCCGTATCTAGATGCGGCTGTTCACGGTCTTTGTCGGGAGCCGCACGTGTTCCGCCGCCATCTTGGATTTCTGTACTCGGCCCCGCGGAGTGCTGAGTTCCCCCAAAATAAAGCTGAGTTCCCCCAAAATAAAGGGGTACATCATGGGTTGTTTGTATTTTTAAGTTTCCCACCCATTGCTGGACCTTCTGGGCGACAGTCGTGCCCAAAAAGTTAGAAAACTGAATCGGAAAAAGCTTTCTTTATCTAGGTGTTGCAAGAGGGTCTCGTCCCTTCCTAGCCGACCACCCCCTGTGACGTCACCGGATGTCTCCATAACTACTGTAAATATTTTTACAAATGAAAGTACAACTTTTTTTTTAGAAGTCAGCAAATGAAGGGAGTTGAATAAAATGTTGTATACATGAACTTCTCACAATACCAGCTGGTTTATATGTTCTGCTGACTAAAATAAGATGGACTTTTCTATGGTCAACGTTGATACAGGATGTCATCTCAGTGATCACACATTCCCTGTTTTCTTTCCTAGGGCTAATGGTACAATACCATTTTGGGCTAATTCACAGTGGAAAAATAATTACTCTTTTGTTTCTCTCATGGCCATATTTATTAAGAAGTGCTAAGCTGCTTGAACAGGCGACAAGGTATTTTACTTGCCCTAAAATGTATTTTGGATTAGGATCACTTACGAAATATGGCCCTAAATCTCATTCTGAGATCTGAGTCACAGTACGGCCCATTCAAATGAAAGGTAGAATTTAAAATAAACTTGTTTTCTATAGGATAATACAATTTGTAATTTAAAAGGAACATTAAATGACTACATTTCTATTCTTACAGCCCACACTTCACTGTGATAGCTAATGTTGGAAGAACGGACATCTACAAAAATAAAAAAGACTACCAAGATGTAAGTAGAATTATCTATGATTTCAATTTTACAGCAGTATGAAAGTGTACAGTATGTATATGTCTCATCACATATTTTAATGTGCATAGATTTATGAGCCCGAGGGAGTGAAGATTTTCAGATGTCCGTCTCCCGTCTTTTTCGCTAATATTGATTTCTTCAAGGATAAACTTATAGCTGCCGTAAGTATTTGCTTGTATTTAGTCTAACTTAAATATTTAGTGATATAAATACTAAGCGAAATATAATGTACTCACAAGCGGATAATGCATAATAATTTTGAATACTCTCTTGCAGGCTGGGTTTAATCCGCTGTGGGTGTTACGGAAGCGCAATAAGGCTCTAAGAAAAATCAAGAAGTTATTGAAGAAAGGAGAGCTGCATGTGACCTCTGTAAGTCGCTCACAATGAATCGCAGCTTTTGTACAGAATTAGCTAAAAGACAAAGGAAATAAAGAACAGAACAATTATTTATATTGCAAAAAACATCAACAGTATGATTTAAAGTTGTTTTGGGAATTACTTTTTCTACTTAAATGGGCAATACCTCAGCGAATTAAAGTGAACTAATTCTTGTGACATATCTAAGGGGTCTCATCTATGTAATTAATATAATTTTTACCCAAATCTGTCACCTATAAGTACTGTTAATTAATTTCTGTAAGTGAGACTTGGGAGGGGTTTGATTTCCTTTGGCTACTCATTTGTGTGATGTCACTGTGTGGTCAGCGAGTGCTTCTACAGCCAGTGCCTTAGTCATTCTCTGATAAGGGCAGGTGGGATAAGGGTAAAGAAAACACTTCCCCATTCAGAGGCCCCTAAGAAATTCAACTGGCTGACTAAGTGCAATTGCACCTATAAGTAGAATGGCCATATTTTTCCCTGGACAAATTTCACGCATGTGCAAATGGCAAGCACCCACCATGCATGCACGAATGGCAAGCGCTGACCACGCATGAGCCAACAGCAAGAACCCACCACGCATTTGTGAACGGAAAGCTGCCACTACGCATGTGCGTACGCCAAGCTGCCACTAGGCATGTGCGTACGCCAGGCTGCCACTAGGTATGTGTGTACGCCAAGCTGCCACTACGCATGTGCGAACGGCAAGCACCCACCGCACATGTGCGAATGGCAAGAGCCCATCGCGAATGCACAGGAGTGGCTGGCAAGTGTGCATCACACGTGTGACTGGCAAGCACCAGCTGTGCATGTGCGATGGGTACTTGCTAGTCACGCATACGCAATCGGCACTTGCCAGCAGCTCGTGGGCATGTGTGATGGGTGCTTGCCGGCCATGCATGTGTGGTCGGCACTTGCGCAAATGACAAAAAAACGGACATTTAAAAGAAAAGTCAGGACCCGGGATGAAGACCAAAAGACAGCGCCTCTCCCGTCTAAACCAGGACATCTAGTCACCTACCAATAAGATGATTTATTTTCTTGTACTTTCATGTGTATAATTTGCACAAATTCTACTCAGAATATGAATAGAGGACATATCTTCCTTTTTAACATTTCATTCTGCAGAATGGTTCGATCTGTACTTCCTATAACTATAAAGATTCTGATGATGAAGAACTAGACAATAACAGAATAGAAGAGCTGGACCAGCCCACTGACACTGCTGACCTTCCCATTAACATAGACTGGAATGCAGAACTTCCACATAATATCATGGTTCCAAGAATTGACATCCACAGTTTGATTCTTGATTTTGGAGCCGTATCATTCCTTGATATTTCTGGGATGAAAGGTCTGAAAGGGGTAAGCATTTATTATATGGTCATCCTTGCTTTCTGAAATGAAGATAAGGGTTTTGTATCTTTTGTACAGTATCTTTTTAACCTTTGAATGCTGATAACAAATTGCAACTAAGCAGTAAAGATTAAAATAATTGAAGGAGGGGATTTGCAATTGCTGGGGAGAAGAGTGGAGCTGTGTGATTAACACCATATTGTAAGCACTTGAATTAAAGATATTTGCTTTATTATTCAGTCAGTCCATTGAAAAGAATGACAAATGGGGGCAATGGTTTTGCTCCAAAGTGGCAAATGTTGTGCAATTCTACAGCAAAAAATTGCCCCAAATGTATCAAAGAAAAAATACTGTTAATTATATTTGGTTTATATTTGGGTATTTTTTGTTTTTATCCCTGGCGCAATGTTGTGCCCCATACAGTAATTGCACCACTTCTTTCTTAATACAAATGGGCCATAGAATTCAAGACATTATTTTACCAAAGGTTCGTTACACCCAAATAGACTATTCACAAAGAAGTGTCAGCAAACAAAATGTGTTAGATGGAAATGTGTAAATAGTCTTTATTCATAGAAATGCCCACTTGTTGAAATCACGTGCCATTCTCTACTCGATGTGACTAACACAATTCACATTTATGATTGAATTCTACAGATGTTATATGCAACAATCACTGATATTACATGACATATTTGAAGGTGTATATAGTACAATAATGTTTCCATTCCCAGCTATTTAGGAGGTCTGAATTGAAGATAGAACCTCTGTTTCCTTTACTTGATCAATAAACTCTGATTTATTTTGCTTTCTTCTCAATGCATGCTATTTACACTATTTGGACCTTCTGGAACTCAGTAGAAATAATTCACCTCTTCTCAAGTATTTATTCTTTACATGTTCTAGAATTCACTGGCTCAAGCTTACAAAATCCACCTGATTATATATATATATATATATATATATATATATATATAACGCTATTCTCTACTAGTTGGGGCTATATTTTCATGCTTGGTCACTTGAAAGATCCCCTGTATCAGTACTTAAAAGCCTATCCATAAAAGCCAATGTCATCTCCTGTCTTCAATCCTGAGCTGGTTGAAGCTATTCTTGAAATCAACACTTTAAAGGGAAGATTCTGCCAGTCCATGATTTTAACATCAGCCATACTAATTTGCAAACTTGCCTTGAATAAATATTTCATGGTGTTCAGGCGAGACCACATGTACATCTATTATCTAGGTGAAGTCAGATCATACTGTAATCATTGTTTATTTATAACTGCCTATGAAACAATGTTTTTACCTTTACAGATTTTAAAAGAATTCATCAAAGTGGAAGTTGACACATACATTGTTGGTGTTGACAGTGAGTCCCATTTCTATTTTCTAAACAAAATTGATTAATAACTAGAATTTCAATGCATTGAACATTAACAAAAACTGAGAGCCTCACTGTGTATTTTTTTTTTTTTTTACATTTCTTTTCAACGATTCTAAGGCTGCACTTATAGCGATGGCGACAGTGACGTTGCGTCAAAACAATTGCATTGTCGCCATCATGTATGCGTATAGTAAGCGTGACGCGACGGCGCTACGGCTTGGTCGCGATCGCTGGAAATCATCTCAATTTTATTTTTCCAGCGATCGCAGCCTGACATCACCGTCGCTATAAGCGTAGTTTAAGATTACTCGAATTACTGTACTTACTCTGTCTTTTGTCATGTATTGTTACTTAACTGAAAGTACAAACAAGGGAGAGACCCAAATGGTATTATATGGGAAGTAGGCAATACTCAATACTAATACCGTCTATTTGCTTAAAAAAGTATATACAGTATATATATATATATATATATATATATATATATATATATATATATGAAATGTTTTACTCGGAAGTAATACATTGAGAGTTACCTCTCGTTTTCATGCATGTTCTGGGCACAGAGTTATGGTGACAGAAACATGTTACAAAGATATACACCATGATCACATGATATTATATATATATATATTATATATATTATATCTATATTAATCATTAGTTACTAATATATTATATATAAATGAGTTCTTCAGTATTAGGTGATACCTTTTTTATTTGGACTAACAATTTATGTCATAGGATAAGCTTTCAAGAGTTTTCCTCTCTTCCTCAGGTCAGCAATACTGATATACAAAGGTTTCTGTGACTTAGACAGGGATTGGAAGAAAAAAAAAAAAGGAAGAATGTAGAACAGAGAGATGTATATGAGGTGGGGTGGGGAAGGCACTGGAAGGGTGTTAAAAAAGAGATAAGGAAGGTGAGAATTGGGGATGGGGGGCTGTACATCCACAGCTGCACAGATGGAGAAGAGGATGCTGGGGGGTGGGGGGAAGGTATAGGATGGCACAATGGCAGGGAGGACGATAACAACAAATTATGATAGTGTGTGAGAAATCCCATGTCTGCATTAAGTCCACTTGTTTTGGTGTCAAAGAGTCTTATCATTCTGAGCACAAATGTTTTCCGTTCTTGGGTGCGTTTGAACATTCCATTGAGAATTTTGATTTTTAAATCATTTATGGAATGATCTGGTAGTGAGAAATGATGTCCCACTGGTCTCTGTTCTACATTCTTCCTTTTTTTTCCCCAATCCCTGTCTAAGTCACAGAAACCTTTGTATATCAGTATTGCCGACCTGAGGAAGTGTGACGCTTGTGCTCTCCACACAAGCGCAGGGAAAGGGAAGGGACCGTTAGCGAGGTGGGGAGGCCGCAGGGGAGACGAAGGGAGTGAGTTGCCGCGCAGCTGGGGATCGGCGCACGTCGTCACGTGACCGCGCCGCACGCAGGAGAATGCGCGACGCGTCCGGAGGTGCGGTGTCTGGCTCAGAGACACGAGTGATGTAGCTGCATGTGCGCGCCTGCTCTGACAGCAGAGCGGGAGTGCGCGCGTTCTCAGGCACCAACGCGGGGGTTGTGGGAAGCCACATGTGAGAAGCAGGTGAGGTAGTATCCAAAGCACAAGGTCACTATAGTGGAGTGCATCTTGGAGGACGTCCAGCCTCCTTAAAGGCATAGTGCCAATAACTGAAGAGTGCAGCAAAACTAAATATAAACATAAGGGTTCTTAGTCTAATCCAATGGCCAAGGAATTATAAGCCTGCCACCACGTCAAGGTGAACCCTACTAAGCAGGTACCTACACTACCCGACGGTAAACTAACCTCAGTAGTAATTGAGTGACTGTCCCAGTCTTCCGGAATCCACAGGAGATGAGTAAAGATCCCAAGGAGGTCCAGGCAGCAGCAGCAGCATACAATGGTAGGACTTGCAGGAACCTAGACAGGTAGCCACTGAGTGCTATTCAAAGGAAGCAGCAGCTGTAAGCAATGAGAAAGTCAGAGAGAGGCTTACTTCCTGTCAGGAGGAGGAGGGCAGGATTTGCCAGGAAGCAAGATGGCGTCGTTTGCTTCGGAATCCTTAAAGACACAGGATCTTGACTCGCAGCTAGAGGGCGGCGATCAGAAGTAAACAGGTAAGGAAGGAACACGCCGCAGGGGGCGTGTTCTGCACATCGTTACAGGAAGAGAGGAAAACTCTCGAAAGCTTATCCTATGACATAAATTGTTTGTCCAAATAAAAAAGGTATCAGCTAATACTGAAGAACTCATTTATTCTGCAGAATCGCAACTGGACTAACACGGCAATTTCCATTTTTTTATATATTACAGTGAATATATTTAAATTAGACTGTGCCTAGAAAAGTTTGGCAATATGTGCAAATTTAAATGCTCGTGATTGGAATTTATGCTATTATCAAAACAATAATGTTTCTGATAAGCTAATAAAAATGTGTAAACAGTAACCAATTAAAATAAATAAAATGTCCAAGAAAAGATCAAATTAAAAACCATAAAAATAGTCCGATATCACTTTGACCGAAATCGGTTGATATTGATGAATCTAGGATATTGGCAGCCTTCTTCACGGGTAAAACTACCTCCCTTCACACGACCTGAATAGAAAGAAAAAAAAGAAAAAGCACCCGATCCTAGTGGGATATCGTTGAATACAATGTAATAGTCTTGAACAATGACAAATAAAAACTCACAAACATCCGAAGGTTTTGTGCTTTATGAGATAACTCATGCCCCAACATGTCACCCGAATTCTGCTCCGCTTGTTCTGCTCTGCTCGAATGATCGCAGGATCACCTCCTCACGAGTCCTTCCAGTATATGCTGCCCTTTATGGAGTCCTCCGGCAACCAGCAGCAGGCATGCAGCATTCTAGTCTGAAAAGTTCCTGTTCCAGTGGGTCGAGTACACGCTCGACATTCAACCAGAAACCATCCCCTGATGAAATCAGCTTGTCTGAAGAAATGCGTAGGGTTACGTACTACTGAGACGTGGTGTAAACGCCAGAGAAAGTGCGTGTACTCGAACCAGAGGAATAGGAACTTTCCTGACTGGAACGCTGCATGCCTGCTGCTGGTTCCCGGAGGACACCCTAAAGGGCAGCACATACTGGAAGGACTCGTGAGGAGGTGATCCTGCGATCGTTCGAGCAGAGCGGAACAAGCGGAGCAGCGTTCAGGTGACATGTTGGGGCATAAGTTATCTCATAACGCACAAAACCTTCGGATGTTTGTGAGTTTTTATTTGTCATTGTTCAAGACTATTACATTTTATTCAACGATATTACACTAGGATCGGGCGCTTTTTCTTCTTTTTTTTCTATATAGTACAGTGGGATAGGGTTTTTTGCTTGCAGGAACTGTGTGTATATTTTTAAGTGTATTCAAAAGTTAGCATATTTCTTAGGAATCTCAGGTGTGCTCCCTTATGTGCTTCTCTCCATGTGTAAGTGTTGATTGTGTTTATGTGTCTTTTGGCTAGTAGGGCTAATGGCTAGTACCGTAGAGGTGTGGGGTTAGGTTTATTAATAGGAGGGGGCGTGGGTGGGTTTTGGAGGTAGATACCCCAGCGAGGGAGGTGGACCGCTTGGGTGAACCTCTATGCCATACAATGGGATATTGTATCACCTGCATAGGACAGGGTTTTGATTTTCAATGTTCTTTTCCGTGTAGGTGGTGTTTTGGAGAAGTTAATGCGATGTAAATTTTTTGATGCTGACATTACAACTTCTATGTTTTTCCTCACCGTCCATGATGCTGTTTTACATGTGCTAGAAAAGAAAGGCTTGAAAAAAACATTGAAAAGTAACACATTGAAGGTAACCAACTTCCCCCATCAATATTACTGATATTGAATGTGTATTTGAAAAAAATAATATAAATATATATATATATACATGTAATAATTAACAGCAGGCGCTACATTTAGGGATGGGCTCTGTAACTATTGAGGGAACCCACAATCAGTATAAATAGCCTCTAATGTGTATATGAGGCTATGTAATGTAGTGATAAGGATGCACCTGGTAGGGATGGGTGCAATATTACAGTGATATGTAAATAACAATAGGGATATGTACCATGAGGTATACACATATAAACTAGTACATGGGAGAGAGACAGTTAATAATCAAGCAAGCTCTACACAGATAGATGCATAAACAGCTGATTGTATGTATCAGAGCAACAATCACAACATACAGAGAATGAATATAAGAATATTAAAAAAATTATAAATTAGAACTGCACACACATTTATTTAGCCACAAATGAATCAACATTCAATATCCAAGTGTGAAAAAGTATGTGGACCTTTAGATTCAGTACCTGGTGGCACCTCCCTTGAGCAGCAATGACATCAGCTAAGCGTTTCCTGTAACTGCTAAATCTCTCACATCGGTTTTGTGAAATTGTGGCCCATTCCTCCTTACAGAACTGCTTCAACTCAACGACATTTGAGGGCTTCCTTGCCTGGACAGCTCGCTTCAGGTCCTGCCACAACATTTTGATGGGGTTTAGATCCGGATTTTGACTAGGCCATTCTAAACGCGGAATTTCTTTTTCTGCAGCTATTCTTTTGTAGATCTGCTTGTATGTTTAGGATCATTGTCTTGCTGCATGACCCATTCTCACTTCAGCTTCAGCTCACGGAAGGACAGACGGTTTGACATTCTCCTCTAGTATCTTCTGATACAATGCAGAATTCATTGTTGTGTCAATGATGGCAAGCCATCCATGTCCTGAGGCAGCAAAGCAGCCCCAAACCATCACACTGCCACCACCATGCTTGACGTTTGGGATGAGGTTGTTCGGTACAAACGCAGTGTTTGTACAATGTTTCTGATTGAGGCCAAAAAGTTCTACCTTTGACTCGTCTGTCTAGAGTACATTGTTCCAGAAGTCTTGTTGAGCATCTATATGCTCTTTGGCAAACTTCAGACAGGCGGCAATGTTCTTATTAAAGAGCAGTGGTTTCCTCCTGGCTATCCTTCCATGAACACTCTTCTTGTTCAGTCTTTTCTGATAGTTGAGTCATGAACACACACATTAGCCAAATTGAGGGTGGCCTGCTGATCCTTCGATGTTACTCTGGAGTTCGAAGAGATCCAGGAGATAAAAAACAGAGCACAGCTACTGTATAGCAAAAATGTGGGGCTACACACCAAAATCCATGTTAAAAGCCAACTTTTATTACTGTTGTGACAGCATGGAGAACAGGTCTATCACTGTAACGCATTTATCAAAGCGCTATGCGCGAAACGCATTAGAGTGATAGACCTGTTCTCCATACTGTCACCGCGGTAATAAAAGTTGTTGTTTAACATGGATTTTAGTGTGTAGCCCCACGTTTTTGCTATAGCTGTGCTCTGTTTTTTATCTCCTGGATCTCTTCAAGCAAACAACCAGCGTGACGCACGCATCGATACCGGACTGCCTCTTGATTGTGAGTACATCCTTTTTCTCTCCACTTATGTTTATGGAGATGACTGTATATCTGTGTGTGGCTCTTGGGTGATTGTCCTTATAGGTGTCATATAGAGTTCACTGTTCATATACAGTTCATCCGATACATACACCCCAGGATTCTGATATTACAGTACCCCCTTCACATGAGCATATTGCACACTATGTCATAGTTACTCACAGAGGCTTTGATGTCCATCTTCAAGCAAGTTGATACATTTTGAGCTGCTTACATTCATTGCCTTTGTTGTTTTGTGGATCTTGAGCACTGAGATTTTGGGACTTGGTTGTTGTTTTTATACTCTGGAGTTCTTTGTGACTTCCTGGATGATTTGCTGGTTTGTTCTTGGAGAGATTTTGGTAGGACGACCGCTCCGGCTAGAGTGACAGTGGATTGGTGGAGCACCAAATCCTTAGAAATGGTTTTGTAACCCTTTCTAGACTGATGAGCATCAATAACGGACTTTTCTGAGGTACGCAGAGATTTTGTTTGACCGTGGCATGACATGTTTCCGCACACCTGTACGGTGAAGACCAAACTCACAAAGTTTCTGATCTTTATATAGGTTGGGGCATCCCAAACTCACCCCTGAAGATCTACCTAATTATTTAAACACCTGATTCTAATTCTCTCTTTTAATTTTGCTGATAAAACCAGGGGTTCACTTACTTGTTTCACATACCCTGACTCTTAATTCCTCATCGATTGTCTAATTCATACATCATTTCATTTCAAAAGTCATGGAATTGGTTAATTTAAACCGTATTGGTTATATAAGAAAAGACTGGTTTTGATTCAAGACGGTTATCATGGAAAAACGATGGAATTTCCGTAATTATCATTGGGCGTCACAAACTTTTTCTCTCCTATGTATATATATATATACTGTAAACATCTTTTATTTATTGTATTATTTACTTTTTATAGGAGACAGATACACATTTCTATATAAATGAAGCCATGAACGGAAGCATCCGCAACAGAGATCATGCGGTGAGTTGACTGCTTTCTAAAAGTATTTTTTTCTTCTTTTTTTTACCCCATATGTTCAATACCTAACTCGAAAAGGCTGTCCCACATACTGTAGCGGACAAAAAATATATGCTTTAACAACTTCAATGTAAAACAATGTAATGATGTTAAATCCATGTAATTCTAATTAAAAAAAAATCTGTGTGCTGTGAGGAAAAAAAATGATTTCACTATGTCCTTTAAAAAAATATTCTTACTTACCTACAGTATGGCCACTTTAAGCTGTTTAGCCAGTGAATTACTTTTATTCCATATAAGAAAAAAGTGCCTGTAGTGTGAGGGTTCCCCAAACAGTGTTTTTAATAAGGGAAATTATTTAAAGATCATAAAAAAAACCTTTATAGCAAAAGGAAACATCAACATTGCCAAATCGGTGAAAAAATAGGTGTAAAATCAGCGCTTATGCAAACAACAAAATTAAATGTAAGTTGATACAGAAAAACCTTAGATACAATGTCCAAATGGTAGTCCTGGAGCTGCCTAAAGAGATAGTTCTGGTATCTTATACCCAGAATTGGATTGAAGGAGAGAGGTAACCTCTTCTGGCGCTGAGGCAAGGATATAGATGGGTATGCTTGAGATTACTTCTGTTGAACTGTGACCTCAGGAAAAGGGAGAAAAAGACAAAACATGCAGGAAGCCTGCAATGGTGTATTACCCAAGGGATAACAATGATATATTTAAGGAGCAATTTATTACAAAGTTAAAATAACCATGGATAACAATTAATGACAAATATAATTAAGAATATAAAAATGCCTAGCACTGGATGTAAAATAGACAAGTGCCTAAGCACTATCCACAACCTTGCACTTTAGAACTTAGTCCAAGATTTCTTTCTTAGCTCCGCCTGGTAAAATTGAAAACCTACTCACCAGATGTGAATAGGTAATATGCACTTGGTTTTAATGGTCTTTGCCGCTGAGATCGCCGCTTGCCTGGTGGTGTTTTCGTCTCTGCTGCCGGGGATCAAGTTCTGTGCTCCAACTAGAATTGCTTCCTGGAATACACACGATCCGCTCGCGCGATGACGTCACCAGTGTTTGTCCTCTGCTACGGTGGCTCAACGGTGCCAAAAAACCTTCCAACGCGTTTCGAAAGCTCTAATGGTGTCTTTCTTCGTCAGGGATAAGTGCTGGATGCATCTAAGCTTCTAAATATACCCCAGTTCGTGATTGCAAATGATTTGTGATTGGCACAATTTACTGATAGAATGATTGAATTCTCATGCCTGCTAATTGAGGCCATAGAGATACAAATCTGTTATTATATGAAAACAAAACTATAATAGTTTTTAGTTGCATGTAAAGTATTTTCAAAACATTTAAAAAAAAACATTTCTAAACCAAGCATCTCTGTGATCAAAATAGACACAAGTATTAAAGTGTTAATGATGAGTTATGAGTATATAATCTAATTGATTTATACAAGTTATGTTTTCATGTGTTAATTTCCTTAATGGATTTTACAATACTTCCCATATGGTTTTAATAAAATAAATTAATGGGGATCTCAATGTTCACAGAGGTGCTTGTGTTGAACAGCAATGGAAGCATAATATCAATTGCCGGTGGTTTGGGGCATGAGTCCCAATCACAGTGCTCAATCCAATTCTGAACCTTTAGACAATAATGAGTATGCGTCCACATATCATGGTGACAGGAAACTGTATCAGCCAGCAGGTAGAGTAATGAGACCCAGTGCTATATGAATGCAGCAAAAAGACACTCAGTGTAATGGCAATAGTCCATGTGTCATAATAAAATGAAGGGTTAACATACCGTTGTTGTATGGGACTCGGCCATACCAAACCCTTATGCTGCAGCACTATTCCAGGTCATCCAGTATCCCTGTGAGGGAGAAATATACTCACAGCAGGCTTGTTCCAATGCAGCGTGCAGCACGCTCAATATTCACGTAGAGGTTGAAATCCAAAGATTCCTGCGGTGCACAGCCAAATAGGGTGGAGGACCAGCAAGGTGTAGTTTAAAAATATACTTTATTGAAACAGCATGGTACAGGGGACACACACTCTGACGCGTTTCGGACTGGTATAGTCCTTAGTCATAGAGCTCTATGACTAACAGTCCGAAACGCGTCAGAGTGTGGTGTCCCCTGTACCATGCTGTTTCAATAAAGTATATTTTTAAACTACCTTGCTGGTCCTCTACCCTATTTGGCTGTGCACCGCAGGAATCTTTGGATTTCAACCTCTACATAATATCAATTGCATTTGCAAATTTGTGCACAATGTTTTACACAATGTGCCAAGCTATATTATACAATTCTGATATGATACACAATATAAGACAATAAAAATTCATTGCAGAACTTTGTGTGATAATTCTAACAAGGACTCAATTCAAATACAGTTAAGATGTACTTATAACCATGACTTTGAATGCTATAAGGAAGGAAGATCTGAGCAACTAGTCATAATTCAAAGTGATTTTAATCAAAATAATGATTTTGTGGTAAAGTGAATAAATATTATGTGTGTTATATAAAGAGAATCAACTTTATTATTTTGAACAAGTTGATGATATTAGTGATTTTAATCAATATAATGATTATGTGATAAAAGTGAATAGATATTATGTGTATATATAAGAATAATAAACTTTATTATTTTAAACAAACTGGTGATATTAATCCATGTGTGTGTTTATATTTTTAATAATGAATGTGCATTATATAAAGTGAATCCAAAACATATATATAGATATATTATATCAATTTAATAATAATGATAAACTGTAAAAAACATATATTAATGATCATACTAACACTGTCATTAAGTCGGCAGACAATTTATTTTGATTAGTTTGATTTTAAGAAAGCTGACAAGTCGAATTCAATGTTTAAACCCAATGGACTGAGGGTCTTCAATTCGAAAATCCAAAATGATTCTCTTTTTGAAATGAAGTTGATTTTATCTCCACCTCTATTACTGAAGTTGGGACATTCAATGGCATGACATCTCAATCCTATAGGACTCTGCGAATGGACCTTTTTGAAATGGAATGATACATTATGTAATTCAAATCCCCTCTTTATATTATAAATGTGTTCTCCTAGTCTTCTCTGTAGTGTTCTACCCGTGCGGCCCACATATTGGAGGCCACACGGGCATTCTAGAAGATATATAACATATTGGCTGTGACAATTGATTAGAGTTCTAATGGGGTATTCTTTTTGTGTAATGTTTGATGAGAAATGCTTTGTTTTAATACTATACTGACAAGCTGTACATTTGGCACATGGATAGTATCTCTTGATGTTATTTTTAGTAGTAATATTTTTACTAAAAGGACAGCTTGGTGACAGATATGTTTTTAGATTATTAGCTCGCCTGAAATATATTTCAGGTTTTTCTTTAAGATGTTTCCTCAAGATTTCATCTTGTCTTAATAAACCGCAATGTTTGGCAAAGATTTTGATTATCTCTGGTGCTAACGTATTATACTGTGTGGTGAAAGCTACTGTATTATTATTATCATATTGTTCCTTAGGTCTGTATTGCAATAAATCTGATCTGGTCATGTTTCTTACAGTTTCCACTGCTTGATCTAACTGGTGTTTATTATAGTCCCGATCTAGGAATTTTTGTTTCAGATCTTGTGCCTGTAGTTCAAACATATGGGGGTCAGAACAGTTAAGTTTAATCCTAACCAGCTGTCCCTTGGGGATGTTTTTTTATCCAATTTGGATTATGGTTACTGCTGGCTAGGAGATAATTGTTGGCCTGGACCGGTTTGTAATACGTTTTTGTCTGCAAGACCTTGTTTTCAACATACTGCTGGAGGTCCAGAAATTCAATGCTGTTCTTGCTCTCTTTGAAAGTGAACCTTAGGTTCCTATCGTTGTCATTTAGATACAGTTTAAATTGTTCTAATTCAAAAACAGACCCCCTCCAAATAAATATAACGTCATCTATGTAGCGCCGCCATAGGACCAAATTTACCCCCAGCTCTGGGTTGGACCAGATGAAATCATCCTCCCATTTCCCCATGAATAGGTTCGCATAGCTGGGAGCAAATTTGGTACCCATGGCGGTGCCACATACCTGTAAATAAAATTGTTCCAGAAAAAGAAAATAATTATGTCTTAATATAAAGTCTATGGAAACCATAAAAAATTTGGCCAATTTTGATGATATTGTTTTGTCTTGTTCCAACTTGGATGATATTGCTTCACATCCCTTTGTGTGAGATATTACAGTATAGAGTGAGGTCACATCTGCCGTCACTATTATGAAATCATCACGCCACCGAATGTCCCCTAAAATTTGTAAAATGTGGGTAGTGTCCCTTAGATGTGAACGTAACTTGACTACATATTGTTGCAAATGATGGTCAATGAACTCTGATAGAGGTGAGGTCAATGATCCTATACCAGATATTATTGGGCGACCTGGTGGTCTTTGTAAGTCTTTATGTATTTTTGGAATCATGTAGAAAATGGGTATTCTGGGATAGATGTTATAAATGAATTATTGTTCTTTCTCCCCTATTGCTCCATCTGTAACTGCCTGTTCTAATATAGATTTTAATTTTTCTTGATACTGAGATGTAGGATTTTTCTCCAACACTTTGTAAGTGTCTTTGTCCTCCAATATATGTCTTGATTCTTCTATATAGTAAGAGGCAACCATGATTGTCTTTTTCTCCCTTTTCCTGAGGTCACAGTTCAACAGAAGTAATCTCAAGCATACCCATCTATATCCTTGCCTCAGCGCCAGAAGAGGTTACCTCTCTCCTTCAATCCAACATTGCCAAATCACTTATATTTAACAAACTAAAGATATCACTGCCACTTGATTACTTTGTTTTTTGGGGGGTGGGACCTGCACCTTTTAAATACTGATGTGTATAATTATTCACAATTACTTTTTATGTAGCATGTCCCAACTTCAATCAGAATAGTCATGATTAATAAAAGAAGAATAGCGCATTCAGTTAGGTCGGTCAAATTAATTTAGACTCCCCCATGCAGTATACCCCATGCAACATAATAAGCAGTGTCTAATTTCAGTACTAGTGTGGATTTTTACATACTGGGACATTCACCCCATCAATGAGGCAACAAGTCTTCAGAGATGTTCTCCCTCTTCCTCATTGATGAGAAAGAATCCCAGGGTATGAATGAGGCCCAGTGCTGATACAATACGAAGTAGCCGGATGGAGAGGAGGCGCTGGGGCACTGAGTCATACAAAAATCCACCATTTTATTAGTCCACAGCTAAAAATATACACATGGAAAACTCAGGAGTGATATATAAAAAATATGTAACTGCACCCCTAACCAAACTGTAACACAGAGCTGTACGTGCATAATCCTGAAAGATCATGGGCCAATAACACCGCCATAGAGAGGTGTTTAGCTTCCAGTGATGCTGAGCCTTGACAAACAGCAGATGGACACAAGACATCTGTCAGATTGTATTTTTTTTGGGGCCATGATCAAGCCAGGTTATGTATGTTCCGGTTAGTGGTATAATTACATCTTTTTTATATCACTCCCAAGTTTTTGTGCATATTTTTACCTGCAGACTTACAGTATAGAATTGAGGATTTGAAACGACTCAGTTGCCCCAGGGCTTCCTACCCATTTGCATCCAGTTAATATCTAATCTAATTCTACCGGTATTGGTAGATGATACAGGTTGGTTGAAACTAACTATTGATGTGGCTGTAATTATATAATTTATAGTGGTCATAGATCACTAGAAAAAAGGTGTATCTGGTGAAACACAGAGGGTTGGAGGATACCGTACCGTTCAATATAATACACACATACAGACTAATTCAAATGAAGATAGTACTGTAGGTGTCACTTTTGGAGGTCTTACATTTTTGATTTGCGTTTTGGTTGATACTCAAGAGAATCAAAAGTATTTATATATACCCAGACCTACAGTACAGGCATACCCCGGTTTAAGGACACTCACTTTAAGAACACTCGCGAGTAAGTACATATCGCTCAATAGACAACGACAGCTCACACATGCGCCCGTCAGCACGTCCTGAACAGCAATGCTGACTCCCTTCCTGGACCGAAGCTGTGCGCAAGCGGGGAGACTATAGAGCCTGTTACGCATGTGTTATTTACATCAGTTATGCACGTATATGACGATTTCAGTACAGTACATGCATCGATAAGTGGGGAAAAGGTAGTGCTTCACTTTAAGTACATTTTCGCTTTACATACATGCTCCGGTCCCATTGCGTATGTTAATGCGGGGTATGCCTGTATACTGTATATCATGACATTATAAACTCCTTGGGAAAGGAACTTTCTTCTTATTGTCCTAACTTACAGTATATGTACTCTTTTGGTTAAACAATTTCATTGTCCACTTTTCAACATTATACTTCACTATGGATTATGTTGGTGTCATACAAATAAAAGCTTATCATAAATGTAATAACATTAGATGGAGTGGATGTTCACTTCTCGTCTGGACTATAGCATACACCCACTACACATGGTTATGCAACTATTTTTTTAACATATATCTACAAAAAGGTTAGAAGATAGATGAATACGTTAATACGCTTTGAAATGTAATAAACTTGATTCCTAAAATGCTGAATATTTTTCTTGTTTTTTCAGGTACCGGTGGAAACTCAATTCTAAAATATGTTTATTGGTGATCCTCATCTGAACCATTTTTAAACGTGGGAAGCAAACGGGTATTGGAAACACAGAGACCCATGTTTACTAAGCATTGCTATTCCATTAGACACCTTTCCCATGCCAGAAGACCCCTTATGGCCCATTTACTTGAATAGACTGAAAGGTGTCTTGTGGAGAATTGCTGAATAGTAAATATGCCCCCTATATATTTGTGGCAAACGACTTATTTTTTTAAATGCAAACTTTCACATGCACTTGGATCTCAGATATTTAAAGCTTGACGGCAATGAAGAAAAGGGAAAGTGTTTTTATAATATTATAGTAAGTTGTAAAGAACGTTATGTTTCCATCACTTTTAGGTTCATTTCTAAACGTCAATGTATTATCGGAGGATTGCGTAATATTTGTGTACCTTCTATTCTTATATTTTCAGGAGAGGATTTCTTTCTTTAATTTCTCTCTCTTTTTTTTTTCCATATTGTTTCATATTGTACAAGATGATGTGTAATTTATTATCTTTGCTTCTGATTCATAGAAAATTCTACACCAAATGTACAAATGTAGATAGCATAGCAGTATACATTTTTTATTAAGCTAAGAGCCAAAGACTTAGGAGTATTCACTCAAGTGTAAAATCCATTGTTAGGAGCCTATTCTGGTAGCTCTAAAGTGTGACAAACCGCTTCTAAATTGCACGTTAGACGCCGATTTGCATGCTTTGCTATTCTGTAAGCCCTTGACGCATGTCCAAACCGCACCTAAACGTCTTTTTTAGAAGCAGATTTACTCTGGCTCTGACCATCCGATCGGTTTGTCAAAAAAGCCTCCAACTGACATGTTTTGCCCACAACTGCTATTCTCGTAGCTCCGTTATGCAAACTGCTTTTAAAAACGTGCATTTTTTTAACACCACCTAAAGGGGGGGGCAAAATTGCAATATACATCCAGATCCTGAAACATAGGTTTGCCTGAGAACACGAAACCCCTAAGTCAGACTGAGGATGAACTTAACACCAGCTCTAGTCATTCCGCTTCTAAAGCAAGTACAACCTGGGTGGATTGGCTGTTAAACCATGCAGTTTCTCACGTTTTTTAGACATGTATTAGAAGAAGTGATTTGCTATAGAGAATACCGGGGTTTTTTTCCCCTCACATTTCATTCTGCTACTTCTGAAAATTCCAAAACATGCGGTTTGGCAATGACAACTTCAGTGCTACCAGAATAGGACCCTTAGTCTTCGAACAAAAAATTCCTTAAAACCATAATGTCGTCAAACCTGCCACATGCAGGCCAGGTTATCTAGATTGCTCTGATTAATTCTTGGTTAGCTTACCTATAGGTACCACAGAGACAATTGCTTAGGTGAGTGCTACCCTGAAAACCTGTCAAGTTTACGACTCTCAGAACTGAGCTTGTACATCACCGATTTAGGATATGCATATCAAATTGTCAAGCGCGTTATACACGTAGGTCATTAGGTGGCAGTGGTTGTCACAATGTTGTAACAGTCGCTGCATGTTCATAAAGTAACATTGTTTTTGTTCATTTATGGTTGTGTGAGTAATATGGACCAAAAAGGAGAGCTTGGAGATTATTTACCTCACATATGATAATTGTTTGTATCAATTTTAGTTTGTTTTTTTTAGTAACTTTTTGAGGCTATTCATTGTAAACATTATTTAAGCCATCAAATTTTAGCTGGTGTTAAACTTTTATGCAGTAGAAACTCATAATATATAACATTATATATTATATAATGTATATTATATATATATAATAAACATGTATACTGCGTGTATATATAAAACAAGATTGAGAAGCGCACCCTTTATAGTGTAAAAACATTTTTTATTAAAACACTTTCATGTAGCAATAGAGGCAAATGCTCACTCACAAGGTAGAAAGTGCAATATCGCAATTAGAGACACAAGGCCAAGCTTGTTACCAGCTGTCTGCTGAATAGGAGAGAGATGTCCACAATCCAGATGGTCAGCTGTAGCAACTGTCCGATCAAATTGGGTTAATGATGATTCCATTAGCCCCCAATGTTGGAAAGTTTCCTCATTGGGAATACACACTGCTCCGTTTGTTGCAGAGGTAACTCTCGCTAATGCTACGAGTGTTGTGCGTAAAGACGTCACAGCGCCACGGCGGCTGGAATCTGCTAGATCGTTACAGTACCACTGCAACAAACGGAGCGGGGTGTATTCCTCATGAGGGTCCATGTATATATTAAATGATCTTGTGAGCTCTTCCGCAGTTTTGTGAGAATATCTTGTGACCCCATATAAGCTCATTCTTGAGTTTTCATTCATAGAATTTCATATTTTTATTTATACGCCATTCTAATTATTTTATTGAAGTGCAATCTTCACTATTATAATTGGTTAGCACTGATTACATATACTCTGTCTGTATATAGAGTATATTTGTGTATATAAATCATCAACTACCAGAAGTGTAGGAGGACATCAACCCTGGACAGTGAAGGAGTCCCCCAGTTACTGCATTTAGACGTTTGTAGACCCAGTGGAGGGCAATATGAACCAGGACAGCACGCAGATAAGCTCTTCAACACTCGCTTGTAGTGTTTCATTGTATACATATTTTTTTATTGCTTATCATTAAAGACATACTAGTTTTGGTGTATCTTGTATTGAGCTTCTTTTCAAAACAGTGGGTGTGTGTATAATAAATCATTTTCATGTTTTGTGGCATTACCAGATTCTGCAACCTTTATCCCAATGGCACATCCCCCAATGTGCAAAGACTGTACTTGCCAAAACTTTAGCATAAAAACAATTTCATAGGGTATTTGCAGGCAAACTGTGAGCATGAGGATGTGTTAATGTAAGTATAGGAGATGAAGGGAATATTGTAAAACAAGTCATTCATTTGAATGGGATTTGTGTACAGGTTATATCTTAGATGATTGTAGTTATAGGCCTACTTGTTGAACTTGAACAATCTTTTGAATGCAAATTGGCCATTGTGAATCTGTTTATAAGAATATCCCATTAAAAAAAACCATTTGTTACATCTTACATCTTGACTGTGTGTGTCTAATTGATTCCAAGAATACGTTTCCAAACAAAAACTGTTAAAAAATAAATAATAAAACGGTTAAGGATGGTGTGACAGCCACAAAACATACAGTAAGACAGCCAGTCATGATTTTTAGCATACCTGGGTCTGCAGGCTGATTGCCGAGATCCAGGCAAGGCTGGTTTAACCACTAGGCAAACTAGGCAGCTGCCTAGTTTTCCTAGTGCAGTGTTTCCTAACTGGTGCCGCTGGATTTCCCAAAGCAGGATTGATGCTAGGGGGCTGGGCAATTTCCTTCATCCTGATTGGCTGCATTATTAAGGAGGTATCAGGAGCCTCGGGGTAGGGCTAAGCAGAGGAGTAAGCAGCATGGCATGGGTAGGAGAGAGGTGAAGCTTGGTGTCTGTCAGTCCTTTGTGTATTTGTTCTGTTATGTAAGTTTTCTGTGTCTGTTCTGTGGGGGATGAGGGAGAGCGAATGAGAGACACACACACACACAATCCCCCCACAATAATTACACCCCCATAATACACATATATTACCCCATGCACAATAACCCCCACACACAGAATACAAACACTACCCCCCACAAAAAAATACAAACACTACCTTCCCAAATACAAACAACACCAGCGATGGAGTGAGACAGGCCAAGTGGGGGAGAGAGGCCCAGCGATGGAAGGAGGCAGGCCCAGTGTGGGAGAGAGGCCCAGCAATGGAGTGAGGCAAGCCCAGTATGGGAGAGAGGCCCAGCGATGGAGTGAGGCAGGCCCAGTGTGGGAAAGAGGCCCAGCGATGGAGTGAGGCAGGCCCAGTGTGGGAAAGAGGCCCAGCGATGGAGTGAGGCAGGCCCAGTGTGGGAGAGAGGCCTACAGCAGCTGGGGAGAGCCAGGGACAATTTCTAATGCCGGCCAGGCCCCCCACAGTCACTGGACCCGGTACACTTGTCCCGGCTCTCCCCCTCTGTCGGCGGCCCTGCACGTAAGTCATTTTGGACCCTATAAAAATTGGACTGTCTGTCTTTCTATCTCAACCCATATTTCAGGGTTTGGAAGTTCTGTGTGAATTGAATGTTGTAATTGCATATCCAGACAATGAAAAATGAAGTGGGCACTTCGCATTTGTAGCAAATGTATTTGTCATAATCTTATTCTGACGTATCAGCAGTACATACAGCCTTTTTCAAGGACATGCCTTAGGAAATAGGAGCACAAGTAACTAAAAAAGAACCTCCTATTTACAAAGATTAAGTGAATTCTCCAGCATCTTCTTTTTTCTTTGAATTAAATGTTGTAACCTTTGCAAACAAACTTAATATACAAATTTGTGGGTAGATTTTAGGACATTTGCGCAGAGGAAAAATGATGGCGGATTCGGGAGCCTTCGCCCACATTTTCAACTGCCTGCGAATATCCCTCTGCAAAACAGATTTTGTTAAAAATCCGGCAAACAAATTGCAGTTTGAATTTTGACACATTTATCCATCTCTAGTCAAGATCCAGCACCAGTTCGTGCATCTGACAGTGTAGTCCAGGGATGATGCAAACAAGGGGTCCAAGCTGGTCCAAGCCTTCAGATCTCTTGTGAAAGATAAAGTTGTGGGTGATGAATGTACTTTTCTGCTGACCTGCTGGCCAATGAGTTGCTATACTGTGCCACAATTGGTTAAGACACAAAGAAGTCCAAGGAGAAAATCATGGACTGGATAATCCTGGAGCAGTATACAGGTACTCCCCTCACTAGTGGGATCAGCACCATAACGTAAAAACACTATTGGTTGCTGTGCAATTAGTAGACCATTTTCTGGAAGGTGAGACTAGCAGCCTCCCAGAAAGAGCCACCGGACTGGCTTCAGCTTGACTAGAGCTCCAGGGAAAGGATATTAACAGCAGAAGGCACTCATGCCCCTCATTTAAATACAACCCTCAAAAGGGAATTAAGGGGAGGCCAACAATCTCCTATGAGTTTTTACCCTAGAGTCCACAGAGACTGTTCCTACTGAGTTTTTGCCTTCCATTTTATAATAGCCTTCACAGAGTATTAGTTGTGGACAAAGGGGGCATAGAGATATGGACTGCCCCCACATTAACTGTGCCTTTGCCCATGTGTTTTCACCTCTGACCAGTCAAATTTGCACCAAGTGCAAGTTCCAGTTCTGGGTCAGGCAGGACTCTTGTATTGCAGGACTTGGTGAAACCTGAGAACCGAAATAATAATTGAACCTGATAATATTGCATATATATTATATATATATTCTGTCTTACACCACTGGTAAAGTGACTTGGTGGTAGGAGGGATGGTAGCAACAATAACTGTGGTACTGGTTCGTTTACCTATCCCTGTTCTGATTGGATTGGAAGGGATTGCCCATATTTGTATCTCTCATTGAAATGAGGAGGATAGCAGGGGAAATCTTAACGTAGAGAACCTAAGTGAAATTTACCCACAAAGGTTCCACCCCAGGAAATCTACACAAAAATGAAAGTCCGATAAACAGATATGGCTTTCCACAACAAAACTACAGAGTAAGGGAAAGCCTCAGAGGGGAAGACTTAGATTTTACCAACCTGGGGATAAGATTATACTTTTATTGCCTTCAATAGCAAACACAACTAAATGGCACAGTCCAAACAGGAGATGGCGGCAATGAAGTTGCCAAACCAAGGGCCAGATGGGGTAAAAATATATCATATTAATCTCCTAAGGCACTGGAATGCTCAAGAGCATGTACATCCATATGTATAGAACAAGAGCTTGACTTGAGTCCACATCTCCAAAAAGTAAACAATTGAATGGTGAGCAGACACAACAGCTTAGGGAGGTGGTTAGCCAGGTCAGCGATATGTAGAACTGACCTCATTAAACACATCATTGAGACTGACCCAGGGGTAAAAGATAAGCCCAGCCTTACAGACCTCATGAAAGTAAGAGAGCTTCCATAGAAAAGGAGATAAGGAAAATGTTATGCTTATTCATCATAAAAGAATCTCAAAATGACTGGTATTGCCCAATTATTCTGGTTCCTAAAACAGATGGATTACTTGATTCTGCATTGACTTTAGGAAGGTTAATGCAGTGTCGACGTTTGTTGCGTATACCATGCCAAGGGTTGATGAATTATTGGACCACTAAGAGGCATCAAGATTTATTATCACCCATAAATTTAACCCTAGGGGTACTGGCAAATTCCCTTATCTGAAACCTCTATGCCCAAAACCGCTGTGACCTGGTGTACCAAATTCCATAAATAAAGACAGGTCTGAAGTCCTACATAAATCAGAGCTTTGGCAATCTGAAGCCAGCTGAAGGGTGCATTCTTCTGATATTGCTGCAATTCTTTTTTGTTGCTAAATTAAATTGGTTTTATTTGACAAAGCTGCTACCTGGCCCGACGCTCCTACAGATGGTATATGTGTCATTTATTACGTGCAGGTACCTCAAGAAGTATGGGCTCCAGAAGGGTGTGGCAGTTATGGGCCAACAATCAGATGTGGTGTTTTACTAAAATACCATGAAACACACCACAACACCAAGAAATGGGCAAAGTATTCATTTTTTGGAGGACAACCCACAATTGTGGCTGCTAGAACCTTCATCGGTCATGGATTAAGGGCCACATTTACTAAGCCTCAAGGTGTCTTCCAGTACCGGAAGGTGTCTTAAGTCAGAAAAACAACTGTAAATATATCCAGATAATGTTGCATAGGATGACCATAACAGTTCCTAATATTGTGGGCTCATGTTTTATGCTATTATTTTCGTTGTATGGCATGTTCTTTGCAGTTTTGACAATGCAACATTAAAAACATGTTCCTGTGGAGCTTCTGAACACAGCACGTTGCACAAAGCTTTTACTGCAATTGAAATACTGATTACAGTACATAACATTCAAAGAATTAACTGAAATAGAAAGGGAGTGCATGTCTGTGATTGTTATGCAAGTAGGCAAAATGGACAAAAGTGTTTGGTCAAGTGGTCCATGTGATCAATTTCTAGGTTTTCATGTTATGATTCAAAATTATCTCAAGATGTAACTGTGACGGTGCTCATCTTAAATCAGGAAGTGGACCCGCAGGGCTGAGGCAGGGATGCAGAATAACCGACCAGAGCCCAGGGACAGAGTATCAATAGTCAGTGAGCAGGCTGGGCTGGCGGCAGTGGTGCAGAATCCAGGAGACAGGCAAAAGGTCAGGCAGGCTGAAAGCAGCGAGGTCAGGGTCATTATCTGGGGTCAGCAACAAAGTTATCCAAACAGGCAACAGGGAAAGGCGTCACAGCGAAAACAGACAGGAGCTGCAAAACTTAGAACTTTGCTCGTTGACTCCCACTGGAAACTGCAGCCTTAAGTAGCAGGCTGCCAGTAACCAAAATGGCTGAACTGAGGAGAAAGGGTTGGCAAGCTGGAAAACCTGAACTGCAGCAAAACCTGGCACGGATCGGGCAGAATCCTTACAGTAACAAAACAATATCTTTATCCTTTAAGTAGATAAAGAGTACAAACATGTACATAGTGCCAGATGCACAAAGTTCCATTAAATCAGGGCTCATAGCGTCTTCTAATCAAAATCAGTAAAGGATGTTATCTTCCATAAGGTTAATGCCAATTCAGCAGCTGGTTTAGCTCACTGCTAAAACTGTTGCCCTGAACAACAGAAGTTGTGGGTTTTTATCCTATTGGGCCCCACATTACACCCATCCACACAAGATGCCTTACGACCTCGCTTGTCAGGATAGGTATTGTGGAAATATTTTAGGAGGTACAGTATGGGGTATGAGTTATTTAATCATACTTGGCATATCTATCAGGTGATCCGGTGATCTTTCCACATGTTGTTTGAAGATAAATATAAAAAAGATAGAACTTCAAATTTGAAGGTACCCTCCTGTAGAGACAAAGTTAAGATTACTATCTAGTGACCCAGTTTTAAGTCCCCCACCATCCGGTTAGACCTAGGGTTATATTCAGGAAAGGCTAACCGCTAAAGTAATGAAGGGGTTAAATATTAGTGCCTGGTTTGTTGGTGGTAGAGGGGAGTGGGGTGAAGGTGGTATTTGGCCCGTGGTTCGTGTTTATGCCTACCGGGAGGGTTGCAGGAGGAGTTAACCCCTTCATTACTAGTAGTAACCGTTAAGGTAATAAAGGGGTTAACCCTCCCACTACCCACCCGGTAGGCCTAAACACCCATCCTAGGCAACTCCAACCTTAACCCACCACCTCTACCCCAATAAATATTAAAATGCAATACAACAACCATTACTATCCAATACACCCATTGATTGCCAGTATGGTTATCTATGCCCTAAATTGGAGCAAAGATAACCCCAATGGCAATGAATGGGAACCCTACTACCCACCCTCTCTACCCCCAACAACTTCCCCCTCCCTCCCCCCCGCACCTCCCTCAACACATACAGTACAGTTAAGGGCAAAATCCCTACTATCCAAATCTGGATAATAGCACATTTGCCCACTAAAAAATAAAACATTATCCAACCAGCATATAGTAAATTAAAGTTGTACTTACCCCTGCCAGGATGAAGGCTGCCCTCATCCTCATCTATGTCCTCCGAGTCTTCCGTGGGCAGCAACATTAAAATAACAAATACTAACTACTGGCCAATAACTCCTTAATTACCTTGGCGGTTATTAACCACTATAGCAATTAAGGGGTTAACCCCCCCTGATAACCACCCAGGAGGCCTAACCACCCTCCCTTCGGGAAACTAACCCCACCCCCCCTACCCCCATCACCACATATACAAATGAGCAAAGGCACTAGTAGCCAAAAATGGCTAATAACACCTTTGTTATTATGTGATATTATGTGACGTTCCTCCTTCTCTTACCGTGCACCCCAAAACTGGAACAACCTACCAGAGACTCTCACATCCACCACCAGTTTAAGTTCTTTCAAATCTAAGGCTGTTACGCATTTTAATCTGGTCTGTAACTGTTTCATACGCCCATAATATTTATTATCTTTAACTGTGCATGCAATGTCTTGTATATAATGTATACCCTGTTCATTTATGTAACTATTTGTAACCATGTATTATTTGTCTTAACTCTGTGCCCAGGACATACTTGAAAACGAGAGGTAACTCTCAATGTATTACTTCCTGGTAAAATATTTTATAAATAAATAAAATAATAAATAAATTTGCCCATTTGTTTGCAAACAAAAGAAATATACAATAAAATAACATTCACATAACATAGTTACATAGCAGATGAGGTTGAAAAAAGACATGCGTCTATCAAGTTCAACCTGTTCTAAATGTAGATGGCTGATACTTTATTCTATATTCCTACTTACAATATATTGAGAGATTGTACCCCTGATGAAGTCGCAGTAGGCGACGAAACGGACGTCACGTTGGGTTTTTAATGCTATGGTGTAAATTAGAGGTCTAATATGAAGCTGTCCTAGCGGTATATATCTTCAGTATAGGCAAATATACGGGTTCTGTGGAATTGTGCCGGTCTCCAGACCTATGATAATATCTCCCGGGCGGCAACATCCACATGACAACTTTAAGTCGCGCATTTCAACTGATGATGTACCGCCCGGATACACCATGATATAACTACTAATCCAGTAATTCACGATTGTCTGGGTAACTTAAAGATCATGGGTGCAGCACAGAAGCTGCTCTGATGTTACAGCAGTGACATCGTTATGAATATATGAACACCTAACATCTGCTGGTATCCTGGTTGGTTCCATCTAACCACTAATAGCTGACAGAGTCCCAAACCACACTGTCTATCAGGGACCCACTCAGTAATAAAAAAGCTTACCACACAAGGCTATAACACCGGATCCAGCATTGTATACAAAGAAATTTCCAACTGCACTGGAGACAAACATCTGCCATACGAAGCACTTATATGTACATTCATAAATAAATACAAAACTGATAGTAGTATGAGATAGTCACTGTCAATTGATTGTGACACACAGTGTTACCCTATATGCACTTACCCGCCCACATATTTGTGGAGTCTGACAGCGAGTCATTGCGCAGAGACTCTATTTGAGAGTATATTTTGACTGTACTGGTCAAGTTTAGTGGGTGAAGTCATAGTATATTTTCACTCTGCACAATAAAGACTATAATTACCAATAGGGTAACCTCATGACTCCAGATACACGGATTAACTGGATGAAATCTATATAGATTGGATTTACATACTTATCTAGTATCATTCTATCTATTTGGAACTACTGTTTTAATGATTGTACAGCCACACTGGTTATTATAGCTTTTGGATGCAGCGTGTATACACTTGACAATCAACATTACATCTATTATAGCTAGGTGTTCATTAGCAATTATATATGTACATTACAGGGCATTACTGTACTCCACGACTGATTGTATCACCATCACATCAGTTATGATTTCCCCTTGCTAGTGATCCTCCATATCCATTCTAAACACTATGTGGAGATGTATAGCAGGCATCTATATACGAAGCATTAATCCTAGATTTATCTCCTCTTATTAACTTAGGGTCTAATCATAGGTATATTACTACCTTACCCAAGGAATTATCTAAGAGGAGTCTAATCTGAAAAGGGTGAAACCGTAAGAGTTACAGACACACCATCCTCGTATATACCTCCTTATCTGATACAGAGCCTCTGAGCTGGTACTGACACTCTAGAGGCACTAGGAGCTTCATGGTTTTAAAGTAATTTATGTAGTGATTTAGTCCAATAAACTTGTATATGTTGTATGTTTTGCGCACTTAAGGACCAGGATTTAATACAACTCAGGTCTGTGGTGCGCCCTAGTGGGGATCTTTTTGTGTGCTCTTTACACACGCATCCCTTTTGTCTTACAATATATTGATCCAGAGGAAAGCAAACAAAAAACCCCCAGTGAAATATCATCCAATGATATCTCATAAGTGGAAAAATAAATTCTTGACTGGGCAGTTAATTTAGAGGGTTATTCCCTTTTTCGGAAGCATCGAGCAAATAGAAGTGGCGGTGGAGTATGCTTATATGTTAAACCGGATATAAAACCTATTATAAGGGATGATGTTTATGAAGGGAAGGATGAAAATGTAGAGACCTTGTGGATAGAAATTAGCAGTTTGAGGTAAAAGTATAAAGAAAATGTTAGTAGGGAGATGCTATAAACCACCAAATATCTGTGAGATTGAGGAAACTAAAATACTTTTGCAAATGGAGAAGGCATCAAAACTAGATCGTGTTTGCATAATGGGTGATTTTTATTATCCAGACAGGGGCAATGAGATTAGCATTACAACAAAGGGAAACAGGTTTTTGTGGGGTTCTTAAAGACAATTATATGACCCAAATTATTGAGACACCAACAAGGTGAGGGGCAGTACTGGATTTGGTAATATCAAACAATGTAGAAGTAATAGCAAATATTCAAATCCTGGAACATTTAAGTTACAGTGATCATAACATGTCTCATTTGAAATAAATGATCAAAAAAACAGATTACTTTGGCTCAACAACGCCCTTAAACTTTAGAAAGACAGATTTTAATAAACTGAGGGCTAATCTACAAGTAATACATTGGGATGATGTTTTTGCAGGGAAAAATGTAGAAGATACAGTACAGTATATGGGCAGTCTTTAAAACATTGTTAGAAAATCACACTTTGGGTAATAAGTATAAAAGAAATACGTCAAAACCAATGTGGCTAAATAAACAGGTAGGGGAGGAAATGGAAAAAAAGAGGCAGGCGTTTAGATTCTTGAAGTAAGAAGGGACTGAGGCATTGTATCCGAATTATAAGGATTGTAACAAAAATTGCAAAAGGGCAATCAAATGTGCAAAAATGGATAATGAAAAAAGGATTGCAATAGAAAGTAAGATCAACCCTAAAAAGTTCTTTAAGTACTTTAATAACAAAAAAATGAGAAAAGAAAATATAGGACCCTTTCAGTGTGAGATGGGCAGGCAGATTATTGGCGATAAGGAAAAAGCAGAGGCATTAACCAAATTCTTTGCCTCTGTGTTTACCAGGGAAGAATACATTCCAATAGTTGTGCCACAGGAGGAAGCCACAACCTCCATATTAATGAACAATTGGTTAACTGAGGAAGAAGTTCATAGGTGGCTTGAAAAAGGCCAGGTTTTTCTAGCTATATCTTATTTAGTTATTTTACGTTTTTTATTTATATTATTTTATTTTTCTACTTGCTTTTTATGGTTTTGTGTTTATTTTAAGTATTTTTGTATACTTTATTATGCTATTTTAGCATTTTCCTTCTTATTTAATTTTTGATTCCATGATTTGGTAAAAATCCAAACACTAAAACACAAACATTTAATAGAACCAAAACACAGCTGAAAGTACCCAACCATAATTACTGTACATTACAGAATCAGAGAACTGGAATATCCAGAATGAGTTAGAATAGCTGCACTGAGAATAGTTGTGTAAAGGTTGAGTCAAGAATGCCAAACGTTTTACACCTTTTCACGTGGCTCAAATGCTATAACCTTGTGAACTTACATAAAGCCAAGAATAAAATGTGTTAAATGTTTATTAATCTTTCTTGTAAACTTTCAGATACCTTACAAGCCAAATTATAAAACATGTTCACGTTAAAGGACTGCATGATAAAATATATTAACTCAAAATCATATTGTCACAGTTTTCATGTATATTGCCCTGTGTATTTTCACCTGAATTGAAAGCTGCTTGAAAGCGTAAAGCTAAAACATGACGGAAAAGGTAAACATTACTGCGGATTTCCAAGATGCCAGTAAATTAGGCCTTGGTAGTCATGAATTTGATTAAGTAGGTAGCGGGGTTTCCCCCACCCTCTGGGATATTTGCCCTGCTACCAGGTGTGTAGTGCTGGTATTTGCTGGTTTACAGGATACTGAGGTGTCCGCCGATGGCAGTGGGGACATCAGGACAGGATTCTGGGGTAGATTGTGATTCTTTCTCATGTTGGTGTGAGTGCCTCCATCTCTTGCAGGCTCCGGGTATGTGGAGGCAATCCCTGCTGGAAAACTCATTAATACTCCCCCTGATAGATTGCACTCACGAGGCAAGAGAATATTTCATAAACAGCAACTTCTTTATTCTCTCTCTGTACACAGCATACTGTATAACAGCATACACTGGATACACAGCATGTACTAGGCCTCCAGCCTCAGGATGGTCCCTGTACACACCCCAGCCATGGGCACCAAGGGTGGTCTGAGCTCTTCCCTGACTCCATATTATAGTCAGAGGTATCAGTTCCACTTCCCTACGGAAGGGAATAGAAGGTAACCAGAGCCCTGCGCACACTCTTCTATGATATGTCTCTCTCAAGGGAGAGGTATGTGGGTGTATAGCACACCAAAACAATGCAAATAAATGCAAGAAAAATGTGATACTTGCGCACAATTCCAGAGCTCCTGGTTCAGGGATGGCCTATCTGCAGCAATCCAGATATACAGCAACAAGAGAGATGATCCAGGGCTCCACGGGTTTTTCAGCAAAATAATTTATTCATGATACACAACTGTGACAGGGTGAATGAACGTCACCAGCCATATGCCTGGAAAACCTATGTTTAGGCTTGCAGTGCAGCAGTGACGAGGTTAAGTTGAGAAGGGCTGCTTAATTAGTCTGACCCCAGCTGCATAATCAAGGTCTTAAAAACCCAGGCTGTACACACATGCAAGAGAGCTGGTGAGGAGACAGGACTGAAAGTGCTGAAGAGATTACTGCTGTAAGGTCTGTGGTGCAAAGTACATGTGTGATGAACTGTCTGTCTCCTGCATACTAAAGAGAAGCTATTTTGTTCTGTCTGCTAAAAAGAAGCTATTTTGTTTTGTCTGCTGAAGAAGAAGCTATTTTCTTTTGTTTGCTGATGAGAAGCTATTTGTTTTTGGTGTGCTGTATGTGTTAAGGCTCAAATAAATAGCCTTATCCAAAGAACCCGCGTGTGTGGTTGCATGTACCCTGCAACATATGGTGTCTCAAGTGGGATTTTGAAAGGCCCCTGCAGTTAAAGGGCCACACACACACAAAAATGAGAAAAATGGAAGAATTTTTAAAAGAGTTTCTGTGCGAGCAGACCAGACAGCAGGGACAGTTAATGCAGGAGCAGGCCCGGCTACAAGCAGAGAGAGATAAAAGACTATTACAGCAGCAAACCCAGCTCCTAACCCAGCAGCAGGCAGCACAGGAGGAGCGGATGGCCAAGCTGCTGACCCAATTCCAGGGGTCTGCCAGTCCAGAACTTGCAAACAAACCCCCGGTACTCCTAAGGAAAATGGCTCCGAATGAGGATCCAGAGGCTTTTCTACTGACATTTGAAAGGGTTGCCGAAGCTCAGGACTGGGCTGCTAAGATGAGACCCCGGGTCCTCGCTCAGCGGTTATTGGACTTGTGTACACGCTGGATACAACCCGAGGAGCGCATTAAGGAGGGAATTCTTGAGCAGGTGGTTTTGGAACAATTCCTACAGATAATACCCCCTTCCGCACGCTCGTGGGTAAAACGCCACGCTGCTGAAACCCTAGCTTTGGCGGTCCGACTCGTGGAGAACTTCCTTGGGGCTGAGGAGCAGGCGAGTGTCCTGGGCCCAACGGATTCGACTCCACCGGCACTTGCGGACACCAAAAGAGGGAGGTCGGATCAACGGGGAACCTACGGCCCGTCCACGCGCTACCGCCAAGTCCAACGGAAGGAGCAGTCGTTCCAGCAAGGGTAGAGTCCAAATGCTGGTCCCCACCGAGACCCTCATCTACTTCCTGATGTCGGCTCGTCGCAAAATGAGAGGAGCTTTTGAGGACGTCGCCCATAGGACCCACCAGATGCCTGGTATCCAGTATCCGGTCCAGCAGAGCGCAATCCACGGCCCCCTCCTACGAGGGAACCCTCTCCATGTTCCGCCTGCGGAGAACAAGGCCACGGCATGTGGACCGTCCACGGATGGATTGTTCATTCGGCAGGACCGTCGCCTCGGCCTTCACGGGAGAAAACTACAAGCACTGGCTACTTCCAGCCCAGGTTGGGGGAAAAAACGTCCAGGCCCTTGTAGATGTGGGCTCTGGGAAAACTCTGGTCTTCCAGGAACTTCCAGGAACTGTTACCGCCTAACGTGTGTTCTTTTGACTCTCCATAGAGCATAGAATGTATACACGGCGATGTAAGACGGTATCCGACGGCCAAAATCCAGCTACAGGTAAAGGGTCAGGAGGCCTACCTCAAAGTAGGAGTCGCTCCTTGGCTCCCTGCCCCCGTTGTGCTCATCCGGGACTGGCCGTTCTGGAGGTTAATTTCTTGGAAGTTTGTGGCTCCTCCTTCACAGGTTTTAAGCCCGCCCCTCCCCACTTCCCAAGTTAGTAGGTCTTTTCATTCTACTGGATATAGATCCAATGTGGTCTTTCTCCCTCCTAATAGAGGTAAATGAGAATTGTTATCCTAATAGAGGTATATTAGTATTTTATCTGGTAGTGTTAGGACTTGCGAACAGGTGTCTGCCTTGACGTGGCTCGCAAGCTTACAACGCTTTGGCCAAAGGGTTAAACTAAATGACCCTATTTCAAGAGAATATATAAGTATTTTACTGTGTATTTCTGTCATGTTGGATGTAGCATTGGGCTTCTCTGTCGTCTGTTGTATACATATGCCACGCTCAATAGCACTCCTTTTTGACACATATACAACAATACGTTTTGCCCTGATTTTTTGTGAAAAGGGCAACACCTCCTTTCATGCTTCTGGATGGAAGCTTGTGCCAAACAATGTGGCATTTCTGTCAGTGGGTTTACGGTATAAATCACTGTGTAGCGTACCCTTCTCATACGGTATGTTAAGAGAACATCAGAAAGGAAATTTGTTTATTACTCCACGTTTTAGTGAAATTAACTGGGATGTGTAGTTCATTTAGATAATTAAAGAACTCAATTAGTTCATTAGATGTACATTCCCATAAAAGAAGAGATCATCTATATATTTTTTTTGTAAAAGGTTGTATTGAAGAGGAAATTCCGCCATGTACAGATTGGCATATGAAGGAGCAACGTTGCTTCCCATAGCTGTACCTGTGATTTGCAAATAACATGTATTTTCTAACCTAAAGAAGTTCTTATACAGAACAAAATGGATTAAAAGTAGTATATAATCAACTGGTGGGTTCACTTTATGTTCTTCAATTAACCTCTGTTTAATAACCGCTAAACCCTGTGCGTATGTGTGTGTGTGTGTGAGATGATGGTATAAAGGTTTGTGACATCCACAGTGACCAGTAAGAAAGTTCTATTTTCCATAGGTACTTTTTTTTACTTTAGTTAGGAAATCAAAGGTGTCTTATATATGATGGGCCATTGAGTAAAGAGGCTGTAGGAACGTGTCTATGAATACCGCCAGGGGTTGATTCGTAGAATTGTTGCAGCTATAATCGGTCTCCCAGGTCGATCTAGGAGACCTTTAAGTATTTTTGGGAGTAAGTAGAATACAGGGCGGCATGGATTTTTCATCACTACAAAGTCTGCCTCTGCTTCATTAATCCACAAATTATTTAAACCCAGTTGTATGATACCCCTCACATCTTGTTGGTAACCTAATGTAGGATCATGATCTAGTGTAATGTAACATTCATTGTTGTTCAGTTGTCTTAGGGCTTCTTTTCTATAGTGTATAATTTTGTAGGACTAGTGCTCCTCCCTTATCTGCCTTTTTTAAATGATTTCTTTTTTATCTGACAGATTTTTTTAGACATTTCTTCTCTTCCAGTGTGAGATTAAAATGTGTGTAATGTTATCTTTTAAAGACATTTTTAACATCACTTTTAACCAATCACATAAAGACGCTAACAGCAGGACTTTTGAAAGGTGCTATAAACTTTGATTTAAGCTTACATACGGTCTTGGTGTCTGGATGTACATGTGTCTACTGTTGCTGTCGTTGCTCGTCCTGTGTAACTGGTAATCTGCTGAAAAAGAAGGATTTAAAATTAAGATTGCGTTCTAATTTAAACAATTCAACCTCCAATTCAAAGGGGTTAGGTCTAGTGGTAGGATCAAAAGAGGGTCCTTAGGATAGGACCGAAAGTTCCATTTCGGACAACTGATAAAGTTGTCAGACTATCACCAGATTATGCCCACTTGTTATTGTTCTGAGTGTAGAATGGGAGGTGTCCTTGTGTTTGTGTTTGCTCCTCCTGGTCTTTTGTCTTTCCTCTTGGTGGTAATGGATTTCACTCTTAATAAAAAAGATGCCATGTCTGGTGTCCGTTGGTATGCTGCCTCCGCTGATGAGCTGACCACTTATTGGAATGTCTGGTCTTCTATCTGACAACAGGCATAGGACCAAGAAGGACAATAATGTCATAAAGAGCAATATCCCTAATTACGTAATGTGCATTTTTCTCTAGCATCTCTTTGCATCAACATATCAAGGTACATTGCTCCAAGTTTGTCCTGTATGTTTTAGCTTATGATTACAGTATGTCAATATGAGTTAAGGAATAAATCCAAGAGGCACATATTAAAAAATATGAGTAATTGTTGTTGCCTTTTATATTTATTTAAAAAAACGCCAGTCTGAGTGTAAGAGATGTGTGCCGAGGTACACTCAGGGAGACCGTTTTCAGTGAAATTAAAACATGGCTTTATTCAGCCTCTTCCTTTAAACACTGTACAGCATACAAAAACAAAATAAACAAAGCAACAAACACGTATCCCTGTGTAAGGGCTAACTCATTCCTTTTACGAGTGCTCACCACAAACAGAACAGGACCACGAGGCTGAGGTGGGGATGTTAGTAACCAGCAACCTGCAACCGAGCAACCAAGTCCGGAGTGCAGAGTGAAGTGGTGGTATAGCCTGGTCAGGGTAGAAGAAGACAGAATGTTCGTGGTACTTGCCGTGGTCAAGGGTAGGAAAGATCAATTAGCGGTGCCGGGGTCCTGGAATATAGAAGGTAGAAGTCCAAATGCAAACCGAGTCCAGGGGTCAGAGAAGGCGGAGGTCCAGGTACAAGCCAAGGTCAAATAGGAGCAAGAGAAGCAAGACAAAGTCATACAAGGCAATAGCAGGGCAGCAAGGTATTTGAGGCAAACACTAGTTACACAAACCGAAGTTTATGCTCAGCCAGTTTGCAGCAGGGCTGGCTGAGCATTTAAGGAACAGGCAACCAATGGTAGGATAGCAGTCAGCTGCAGGGTAATGAATGAAACCCGCCCCTTAGATATATTAGGTCCACCGATAGGCAGGGGTGGGGAGAAGTGCAGATGAGGAATAAGTGGAGATGAAATTAACCCCTCGTGTACCCATGGCACCGTGGCGCCTGCGCGTAGCTTGCATGTGGTGCACATCACCCGTCACCCCAGCCTGGTAGCACGGCGCGCGTCACCCGTCTCGTCACGGGTCACATCACGGAGGCGGGGCCGAAGGACGATCCTCACAACTCCCCAGTCTCTATCTGCAAGACTGGGAGGAAAAGCCCCATACCAGCCTACTACCCAATGTCTCAAGCGGTACCTTAAAGCAGGTGGCCCTTCAGGTCAGTGGTGTCTGGTTGCCTTGGTGTAGGCTCAAGACTCTCTCCTCATGTCAGCACCGTTGGGAGTCCACTTTCTCCTGTGTCAGCACTGTTGTGTGCTAAGGAGTCTCTCTTAGCAGTTTCCAACAGGAGGCTTTTCTAGAACTCTGATTAGCCAGGTGGAGCCTGGTTAATTGACTGCCTGCAATTAACCAGCTCCCTTCTGAATTCCTCAGAGCATTTAGAGGCAGTTTTACTTAAACAGGGATAAGTCCCTGTTACACTGAAGTTGTGTAAATCGCTAACTAAATCTGCCCCAGGTGTAAGAAGCTTGAGATCCTTATAATTGATGCAAGTGCATCTGAAATGGAAAAACAATGCAGTGCGTTAAAGCAAATGTTTGTCTTCCTGCACACTGAGACACACATATTTTTCCCTAGAAGCCTGTATTACTCAAAGGTAACTTTGAACTTCATTAATTTTTTTGTGAATAAGTTATTGCATCAGAAAACAATGCAATAGGCCAGATAGATCAGTACACTTCAGAGAACTTTGTGTAACAGGTTGAGATACCTTATTGGACCGACATAAAAATTATATATAGATGTTGGTCATAAGTTTTCACAATCCAGTAGCTGACTTTTTCTAATGCTTGTCTGTTTATTATAACAGATATAAATACACAGTGTCATATTTCTTTATGGTTGTTTCAGTTAGCAATTATCTAAAATCCTCTACTTGAATGCTGTCATATTGTGATTTAGTTTAAGATTATAGAGTAAAACATAACATTAATTTGTTATGTATGTAAAAATAAATTTTACCTTTTTCCTTGATTAAGCAAGTTCAAAAAAATCATTCATTTTCCTGTTGAAAGAAGATTACGGGGTTAATTCTATATACTCCACACCTGCAGTTTTCACACTCCACATACTCCCCACCTGCACACCAGCCGTTTTCAGGCTAAATTCCCCCTTAACGTCAATTGGGCTTTCAGGAGCAAACATACAGAAAGGTTGCTTTGCAGTATTTAAAATTATCCCCTAATGGTTATTTGTATCATGCATCTTGCAGTGTCTATGATTTGTATTGAAAGAGCCTATTCAAGCATAAATACGGAAATCTTCTCTAGTTACAGTATAGCATTGAGGTTTAGTTAGTTCTAGATTCCTGTGAGGTTCTAAAAGCTCTGTACACTAACCTCTAATGTTGGTCTGCCTAAAGGTATCTCTACAGTACCGGCCATGAATGTACACTTCTACTAAATTCTGCATGCTTTCACTTAGACCATTGTTATATTGTTCTGATAAATCTAGAGGTCCAAGCCCACACACTGCATGTTCTTTCTCCTTGCTTTTCCTGGAACTGTAAAATAGCATTATGCAATGTGTTAGCCATTGGGCTTTAAACATTGAGACAATTGATGATATTTGGTAGCAGTTACAGTAGATTGTCAGGGTCAACTATGACGGAGCCATTGGTGCGACTGCACTGGGCCTTGCGCTTACTGAGGCCCTGCTTTATCCCCCAAGACCCCACCTGTGGTGGTGACGACAGAGACAGCCCAGGTGGCGATCACGGACCCAACTTCTGGTGGAGCCTAACTTCCATGTCAGGACCCCCCTTGTGGGCTCCCTCCAGTGCCACTGCTTCCGCAACCACCTAACAGGTAGTGCTACGGAAAGGGAAGAGGCCCTGCATACATACTCTGCACTGTACCCCGTGATTTTGCAAGCTCCTGCTCTTTACCACCATAGCAAATATAAGATTCCATATACAAGGCCAAACGAAATAAAGCAGTGTGCCGGAAAAGGAGGATAAGACGTGAATGATTGTTTCTACAAATCCAGGTAGATTTAAGGCTCCGATATATACCCGGAATCCAGCAGTCATTGAATAGGCTGTTGCAGCAGAGCAGACAGAAAGCCTGGACTATTAACAAATGACAGTACTGTTAAGAAGTGAACAGTGATGGTATAGAAGGCATGTATCTCTAAGAGAATTGTACGGTCCTGCCATCAAAGAAAGCCACTTGGCTGTGTCAGCAAAAGAAGTTCACGAATATCAATATAAATATGTAATGTGAAGGAGCTTCCCAGTCACTAGATGGTGCTTTAAGAAGGTGCAACTACAGACCTTTATCGCACAAAAATGCATTTCTGCAGGTGCAAGTTTGAACGCGTTGTCATGCGCTTTGCAGTTCTGTACAATGAAGCCGCAAGTTGCAAAATTGCACGAGTTGGTACCTTAACGCATGATAAGGGTGGATAGATCTGTACTATGTGACCTAGTGTGTGGCTCAGAAGAGATAACAGAAACTCTTTAAAGGAGCAAGTCACGGAAACAAGAAAGCCTCCAAGGGAGAGGAAAGTCAAGCATAATCTATGGTGCTAACTGATTATGCTGTATTTATCCAGGACTCTAGAAGAGCCTAGTCTGAAGATGTGATTTACTCCCAGTTTTAAAGCCTCCTCAAGTAATAAACTGTCCTGTACAGTAATTATGCGGCTAACTAGCATGAATCAATCTGTAAATCAAAGTTTACACAGAGGGACATTTATAAGACATGCAAACAACGTTTTGTGAAGAGTTTTGCTAATGATTATACAGGAACTGAAAATCTTCAGCGCTGTTTTGGGCAGAACTGCCAGAAATACAATAAAGCAAACAGTTGTAAGATGCACACTATTCCCTCTATACATTATCTTATGATTATAGGGTGTCAATAGGAGGACTTATAGAATCATTCCATAATGCACATATCCATTCTTTTTGTGTGGAATTTTTGCTGCCTTTTATCTGAATCAAAAAATGTGCCAGGTCTGGGGTGGCATAAATCTTTAACTAACAATCTGCAGCAGGCATTAGAATCCTAATTTACAATATTCTTATAATTGATACAACTAACAATCATAAAAGGATGGAGTATGTCAAAGCAAACTTTGTCTGCCTGGACACCTAAACCCACATATTTTTTTTATAATCCTGTGTCACGCAAAGGTAACTTTAATGTAGTTATTTTCGTAGGGAATAGGTGATTTCATAAGACAACAATGCAATAGGCAGATAGATCTGTACACATCAGAAAACGCACTGACAAACATTATACATAGATGTTGCATATAAGTTTTCACAGCCATGACGTTGACTTTTTCTGAGGCTTGTGGATCTTTATTATAACCAATATAAATACACAATGCAATATTGCTTTATGATTTCTCAGTTACCAATTATCTCAAAACCTCCACTTGAATTCTGTCATATTGTGGTTTAATTGGAGATTATGGGGTGAAAAACAACTTCAATTTGTTATTGTGTGTATGTAGAATACTTTTTACCTCTACCCTCTTTAAGCGACACTAAAAGGGTCATTTGTGGCATGTATCTTGCAGTATCTATGATTTGCAGTAAAAGAGCCTCTTAAGTCTTCTCTAGCAATAGTATTCAAACTTCATACAATTAGTTCTAGATTACTCTGTAGTTCTGAAAGCTATGTACACTATGGCCCAGATTCATAAAGGTTCATTATTGACTTAACAAGAGAGAGAGAGACACAGAGAGAGAGACACACACACACACAGAGAGAGAGAGAGAGAGAGAGAGAGACCCGAAGAGAGACCCAGAGAGAGATAGAGAGACAGAGACAGAGAGAGCGACACAAAGAGAGACAGAGAGACAGACTTAATTAACATAGACATTAGCCTATTTCCCAAGTATCCCAGGTGTGTTCCTCTTTGTGTACAGATGTCTCTTCTCATGTGTAGAGCACTCTCTCTTTCCCCTAAAGACCCTATATTTCAGGATCTGGATTTCAACATACCATGAATCTGCACGTCTGCTAAATTCTGCAATGCTTGCAAAGTTGAATTAGGGCTCACAGATAATACAGCCGGTCCTCGCTTATCTGATGTAATGCGTTCCGCAAACCACCGTCGGATTGCAGGTCCATGTTAATCCATGGCGGTGAGTGTCGGATAAACAGATCCGATGTCAGATAAACAGATCCGACGTCGGATAATGCGTCCAGCGGACTGCATTATGCGGTGTCGGATAAGGCGTTAGACAGAAAGCGAGCCATTGGATACCAAATACCACCTGTACTTATTTAATTTTAGATGTAATATTTAAAAAAGTAGTACAGCGCTTAGTTTACAGAAAAAAAGAATGTTACAAGAAACACACAGTACAATAAATGCAGACACTTTCATAAAAATAAACAGGGTCAAAATAGAAAATCTAATTATGTTACCACAAAACAACATGAGATTTCTGTCACACAGAACACAGAACACAGGAGCCCACTGCAGCTAACCGGGAGCAACCCCCCACTCCCTATGATAACACACAAGTTGGTAGCGAGCCGCACCCAGGGGCAGCAATGGAAACTTAGAGAGAACTGTACCAGGAAAATTGGATCCATGAGTGAGGAGGGGTCCAGAAATTAAGAAACAGTGTGGCCGGCACAGTCCCGGGTATGCAGGCAGCACACAAACAGGAGGTTAGACACGGGGCAGTAATGGAAAATCTGGCAGAGAGAGAAGGTTCGAAATAAAAATGGGGCAAGTCCAGTAGAGAACCAGAGAGTTAGGTAGGCAGCAACAAAACAACAGGAAGCACTGTGTTGCAACGGCATGGGAGTGAGGCACTTCCTGGTTTATATAGTGCTGAAAACCATTGGCTGAGCTGGACAGCCAGAACTGAAACCTGGAGAACCGGAGCTGCCAGAAAATATTACTCCTTGGAAACCAGGCGAGATCTTCTGCAGAGAAGCAGTTGGCACATGACAATTTCACTGAGTCTATTTTCGATAGGATTAATGCTAAATTTGAAAAAATGGATATATGACCTTTACACCCAAACAATTCTGGATTGTTTAGCATCATTTAAATTATCTGATCGCAAATCTTACAAAGATATATTTGCTATTCCTGTGAATTTTATAGGATACACAATATATTATATTTAGCACACTTACACTGACATATGACATGTCTTCCTGGCCACACCCTCTGACATTCCCAGACACTTTAAGGAATGTCTTTTAAGGTACATTAAAATGGCTTTTGCTTTTTTGCACTGTCAAAAAGAGCATCTAGATTTTAATTACCACAAAATCCCAGAGTAGGGTGTTCTCAGATAACCCCACTCCTAGACAAACACAGATAACCAGGCCGGGGTAAGCTAGTCTGACCCCAATAAAAACAATGCATGTCTGTTAAAGCTGTAACTTGTAACTCAAGTTTATTGTTTGTGTGCCACGTTATTAAAATACTGAATATTTTAATGGTATTATCACAAAGAGTTTTGCTATAGATTACACAAAAACAAAAAATCGTCAGAGCTGTTCTGGCCAGATCTGGCAGAAATACAGTCACGTTCCAGCTTCTCAGATTCCAGCTTCTCAGATTCCAGCTCCAATTGGTTCTAAATTCAAGATTACAATAACAATCCTCAGACCAACAAGCTTCCCAAATGTGCACAACCAAGAACAGTTGCAAACTGCCCTGGTCTTCCGTATCTGCAAAAGCCATGCACAGCTATAAGCTGAACAGTTCTTCCGGATCTGCAAAAGCCATGCACAGCTATAAGCTGAACAGTTCTTCCGGATCTGCAAAAGCCATGCACAGCTATAAGCTGAACAGTTCTTCCAGATCTGCAAAAGCTATGCACAGCTATAAGCTGAACAGTTCTTCCGGATCCGCAAAAGCCATGCACAGCTGTAAGCTGAACAGTTCTTCCGGATCTGCAAAAGCTATGCACAGCTATAAGCTGAACAGTTCTTCCAGACTGCAAAAGCCATGCACAGCTATAAGCTGAACAGTTCTTCCGGATCTGCAAAAGCTATACACAGCTATAAGCTGAACAGTTCTTCAGGATCTGCAAAAGCCATGCACAGCTTTAAACTAAACAGTTCTTCTGGATCTGCAAAAGCTATTCACAGCTATAAGCGGAACAGTTCTTCCGGATCTGCAAAGCCATGTACAGTTGCAAGATGCACAGTTCTTCCGGATCTGCAAAAGCAAACACAAGTTACAAGTTGTACAATCTTCAGAAGCTGCAAATGTCACAGCTGTAAAGATAGGAGTGATTAAAGGAAAGAAAATAGTGCGCTACTAAAGTGATGGTCAAAGTACAATAAGGATAAAGAAAATATGGAACAAAAGTGAATACACAATGTAGGGGATAACTATTATCCCAAAAATGATATAAATAATACAGTGAATATCAATAAACAGGTGTAATCAACTGTGCCTAACAACCTATAATAAAATAAAGCCCCATAAAATAATCATCTTCATAATTTTTCCGGCAGTAGTGCTCCTTTATTGTTTCTACCACCATAACGGAAGGCACACCTAGGACCTATGAACACAGGGAACAGCGTCAAGATGCCACACCTTTCAAGCTCAGGATGCCACACCTTTCAAGTGAGTCCGTTTAATGACGCAACCCCCTTTATCAGTTGGTGGACTAAGGTATGGTTGGACTTTCAATTCACGCTGCCATCTCTGGACATTTTATGTGATTTACCTTTACATCTGTGCAGTGTCAGGTTCCTGGGCATGCGTGTTACACCACCTACCATCCACATTTCAACCCACATTATCATTTATACTGGAACTGTGTTCTTAGACAATACAATGGTTATGTCTGTTTATAGCTCTTAGCACCACACAATTTTTCCTATTTTCATAAAATAATCAGATGGTGAAATCTTATCTGTAGCGAAAGAAATAGTTCCAAATAGGAGGTAGAACCAGGGGTCTCAGGCATGTGCTGCTCTCTTCGGAGGTTTTCCGCTCCTCCTTTAGTGCATGTACTGTACTGTAAGGAAAGAAAGAAGAGAAAGCGCACAAAGCGCCCATAGAGAAATACAGTTTTAATAAAGAAATATATAAAAAACACATATGGTTTTTCACTCACATGGTGTCCATACATAAAAACCTTCACACTTTTAAGGGGAAGTGTGGTGTCCACTCGCAGGGTCCTGTCAGGTCCTGGGGTGTCCGGGATCCTTGTGTTTGTCTGCTGCTGTGTGCTCTGTCGGTGCAGTCGCTGCTGTGACGTCACCCGCTGTGCGATCAGTCGCCGCAGTGTTTTTTTGTTTTTTTACAACCGGCAGGCTATGACCTCTGGTATATTCCAGGTGTATCTTTTATTAAAGGGAGAAATCAGGTTAGGGTTAAAACACCCTGGATTAAAAGATACACCTTGTATATATTTAATCAATTAAGGGAGTGATCACAAAAAACAATCATCAATTGCCTCCCTATAATCCTGAGGAGAAGCTCTGGTCCCCACGGTTGTCAAAAAAATGCTGCAGAGACTGGCCGCACAGCGGGTGGTGTCACAGCAGCGCCTGCACCGGCTGCACCGATAGAGCACACAGCAGCAGACAGACACAAGGATCTAGATAGTACAGGACCTGATAGGCCCCTCTGAGTGGGAACTGACTCCATTCCTTAGATAAATTATGGATTAGATGATGATCTGATGGACCAATCTTGGCTTTCCGTGATGTTTAATTCTTTTTTATGCAATTTTATGAGATTTTTTAACTATGTTTTAATGTGGATATATTTATTATTTATTATACATATAATTCTTGTATATATAGATATATATGTGCTTTTTTATATATGTATTTGGAAGATGTATTTGGATTTATATACGTGCCTTTATGTATTTTTGCTATGATACATTCATATTGGTAGTGATCCAATGCCTTTGCTCTGACATCTGTTAATTTGTTGTTACTGTATATGTTTACATATTTATACACTGTATATGCTTTTTAAATTGATGACCATGTATATATATTCTTTATGTTCGTCTGTTAGTCTGTTATTCTCTAGATCACTATTAGTAATAATTCTTACCTCTACATTATTGTACATACATTATTGTACATGTAGCCTTGAGCTCCCGCAGCTCCTTGAGACCCCCTCCCCTTGAGCAGCTCGATCGCGGGTGCCGAAAGACCCGACGGCTGCTTCCAAGGGTGGGGGCTGGAGCAGGGAGCAGCGCGGCTTCCCCTGCCTGCGGCCGGTTGCCGGGGACGCGATCGGGCCGTTGCTAAGGCCGCGATCGCGTCTCTAAGGTCCCGGCGGCCGGTGAAGCAGGGCGCCGCCATTGGGATGCGGGTTGCGCATGCGCAGGGACGCGTAGGCGCAGGAAGAGCCCCAGAAACAGGGCAAAGTCGCGCGAGGTCGAGACAGCCCGGGAAAGCTTGCGCAAGCGCAGTGCAGGGTAGGAAAAGCCCGCGAACCCCTAGCCTACCAGGGAAGGCTCTGAGCTGGGACTACATATCCCATGAGCCTCTGTATGCCCCACGTGACACCAGGGAGCCAATAGGGCTTAGGAAGGCTAGGCAGGCAAAGAGATACATTGTTTGGGCTGCAGCACGTTTGTCAGTTGGAGCTGGGGAGCTGTGAGGGAAGGAAGGGTGCAGAGAGCATATGCAGCTCCTGCATCGAGTAAGGTCCCCCACATCCCAAGTAAGGCCTCAACTCCCCACCAGGGTAGTGGGTAAGTGCTGAGGGACGGCCCAAGATAGGGACGCTGCCCTTAGTGCGTGTCTGAGTGCTGTCTTGTCAGGGTCACGGCTGGCATTGCTGTGAGGCCTGACAAGAAGGCATAGTGCTAGTGTGCAGCAAGTTGCTGTACGCGTTCCGAAGTTTGCAGTGCGTAGCTGCTAGTGTTAGTGTTCAGTGAGAATCAGGACTGGGACGAGTTAGGGGAGTGGGGCAGGTTATTACCCCCGCAGGCCCTAGGAGTTTCCCCCAAGCCATCCCAGGTTGCGGTACATCAGGGACAGGCCCTAGGTTAGGGTTCCTGTCACGTTAGGGTTAGTTAGGGATAGACAGGGATAGCGGCGGTTGCTGTTCCCGTGATGCGGTTGGTGTTGCCGTGATTCGGTTGTGTTCCCGTGAAGCGGTGGGACCCTTGTTGGGGTTCCTGGAGAAGTACCTGGATAGGATCAGACGGATGCATCGCACGTCTGACCCTTTGAGAAGATTGTTGCAGGCCCGAGCACCGGAGTGCTCGGCAGGTAACTTTGAATCCTATGTGCACCAACAGGCCTAGTAATTCTTAGTGACTGCGCAGTCACCCACGTTCTCTCCTAGAGTGCGGGACATTGGGTGGGGATTCTCGGGACACTGGGTGGGATCACCTAGTGTTGGGAAGCGTCCTGCGCGACGCAGTAAGTGTCTCCTCTAGAGAGGGACACAGGTTATTATGATATTGTCGTGATCTGTTTTCATGCATGTTCAGTAAAGTCCCAAGTTATTATATATCTGTGTGAGTATCGATTATTGGTATTGTCCTGCGAGGAACCACTCCCCCTCTGGTGGGAGCCATCGCAGGTGGAGGCGCTGCATCGTTGGAAGTAAGTATCCCTAGTATAAATGCCCCAGGTTCCCCATGGCGGAAGCTCAGCCCTCCTGTGAGCCGACAGGTATAGCACCACACTGAGAAGTAGTCAGATACACCTACACACCCCAATCTCACTTAGGGTGGGGGTAAGAGGGCTACATACATTATTCGTTTATGGTATTTGTTTAATCACTATGGAGTTTATTTATTTATTTATATAGCATTGCCTTATGTATTTGCAAAGTCTTCCTGTATTTTGGGGTCCCTATGGCATCATTATGCCCTTTATTATCACATATGTTCGTTTTGTATATGTATGCACTTTATTAGCGATCTTCGCATCTTGGCGTTATTTGCAGCTTTATCTCATTACAACAAAAGACAGTGGTGTCCAATGCTACGTCCAATTGACAAAACATATATAGTAATATGTATAAAGTTTAAATACTTTAATAATAATATTAATTACTTGGTTATTTAGTTAAACCCTTTGGCCAAAGCATCATAAGCCTGCATACCAACGTCAAGGTATAACCAAACCAATGCAGGTCCTACACTACACTGTGAACCCTTCCTTTTACTTCTTTATGAGGGGAAAGAACCATAGTAGATCCTGTTCTTGCAGCAAAGTGAAAAGACCTCCCAAGTTAAAAAGGTGAGGAGGAGTGAGCTCTGGAGGGAGGTTCCACCTACCTCCATACAACTGTTGTCAGTCAGAAATTGATTAACACACAAATTCCCAGTTAGCTCAAACTCCCACACCCACCACATCATGAATACAGTGTATATTTATGTCAAAAAGAGTGCTGCTGAGCGTGGCCAATGTATACAAACAAAAGACAGGGTTGCTCAATGCTACATCCAATTGACAAAATATATAAAGTAATAAGTATAAAGTTTAAATACTTCAATTATAATAATATTTACTTGGTTATTTAGTTAAACCATTTGGCCATAGTGTCATACGCCTGCATAACACGTCAAGGTAAACCAAAATGAATGCAGGTCCTAACACTAAACTGTGAACCCTTCCTTTTACCTCTGTATGAGGGGAAGCAACCACAGTGAGTCCTGTCCATTCAGCAAAATGCTAGAACCTCCCAAGTTAAAAAGGTGGGGAGGGGAGAGCTCTGGGAGGAGGGGCCCCTTACCTCCAAGCAACTGTTACCAGTCAGGAACTAAATTAACACACACATTCCCAGCAAGCTCAAACTCCAACACCCACCACATTATATATACATATACATATGAAATGCAAACCTCTCTGCTCTAAATACATGTGCTAGTGATTAGGAGAGCAGATGAGGGAGAACTAGACACATTGTAATCTGTGGTCTGGACTTTCCATCCACTAGACTGAGTTCATGTGAAGCTGTGGAATGGATCATTTTGAACTATTCCTGCACTTTCTGACTTAAAGCTGCCTAACATCTTTGGACTATGAAACAATATATATATATATATACATTAACTCAGTCTAGTGGATGGAAAGTCCAGACCAGCGTTTCCCAAATGGTGGGTCGCGACCCGGCACCGGGCCACGGCACCAAAATTGCCGGGTCGCAGCGAGGCTGGCCGCGCGGTGTCTCCTCCCCCCCCCCCCCCCCCCCCCCCGCGCTGCTCGAGTTAAAAAAAATAGCAGCGATTCCCCCTGCGGTCCCGCGCGCATGCGCAGGGCAAGCAGGGACCGCTCCCTTCCTCCCCCCGCTCCCAACGTGGGACGGAGGCGGAAGTACTATCTCCTCTGCGGCCCGCTTCCTCCCGCGACCCGCTTCCAGAGCTCACCTCCCGTGGCACCCCCTCCCGAGCCCACCTCCCGTGGCACCCCCTGACTCACCGAGCCCCACCTCCCGGGGCACCCCATCCCGAGCCCACCTCCGTGCCACCGCCCCTCCCGGCACCCACCTCAACCCTACCCCCAGGCCCACCTCCCGTCCCGGCAGCAGAGGGATATCGGGTGCAGCAGGGGAAAGCGTCCAGCCTCAAGGTAAGCACCCCCCCCCCGTCACTGTCACCCACCCGTCACTGTCACCCACACCACCACACCCAGTCACTGTCACCCCCACCCAGTCACTGTCAACCCACCCGTATGTCACCGTCACTGTCACCCCCCACCTCCTGTCACCCCCCCACCCAGTCACTGTCCACCCAGTCACGTCACCCACCCACCAGTCATGTCACCACCCAGTCACTGTCCACCCACCCACCCAGTCACTGTCACCCCACCCGTCACTGTCCACCCACCCACCCAGTCACTGTCACCCACCCACCCATTCACTGTCAAACCCGCACCCCCCAGTCACTGTCACCCCCACCCAGTCACTGTCCACCCACCCAGTCATGTCACCCCCCCACACTGTCAAACTTCACCCCCCCCCCCACCCCCGTCACCCACCCACACCACTGTCACCCACCCCCCACCCACTGTCACCCACCCCCCCAGTCACTGTCACCCACCCCCACGTCACTGTCACCCCCCCAAAGTCCACTGTCAGTCACTGTCACCCACCCAGTCCTGTCACCCCGACCCACCCACCCAGTCCTTCACCCACCCCGTCACTGTCACCCCCCAGTCCCCTGTCACCCACCCACCCGTCACTGTCCCACCCACCCACCCAGTCACTGTCACCCACCCACAGTCCTGTCACCCACCGTCACTGACACCCACCCACCCAGTCACTGTCACCCACCCACCCATTCACTGTCACCCACCCAGTCACTGACACCCACCACCCCAGTCACTGCACCCACCCAGTCACTGTCCCACCCACCCACCCACCAGTCACTGTCAAAGTCACTGTCACCCACCCAGTCACTGTCAAAGTCACTGTCACCCACCCACCCAGTCACTCACCCACCGTCTCCCACACACCCACCCAGTCAATGCCTCCCACCCAAGTGTCCCAGTCCCCCCTCCGTCCCCCCTCCCCCACCCACCCAGTTACTGTCACCCACCCAGTCACTGTCACCCAGTCACTGTCACCCACCCCACCCAGTCACTGTCACCCACCCACCACTGTCACCACCCCACCCAGTCACTGTCACACCCCACCCCACCACCCCACCAGTCACTGTCACCCACCCAGTCACTGTCACCCACCCATTCACTGTCACCCACCCAGTCACTGTCACCCCCCGTCACTGTCACCCCCCCACTGTCCCCCACCCACCCACGTCACCCAACCCCCACACTGTCACCCACCCACCCATCCTGTCACCCACCCACCCAGTCACTGTCACCCACCCACCCAGTCAACTGTCAAAGTCACTGTCACCCACCATCACTGTCACTGTCACCCACCCAGTCACTGTCACCCACCCACCGTCTCCACCCCCACACCCCACCAACTCCCCCACACCCACACACCCACCCAGTCAGCTGCCTCCCACCCAGTGTCCCAGTCCCCCTCCGTTCCCCCCCCCTTCCTCCACCCATCCCAGTCCCCCCTCCCACCACCAGTCCCAGTCCCACGTCCCCTCTCCCACCCAGTCCCAGTCCCTCTCCACCCACTCCCACCCCTCTCCCACCCCCAGTCCCCCCTCACCACTGTCCCCTTCCCCCCTCCACCAGTCCCCCCCTTTCCCTCCCACCCAAGTACCCCCCCACCACCCCTCCAGTCCCCCCCCTCCACCCACCCAGTCCCCCCCTTCCCCCACCCACCCATCCCCCCCTCCTCCCACCCACCCAGTCCCCCCCTCCTCCCATCCACCCCCCTTCCTCTTCCATCCCCGCCCTCCCCTCCAGGATCCCTCACATCCGTCATTGCCTGTAATTCACTGTTTGTGTCTGTGTACGTATAGGGGAGAGCGAGTGTGTGTGTGTGTGTATCAGGGGCTGTGTGCGTGTGTATCTGTATCAGTGTCTGTGTGTGTGTATCAGAGTGTGTGTGTATCAGTGTGTGTGTGTGTGTGTGTTTGTTTGTGTGTGTGTGTATCAGTATCAGTGTGTGTGTGTATCAGTGTCTGTGTATCAGTGTCTGTGTGTATCAGTGTCTGTGTGTATCAGTGTGTGTATCAGTGTGTGTGTGTGTGTGTGTGTGTGTATCAGTGTCTGTGTGTGTGTAGCAGTGTCTGTGTGTGTGTGTGTGTAGCAGTGTCTCTGTGTGTGTAGCAGTGTGTGTGTGTGTAGCAGTGTCTCTGTGTGGCTGCGTGTGTGTGTGTCAGTGGCTGCGTGTGTGTGTTTATCAGTGGCTGTGTGTGTATCAGTGTGTGTGTGTCAGTGGCTGTGTGTGTCAGTGGCTGCGTGTGTATCAGTGGCTGTGTGTGTGTGTATCAGTGGCTGTGTGTGTGTCTGTGCAGGCCCTATAGGCCAGTATAGGCGATAAAATTTTTAGTGGGTCACGAAGGAGAAGTTCAAAAATAACCGGGTCACGGAAAAAAAAGTTTGGGAAACCCTGGTCCAGACCACAGATTACAATGTGTCTAGTTCTCCCTCATCTGCTCTCCTAATCACTAGCACAGGTATTTAGAGCAGAGAGGTTTGCATTTCAGTCTCTCTTCTTAGAGCCTGGAGACTGGGGGTTTCGCTGCTCCCCTGCATCCAGTTCGTGGTGGACGGTCCCTTCAAGTATCACAGTACCAGAGGATTTGCCTGGACACTTGGGACCGAGTTCCCACCACGAACAGATAAGACAAACACATGTTTATTGCCGTATCTAAAAGACTATATGCTTTATCTAGTGACCCTAAATGAGAGGGCATTGTTTTTAAGCTGGGGAACCAGGTTAGTTGGCCCAGCAGTAGTTAGAGAGGCTGATTCTGCTGTGTAGTTAGATCCCTGAATGGGATAGGATTTTGTTTATTTTATTTGGTTTGGTTCTTAAAAGTGACACTGTGTGAAATGCTATAACACTGATATGAGTAAACAGCTGAAGGTTAATGTCTGAGTGCCTCCTGCCTACACATGTTAAAGCTGCAGTCCCTTATTTGGATGAAAATAAAGCAGGCAGAAGCCTGAGTTAAGCAACGTAATACTTTGCATGATCCTGTTTGTTGTATAATTAACCCTAGAAGACTGTGTCGGGAAGAACCCAGACAGACGTCAGCGCTACATAAGAGGGGCGTTTGTCACAATATATATATATATGTCAATAAGACTGCTACTGAGCGTGACCAATGTATACAAACAAAAGACAGGGGTGCCCAATGCTACATCCAATTGACAAAACATATAAAGTAATAAGTATAACTTTTAAATACTTCAATCATAATAATATTTACCATATGTGTTTTTTTTTTTTACATATTTCTTTATTAAAACTGTATTTGTCTAGGGGTGTTTTGTGCGCTTTATCTTTTTTTCCTTTCCTTGGAAGAAAAGAGTGATCAGGAAAGTGGCAGTACAGAAAAACAAAGCTTGCAAAATAATTTTTTTTTTTCTTTTAGTTTTTAAGATTCATGACATGCAATAATGTTTATATGCTATAATAAACCTCCTCTGTTGTAATGTTATTTTATGAGTTTACACGGAACTATGTGGTGTTTCAAATTGTGCTATAGGTTTGTAAAATTCCGAATAAGCCTAAAATAAGTTGTTGTTTTTTAAACAATGTTTTTCATATTAGCTCCTAACATGGATTAAGATGGTGTTTCTTTATAAGACTATATGGTAGTGTATTAAAACGTGTTATGCTGTTATAATTGTTACAAATCTCTAGGAACTCTTTGTTAAATAAGACTATCATTTGGTACAAGTCTTGAAATTTTAACTGGGAATATCCAGCAGAGAATGACCCTGTACTAAACTGTTTGTGAACAAATTAAAGCAGCACTTCAGGTTACAGTCCTTATTGTATTATTTTAGTTATAGGATTGAAGCAGGGTGTGTGATGCCTAATTTCCAAAGTGTCTCCTCCTCCACCACTACCCTCACAGGTATTCGAATCCGACTGGATTTAAGATGGCAAATTTCAAAGACAGATTTTGGTGTGCAGGATTTAGGTACAACAATCCAGGGATTGGATTCAGACAGGTTTGCCCATCTATAGTGCTGGGGGCTGTTTGCAGCTGCACAGAAACCATATCATAATGTGGCAACAATATCACCACACTAGTTAAACAACCACCACCCTAGTATCACTACCACCACACTAGTAACACTACAGTACCACCACACTAGTAACACTACCACACACTAGTGACACTTTCACCACACTAGTAACACTACTGCCATATTAGTAACACTACCACCACACTAGTAACACTACGACCACACTAGTAACACTACCACTACACTAGTAACACTACCGCCACATTAGTAACACTTCCACCACGCTAGTAACACTATCATCCCACTAGTAACACTACCACCACACTCTTTTACCATACCATGGCTTGGTGTTGAAATACCACTTGGGACAGATAAACTACCTGGCGTACCCTTATGCTTACTACTGCTCAGTGAAGGCTCTGCTTTTTGGTGGTGGCTCAATGGTGCATTTAAGCAGTCACCACCTGCCTCCTTTTATTGTGAATAGTCTGAGCATAGCCCTGACCTTTACTGCCCCTCTCCTCCTCTCAGAAAGCAGCAGCTGCTTAGTTCTTACAAAATATCAGGCGCTATTTCTCTCACTTGATTCTGCTGATGTGGCAGGAGACACAAAAAACACTGTTCTGTACATGTATGAGTTTCTCTCAGGGAGAAAATGTAAATAAAAGGAGTATACAGTATCCTTGGGCCCACCCTCCCACCCTTGCATTGCACATCAAACACTGTGACTTATGACACATATAAAACAAGTGTCGCGCTGTCACACTACCAACATGAATGGCATGTCTGTGGCTGGCAATGGCAATGAGTAGGAGTATGAGTGCTGACTTGTTGGCCCGCCCCACCCCCCCCCTCACACCCCCCACCCAAAATGTCATTATATTTTAAAAATAGAATATTCCAATATTGATGATAATAGTGATGGAGATGGTCACTACTTCTCCACCTTATAATAGCAGATCAAAACTTTAGCTTCCTCAAACGGACACAGTTTCCCCGATAGAAAGGCACAACAAAGTATCCGGCCGCTCCTCCTTCTCTTACCATGCACCCCAAAACTGGAACAACCTACCGGAGACTCACATCCACCACCAGTTTAAGATCTTTCAAAACCAAAGCTGTCTCACATTTTAATCTGGTCTGTAACTGTTTCATACGCCCATAATATATATTATCTCTATCTGTGCATGCTATGTCTTGTATATAATGTATACCCTGTTCACTTATGTAACTGTATTTGTAATCATGCACTATTTGTCATTGTAACTCTATGCCCAGGACATACTTGAAAACAAGAGGTAATTCTCAATGTATTACTTCCTGGTTAAACATTTTATAAATACGATGCCACTGGTTGGGCAACAAGTATGCCGCTCTCTAAAAGTTTGGAGTTTTCCTGATGTAATCATACTGAACTTTATGATGCTCTTAGAGCTGCTCTAGCATGTACAGGGGTGAGTTCCACTGAGTGTATCATTCTGTTTTGAGCTTCTGGAATGGCAGGTTGTTATACTGCTGCAGGTGACAGAGGGTATCACGAGTAGAAGCATCTAAAATAGGTACATGTTTTTCTAAATGCTGGCAATATTTCCTGCATTTCCTTACACTGCTGTAAAAGATGGTTATTAATTTGAGAACAATGGCAAGCTGGGAACTTGAATCAGGTTACCCTGAAATGCTACCACAAGGTAAACCTTCAGCCCCCTAGAGAAACCTAACTCTCAATAACCACTTCTATTTTCAAAATAACAATTTTATTTGCCTTCTGATTAAAAACCTGCACACATTACTGAAACATGGTGGGATGAAACTCATGACTGGGCAGTTAATTTAGAGGGTTATTCCCTTTTTCAGAAGGATCGAGTAAATAGAAGAGGAGGTGGAGTATGCTTATATGTTAAACCGGATCTAAACCCTATTATAAGGGAAGATGTTTATGAAGGGAATGATGAAAATGTAGAGACCTTGTGGATAGAAATTAGCAGTGGAGTTAAAAGTATAGAGACAATGTTGGTATAACCCACCAAATATCTGTGAGATTGAGGAAGCTAAAATACTTTTGTAAATGGAGAAGGCATCAAAACTAGATCGTGGTTGCATAATGGCTGATTTTAATTATCCAGAAATAGACTGGGGCAATGAGATTAGCATTACAACAAAAGGAAACAGGTTTTTGGGGATGTTTAAAGACAATTACATGACCCATATTATTGAGGAACCAACCAGGAGAGGGGCAATATTGGATTTGGCAATATCAAACAATGTAGAAGTAATAACACATAATCAAGTCCTGGAACATTTGGGTAACAGTGATCATAACATGGTCACTTTTGAAATAAATGATCAAAAAACAGATTATTTGGGTTCAACAAAGACCTTAAACTTTAGAAAGGTAGAATTTAATAAACTGAGGACTAATCTGGCCCAGGACATACTTGAAAACGAGAGGTAACTCTCAATGTATTACTTCCTGGTAAAATATTTTATAAATAAATAAATAAATAAATCTACAGGGAATACATTGGGATTATGTTTTTGCAGGGAAAATGTAGAAGATAAATAGGCAGCCTTTAAAACATTGTTAGAAAAGCACACTTATGCCCTTGGGTAATAAGTATGAAAGAAACAAGTCAAAACCAATGTGGCTAAATAAACAGGTAGGGGAGGAAATAGAAAAGAAGAGGCAGGCGTTTAGATATTCGAAGTCATAATATATCAGAATTAAAAGGAATATATTCTGGCGCCTACAAAAAAGTCCAATTGATGAATAGTAAATTCTAACCATTGACCATATGGAATGTCCAGTTTGTATGACCTGGGAGCCTCTAGATATATCTTGAGGGTCGCCTCACAATATGTGGAGATAAACACAAGAATGCCGGTCTATCCGCAAGTCGCCAATATGCAGGTCTGATTTCCACACGCTTTGCTAACTGTTATTATGGGCACAATATAATCCTACATTGAGTCAGTTACTTTGTATTCATTTACTATGCCATGACGATGGCGTTAGTAACATAGTAGCCTTTGATATTGATACTGTTGCAGCACTATTGGAACATTTTTTCTTTTACTGCATGTAATACACACAGTAGCTGGCTGCCGAATTAAGTGCGTGTGCTATACTTCCGGATACACCCTATCTATCTATGATTTGTTTGTTCCTCACTGCAGGTTCTTTATTGCCATGAGCTACCTATTTTTGTCTAAAGTTCATTTTGACATTTCATTTAGGAGGCTATAACTTGATACGGACCAGATCCGTGCCTCAGAGCCATCTCAACACATTTTGTGGGCTCTCTTGCACTTTATGTATCAGGATTCATGATATTAAGGTTTATTCAGTAACTAGGCAATTATCTATTTGCTGCGATCCTGTACTTAGTACTTCAGGTGCTACAACATTAGCTGATGTACCTTTGCAATATTGATTGTGTTATTCGACATATCACTCTTGGATCATCTAGTACCAACTGTGGGTTTTTGTAGGAACATTCATACGCCATTTATTTACGAATATTAAAATGGTCAGTCTTTTGCTACCTGTTTAGAACGTACAGGTTTTTAACTATTTCTAGTGCTGGACCTAGGGGTTCTCCTGTATCAATTGTGATCAACGAGCTATCTCATTACTATTAAGTAATTGTTTGTTATGGATTTCCCCTTTATTTCAGTTTATGTATAGAGCACTTTGGTTTGTTTTATATGTGTAGTCACCAATGTGATTTATTCACTACTGTATTATTTAGTCTAGTTATTTATTCATTTATTTTATTTATTGATAATAAAGTATTATTTATTAATTTATTCATCATATCATACTCCGCAATGAGTGCTTTCAAGAGGGTGTTCTTGTCTTTTATTCCATAATTACTCCTTATCCCCTTTTGCACCTTTGTTATCAATTTAAATACTGTTTATTAAGCTGATGTGAGAGTCACCTTCCTTTCCCCACCCCCTCCACCCCCATTTTCCAAACAAAAACGTAAACAACACCTAATGAATAGCTAAAAAAAACTAATTTAATAATACTATAAAAATACTATATAAAAAAGACAATTGTCTAAGTGACAAGGAGCAAAAAATGAGAAGTGAATCTCCTGATGGTGCTTCTAAATCCAAGATTATGCAATGTTGGCCATAATGCCTAGGAGTCCGGGGTATATTAATTGTATAAGTGTATGAATGTGTGACAGGGTATATGGCTCACCATATGAAGCCTAACATGGACAGAGTAAACCTAACCACTTTAAAAGTGAAACCACAAGGAAGCCCTTATATAAAGAAACTCCCAGTGCAATCACTATGTGGATAATCATATCCTGTATCATAGGCTGGAGCCCTGCATATACCCTATAGTCACAGTAGCTATAAAAAATAGTAAGTCACTCACTTATTAACCCCTTCTGCTCCATAACTGCGTGCATCCGTTCCGTTTTGTAGATGAAGTCTGTGTAGGGAGATGGTGGAGCACTGCAAAGAATTAGGGCTGGAGGCAGATCCGTGAAAAGTAAAAATGCTTTATTCCAGATGCATGGTAGCAACAGCTACATTAAAAAGGGTCCTCTAACGCGTTTCGCGCTATGACAGCGCTTTATCAAAGAGTAACTCCTGTCTCCCCTGATCCCCCTTATATGCTGTTCCCCACGGAGGTGATTTCGCGCCAAAAATCAGTCAAAATTCTGACTGAAGCTGAAACCACGTAAAAAACTACGGTGGCCTCATAGGGTAAAAACACCTCCGTGCTGAAAAAGCAAAGGCGGAAATACAAAAAACTGCATACATAGCCAGATTGATGAGTCTGGTGACAACACATAACACAGACATTACACAAGAGTAAAAAAATGAGATAAATGGACTATAACATACTGAATAAAGAGATGTAAAGTACATAAAGTAAAAAAGCAGCACATATAAAGAAATATAAAATAAATATTTAACTCTCATTAGATAACTGGGAACATGAAGAAATATACCCATCAATAGACCCATCACTCTGATAGTAGTGTATCTATTATCACTAAATATAATAATAAACATGAATGTTTATGTTAACTCAAAATAAATAAACTAGTCTCAATACAAAAATAATGGCAATAATAATAAAGTTAAAGAGATACATATGTATAATTATCATCTTAAAACAGAAAATTTGAAAAATACATTTATAAAGATCATAATGCTGTTATCACCCAGTAATAGGCTATTGGATTAACTTCATCCTATCAGAGTCACGGATATCAGAAAAAAACCAAGAATAAAGTATATTAATACAAATATTGATTCAATAGAAAAATATATTAGATTGAAATGTATATAATATTAATCATTTATGTACCTAATAATGAACATATACATTAGTGATAAGAGATTATTATGAGAAAATGGAGGTAAAGTCAGAACATAAAATGGTTTTATAAAAAATGGTTTTATAAAAAATGTATCAGTTCCCAATCTTGATTGATCCCATTTGGGAATCCATGGTGAAGATCCAGAACATCTCACGTCTATTGAGCATGTTCAATCTGTCACCACCACGAATGGGTGGAGGAACATGCTCAATAGCCGAAAAAGAGAAGTTCTGGATACCTCCATGTGCGCAATGGGCAAAATGACGTGACACCGGATGTGTGGTAGTAAGATTTTTTATAGCTCTGACATGAGAGTCACCTTCCTTTCCCCACCCCCTCCACCCCCATTTTCCAAACAAAAACGTAAACAACACCTAATGAATAGCTAAAAAAAACTAATTTAATAATACTATAAAAATACTATATAAAAAAGACAATTGTCTAAGTGACAAGGAGTAGTAACTCAAAAGATCACACCCGGTGGGAGAAAAAATGGAATCCTACTTACCACAAGCAGGATTCCAAACAGCGTTTTAGATAACCTTTATCCTATATGGCAGACTTCCAACGACTGTCCGTGAAGTCCCTCCAGAGAGCTGGTACTGCCGTCGCATGTACTGCCGGTCCGATACCACCTCTGCTCGCCTCACTATCTCAACAGAGTGTCATTCTCACAGACGCCACGCATCCTGTACAGTCGTGGCTTCTGCTCTCTCCTCCCCGCAGTTGATGGGAACCAAGCCAAGCAGTGTCGTGTCGGGCAGAGTGTGAAAATCACATCCACATGCGCATGAGTGGAGTACCTCATGGATCGGTACTCTGACCCCTGCTTTTTAACTTGTTTATTAATGACCTTGAGGTTGGCATAGAGAGCAAAGTCTCCATCTTTGCTGATGACACTAAATTGTGTAAGGTAGTAGAATCAGAGCAGGATGTAATTTCTCTCAAGATGGACTTGGAGAGACTGGAAACATGGGCAGGTAAATGGCAGATGAGGTTTAATACAGATAAATGTAAAGTTATGCATTGGGAAGCAAGAATAAACAGGCAACACAAATTAAAGGGGGATAAATTAGGGGAATCCCTTATGGAGAAGGATTTAGGAGTGCTTGTAGACAGCAGGCTTAGCAATAGTGCCCAAAGTCATGCAGTAACTGCAAAGGCAAACAAGATCATATCTTGCATTAAACGGGCAATGGATAGAAGGAAAGTAAACATAATTATGCCCCTTTATAAAGCATTAGTAAGACCACACCTTGAATATGGAGTACAATTTTGCGCACCACTCCTTAGAAAAGACATTATAGAACTAGAGAGAGTGCAGAGAAGAGCCACCAAATTAATAAAGGGGATGGACAATGTAACTTATGAGGAGAGGCTAGCTAAATTAGATTTATTTACATTAGAAAAGAGACGTCCAAGAGAGGATATGATAACTATATAGAATATATCATGGGACAGTACAAGTAGCTTTTAAAAGAACTATTTATCCAAAGGGCAGGAATAAGGACTCGGGCCATCCCTTAAGGTTGGAGGAAAGCAGATTTCACCAGCAACAAAGGAAAGGGTTCTTTACACTAACGCCAGTTAAAATGTGGAATTTATTGCCCATGGAGTCTGTGATGGCAGGTGCAATAGATTTGTTCAAAAAAAAGTTGGGCATCTTTTTAGAAAGGAAAGGTATACAGGGATATACCAAAATAAGTAAACATGGAAAGGATATTGATCCACGGAGTAATCTGATTGCCTATTCTTTGAGTCAGAAAGGGATTTATTTTTCCCCTTATGAGATATCATTGGATGATATGTCACTAGGGTTTTTTGTTTGCCTTCCTGTGGATCAATATAATGTAAGTAGGGATATAGGATAAAGTATTTGTCGTCTAAATTTACCATAGGTTGAACTTGATGTATTTTTTCAACCTCATCTACAGTACTGTACTTGGAACTATGTAACAATGTAACCATAGGGTAGCAGGACTCCTATAAGTGCTGCTACTGAGTCCCTGACTTGGCATTACTGCCACCAGGACCACCCAACACACTGTCCTTTTTGGCAAGAGGGAAGTAGAACGCACCCAATGGGCAGTAACAGTGATGTTGTCCCCTCCCTCATGTCACCTAGTCCACATGTCTGTTGTGTGGTGCAGTCTCATACTGTGTGTGCAATCAAGAAACGTCTCCACTACTTTAACAACCTCTTTGTCTTAGTTGAAAAATATGCCGTACTGGGTATTTTCCAGTGAGGCTCAGCATATTTTTGTAGCTCTATAAAGTCCTTGCCCTTGCCAAAGTTAAAGGGCAGCACATCAACTGATAGCATTTTGTTATTCAGCAAAAGGAACTACTGGGTGTGCGATGGTATATCTATTGTTCAACTTAGCCAAGGCTTTGCACACAGTAGGTTGTGTTGGACTAGACATAATTGGTCTACCATATGTTTGACTCATCATGCCAAAGGGCCTATTTGGCGCTTTTCTCCTGTACTTCTGCTACCCACTACAAGTAGCAGCTTATGTTGGAGAATCCACCACCGCCTCCTCATCCTCATCATCATAATCACTATTACATCTTTATCATGATGATTATGACCTTCACCGCCAACAAAACCTTCTACGACTACCCAGAATTTAATTACTGCTCCTCACAACTGTGCCATTCTCATGCCTTTGCCTTGTAGACTTATGAAACTGGTTCATATGCCCATTTCTTCATCTTCGCCGCTGTCTGTCGGCTCCCCTCTCCCTGCCGCGCGCGCACGCGGCACATCTATAGAAAGGCTGACTGACGTCAGCCAACTAAAAATCCGCGCACACGGTGTAGCGCGCGCCCACCACTATAAAACGGGCCTATGACACAGCACAAGCTACTGCGCTCTCATCTGAACCCTCTATGCTTTATCTAAGGCTGATAGGATTTGTTTGCCTCTCGCCCCTGTGTGCCTACTGGGGCAATGCACACTTGATGAAGTCACTGGCACATGACACAGCATTGGCTGCTGTTGACAAACAGTGTGTGCCCTTTCTGAAGCGGGCAAGGGACTTATTCTTGTGGCTTCGATAAAATCACTGCCATATCAAACGTTTTAGCATGGCCTACAGTACCTCACGGTCTGACGTTTGTGTTATCACGGTTTTCAGAAAGAGCTATCACAAGTCAGATACCGTTAGGTAGGAAAATTCCATAGAGAAAAGCACAACCTCAGCGCTATACCCTTAAAATTGTGATACAGATGTGCGTATAATAAAATAATTGTGATATCAAATCAACACATACATAAATAATAATACCTGAGTGAATGCTAGTGTGATCAGTGATCACCTCTTAAATTCGGAAGTACTGCAGCCAGGAGGTGACAAGGATTGTCCAGATTGTTTGTTGGTCCTAAAGAAAAAAAATGTCCTCCTCGGCGCAGTTCTTCCTCAATTGGTGCTCAGTGTAATGTATAAAGAACAAGACAAAAGAAAACAGTGTATAGTAACATACTGTGTACTTGATCAATATTTTCCTTGGGTAAATCCCCCACCGATTACACGAGAGAATGATAGTAGACAAATACCAAAAATCAGACTACAGTTGTTTGAAGACACCAAACAGGAGAGGTGAACGTAGGGTATATAGTATTGAAGAAAGTCACCCTCAGTGTGAATAGTAAATGATTTCACCCTTTATGCAGTGCACATAAATGCAAACATTTGATTGGGATTTTTAAGAAAACGCACACTGCACTGGTATTCTTTAACGTAGCCACCAGTTGATGGTGAGTGGGTACAGTTAATAGGAAGTTGTCTCAGTAATGATAAGAGAGAGAAAAAAGAAAAACATAGAACAGATCCACAAAATAAATCAAATGTAATAAAACATATAAAACGGACACAGGATCTAGCCAAGTTCATTGCGTATATTAATTTGAACCCCCTAAATTGACAGTTTACATATGGGGGTATTGTTTGGGACACGGTGCCCCTGGAGGCCAACGGAAGAACAAATCCTGGCAGAAAAACAAGGATCACTGTACTGGATAAAGCAACAAACACTGTGAGGCAAGCTTGCAGGTGTGAGGCAGAACTTGTCCCAGAAAATTATACAGCTGAATGAAGAACTAGAACAGAGGGAAAGGGAAATGTAGGTATTTCAAGGAAGCACAGGGGGAAAAGGAGCAATTCCAGGACGAAATTTGCCAAATTGCTGAAATTAGAGGAAGAATGTGGCCCTGCCCCCATTGTTGGACTTTATGTTTTTAGCATAAGGCTGCTGTTTGTTTTGTTAAAACACAGAAAGTGTACCATTGTGCTGCTTTGCCCCAATCATGGACGTACTCTGCTTAAGAAGCTGAAAGTCCCTAGAAGGTCACCCTGCTAACCACTATCCACGCTGTTAACACCTTCATATCTGCCTAAATTCCTCCCTCTTCCAAAATAGAAACTGATATAGAAGATCTAGAGCCCATTCATCACCCACCTGCCCGGCATGTTTTGACGCTGAGGAGGAGGATACATCACACTCTGACTTTTCCCTCCCAGACAGTTTTTCTTGTACATCCAGCTTGAGCCTGGCTAGATTCAGAAAATTCCTTCTCAGAGTCTTCTTCACTCTCACAGTAGAAATAACATGTGTTCTTAGTTCAGCATCGATGGATACTCTTTCGAATCCACAGCAAATACTGACAACATGTAGACTGTGTGGGCCGACAGGACCAGAATCTATGATCTCTGCTATTCAGGGCAGCAGCCCTAACAGTCACCTAAACCAGCTGCTTGATAGCTCCTCTGCCACTGCATACTTTAAAGCTCTACTAAGCACTGCTTATACCTGACATGTGGACACTCTCTCTGGCTTCCTTTCTAAGCTGATCACTTCCAGTTCCTGGTTGCCAAATCAATATGCTTTTGTCTTTGCATCCAGCATCCAGCTTTGCTATCAGAGCGTAAATCCTCCCTCTTCTTTACCAATATATCTATTAGTAGAACAACGAAGAGGCAAGAACCCTAGCTTAAGCACTCAATACCCTAGATGTAGTATGAAACTAATTAAAACTTTTATCTTTAATGTTTATCTAATTAAAATAATAAGATTTAAAATCCAAACAAGGAAAGACACACATATATAATCCGAAAATTGGAGTGTATATGACACTCCGGATTATAAATTGGTATGAACAGTTGAGAGAAATTAAATCAAATGTTCAAGGAAGGGAGCTGGTATGCAGATTTCCCTTGATGAGAGTTCTAAGGTGGAGCAGAGATGAGGAGATGGTGTAGACACCTCCCTAATATGAACAAGTGTAGCTCAGAAGTCAGAGTTTATAGATTAACTTGCTGGCAGTAGATAATATAGCTGACAGGTACCCAAGAACGGTGTGGCTTGTTGTGATGCCTATGCACATATTCATGAATGTGCTCAACCGTCAGGTACTGTGCTACAACATAATAAAGGTAATACTCTATACCACTAAATAACAGTACAATCACTGAGGTAGAAAGTGAAATGAATTGAATGCTCAACATTGAAATAAAGCAGCTACCAGATACCAAGGAACGGTGTGGCTAGTTGGGTATGCCTGTGCACATATTCATGAATGTGCTCAACCATCTGGTACTGTATATAGTCATGATCTCTTATTGTACTGTACAGCGGTATATGTACCTTGTAAGCACAACCATAAATGCCAATAAAGGTGTGTACAGCAAACTCTCCTCACTCTCAGCCCACCGAGTGAACTCAGAAACTCTGACCCCGATACAGGAGGGGTTAGTGTGCAGGTGCCTAGGTCGGGCAGCTGCTCTCTCTGCGAGATGTGATGTCCTGTCGCGACGTCAGGCTGACCGTGTGTGTGGCACGTGAGAGGTGGCGATGCGCACGTGTCACGTGTAGAAACGCTTTCTCGAAGGCTACAATCAAGGGGGTAGGTCCCATAGAAACAATCCGACTATAAGTATATGCTATTGAAAGGTTTTAGTACTTGGTTTACTCAGCTCACTACTGCATGTAATATTCCAGCTGTGTGTTAAATCACACAGAGCTCAAGGAAATAAGGTGCTATAATGTGGGTCTTTATTATGTTCATTTACCCCTGATGTGAAAGTGTTATTTGCACTTTAATAATAATTCTGGGTGACTAAATATTTGAAATCTTAATCAGATAGACAAACTTGTCCACCGTGAGAAGTACTCACAGTAGTAGGACTAAGGGTTGATTAGTAGTCATCCCTTAAAAAAGGTAATTGTATATATGTGGAATGATTTGTGTCAGGATTTGGTCAACTCTTATATTCAGAAAAAAAGACTTACGGATATCAACATACAGATGAAAAACTTAAAGAAGTTAATACCTGGCAAACAAACGCAAGGTTTACAGAGCTTGAATCTAAACTTCAGTCTAACATTGAAAATGTTTCCAATGAACTTAAAGAAAGAAAAAGAAAGAAATATAACAGAGATATTAAAGACTTTGACGAGAATAAAATCTATAGATATAAATTCGCTAAGACCAAAACGCCAAAAAATAAGAATAAGTCTCAAAATCAAGACTCATCTACTGATTGGGAGCCTTCTACTGATGATGAGAGGGATCCCCCTATTGATACCTCCACAACCCAACCTCCCCAGGTTCCTTTTTTGGGACAGCATCAGCCTGCCCCAAAAGAAAGGTAAAAACAAGACGGGGGCAAAGGTCTGGGACTTAAAGTCCAAAGGGGCTCCGTCCAATCGGGGCACAAAGAAAGGGAGGAAACAACAAAAGTATTAACAGACATCCCATCTCAAATCACTAATTTGTCCAAATTTCCCCTCAATGAATTCCATCTTACACTACTTAGCAAAGGGTTATCCTTTTCCCCTTCCACAGATATCAACACATTTGAATGGGTAAAGGACACTAACCTGTTTGCTAGAAAACTGAAGCTCAAGAAGTTCTTTAAATCCAGGGAAATTAGACAGGCTAATTTGCTTGACATACAGTACCTGGATTAGAAAGTCAAGACATGGAGGCTTATAATAGTTTATTGGCACTTGAGGAGGATTCAGAGAGAATAGTAGGAGAAGGCCCCTTCACTAATTTGAAAGCGAACTCTAGATTTCTTCCATTTGGTGACTGCTACACGAATATAGATGTTTTTGTTGATCTTGTTACGCAAGATCTGGAAAAACTTACTCGTTACGACAAACAGGATAATTTGACAAGACAAGAGAGGAAAGCACTAAAAGAACTCACAGATCATAAAGGGATAACAATAAAACCGGCCGACAAAGGTGGGAACATAGTTATATTAGATACCAGTGACTACAAGAAGGAAAATTTGAGACTCCTTTCAGACAATACTGTTATGAAATCCTAGAGACCAATCCCACTATGCAATATCAAAAAGATACTGTATGATTAACATCTTACAAAAGGGATTAACTACTAAGGTGATCAGTCAGAAGGAGTTTGATTATATGGCAGTCAAGTTCCCAAAACCAGCTACCTTCTATAGCCTCCCAAAACTACACAAAAATAAGAGACCACCACCTGGAAGACCCATCGTATCTGGTATTGGGAATTTAACTGAGAAAGCCAGTGCCTACATTGACTGCATTCTGAGACCTTTTGTCCAGTCCCTACCGTCTTATCTTAGAGACACAAAGGATGTCTTAAGGAGACTTGATGGCATTGTGATCACAGAAGACACTCTTCTGGTCACTATGGACGTGGAAGGACTGTATACCAGCATCAAGCATGGTGCTGGTATAAATGCAGTCATGTACTTTCTCAATACAAGGGGCACACTTTATAAAGCACATAATGTATTCATGGCCGAGCTTATCGAATTTGTACTTACCCGTAACTATTTTCTGTTTGCAAATAGATATTACCACCAAATTCATGGCACGGCCATGGGTACTAAGTGTGCCTCTTCTTACGCGAACCTATACCTTGGGTGGTGGGAATCTGAGCTGGTTTTCACAGACAATTTGGAGCCATACACATCACACATCGACATCTGGGTACGCTATATCGATGATGTGATGATGCTGTAGAATGGCCCCATAGAAAGACTTAAAGAGTTCGTTGGTATTCTCAATACCAACGACCTCAATCGGTGTCTTACCCTAGAACATAATCCTAATACCATCGTGTTCTTGGATGTGTGCATTACAAGAGGTCTTGATAATGCTATTAAAACTACGATTTACAGAAAAACAACGGCTACAAATAGCCTACTCACTGCAAGCAGCCACCACCCAAGGTCATTGATCAGAGGGATTCCAATTGGTCAGTTTCTCAGATTAAAAAGAAACTGCAGTAGCAACATCGAATTTGAGATTCAAGCCGAACAAATGGCCAAAAGGTTTTACGAACGTGGCTACAGCAGACGTACAGTGAAATTGGCCTATAAAAGGGCCAAATATACATCACGTAGATCTTTGTTACAAGACCGCGTACAAATACCTAGCGATAAAGTGGTAAGGTTTGTCGGCACTTATAACACGCAGTGGCAACATGCCAGAGATATTATCCAAAAACACTGGCACATACTGAAGGCCGACAACCTAATCAGTGAATTTCTACATGACCATCCATCTATGGTCAGTAGGCGGGCAAAGAACTTGAGGGATGTCTTAGTTCACAGCCATTTCAATGAAGAGACACCTAGAACCTGGTTTCCCCCAAAACCACAGGGGTCATTTAAATGTGGCAGGTGTAAGGCATGCAAGCACATGCTCGTCACTAAGGAATTCTCTAATTGGAATGGCACCAAAACCTACAACATTCGCAAATTTATAAATTGCCAAAGCACCGGCATAATATATCAAGGAATTTGCGAATGTGGTAAGATCTATGTAGGTAAGATCAGATGCCCCCTTAAACAAAGGGTTCTTGAACACATTGGCACCATACGCAACAAGACCGACAAACCTCTAGCACGACATATCAACAATGTTCACCAAGGGGATCAGAACAACATTAAGTTTATTGGAATAGATCAGCTTTCTATGGACCAAAGGCATGGGGACTGGGATACTGCTCTATTACAAAAAGCGGCAAAATGATATATACACTCCAAACATTGTCACCCAAGGGTCTAAACGAAGGAGATCATAATGGGGTACAGGACTCTATGGAGTGATTCAAATAATCTATCTCACATTATCCCCACTGGCCTCTATGAATGTTTAGATCATTCCAATCTGCAGTGGTTGACAAATCACCAAAAAATCTACTCGCCACCTAGTACCAAACGTGTGCTGCTTGGGCCAATATTTACTCGCCCGGGGGTTAAATCCACTCGCCCGGGGCGAGCAAATGTATAGGTTTGTCGAACACTGCCAATCTGATTCAGTCTATAGCTTTGTAAATCATGTTTTCTTTACAGCATAAGCTCCGGTCACTCTGAATATAGGAGTTGACCAAATCCTGACATAAATCATTCCACATATATACAATTACCTTTTTTAAGGGCTGTCTACTAATCAACCCTTAGTCCTACTACTGTGAGTACTTTTGATGGTGGACAAGTTTGTCTAACTGATTAAGATTTCAAATATTTATTCACCCAGAATTATTATTAAAGTGCAAATAACACTTTCACATCAGGGGTAAATGAACATAATAAAGACCCACATTATAGCACCTTATTTCCGTGAGCTCTGTGTGATTTAACACACAGCTGGAATATTACATGCAGGCTCGTGTAATATCGTAATTAATGCCGAGCTGCGTTCTTAGTGTGCATTACTATTACATGTCTTGTGGCCACTCAATATGTATTAAAAAGGCCATATAGTATTCTCAACGGAGCACCATGGGTTGGCACAATGGGTGAGCTGAGTCAACCAATAGAAACACTTCAGAGCCTATCAATATCGTGATCTTTTCTATGGGACAGCTTACTCCCCTCTGATGTAGTCCTAGGATAACAGCGCTTCTCAGTGAAACACGCGCCATCTGGCCCCCTCTCGAGTGCACGACGTACGTTCAGCATGAACGGGCGCCTCACATATCGCGAGCGCGAGTAGCTGCCCAGACCTAGACGAGTCCTCCCGAGCCACTACCTCTGTAGCGAGGTCGAGTTTCTGAGTCACTCGGTGGGCCTGATGAGAGTGAGGGAGATTGTGTAGAAAGCCAGGCGCTCAGAAAAAACAAGTCCTGTTTGCATAATAAACTGAGTTTAGGATAAACTCCTTCAATGAAGCTATATGCATAACGCAGCCCTAATAAGGTTAGTGGGAGTACCTAATGCCAGCGGCACAATAAATAAATGTTCAGACCAATGTCCCATATATACAGAGAAAAAAGGGGTACAGCGACCCACAAAGGGAACTCACCAGTTTCTCCTGGAGATCCAATCTCCGAATCTTCATAGGCGTGTGCAATCTCCCAGGGATGGCAGGAACAAGTAGGGAAATAAGGCAGGCACTGCCCAAAGTAACAGAAGGAGGCTCAAGGTTTTAAGACAACAAAAAATAGATTTATTACATAAAAGTGGACAAAAGGGTCCCCTAGGCACAGCAGGGGGTCCACCAACTAGTTTCAGGCAAAAATGCCCTTGATAAAGGGCATTTTTGCTGAAACTAGTTGGTGGACCCCTGCTGTGGCACCTATGGGGGACCTTTTGTCTACTTTGTATGTAAAAATATTATTTTTGTTGTCTTAAAAACAGTGAGCCTCCTTCTGTACCTTGGGCAGTGCACTGCTTCTTATTTCTACTTGAGAGTGAGGAGAGTTTGCTGTTCAACACCTTTTGGCATTTATGGTTTTGTGCTACAGGTACATATACAGTAACGATATAAAGTACAATAAAGGATCATGACTATATACAGTACCAGACGGTTGAGCACATTCATGAATATGTGCATAGGCATTCACAACAAGCCACACCGTTCTGGGTACCTGTCAGCTATATTATCTACTGCCAGCAAGTTAATCTATAAGCTCTGACTTCTGAGCTACACTTGTTCATATTAGGGAGGTGTCTAACACATCGCATCGCGCTCCTAGACTCTAATCAAGGAAATGGATACCAGCTCATTCCTTGAAAAATTTTTGATAATTCTTCAACGTTCCATACCAACTTAAATCAGAGTGTCATAATACATCCAATTTTCGAGAATTATATATGTGTGTCTTTTGTTTGGATTTAATTCGCATATTTTAATTAGATAAAACATTAAAGATAAAAGTTTTTAATTAGTTCATACTACATTGGGTATGAGTGTAAGCTAGGGTTCTTGCCTTCGTTTTACTGATTCATACCCTCAGCACCTTCCTCATACATACTTTGTTAATTAGCAGTGCGGGGTCCAATTATAGTTAATATATCTATTAGACATATATTTGTAATAATTGACAGGGTGATCTATTGTGTTTTAACACTCCCTCCCCCTGCTCAAAACACATTGCTTTTTCATTGAACTCTGTATGGAATTTAGGATCAGTTTTTTTTTTACAATAGTTTATCTTTATATTTATAATAAAACAAAATTTATTGACCGCAGTTTCATTTAATGAGTCCAAATCCTTTGAATATAAATGCCCGACATTGTGATCCAGGTCACACACCTCGTTATGAAATCTTCTAGTAGCTTTCCATGCTGTAGATATATTATTGGGAAATATTTACTTTTTCAGAGCACATGGTCATCAATGTGAAGTTTCTAGGATAAACTTTAAAACTCAGCCATGATTATCCCAGCAATAGTTCCCCAGTTAGGCAGCAGTCTTATGCTGTGATCACCAACATACAAAAACCTGACTATACAGTACTGTAACGGGTTTCCCCCCCCCCCAATCGCAGATATCTATGTGGAAGCGGAGAAGAGAGAAACAACAACGTTCAATAGATGTGTGTGCGGTTACCGTTGGCTCACAGGAGGGTGATGCTAGGAGGGAAACCTGGGGCAATTATAGGATACTATGAGTAACCGTGGTAACGGGTACAGCGCCTCCACCTGCGATGGCTCCCACAGATGGGGCGTGTTCCTCGCAGGAAATACACCAATATCCACGTAAACGATTGGATAATAACTAATACCTTTACTAACGTGCATAGAAGACATGTAACATCAACACAGAGCAACAAAGTGTCCCTCGCTAAGGGCAACCTGAAGACGGGTCTCGCAGGACGCTAACGCTAACTTGCACCAAAGCGGAGCCCAACACTTTATGCGTCAACGGGGGACGCTAACACCTTAGGTGCCACGGCGAGCTAACACTTTAGCTCACGGCGGATGCTAACACTGTAATGCGGTTCACGCGGACGCTACACACCTCCACAAGGTGATCCCCACCCCGTGTCCAGTAAAAACCAATGTAATTGTCTCGCCCTCCCAAATCATATCAACGTGTGTGTGTGGAGCTTCGCTAGCAACTATGTGGTGATAGGCCTTGGGAGCTGACGTGAGGTTTATGGGTGAACTGCCGAGCACATCCCAGTGTCGGGACCGCGAGCGAACTTCAAAAGGATTTCAGGCGAAACTCCTGCACGATACCCGGATCCACCACGGAGGATCCAAACAGGGGCGATCCCCCTGGAACAGTCCAGCTTCTCACAGTAAAGAACCAATTCCAGTCATATCTTTGGTCCCCGTACTATAACAAAATAGATAATGGGGCAGAGTCACCTAACCTAGGGCTGTCTCCTACAATACCAGCTAGTGATCAGGGCTTATTCGGGGGTAGGGGATTGCTGGCCTAGTGCAGAGAGTCACTGACTCCTGCACCCTACCTCCTTCCCCTAGCTGCTCCGGTCACCAACTGCCTAGCGTGCTCCAAGCCCGCGAAATGTATCACTTTGTTGCAAGCAGAGCTCCTGCAGCCCTATTGGCTCCCTGGCGTCATGGGGCCGCTCCAGAGGCTCATGGGACTTGAAGTCCCCTTACAGAGCCCTCCTCTCATTGGCCAGGGCTTCGCGGGCTTTACTGGCTCTTCACTGCGCATGCGTGAACTTCCTGGAGTCCTCCCGGCGCTCCTAGTCCCTGTGCATGCGCAACGCACCTAACAATGGCGGCGCCCTGCTCCGCGAGCCACCGGGGCCGCAGCAACGCGACCGTGGCCTTAACAACGGCCCGATCGCGTCCCCGGCAACCGGCCCGATCGCGTCCCTGACAACCGGCCGCAACTCTAGGTAACGCGCGGCTCGCGCACCAGTACCCCTCACTCCCTCGTTCTCGGCAGCCCTGCGCAGCGGAAGGAGGGGGGTCAGTATGGCAAGGGGGACCTGGCTACAGTACTATCACAGATGACCTGAATAGCAGCACATTGTGCTAGGGTAGGTCCCCGCTGCCTGCTGCAGCGCACGCTATGGCGCTGGCCATGCCCCCGCCAGTTCAGCCAATGAGGGAGAACCTGTCAGTTGATGTCAAGATCGCGCCCCTCATCACTCCCCCATCACACATATCCCCCCCGTCTTTCTCCCTGGCAGGTGCGTGTGCAGTGCTGACACCAGCCTCAGCCTTAAGCAGATGCAGAACAGGGTGCAAATCATCCAGGGTTTATGTGTGAGGATAAACATAGAAAAAAATGTTGTAGGGCGGCAACTGAGGAAGCCTACCGGAGGGGGACAAGCCCAGCTGACACTCTCCAGCTCCGTCGAGCATTTGCGCAGACCCGTCGGATCCACTGAGAGGTGTTGCAGCTTAAGAGGATCCAGACCACAGCAGACTAGCCGATTTGTTCCAGCAGCTAGCGGATCACTTTTGGACCCCTCCTGAGTGTCTTACATGCCTGATACCCACATATGTTTGCGAGTTTTTATAACGTATCACTATTTTTGTCAATAAAACTGGTTTGCACTATGCACTTTCCTCTCTTATTTTTTAGGTGAACCTGGAAGATAGCGTCATCCATACAGACCCATAGAAAAGTGTTGTTTTCATAAAGTTGGAAAACCTGCGACACTTATGAGTGTATCAATTATATCATTGTCCTGGAAACACTGTTTTAAAACTTAATTGCACTACACCCTGTTTTATGTCTGCATAGCTTCTTAAAACCCTTTGGAAAGTGTTGAAACTGGAGCAGAATTCCACTGGGGATTTATATACAGCTCAACCCCCTAATAGCGTTGTGCTTGGGGTCCAAAAAAATCACATCGCGTTATAAGCGGATCGCTTTAGAAATATAGTACAATTGTATGCATTGTACAATAAAGTATTTAAGATACCAATTATCGTGTTGTTAAGTATTCCTAAATACGAAAATTGGGAGCCACGCTGGCATTGCGTTATAAGCGGATTCGCGTTGTAACGGATTGCGTTATAACGGGGTTGAGCTGTATTTTATATATAAGTATTAAATCATCCCAGAAGATCTGCTAATTACATTTCTCCAGTTCAGTGGTGTTCAAGATCTGGCATACCGAGCCCAATAATTCAAGAAAGGTGACAGCGCACAGGACAGAATTCATGGACTAAGTACATTGACCATTATAATAACTAGAACTCTAAACCTCATGATTAAAATATATGGATATGCGTTTTAAATATAAGTAAATGAAAGCATACAGATGTAGCAGGCGTTATGCTAGTCCCGCACCTTTTTCCCCCCTCGCGGCTATTTGTTTCACAATAGTGTCTCCCCCTGCTGTCATGTGGTGTGTGAGTTGCACTACAATGCACCAGCGGGAGTAATAATGGCTGCTACATCTGTACTACTGCTGAGTTGTATTTACACTGCTCAAAACACATTGCTGTTTTTTATTGCACTCTGTATTGAATTGTATGAAAGTTTTACAATAGTTCATCTTTGTATTTCCAATAAAACTACATTTTATTACAGTTTTAAAGGTGTTGTTTCCTTTACTCTGGCCAAATCGTTTAGATTTGAGTTGCCTACCCTTTAATCCAGGTGACACCCAGATGTAAGTTTAGGCAATTAATATCGAAATGCGTGTGTAATGGTGTTTCCCCCACCCGGTGGGAGATTTGGCCATTACTACGTATGTGGTGCATGCTACCTGTTGGTAAGCAGGAGGGCTGAGTTGTCCGCCGATGTTTGTGGGGACACAGGACCAGGTTCTCGGTACATACCCAACGTGGTTCTGTAGCAGTGCAGCGCCTCCATCTGCCGCAGGCTCCAGATGAATGGAGGCGATCTCCTACAGTAGGAATACTCCCTATCCTCACAGTAAGATCACACACCAGGCAGGAGGTATATGAAAATAGGAACAGCTTTATTCTCTTCAGTACAATGCAGTTCTAGCAGGCCTCTGCCCTATGCTGTCTCTGGTGGTCTGTCCAGCTGTAGGATGGTCCCTGGACATCCACAATGGTCAAGAGCACCGCAGCTGTCCTAGCTCTTCCCAACACCTCTATCAGGAGCCGAGGTATGGTCCACACTCACTCTCCCTCAAGGGGAAGAGGAACAGAGAAGGCCCCAATCTCAGGTTCCCTGCTGTGTAACCTGCCTCTCTCAGTGGGGAGAGGCACACCTACTGAATTTGGGTGGCAACCCCCTTAAGTAAAGCCAGGAGGAGGGCACAGGTCTGACCCAGCATTGGGTACACGCAGGCCTGGTTCCACCTCCTCCCCCTGTCACTCAAGGGCACTGCAGGGAGTTGGGAAAACCCATGATTACTACTGGCAGGCCTGCTCTTACAAGGGCATACTGCCAGGAGGGGCAGACTGGTAGCCAAATAACAGTCCTGGCTACACTTGCAAAATTCTCTAGTAGATTCTCATGCTGGAGATATATTGTACGGGAATTATTCGCTTTTTTCAGCACTCCTAAATATGGTAATTATTGTGAAATGTCTAAAATGGGCTATAATACTCAGCCATGATCATCCCAAGCAATATTTCCCCAGTTGACATGAGGACTTAAAATGGCGCCTCTGTATGATATGTCTTATGTTCTGGTCTATTACTACAGGGGTGCTCAACCAGTCCTCAAGCTCCCCCAACAGGTCAGGTTTTCAGGATATCCCAACTTCAGTGCAGGAGGCTCAATCAGAGGCTCAGTCAAAGTTAGAGAAACAGACAGACATGTCAGGACCACGGCTGGAAATAGGGGGAGGGAGGGGGATGCAGATGAAATAAGAAAATTTACAAATGCAAATGATATATGTACCTTTTTCTTTTTAGATATTTTTACTTTAACCAATATAGTCCTGCTAGAACAACCTACAGTATCGACCAAGTAATTATCTATTTGTCATACAGATATAGTCAACTCTACTGTCTCTGGCGCCACAACTCCTTGCTTTGAATTGGAACCCCCTGCTGTTATAATCACTAGGTAAACTTTCCCAGCCCGGTCTGGAACTGCAGCCAGCATGGTCGTCGGGATTTGTAGTCAGCTCAGTGATGTCAGTGCCCTTATATGGCAGATCTAGCCATACAAGGGCAGTCTGACATCACTGACCTGCTGCAAGGGTTCATGGGTTGTAGTTTCTAGCACGGAAATACCCCTGCTAGTGTTGAACTCCCACGAAACCTTGCAAAGAGGTCAATGACCCTTGACTTTTGGTTAATTGAAACTTTACGTTCATGTTCACCAAGATAACTCTCAAATAATCCTTTAAGAAAAAGTGCACCGAACCCGATAATGTTAGTGAAAGTGAAAACAGGGTAATAAAAAAACTTAAATTATCTGACAAATATGACACTGACAGGGGCATCCTCGTCCCCCGGCCCCTCCGTCCCAAGGCATCGACTTCTAAATCTACAAAACTTCAAGAGAAAGAGTTGTCTAATTGTGAAAATTCCCTGAGTGATATTCCAGATTGTTGGATCCGTGAAATGTTTTTAACAAAGAAACAAGAATATCAGTGGATTAGGACAAAAAATAATAATAGGATGCAGTGTGTGTAGCAGTATCTCTCATTTGGTGGTCCAACAAACCCATGGAATACAGCTATCTCAAATACTTTTGAAATCCAAATAAGTGGTAATAAAAGCTACCAATTTAAAGAATAAAGAAAAAAGACATACCAAACACAAATAGTTAAACTTATATTGCATGTCAAAAAATAAAAAATACAGCAAATAAACAAATAATAGAACAATCAGTCTATAAATCATTAAAGGTAGTTGCCCAGGGAGGGAAAGCAAACAGTGCACAGCTTGTTGGAAATGAAAAAAATGACGGTGGCTGGATCAAAAAATGGATAAAAGAGTTGTCTTTATTGTCAGAACATACACCAAATGTTCACAAAAACCTTGTGAGAGGAACCTCTGACGCGTTTCGGGCTGGCCTGCCCTTTGTCAAAGAGTAACATTGAATTATTTGCATCTTTGATAAGATGTTTGATGCTCACTTTTTTAGAGCACAGTTATGGAGCGTATCTCCAAATTCTCTTGCTATAAATCATTATAAAGTCCTACTCTTTGACAAAGCGCAGATACCGGCGTGAAACGCGGTAGAGGTTTTCCTTTGCTGTTTCCATGTGCCAATAAATTATTTTTTGTACTAACAGAAGGCAGTCCGGTTCACTTTTTCTCTTCAAGGCAGTTGCACCGCCACACAACTCTACCTTCTAATTGAATCTTCACTGGCAGGAGCACGCCGTCCGTTCATGAAGATCCACGGAACGGAGTGAGTAAATGTCAAAGTTTTTACTCACCAGATTGTGGACATTCCATTCCAATGCTTTAAATATTGCAGAGTCACATAATTATATGCATTAAGGATTCGGCTAGTGAGCCTGCATAAAGTATGGTTTTTCCTATCTCTGATTGATGCTATATTTGCTACACATGATTTCAGTGATCATCGTGGGGCAATTCTCCAAAGTTTAAAAACACTGTCATGGAGTTTTATTACATATTGGGATGAACTTTCATTGGTGTATTGTATGGACTGGCTCTGAGTAGCATCGCAGGGGGTTTATACTCCCATTTCTTATAGATCATTGAAGATACACGAAGAAAAAACATGCAGAATTTTTAGAACCGCTTATAATATTGTCCACAAAGGTCGATCTTATACAGATATGGAACATGACACTGAACTGCAAGAAATCAACGGAATTGATTTTTGTCTTGTTTTACCTTCCAAAAAATCTTGCGTAGATTCTAAATTTTCTGTTATGGTCAATGAATCCACTACAAACAATGGCAAAACCATTCTTGTCATTTCCTTAAGGACCGGTGTTGGTGAATCTGAGGATACGGTTTATTTTTATTTTTATTTGGCATATTTGCAAAATCCAAAAACATTTATGATTCACGTTTAGACTTTTAAAAATTCAGGATTTTCTATGCAATATCTGAAAGAAAATTCTTTTGCATTTGATGTTGCATCAGACAACTGATGGACAATTTTCAGACAATATTCAGACAATGTTGCTGGAGTTGCAAAATTCCTCCTCAATGATTTCCCTACTGCAACTATTTGGCACGGTGCTAATCAAAGACTTGAACTGAGCATGAGTGACTCTGTTGATGTAGTTGCAGGGTTGAATCATTTATACATTTTTGGGCCAAATTACTGTATATTCACTGTACCACAGATCTCCAAAAAATCATGCCGGATTGAAAGCCTGCGTGGTGTCTCTACAATATCAGTAGCTGAAAATGTATCGCGTGTTTAGCGTAAGATGGGTTACTTCATCTTTTAGGACCGTCAAAGCTATTTGGCTATCGCATGATTCTCTATGGGACCATTTCAGCAATGCAAGTTCGGATACTTCTAGAGTAAGCACGAAAAGAACCAAATATCAAGGTTTAAAGAAGGTTTTTAAATTGTCTGCATTTTGTTGAAAATGTAGGTCTGTTGTACAATGCTTTATTGGAGCTTTCTGAATTTTGTTTGGAATTACAAAGTCAAAGATTTACTTTGTATAAGGCTTGCTCAGAAACAAATAGAACGTTAATAGTTTTAGAATGTCAGACCGAACAAAACAGGCAAGTTCGACATCAAAGTAAAAGAAGTGGTTGGAGAAATGAAGTTTGGTAATGTTTTACTTCATGTTTGTAAAGTTTTCACCATCAACAGGAATCAATTTTTAAAAAGTTTGATTGACAATATGAAATCCAGGCTATTTACTCTGGCACCAGTATGCAAAGAAAAGTGTGAAACACTTGTAGTGCACTTTCCCCCACCCTGTGGGAGATCTGGCAGCTACTGTGTGTTTGGTGCGTTACCTGTGGCTCACAGGAGGCTTGAACCTCCACCGCTGGGAGCCTGGGGTGTACCTGATCCGACTGGTGACAGCGCCTGTACCTGCAAGGGATCCCAACTTGGTGGGATGAGTCCTTTACAGGGACAATAATAATAATACACACACTCAAGCATATACTAACAACCTTTACTGGACACACTATAACAGTACCCTGTACCACACAGTGTAATAGACCCAAACCCAATACCACAAATGAGTGTCCCCAAAGTACATTGGGCCTGATGTCCCTTTCCCAATGTCAAGGCCCACCCAAACGTAGGAGATAGTGCTATCCCGTGAAGTGTTGGTGCACTTAGAGGGGTACCTGCCCAGGGCATCCAGCACCCGGGAGATGCAGAAGAACAAGAGGATCCTTCTGATCCAACGTTGTCGTCCGCGATGGCGTCCACCTCCGCATGGGTGAATTCCGGCGTGGATAATATCACCTTACTGTTTTTACCATATAGATGGTCTGGTCCCAGACCACGGGCCGCAGTCACCGCATGGCGTCTCACCGGTGCTGTACCTGGCTAGATGCAGCTTCTGGGGAAAGGTCCCAAACCATGGGCTTTCCCTAAAGCAAACACAAGCTACAGTGAGTCGGGGTCTAGCTGGGGCCTAAGGGGGGAGATCTGGCCTAGTCCATGGAAGCATTTTTCCCTGGACACTCCCTGCTCATCAGAGGTCCCACTTCCGACTGGCATTGTCCCTGGTGTGCCAAATGTATCAATAGTGGTGCAGGGGAATACTGTAGCCCTATTGGCTGTGCTTGTTCACATGTCCGGAAGCCCCAGTACATGCTGGGTTTTGTAGTTCCCTTGCGGGCTATTCCCTGCACTGGTCGCCTACTCTGCGCATGCGCATTACACTGCGCATGCACGCGCACAAAGACATGGCGGCGCCCTGCTATGGGAGCCGCCAGCGACTCGGTCGCCTCCGCTTCACCGCAACCCACCTCTGCAGCTCTCCTCCCTCTCCCCGCACTACCGAAGGTGTGCACACCCCGTCACTGGTACCCGCCACCAGCATTGACCCATGCTATACACTAATCAGACTATCTCGATACCTTTGCAATGAAAATTGGCCACAGCATTCGAATTTTACAGATGGGGACAATGAAATAGAAGAATTGACAGAGACTTTTGGATTGCATGGAAGACATACACTGAGAGCTTTCAGAGAATTTATGGATAGTAAAGGAATTAAGATATGCGAGGAGCTTCCAAAAATAATTGTAGCCATTAATTTAATACCAGTTGCCACTGCACAGTGGGAGAGGAGTTTCAGTGGAATTAATTTGTCCCTGTCCCCACAACATGCAAGTCTGAATGTGGAACACCTACGAAATATACTTTTTATGAACTTGACCGGGTGACTTCTTTCTCTCTTCAATCCAGAATCTTATGTTAAATCTTGGCTTTTTCTGAGAAGGCGCCATGCTGAAGAAACTGCATGACGTAAAAAAGAAAAAGTGCGATATGATGATTCTGAATTTAAAAGTTTGTGGGACATTTTATAATGTATTTCAGTTTCAATAACATTATTTTTAAGTGAAATTTCTTTGCTGGCACTTACAGAGTTTTGATGGGGAAAATGTCATTGATGGTAACGAAAACGCATCATGGAAGGGACGTCCTTGGGACTTGGCACATGCGCAGAAGGATCGTCGGACCAGGGCCTGCACAGAGGCACTGGCGCTCGGCGCTCGGCGCAGCACCAACACTACTCTGCAGACTAGAAGATGGAAACACCACAAAGACACCACACACAGAGAGAGAGAGAGACACACACACAGAGACTCACACACAGAGAGACACACACAGACACACACAGAAACACACACAGAGTCACACACACACACACAGAGTCACACACAGACACACAAACACACACACAAGGAATTCACAGTTAGTATAAATATATAAGTGCAAATAGTTATGTAGCGTGGTACCCCCTGGCTACTAAACGGGCTGGCAGTAAACCCTGGTGTTCACAGGTTTGCCAGTAGTTATCATAGGATTTTCCCCCTTCATCCTTTGGTACTGCGCTTCAGTGACAGCAGGGGGTGGCATATCCTGTTGTATCTGGGCCAATGGGATGCCCTCCCTCTGGCTGTACTTAAGGGCACGACCGCCCAAAAGTTAGTTGGTTGTCCTTCCCCATGAGGAAGGCAGGTCACGACTGGGAGCCTGAGATTGGGCCCTTACCATGTGCTCTTCCCTCCAGGGATGACTAGAGTGACTATACCTCGGCCTCTGCTAGGGAGGTGGGGAAGTGCTACGATGGCTGCGGGTGCCCTAGGCCCGTAGTGACTTGTCCAGGGACTATCTCTGGTGATATCTGAGAGAAGAGACTGTGATCCGGCAGGTAACTGCTGAGTACCTGTATTACTGCAATAAGAGTACAGCTCAACCCCGTTATAATGAGGTCCTCGGGGGCCACCCAATCCGACCTCGCTATAACCGGTGTTGCGCAATTTTTTTTTAAATGGCCGCCGCACGCCCGATCGGGAGGAGGGGGAAGGAGGGAGGAGGGGGAGGAGCTGGAGTGAGGCGTTGGCAGCCCTACACAATCCCCCAGCAGCCACCGTACTTCCCCCAGCAGCCCCAGCTATCCCCCAGCAGCCACCGCACTTCCCCCAGCATTCCCTGCACTCCCCCCGCACTTCCCCCAGCAGTCCTCCCACTCCCCCCGCACTTCCCCCAGCTGTCCCCGCACTCCCCCCGCACTTCCCCCAGCAGTCCCCACCCTCCCCCCGCACTTCCCCCAGCAGCCGCCCCCTACACGATCCTCCCAGCAGCAGCAACTACCAGAGGTAGGGGGGTTGGGGGTGTGTGTGCTGTGTGCCTGCCTGTGTATATGTGCCTGTCTGTGTGCCTGTCTGTGTGCAGTGTGCTGTGTCTGTGTGCTGTGTCTGTGTGCTTTGTGCCTGCCTGTGTGCAGTGTGCAGTGTGCTCTGTCTGTGTGCAGTGTGCAGTGTGCCTGCCTGTGTGCAGTGTCTGTGTGCAGTGTGCTGTGTCTGTGTGCTGTGTGCCAACCTGTGTCTGTGTGCAGTGTCTGTGGGCTGTCTGTGTGCAGTGTCTGTGTGCTGTGTGCAGTGTGCCTGCCTGTGTCTGTGTGTAATGTCTATGTGCAGTGTGCAGTGTGCAGTGTGCTGTAAAAAAACAAAACATTTTTTTTTAAATTTCGGGTCCACGCTCAAACCACGTTATAAGCGGATCCGCGTTATAGCAGATCGCGCTATAACGGGGTTGAGCTGTAGTAATAAACCCGTTCCTGTTTTGCAATATACCTCCTGCCTGGTGTGTGATCTAATTGGGGGGAGAGTTACAGTTCTACCGTGGGAGATCACCTTTGTATCCCTGGAGCCTACGGCAGATGGAGGCGCTGCACTGCTAAGTATTACGTGGGGTATGAACCCCAGAAGCCTGTTCCTGTGTCCCATAGTCACCGCGGACGACTCAGCCCTCTTGTTACCAGCAGGTATGCACCACATACACCCTGTAATGACCCCTGTCTGCAATTGGGTGGGGGAAACACCGTAACAGTTAAAACAGGGGGGGGGGGGGAGTGCCGAGCACACGTGTTCTAAGTGAAACTTCTTTGCGTTTTGTCACTGAAATTGTGTTTTGATTTTTTATGAAAAACATCACCATCACAAATACAATTTCTGTGACAAAACAGTGACAAAAGACCAAGAAGTTTCAGTTAAAATGCACGTGATCGGCACACACACCCCTTTTTATAAATGTTCTATTGAGAAATGTTTATACCTCTTTGTAAACTTAAAGCCGTTTGGTTTCGGGCTGATAAGTGATAACAGATGATTATTTTTATTTACTATAATAGTTTTTTTTGTAAGATTGATTAAATTTGAATATTTCACATTTGTAACAATATTACAGGTGGAGATCGATCCATGAGGTTTTGAGGGGAGGGGGGGGGGAGGTTAATGATGGATTTAGCTATACTGTACCTCCAGTTCAAAAATTCCATTTCCATCACTGGTCAGGACACAGACAGACACGTCAGAGAAAGAGAAGCTTGAGAAAGGCCAAACACCATGATGGAAACGTTGCTTGCCTCTAATTGCCACATTCTACAAACTTCCTGACATGACTATATGAGTCTGGCAGTAAGGTTCTAGACTTTCAACCTTTCCAAATTATGTTCTTGTTTTTTTTCTCATTTTTTACACATTACATATCTAAATTAGCATATATCCCAGGTATCTGCCGTGTGCACTGGGGTCTCTCAACTTGTTGTTTATAGCTGTGTTGGGGGGATGTATATAAAACTTGGGACTATAACAAAGAAGAGGCTCTCTCTCTCCAGCAGAACCCATATTTCAAGGTCTGGATGGGAGTAACACCACCTTAAGGTAAAATGCGTGTAACGGGAGCCATGTTTTTTGATGCTAACACCAGGCAGTGCTAATTAAACCTGATGTTAAGCCTTTGCTAATAAATTAAACAATGGCTGTTGTTTTTTAATATGATTACCTTTGTGGATTTGCAAAATAACGTCCATTACTAGTTTCGTTTACCTGGATTTTTTTGCCCTGATTAGAAGGAGCTCAGGGCATCTGGGCCTCAGTGTGCTATTTCTCATGGACTGTAGGGGCCTCCCCTTCTCCGAACATTATTAGTAATATTTTATTTGTATTCTCTTAACTATATGGAGTGCTGTTCAAAGATCCCAAATTTAAATAGGTTGACTAATGCCAGAGTTATCAGGAGGAGGTTTCACTTTATACATTGGCTCTCTTACTATTACACGTTTTCTGATAATTTCCCAGATCTTTAGAAAAATTCCCTGGACATATTAGTCAATATTTCATAGCGTAAATATGGTTCAATGAAGAAGATTTTTTCCATTTCTGGGAAACTGAACATGTTTTTAGGTCTTACAAATGCATTCTCTTTAGCACTTATGCAACACTGACTCTAACCATAGTATTTCTAATAAAAATAATATAGTTATTACTGTAATTTGTTGCGTGATTCTATTCAAAGGCAGAGTTTATGCATCAATTCAAGTTTGGAGCAAAACAAGGACATTTTCAACCTGTACCTATCAAAGCAATTTTGCCCCATCTGCCTTAGCTTGCGCACCTTGCAGAGTGTCAGTAGTAGGAGCTGGGGAAGAGCTACATGCGGCACATAATATGATGAGATACATCACACTTTGTGTTTCTCTGCACCATTATCTTTCCCTTGTATTTGCTCCAAAAATCATCCATATCTGATGTGGCATAAGTCTAAAAGTCTGCATAAGATTAAATAAACAATTCTTAGGCCTTGGGCATAGTGCCTTGGGCCGCGCTGATCCGCACTCCTGCTCTACCTCGCCTGGTCAAACTGGAGCTTTTTTGTGTCCTGACAGGCGAGGATGTGAGCGCACTTTGGGGGCGGAGGCGGGGCAAAGGCGTGGTGAAGCGGAACAGAGGTGTGGCGGGTGGCGGGCAGCGGGGCTAGTCTCTCGCTCACATTGGATGTGAGCGGTCATGTGACCGCTCCTCCGCTCCCCTGAGCAGCAAATTTTACTTTTGCCTGTCTCTTCAAAATATCTGAGCCTCTGCACGCGGAAGCGGCTGCTAAAGCCGCGCTGATGACAGATGCAGGGGGTAAGTGCATCTGCTCAGCGCGGCTCAGCCCGGCTCAGCACAGCCTACTCTACTATGTCCCAGGCCTTACATACAAACAAATGGAGCAGTGCATCTAAATACTTTTGTCTACATTAATGCATCAATCAAATACTGTTCTTTGCGACAAAAATTTAAATGGAAAATTTATTCAAAGTGGCCTATTTTGGTAGCTTCGATAATGAGTTATCAATAGTTTTGAGCACTTTTAGAGTGAGTTTGCATGTGTAGCTTTTCAGAAAGCTCCGATAACATGGCAAATTCGCTCGAAACCTGCTTCTTTCCAATTGGTCACACTCCCACTCAGACAAACCAAGTGCTAGCTCAAAAAATGCTCAAACTCACATTTTTGACAAATCGAGCGATTCACATCACGTCTGCAACTCGGGTGTCGAGATGGGATTTGTGAGTGATTCTGATGGAGAAAATGTATTCTTTCTACATCGGATTGAAGCTGGTTGTCTCTGGAGTTGACCCACATTAATATCAGCTCCGGAGAACCCCTGCTGCAATCCTATGTAATTAAAATACATTTACAGGCAGCTTCATTACCTTAGCGGTTAACCACTAAGGTAATGAACGGGTTACATACCAGTGCCCAGTTTGTTGGGGGTACAGGGGGTGGGTGAAGGATGGATTTGCCCAGAGTAGGTGTTTAGGCCTACCTGGAGGGTTGTGGGTGACGTTAACCCCTTCATTACCTTACCGCTAAGGTAATGAAGGGGTTAACCCCTCCTGCTACCTACCCAGTAGGCCTAAACACCAACCACGGGCAAAATACCACCTTCACTCACCCCCTCTACCCCATTAAACATTAAAATACAATAACCAATACTATCCAATACAACCATTGATTGCCAGTGTGGTTACCTACAGTATGCCCTAAATGGGAACAAAGATAACCCTAATGGCATTGAATAAGCACCCTACTACCCACACCTTCTAACCCCAACAACCCCCCCCGCCTCCCCCCCCCCCCCCCCCACCAACACATACAGTACAGTAATGGGCAAAATCCCTATTATCCAGATCTGGATAAAAGCGCATTTGCCCATTAAAAATAAAACATTACCCAGCCAACATATAGTAAATTAAAGATGTAATTACACCCCGACAGCCCCCGAAGGGTCAGGGGGGGCGTTGAGACTATCTCCTTTCCCCCCCCCAGTTGAACAGTAAAAACCTGGATTAGGCTGTTATACCAATTGTACCTATAATGCTGTGAAATATTATTACTGCCTAATAAAAAAATTTGAAACAAAAAAGATGTAATTACCCCTGCCAGGATGAAGGCTGCCCTCAACTTCATCTTCACCCTTCTTGTCCTCCGTGGGCAGCAACATTAAAATTAAAAAACAAACTACTGGCCACTAACCCCTTAATTACCTTAGCATTTAGTAACCGCTACAGTAATTAAAGGGTTAACCCTACCAACTAGCCACCACCCTCCCAGGAGGCCTAACAACCCTCCCCGGGTCAACTGTAAAAGCACTAGTAGCCAAAAATGGATAAGGGCACTTCTATACAGAGAGGAATTGGCATGTTACTACCGAACGGTATCTGACTTGCGATAACTCTTTCTGAATACCTTGATAACACATATGTCAGACTGATCGGTAGATCATGCCAAAACGTTCGATATGGCAGTGATTTTATCGAAGCTACCTGATTAGGCCCCAAAGTGTGCATAGAAAGTTCTGCATATCCTTGTCTCTGTCTACTGCCTTTCTGAATCGTAAATACTGGAGCAATGATTCTCAAACTGGGGTCTCCTAAAGGGCTACTTCCTGGAGCCTTAAAAAATTGCTTCCTGAAGCTCTCTTCTGCAGTAAATGTCTTTTCTTAGCACTATCAAAGACTTGGTTTTAGAGTTATTGACATATGTTTTACATACTGTACATAAAACATATATATAGTTAACCAGGGCTAAGGGTAAGTAGGAGAGTCCTCTAAACGATTAACAGTGAACTGTTCTGCAATATGGAAAAGTTTGATAAACCTTGCACTAGAGCACCTTATGTGATCTGAGAAACACTGTGGCTTTGAATGCAATATGAAGCTTTTGTCATTGCTTTTCAAGTATGCAGTAAATGGTTAAAAGGTTATATGACATACAGACTTGCAAATGACTTAAAGAAGACTCAGGTATCCTGCCCATTGAATATATGGTCAAGGTCACAAATCTTCATGTACTTGTAAAATTTAATCCAAGTTAATTATTACATTAAACAGTATTATAAAGTATTTGCAGGCTTATAGGAGATGCTTAAAAAGGTGAAGAATGTGCTGCCTTTAGAAACATTAAGGGGTTGCTTCTCACAAGGAAATTGGTAGCAGGATCCCAAGAGTCTTCCAAGAAACAGGTAAGGTTTGGAAAACGAATATGAAATACTGAATATAATAGATAGATGCATAAAATGCAAGAATATATAACTACAGTAGAGGCAACGTTTATTCTAACATTTGCTGTAAACTAGCCGGGTTACATTCTGGGTATGTGCTGGGTATGTGCTGGGTATGTTCTGGGCTAGTTTGAGGCACGTTTAAGGTATTTCTGGCATTGACTAACGCCCTAGGATTAACACCACAGGATCCCTGGCATGTCCAATCAGGTTTGAAGGGACGGCCAGGACCCCTCGCTGTTAATCTGAAGTCCATTAATTCAATGCAGAATGTGGGGCTAGTTTAAGGACGTTAAGCAGTTTCAGAATGTACCGGTTGGTACCTGGGGTTTGGGGAATTGCCATCGGTTTTTGGTTAGATATAAAATTTGCTGCCTACTACTGTAGTTAAGATAAAGTCTACTGAATGCAAGGATCACACACCCAACAACCCCCGACACACACACACACACACACAAACAACCCACACACACTCACACGACCACACCACACACACCACCACACTACACACACCCACATCCACACACACACACACACACACCACACACACACAACACACAACACACACCGATCAGTTCTTGCAGGAACACACTCATATATTTGGTATATGTATTGTTTTCTAAAAAACGTTAGAACATTAGGGGAGATATTAGTAGTATATTTAAAGTGCTAAACACACTAGAATTGTGGATTAGGCTAACACCACCCAATCATTTTATAAGTCTTTGAACAATTTCTGAAAATAAACAAAAAATGTATTCTGTTGATTTTTTGCAGAGATAACTAATCATAATCATGCAACCTTATTTTCTTTTTACATGGAAACATAAAGATGTACAAACATCTATTTACAGTAGATTAAAAAAAAACTTAATTATGGTTAAAAATTGTTTAAGAAACCCCCATTACTGTTTAAAGATGTTGCGGAAAATCATATGCAAGAAATAGGTGTCAATGTTTCAGACAAAATGCAGTATCCTGTGCAGTTTTCGCTTTCTTTAATGTATAATATTATATATGCAATATGGTATGTTAATTTCACATCTTTTGGAGTTGCAAACAAAATGAAGAGCATGGGACATTGTATTCATGTTTTTTTAGTAACATTACATTTCCCCCCCTCCATAGATAATGCACTCTTTATTTTTCAGTTATTTGCTGCAAAGAAATTAATTCACAGCAGATCAAGTGAAATGCCACACAAAACAAAAATCTTGGAAGCGATGAGTGACTCCCAGGGGAGGAGGTGCATTATGTTGTGTTGGCGTGGGCAGGCCACTTATTTCAAAATACATTCTTCTGAAAATCACGAAAAAGTGTGTTTAGAGTGTCAATAAAACATTTTTGGATCACCCTCAAACGAAAACTGTTTGGGTAAGTGCAGCATGTTACAATGAATTCATATAGATAAGGTAAATCACTTTTGGACATGTTTGATTCTGTCCATGTTTAGAACTTGCTCTATAAGAAAAAAGAGAGAAAAAGAAAGGAAGACCAAATAAAATACATATGTCTCCACATTAATATATCCCGCGAGCGGGAAATGAGTATGTTTTGAGGGAAACTAGTAATAAAAAAACTTTTTAGTCAATTATAGTAATATCTTCTACTTAGTCTTGGGGGGGGGGGTCTATAAAGCCTTTTAGATCGTCAATCCATCATTCTCAATAACATGATATATCCCTGAACTGCTGTAGCTTTTGCAGTTTCGGCTCCTTATTGTCAGTTATGATTTGGTCTAATATATTCCTTTTGTTGGAGAGTGAGTCTTTTGCCCTCTATAGTTTAATAGATACTTAAATGTGATTAAAGGTGGTTACGGACACGTCTTATGTCCTCATTGGTAATCATAATTTTACAAAACGATCTGAATTTAAGAGGCTGTCAATTTCTATTGTACTTTCGACACTTACGATCGCTCAATCTAAATAGTGGCATGAATTAAAAGTATATACATGTATACGTAATTCAACATGTTTTCAGGACAAAAGGACCCCGTTTGTTTTTCAGCATATTGTTTACATGTCATTCTGCTCAGGGTGGGGACGCCTGAACAATGAAGATGGATTGCGGTCAGTTCTTCACTATGTAGGAGGTCATTTTGATCGGGGTGTAGAGGGTGTGGCAGACACAATCGGGAATGACACCTATGCTGAAATAATGATATAACTAATGGAAGGTCAACTAGTTGAGTTGCTGCACGTCTGGTACCGATATAACTGCAGCGGCCAGGTCTGTGTGGTATGAAACAAGAAAAAGGCGTTTTCGCACTTTGTAACCTCGTATAATGTTATTATTCCGCGAGTGACATCTTTGAAACGGTAAGCCATCAACCCAACGCCGCGCTCAGATTTTATAGGAGTGAAACGGGGAAGCTTGTCCAGATCTGAACCGCACTTATTTCAGTTATGGGAACCCCTTAGGGCCTCCCTTAGTTAGGGTGGAAGACCGGTTATTACTCCTGTTGATTTAAGGAGAGTGGGTCAACGATGGCCATGCCAAAGGAAGCCACAAGTGGGTCCCAATGGTTGTTGCGTGCAACTTCCTTATAGCCTCTGGAGATTGGGCAGCCATTTTCGTTCTGCACACGACTGCAGGAGGATTTAACCAGCTAACGTCAATTCTAGTAGCTCAGGAACCGCAGGGGGGACAGCCAGCGCGCGCTAAAAGTAATGGGGTGGCTAAGGTTCCAAGCGTGGGGGGTGTAAAGAGAATGTTTTGGAGGAAATGCTCTTTTAATACTAACATTACATGGAAAAATAAAGCAGTATGTGGGACTCATAAACTTTACACACAATTTCTTTCAAAAGAACACTGTTATTTTCAAATAACGGGCATTATAAGTAGTCCATCCAGACACTGACATAGTTTCTTTTTCCCTCTTCTGCTTCTCGCTCCGGTAATGCCATTTTAAAGGGTCTGAATTGGAGATAATATTCCACGCGTTAGGTTTTGACTAAAAGCCATCAGAATATATATCTTACATGTTTCCACCCCCCCACCCCCCCCCTCCCCAATAAACAGTTCTGTCATCATAAATAGAGTTACTTTTTTTTGTGTGTTTTATTCAACGTTTAGGCCATTTGTTATGAGTTTAACCTCATCTTTTGATTTTTAGAGCAGGTTTTAACCACCTCCAAGCAGTGCAAGATCTTGTAACACTTTTCTGTTTGGGATAATTTGTTGCAAATGTTCCCAGCAGTTTGAGCTGTAAACTGTAACAAGATAATGTTGCTTTAGTAATACAGTCGTGCATTACTGATGCTCACCATGTACTAGACAGACTTTATATAACACCTACTATATCAAGCACATAAATGTATTGAAAGAGGTGATCAGATAAAATGACTACTATACTAAAATAAAAACAAAATGTGATCACATAATTTTTTTTTGGCCAGTTGTTCCAGACAAAGGCCAAGAGAATGCTTCACTTTCCTCCCTATGTCTTCATGGTTCCGTATATAACTTTAGGAATGATCTCAATGACATAATTTGGATCAGCACTGGACTTGTAGCGGTTCTACAAGGTGACCATTTAATATTTCTTTGTAACCTAACAGAATGACAACAGAGTTGACATCATCGGATATTTTTATATACTGTTACATAAATGGGACAATTAAAGAGAATACAAAGTTGTTTAGTTAAAAAATGGAGAGCTCGGTTGCAGTTAGAACACTCATCAGGTCTTGGAAAGCAGACATTGAAGCGTCCTCTCCTTATTGCTTTGTTACTACAGGTCCCGCGTGTTTCTCAGGCATTATTTCTATGTCTGAGCTATTGCCTTGCAACTACACTTCATCAATTTTGTGGACGTTAGAATGAGGGGGGACTCAGTGTGAAAAGTAGGCCGGTTTGGTCTGGTTCGCAGTACCGGTAAAACAATAAGTGCCAGGTACTGCCTACTGGTATGAATTTTAAGGGATCTAAAAACACCTTGCCTTTTCTTCCTGTCTTCTGAACTCTCTGTGCGGTCTCCCCTCTGTTTTTACTGCATCTCCGTGTCTCTCCCACATTACCCGCTCCGGTGAAATGACGTGAATGCCTATAACGGATAGGCAGGAGGCGTCTGAGAGATAGCAGAGAGATAGGTTAGTTAGAAGCTGGGTCGCGAGCGGGGGAGAGCTGGGCCTGGTGGATGTGGGCCCGGTAGAAGTTGGGTCCAAACAGGTTAGGCTACCTCATCTCTGGTGACGGTCCTCATCTTCCCAGCTGCCCCAAGGTAAGTGTAGAGTAGTCTTATTTTGTTTGTATTTTGTGTGTGTGTGTGTGGGGGGGGGGTGGATGGAAATTATTGTGCATGCATTATGTGATATTGTGTGTCTGGGTGTAATATGATAATAATAATAATTGGTTTGCTTTTGTATGCGCTGCTAGTTTTAAGTAGACTTTACCAGAGACATTTTGCGACCCAGTCCCTGCCCATGGAGCTACCAATCTATGTTTTTGGTGACTGAGCACAAGGAGATAAAGTGACTTGATCCCAAGGTCACAAGGAGCAGACACCGGGAATTGAACCAGGTTCCCCCTGCTTCAAACTCAGTGCCAGTCAGTGTCTTTACCTCCCTGAGTCCTCGAGTCCTTCTCCCCTGTGTTGTGTATAGTTCTTAGGAAAAGTAGTAATATAATACACACACATTTCTCTTATTGATGTTAGATTCTGCGTAGACACACACCTCTTCAGTAGAAAGATTTTGATACCTACAGTATTTGGTCATTGGAGGCAGTGGCCCAGGAGATCAGAACCTGAAAGGAGGGGCAGGACACCTCCAAAAAACTATTCACAAAACAGAATTAGTGAGCTAAGACTGGTCCCTTATAACGGAATATATCAGTTGACACTATACAGAATTCAATACTTTCTGGTATGCAACAACTGTAGGAAGAAGATTGTGTCTTACATTATGGAAAACCAATACACAAATCCTGCGCTCCTCCCAAATTGTTAGTCAATCTATTAGGAAAATTCTACACCAACCTTATATACAAGGAGCCATTTCGTTGCAGTCTTTGATCAAAAAGTGATTGTTCCACTCACCTCCACAATAGCCCTATTTCAGTGATTCAAATTCTGGATTTCTAAGAAATCCAGATGGAACAGATCTAATGGTGGTACTGGCCTGATTTTTTAGTGCCCATCCACCGTTTTGATTTGGGGCAAATTGAATTTCAGCCAAATCTATGTCGGAAATCGCAGAACAGATTCCGATTGCTCGGGTCCCTCTCTCTAAACATTACTGAACTGTACCGGTTTTAAATTTAAACTAACATAAACCTGGTCTAAGATAACTGCACAACATTCATACCAATAGGTATGACTCTACAGACATGAAATACAGTATCTTGTTACATTTTCTGAAACTCCACTTCTTTATATTTTCTAGGTCTGGCATTTGCTCTCTTGTTGAATATTTCTCCTGCTACGGACTTTATTCATTTTTTCCCAGTCATACCTTTATTTTTTCTTGGGGACGTCCAGGCAATATCAGTTGGTAAGTTACTTAATATATGCTATCATATATTGGAAACTACAACCTGGATGATTAAGTACTTTATCTCAAAATAATAACGGTAACTTGTCACGGAACGACAGACCCGTCGGTTACCAAAAACAGCGGTCAACCGAGTCTATTCAGACTCTACCCCACCGGAAACGACAGCTCTGGTCGTCCACTGACCATGATGGAAATCCCGCTAGGGCTATTGCAAAAAGTTGACCAAAACTACACTGACTAATCCTAGCCTATCTTGTTAGGATGGTACCATCACCGACCAGAAACCAACTAGGGGGAACCCACCCAGAACGCCACTCCTCTCTTATACCTGGGGTACCACCGTCCATCCCAGTGGACCCCGGCCTTGGTGGGAGTCCACAAATGTCTCTTTTTCCTCTTATGGTTTCTGGGGGCAATGGGACCTTTGCTAACTCAAGGTCTCAGGGCTCTCAGAATTCACAGAGTAAAGTTAAACAATCCCAGTGCTACACCAGTAACAATCCTAGCCTAAACTCTGTGCTGCCACCAATCGGCTGAGAGGACCACCCAAGATCACTTCTTTTACACAGGACACCCCCTACCCACCTCCCGCTAATCCCTGACTCACACAAGGAGTATAATCCAACTTCAAGACTAGCGTCCCTGTATTAATGTTACCTAGGCATTACTGGGGATTATGGGGCCCAAGCAAAATGCCAGGGACACAGAATCCCTGTAAACACCCTAACTAATACCACCGCATACTAGAGACCACGATGAGCTGACAGTCACAACAATAGAGCTATTAAACATGGGTTGAATAGAGACAGTTTACAGTGCACAAAAAAGATTCCATAAAGATCAGAACAACAAATAAAAGTGGAGGGTAATGGAACAGTTATTATAACTTACAATTCATTTATAGTCAATGTGTACTTTTAAGGTTCATTGGGGTGCTGGATGCAGGACAGGTGGAAATTGTTTGCAGAAACCAATTTCTTCCAATGGAGATCCAAGCTTGAGATGGATTACCCAGTGAGTCTGATTCAGGGCAGTGCGTGCCCCTTTAAGGTATTCTGGCCCCATTCAAGGCTATGGGTCTGAAGCCGTGCCAATCAGGGGATTGCCAGTAGAAGCGGGGGCCAATCAGAAAAGTCCACATCAGGGTAATGTCATAGCTCCGCCTCCTGCCAGACACAATGGGGCAGGGGCTAACAACTGCCAATGAGAAGGCCAGATTTTAAAGACAAGGAATCCTCTCTTGGTTCTCGAAAAAACCTGTCTGCGCAGGGAGAAGGTGAAGGAATCAGGGGGGTATGACCAGCCATCTGTCCTGGTAGAAGAACCCCATGGTGACCCCCAGATACATTGATGCCAACACAGGACAAAGGAGTCCTGACATGGAGGCTCTACCTTCATACGCTGGATTTCCATTTGGCCATTCCCTTTTCCCTCCATGCCATTGCTGCAGCAGGGTAGGGTGGTGGTAGTGGAGCAGGGAGGACATTGGTGACTAGTTAGGTCTGCGAGAAATAGAGGGCAACCTTGTTGGCTATCTTGTGTGGTCTTTTTATCTGAGCATGCCATTTCCCCTCCTCCCCAGCAGAGCAGGGGGAGACAGGCGCAGGCACAGGCGTCAATCTGAGAGGAAGGTAGGGAGAGCAGGTCAGGGGAACAGGCACTGAGGTTATTAGAGGGTGGCTGGGAAGCCCTCTCCCTCACACTACTAATTTGATTTCAAACAAATCTACATTCAATAACCCTTTGTGTGCCACCGCTTCCGGCACTTTCCAACTGCTTGTCCACTCTGAGCAATCAAGTGATCGTGGTCTCACAACGGAAGTGGAGGGAGTCCTCTTCTGTTCCCCTCCCCTGCAGATTGCGTTCTGCGCTCCACAGCATATCTAGCACCAACTCCTTTCCTTTCATTAACAAACATTTCTTAAATACGCCTTCATTATTATGAAGTGAAATAAAGAAACAACTTTAATGTAAAGAGATGGTCTATCCAGTTCTTCACTTACATTTTGTAGGTCCTTTTCTGTTTTGAGCATGATGTAGGTTCAGTCGTGCTGAGGTTAGTGCCTGATCCTGAACCCGGGCAATTCTACAGTGGTCCGACGACATCTCCAGTCACAAGCTTTACAACACAGGTACCTTCAACAACAACAGAGATGATCAACACACAGTGCTCTATCAATTGAGGAAACAAAGAGTAATTGTGGCAGCATCTGTAACTGTCCTTGCTGGCATTTTTCAGGTTAGTAGTTAATATACTATAACATTTCTCAATATAGTAATAAATATACAGCTGAACCCCGTTATAACGCAGTGCTCGAAGTCCACCATAATAGCCGTGTTATAACCAGGATCGGCGTTATAACCGTAATCACAAAATGGCCACAGCGCGAGGATTAACCTGCATCTGCATCTCTCTCTTCTCTGCAGCTCTCTCCTCTCCCTTCTTCATCAGTCTGCGTCCATATGCGCAGCTCACATCTCCAAGGTTTTTAAAAAATTTTTATTATAACATTCAATGCTTTATTGCTAGGACACACATACATACACAACACTCACACTCACCTCCCCCCCACAATAATATTTTACCATCCATGCAGGAATCGAACCCATGAACGTCCTACACTAGTAGCAATTCTGTAATGCTACACCGATGCCTTTCAATACTGTGCAGGTAGTAAGTTAATTTTTGTCATTGAGTCAATGACATCACACAATCCTATGGTGTAGCAGCTACAGAATTGCTACCAGTGTTTGAAAGGTTATTGGTTCGATTCCTGCATGGTATGGTAAAATTATTAGTGTAGGGGGGAGGGGTGTGTGTGATGATGTGTGACTGCTAGCAATAAAGCATTGAAATGTTATAATAAAAATAAAGGAGATATGTTTTAAATCAGGAGCCACGCTTAGACCGTGTTATAAGCAGATCAGCTTTGAGTGGATCGGGCTAAAACGGGGTCGAGCGTATTTACTATTTGTGTGTTACCACACAGGTCCTTTATCAAACCCCAATGCAAAACCAAAAACACTACATCTTTTTCAGGAGGAAGGAGGCTTAAATGTTGTTCCAAAACTTGCCAACATCCTCATTCCACCGATTAGTCTGAAATGTCGCTGTCGATTTTGTACTGTACCAGCTTTAATGCCAATTACTAAATATTTTGTACTTTTTCACTCTGGAGCATTGTGGACTATTTTTTTCCCCTTATATTATATGCTGATCCGCTTTTTGAGACCACGGATTGTCCTACCTGCAAACCATTATATCTAACGCTTGCTATTTTTTTTTCTAGAGAGTGCATGGTTATATTGTATCTATTATATATCTATCTATATTATATATATTATATAATATATTAATATATATATATACAATATATGGGACGTTCGTGTTTGCGACCCTCTCTCTCTCCCTCTCTTTTTTTTTTTTATTGTTTTTTTTTCTTCCCTATCCTCTCTCTAATCTCTTCTCTCTCATCTCTCTACCTCTCTCTCTCTCCATCTCTCTCTCTCGCCCTCTCTCTCTCCACGTGTTCGACAAACCTATACATTTGCTCGCCCCGAGCGAGTGGATTTAACATCGTGGCGAGCTCCTATTGGCCCAAGCAGCACACGTTTGGTACTAGGTGGCGAGTAGATTTTTTTGTGTGGCGAGTAGATTTTTTGGTGATTTGTCGACCACTGTATATATATATATACACACACACACACACACACACACATCTCACAGATATTTGGTGGTCTACAGCATATCCCTACAAACATTTTCTTTGTACTTTTACCTCCACTACTAATTTCTATCCACAAGGCCTCTACATATTCATAATTTCTTTCATAAACGTCTTCCCTTATAATAAATTTTAGATCCTGTTTAACATACAGTATAAACATACTCCACCTCCTCTTCCATTTGCTTGAACTTTCCAAAAAAGTGAATAACTTCTAAATTAACTGCCCAGTCATGAGTTTCATCCAACCATGTTTCAGTAATGCCTAGATATCACACTGCTGCTCCCTAGCTATTAATTCAAGCTCAACCATTTTATCTATTCTGGAGGCCAGGGTCATGTGTAAGATGATTAGTCCAGATGGGTTCAACTCTTTCCCTCTTTCCAAAGCACAACAAGTTCTGTATCTTTTCTTGACTTTATTTAGGAAAGTCAGCATAAAAGACAGGCACTTGTGAAGAGATGTTGGTGTTTAAATAATGCCTCTCTGTGGGTGCTTTGTAGTAAAGGACAGGTGAAAAGGGTAATCCTGCCACTAGAGCAGTTACAAGAAGGGTACTCACTCATCCAGTGGTGATGGTGGAAAGGGAAGTCCCAATGTATTCTGGGTAGCAAGATAGCCTGGGGACAGACCATCTGTGGGCAGAACAGAGGGGGAGAAAGCAGACTAGCTCATTTGAGAGAAAGGCTGGGGTTGCTATAGCAACTCACAGAAATGTCTAAGGGAGCAATAATGTTGCATTTCTGATACAGCAAGCTGCTGGGACAGGGGAAAATGACAGGCAACGGAACAAGGGAGAAATGATTCCCATAACTAAAGGAGAGACAGAGGAATATGGAATATAGTTCCAGGACACTCCCCGTCTGGTATCTGGAGATACCACTATTCTAGGTATATGTGGAACATATGTGCAATAACATAACATAACAATGCAAAGTTCATGTCCACATAACGATGGGATACCGGCCGGTACCACCAGCTTCAAGTCCTTAGCCCTCTCGGTAAGGTAGGTAGGCGGATGCACAGCTCTAGGTTAGCTTGATGCACCACAATGTCTCTCAGAGTCCACAGAACTGGTAGTCAGTTCTTCCTTGTTATAGTCCGATTTAGGCATTAGAAGGATAATCTCTGGGATAGGTCTTAAAAAGGTTTTAACGATCCCATTCTGGGTCACCCGAACTTCCACTTTGCGGACCCGTTCATCTTCGCTTGGGATGGTTTTGATAATAAGTCCCATGGGCCATTCTTTTCTTGTCACCTGTTTGTCTTTCAACAGAACCACATCTCCTACTTGGATATCTGGTTTAACCGTTTGCCATTTATGGCGTTCTTGGAGTGTCACCAGATACTCGCGTCTCCAGCGATCCCAAAATGTGTTGGCCAAGTGCTGCACCTGTCTCCACTGTCGTTTGTACATATCCTTAGAGTTGAAACCTTCGACTGGAGTTGATGGCGTTTCCGCGGGCTGCGTAAGAAACGTTGGTCCTGTGAGCCACGACATGTTCTGCAGTTGTGATGCGGGTACTGATCTGGTGGCATGATCTGCAGGATTTTGATCTGTGGGCATGTGGTGCCATTGTTCTGGTTGGGTTGACTTCCTGATTCTTTCTACACAGTTGGCCACGTATACGTCGAATCTCCTTTTCTTGTTGTATATGTAGCCCAGTACCACCTTGCTTTCTGTGTAGAATCTGACGGCATCTGGTTTGCTGTCCATCTCATTCTCGATGAGCTCCGCCAGTTCTACCGCTAACACTGCACTACATAGCTCGAGTCTGGGTATAGTATGGTCGGGTTGTGGCGCCAGCTTAGCCTTGCCAAGGATGAACCTGATGTGGTAACTTCCACCCACGTCTGTGGTTTTTAGGTAGGCCACCGCTGCTTTAGCCTTTGTGGAGGCATCTGAGAATACGCAAAGCTCTTTGCTGTGTGCGGCGGTGAGAGATATAGGTGAGTAGGGGCATGGGATCTGAAGTTGCTCGAGTGCCTTCAAGGAATACTTCCACGTCTCCCACTCTTTCCGTTTTTCTGGGGGTAGTGGGGTGTCCCATTCCTGCTTTTCGAAGGATATTTCTCTGAGAAGAGACTTCCCTTGTATAGTGACAGGAGCCATGAATCCTAGCGGATCGTAAAGACTGTTAACGGTGGACAGGACTCTGCGACGTGTATAGGGGTTTTCTTCGATGGCTACCTGGAACGTAAAGGTATCTGTTTTAAGATTCCAGCTTATCCCCAGGCTCCGCTGTATGGGAGGCGTGTCTGTCCCCAGATCCAAATTCTTGAGATCGTTTGCTTGATCAACTGCGTGGAACGCCTTCATCACTATGGCACTATTGGAAGCTATTTTGTGCAATCTTAGGTTGGCATTTGCTAACATCTTTTGTGTCCTTTTGAGTAGATCTATGGCTTCTTCTTTGGTGGGAACTGATTTTAATCCGTCGTCCACATAGAAGTCTCTTTCGACGAAGTTCCTGGCGTCTTTCCCGAACTCTGCTTCTCCGTCTTGGGCCGTTCTTCTGAGGCCGTAGGCAGCCACTGCAGGTGATGGGCTATTCCCGAAGACATGTACTTTCATTCGGTACTCTGTGATTTTGTTTTCTATGTTGTCATCTTGGTACCACAGGAATCTTAGGTAGTTACGGTTGTCTTCTCGCACAAGGAAGCAGTGGAACATCTGTTGAATGTCTGCTGTTATGGCGATTGGCTCCTTGCGGAAGCGGATCAACACTCCCAGAAGACTGTTCGTCAGATCCGGCCCGGTGAGGAGAGCATCGTTTAGGGAGACTCCCTGATGCTGAGCACTGAAGTCGAATACCACTCGAATTTGGCCAGGTTTCTGGGGGTGGTAGATGCCAAACGACGGGAGGTACCAGCATTCTTCGCCTTCTCTCAGTGGGGGCGCCAACTCTGCATGGCCACTGTGGAAGATTTTCTGCATGAAGGCCACAAAGTGTTCCTTGGTCTCCGGTTTCCTTTGTAGGTTACGGTGAAGCGTAGCGAGCCTAGACATGGCGTGGTCTCTGTTGTTTGGGAGGCGTCTTCTTGGTGAGCGGAATGGTAGTGGGGCCACCCAACTGCCTAATATGTTCTTGAAGAGCTCCTTATCCATTAACCTCAAGAATTCTTTATCTTCCATTGATGGTGCCTGTTTGTCGTCGTCCTTTGTTGTCTGGAACACTGTACTCCCTAGGTCATTGGGGTATTTTCCTGCCACAAGCGCATCTCCATAGTTCCTTTTGGTCTCGAGCTTCTCGTGGACCTGGAAGTGGTTTGGACAGGGTTTGAAGTGGGATGTACGACCGTTCTCCAACAAGTTTGTTCGTAGGGCGTCTACGTTGTCGGGTCCTCGTATCCTGTCTATGCATACTTCTCCCACTAGCACCCATCCTAGATCAAGCCTTTGAGTGCTTGGGCCGTTGTGGTACCCGTTTCGCTGTTCGCGGATCTTGTGTGCTCTCATGAGGTCCCTGCCAAGTAGCAGCATGATCTGGGCGTTCGTCTAGTGGTGGGATACGATCGGTAATAGCTTTTAGATGGGGATGGTGTCGCGCCACGTCTGGTGTGGGGATCTCGCTCCTATCTTCTGCCATGTGATTGCACTCGATGAGTGTGGGAAGGGGCATGTTCACTTTGCCGTCTATTGAGCATATGGTGTAGCCATTCACTCTTCTCCCTGTAGTTTCCATTCACCCTGCGCACGTTCTGAGAGTGTAAGGAGAAGCGCTGTCTTGTATGTTAAACATGTCGAAGAATTCTGACCTGACCAGCGATCAGTTGCTCTGGTCGTCGATGATTGCATACATCCTTTTAGCTCTTTGGGGTTGTCCCTCTGGGTGCACTGCTACCAGACATATTTTAGAGCAAGATCTACCGTTGTTTCCTTCTCCACATACCTCTGTGCATTTGGACGCTACCGACGTCGTGGGGGGTGAATCTCCCACTTCTTCCTCCCCGCCCTGCTTTGTCGAAGGGTTAGGGGCTTTGCTTGATTTCGGCTCCATAGCTTCCGGGTGTAAAGCGGCTATGTGCCTGTCGCTATCGCACTCTGTGCATTTCATGGCTTCTTTGCAGTCCTTGAATAAATGAGTTGTGGAAGCACAACATTTGAAACAAGCTCCCCATTCCCTGAGTAAGTTCTTTCGCTCCTCTATGGGTTTCATTCTGAATCCGATACACTTGTTAAGCGGATGCGGCCTTTTGTGTATAGGGCATTCTTTGTTAAGGTCCCTTGGTTTCTCGTCTCCGGCGACCGACTGATCGGGAGTAGTTTGGGTCGTAGGAGGCATGTCCGTCCTGTGGACCGAGATGGGTGTTTGTGTGTTACGGTATCTAGCCACTGGTCTCTCATTCCTCAGGCTGCTTGCACTGTGTGTGGTTTGCGTACCCAAGATGAAACTGGGATTGTTCCTTGTCCTTGCCGCTTCGCGGATGAAGCTCAAGAAGAATGAGAAGGGGGGGAAGGCGACTTGCTTCTCCCTTTTGTATTTGGAGCCTTGTGAAATCCACCTTTCTTGGAGGTTGAAGGGTAGCTTCTCCAGGATGGGTCTCACTCCACGAGCTGAGTCTAGGACGTTGAGACCTGTTAAGGAATGGTCTTTTCTTGCGACCTCCAGCTCTTGCAGCAGGTCTCCGAGCTCTCGTAGCTTCGAGTAGTCTCAAGTTGTGATCTTGGGAAAGCTGTCGATTCTTTTGAAGAGCGAATCCTCGCCAGCTTCAGGGCTACCGTAGCACTCTTCTAGCCTTTCCCACACTAGGTCAAGACCTACTTGGGGTTGGTTCGCGTTTGCTGCCCGAAGTGTCTTCGCGTGCTCCCTGGATTCGTTCCCCAGGAACTTGAATAGCAGGTTGAGCTCCTCCCTTGCTGAGAAGTCCAAGCTGTTGATTGCGTCTTTGAACGTGAACTTCCACGTCCGGTAGTTCTCAGGGCGGTCGTCGAAGCTGATGAGTCCTGCTTGCACCAGGTCACGCCGGATCATGTACTTGGCTATGTCTGTCAGGCCTGAGGCATCAGCGTGTTTGACCCGTTCTGAGGTAGTTGCTGGGAGGGTCCGTGCAGTCGCCTCTTCCTTGGCGTGGACGTGTGATGACTGCTGGTCAGTGTGAGGGTCTGTGTTCTCCCATTTGGGTGTACCTGGATTGCGAGCCGGTTGTGGTGCATCCGTGTGCGCGCTGGCGTGTGGATCACTGTTGCGGCTGTGGCTATCCCAGGCAGCATGTACCATTGAAGGAGCAGCGTCTTCTCCTCGCGGACCTAGCAAGTCTCCTGTGTCTGTGGTGTCACTCCCTCCGTGTTGAGATGGTGCACTGGTGCTTATGCTGAAGAGGCTCCTTACGTAGTCTTCAGTGCGTTGGACTGGATCCTCTGAGGCAATCCGTCTGTACGGTTGCTCCCCGCCATCCTGTTGCGCGGCTGCTTCTAGGACTTCGGCTCGGGCTATAGCGGCAGCAGCTTCTCTTTCTTGATTTAGGGCCTCTAGGTTAACGTCCACCTCTGTCTTTTTCCGTGCAGCGGTGGCAGTGGCTGCAGTGGCAGTGGCAGCCGCTGTCTGCTCCTCCTCTTCTATGCGGGCCCTTTCTAGTTTCATGGCTGCCTCTTTCTGAGCGTATGCGGCCCTGGCACGTGCGGCCTCTGTAGTGGCTCGTGCCTTGGTGGCGTTTGCGCTTGCGCTAGACACGTGAGATTGCGCTGATCTTGATGAGTGCGTGGATGTGCTTGAGCGCTGCGATGCGGTCTCCAGGAGGAGTTCTTTTCTATCGCTTTGGGCGTCTGACTAATCATTTTATATGCAGCCCTAGTAGATTAGATGCTCTCGATCATGATGGGGCTATCAAGCGGGGTTGGATTAACTAGTTATACAATTGTATGAGGGATGACACCTTTATTATCTGCAAATACTCACACTGATGAGATTTGGACTGAGTGTATTTATGTGATATTATTCTGTCCAATTGCCATATAGGCCAGGGTTAAGTCATTAAGGATTTTCTGCATTAAAATATCATGAGTACAGAAGGATTATTACTATGTTAATCATTGATAAAAAGTATACAGAACTCCAGAAGATACAGATGAAGAAGAAGATACCGATGAAGACCCCAGAAGACCCGAAAGTGATGAAAATGGATTACAATTTACAGAAGAAAATAAAGAAAGAAGAAAAGGACTGGATTTTTTTTACCTGTGGCCCATGGCTGTTCCAGATCGTGGATTGTTGCGAAAGCTTGCGATGACCACGGGAATCGGAGGGTGACGACATCTAAAAGGCAAGGAAAAATATTGAATGTATGTTATTTTTATTTTACATGTTTTCTTTTAATTTTATTTTTATTGCGATTTGAATTTATTTATTTCTATGCCCATTCATTGCCACTGTATTTACGTATGTCTCTTTACGGATATACATACATACAGGGACAAGCAATGGTTGTTTTGACAAATGCTTGCTATTATGTATTTTACATGTATATTGGTCATTTGTTTTTTTATTTATTATGCTCTTTATTTAGTGTTTTTATTTAGTATGCTGACATTTTTGTGGTGTTTTAAAGTGTTTATTTTTGGCTTTTGATTGGTGTTTGCTTTTTAATGTTGGATTATTTTGTGACTTGTTTTAGAATAATGCAGTTTATTTGGATGTTTATTTTATTTATTCATGGTTTTGTTTTGGTGTTTTAATTGTTTATTCTGGTCTTCATTTTGGTGTTAATTTTGTTGTGTTTACTTCTTAATTTGTTTTTATTTTGTGATTGTTTGGAATGCATAGAAGATTGTTTGTGATTATTTTTTTTAAAGTTGACCATTGACTGGCATAGTGTTAAATTATACTCATATTATAATGACATGATGTACCCACTGTGACATTCAATTGTTTATTTGCCATTTGTTATATATGTAGTTGGCTATGTAAGGTGTTTTATTTGGCAATGTTATGTGTTTTATTTTGTCCTTTATTTATTCCTTCACCATTTCTTTCTGTAGTGGGAAATCCTGCCCGTATTATATGAGCATGATGTACCCACTGTACCAATGAATGGGTGAAGGGTGGGTATAGTGGGTCCGGGGTGGGTGGTTAGGCCTCCTGGGTGGGTAGCGGGCAGGGTGGGATAACACCTTAATTACATAGCGGTTATTAACCACTAAGGTGATTAAGGGGCTATGGGACATTACATTTTTTTTAAATTATGCATTCTTGCTGACATCGGGAGACATGGCCCTGCAGTAAGCTGACGAGGATGTCCTTCACATTGGCAGGGGTAAGTAGAACGGTTTTTATTTACTTTATTTATGCTGCCTCGCTATTGTTGTGTTTAATAATGGGCAAATAATCTATTATCCATATCTGGATAATAGTTATTTTGCCCATTACTGTGTTTGGGGGGGGAGCTGTAGTGATTTAAATGTAACAATATACAAAACTGTATGGTGCTCTATCTATAGAGTCAGTAGATTATATAAGCATAAGTTCTCTGAAACTGTTACAGTATAACTTGTCTGGCGTACAGCCCTTGGGTATTAAATACAGTTAGGTCCAAAAATATTTGGACACTGACACAATTTTCATAATTTTTGCTCTGTACGTCACCACAATGGATTTGAAATGAAACAACCGAAATGCAATAGAAGTGCAGACTTTCAGCTTTAATTCAGGGGTTGAACAAAAATATCGTCTGAAACGTTTAGGAATTGCAACCATTTTCATACACAGTCCCCTTATTTCAGGGGCTCAAAAGTAATTGGACAAATAAACACAATCATAAATAATATGTTCATTTTTAATACTTTGTCGAGAATCCTTTGCAGGCAATGACTGCTTGAAGTCTGGAACGCATGGACATCCCAAAACGCTGGGTTTCCTCTTTTGTGATGCTTTGCCAGGCCTTTACTGCAGCAGTCTTCAGTTGTTGTTTGTGCGTGGGTCTTTCTGCCTTATGTTTTGTCTTCAGCAAGTGAAATGCATACTCGATCAGGTTGAGATCAGGTGATTGACTCTGCCATTGCAGAACATTACACTTCTTTGCCTTAAAAAACTCCTGGGTTGCTTTCGTCGTATGTTTTGGGTCATTGTCCATCTGTAAAGTGAAGCACTGTCCAATCAACTTCTCTGAATTTGGCTGAATCTGAGCAGACAATATATCCCTATACACTTCAGAATTCATCCAGCTGCTTCTGTCTTCTGTCACATCATCAATAAACACTAGTAACCCAGTGCAATTGGAAGCCATGCATGCCCATACCATCACACTGCCTCCACCGTGTTTTACAGATGATGTGGTATGCTTTGGATCATGAGCCGTTCCAAGCCTTCTCCATACATTTTTCTTCCCATCATTCTGGTACAGGTTGATCTTAGTTTCATCTGTCCAAAGAATGCTGTTCCAGAACTGGACTGGCTTTTTTAGATATTGTTTGGCAAAGTCTAATCTGGCCTTTCTATTCTTGAGGCTTATGAATGGTTTGCACCTTGTGGTGAGCCCTCTGTATTTGCTCTCGTGAAGTCTTCTCTTTATGGTAGACTTGGATACTGATATGCCTACCTCTTGGAGAGTGTTATTCACTTGGCTGGATGTTTTGAAGGGTTTTTTGTTTACCATGGAAAGGATCCTACGATCATCCACCACTGTTGTCTTTCGTGGACGCCCAGGCCTTTTTGTGTTGCAGAGCTTACCAGTGCGTTCCTTTTTTCTCAGAATGTACCAAACTGTTGATTTGGCCACTCCTAATGTTCCTGCTATCTCTCTGATGGATTTTCTTTTTTTTTTTGCAGCCTAAGGATGCCCTATTTTACTTGCATTGAGAGCCCCTTTGACGCATGTTGTGGGTTCACAGCAACAGCTTCCAAAAGCGAATGCCACACCTGGCCAGAATCCCACAATCACTGTAGTAAGAATCCTCACAGATTTGTGTCCTGGCATACAGTAAATGCATCGAAGTGGATAACAATATATGGGGTGAATGAAAAGGAGTGATAAACTCACATTTGCTTGGTCTTCTGAATGAATATCCTCCAATAGGGTGTGCCTTCGTCTTCCAAAGCATACAGATAGATCAGTTTCAGGAAAATTGGAGCACTTCTTACACCAGTTTGAAAAAAATCAATTGCAAGAGAGTGTGTCCCATAAAAATAAGAATATAATGGATCTTAAGCATCAAGCTACATAGCGGAGCACAAAAAGCCCCCACCAACGCGTTTCGAGCGTGACGCTCTTTCTCAAGGTGCATCTATCTTGATTTAAATGTAGGCCATGTTTATTTTTTTTAAAAACAGGATTGGTACCGCAGGCTAGCAGGGACCCACGGGGACCACCCGAGGACCCCCGGATGCCCACAAGGACCACCTGAGGACCCACGGTCACCTGCGGGGAGGAACCATGGGGCTCACAGCTGTGGGGCCCTCTGGGACCCATGGGGACGACCCGGGGACCCCCGCTGGTGTGCGGTGTTAATCGTGTGTGTAAAAAAAAAATATTGCTTTTACAGTATGTGGGGGCACAGGGGGTGGGTTGTGTATTGGTGTTTATTAGATATTTTAATGGTTTATTGGGGGCCTAGGAGTGGGGTAGTAGGGCTGTTGTGTGTATTTATTTTTATTGTGGGCAGCGGTGGTGGGTGAAGGGGGTAGTAGCCCCAAGGATGTGTGTTTAGGCCTACCAGGTGGGTAGCTGAGGGGTTAGCCCCTTCATTACCTTAGCGGTATTAACTGCTATGGTAATGAAGGGGTTAAGTCCACCCGCAACCCCCCCCGCAAGGCCTAAACATCCACCAAGGGCCAAATACCACCTTCACCCTCTCTCGCTTCCCCCAATAAGCATGGCACTGGTGATTAATCTCTTTATTGCCTTAGTGGTTAGCCGCTAAGGCAGTGATTCCCAACCAGGGTTAACCGTGGGGCTCCTTGAAGCAGTCTCAGGGGTTCCTCCTACGGACCACCGCGCCCCCCCCAACCCCCGGGTGTTTTTTTTTGGTATGTATTTTGTAGGGTGGATTGAATGAGAGTGGGGTAATTGACGGAAGGTATGGGCGAGTGAGAGAAGAGAGGGCGGTGGGAGGGTGTGCGTGAGGAAAAGAGAGAGTAAGAGTGAGACGCAAGGGATAAATACATGGAGGCGGGAGGGGGGAGAGTTAGTGAGACGGATGGGAGAGAAATACATGGGTAGAGGGTGGGAGAGGTGGCTCGTGAGGTGTGAAATTTTGTGACTGACCCCTGTCGAGCCTAATATGTGGCCGCCAGATAAGGGTTCCCCGAGATTTTTTTAAATACTTCAAGGGTTTCTCCAAACAAAAAAGGTTGGGAATCACTGTGCTAAGGTAATGATATTGCCTATAAATGCATTTTCCATGCATCGGATTGATGCCGGCGGGTCTCCGATGCTGATATTAATGGGTATCAGTTCTGGAGTTTCCCGGCATTAATCCGATGCAGGAAACATTCATTTTATTTTCTAAGTGCCGTCTCGCCTCTCATCGCCAGCATCTCCCCACCTTCTTGCCAACTTTCTATGGCGGGACGATTTGGAGAAGATCTCAATTCTAAGGTGGCGATCAGCAGCGATAAGCTTATCGGGGCTTATAGAATTGAGCGTGTTTGAAAAACTGTCGATCAGTGCCGAAAAGTGGCTTATCGCTGCACGTCTGGCATTTATTTTTTCCGGGAAATAAATGTCGATTTTTGCTCTTATTGCCAGCTTATCTGGGCTTACTGAATCTCTGTAGGCTTTTTTGGCGATAAGCTGGTGATAAGGGGCTTATCGCTGCTTACAGCATTAGGCCCTTAGTGTGCAACCATTTCCTAAATGCATAGTTTATATATATGTAACAACCTTTCCCCCCCCCCCCCCCTTACGGGAGATCTGCATGTTACGTGCGTACCGGTGCTGGTTACTCACCTGCTTTAGGCCAGGAAGCCTCCGCGGTGGTAGTGGGAATAGCAACGGGACAGGCTGATACTTCGTCAGTGCAACGCCTCCATCCTGTAGGGTAGCTGCCCGAGGCAGATAATATTCCCTACAGGAAACCCCTTTTCCAGTAACGACACAGAGATTTGGAACGGTTCACCTTTTATTTGGCGGGCCAGGACCTGATTCCTTCTTCTTACACACGACAATCATGGAACATCTTCCCTCGCAACTTGCATTACTGTTATTCCCTGACTAGGCCCCCAAGGGCTTGAGGCCCTTTAGGCTAGTCTCCACCCCCTTACCCCCTGATGGGGTAAGGCAGATATCGCCTCACTCGCTGGGGAGCAGGCTATATCCTGGAATCGTCTCGTTAAATTTGGGTAAGGAGCCTCACATACTTGGGGAGGGGTTAGTGACCCTGCCCCAAACTGGGCAGATTTTAGAGAAGGTACTAGTGTCACACCATACTATGTGCAACCCATTAACACCCCCCCAGACATGACACTCCCAACTGCCATCCAGTCTGAACCTGGCTATGGCAACAATCTACTGTATCTATCTACTGTGCCAACAAACTCACATCCTGGCCCATGTGAAAGGGATTTAACCCAACACTGCACTTACCAGGACTTACATGCAAGGGCCAGGGAACACATAGCCAGGGGCACTAGGCTACACAGATATGTGTGTATATATATATATATATATATATTAATATATATAAATATTATATATATATATATATATTATTATATATATACATAATACTGAGTTAAGTTATGGTGGTGAGTAAAAAAGTGACAAAAACCCTCCACCCACAGGAAAGCAAAATGCAAATACACTGTATGCTCATCTGCATGTCTTAGGCAGGTCTGCAACCCCACCTTTCACCATTATTACCCAGCATACAGCACTTCCACTGCAGCAAGGGATTCTGGGAAATGACATGCAAATGAGCACTCAGTGCCACTTTTTGCTTCAAAAACCATTTTTTAACATGACAGTATATATATACACACACATACATCTATATATCTATATATCTTTATATCTACAGTATATATCAATATCCAGATAGGGGTATTAGGAGTACACTGTGCAACCACGAGCCCCACTGGGCTACCTTTACTGGGAAACCATATACAGTAGGAGCACTGACATGAGCTCACTATGCAGGCTGGCAGTACCACAGTGTTTGTGTAGGCATAGCAGCATCAGGACAGACTGCTGGAGATGTGGGCAGAGCTGGACTCCCAGGTTCCCACCTGACAAGGGTTCTGAGTTGCCAGGGGTCACTCAGGGGAAGAGATACTGTACATATACTTACACCAAGGATAAACTTCTAAATTATTGACACTCTTGATGTCCACTGACAACCTTCTATTTCAACTGGGGGTGGACTTTTAATGAGAAAAATAAATAATTGTTTTTATATACCAGTAGGTTCGTTTTGTTGGTGAAAATGTAATAACTAATAGCTACGTAGATGATGATCAAAACTAAAAAAATTCAATTACATTTCAGAGAACATACAAAGCACATTCAAAAGTTATGAAAATGTATGTTTGGTTGTGATTTTGCAAAATGTTTTTGTTTTATATCGTATAGCCTGAATAAAATATTCACCACATGGCTCAATTCAGGACCTAATTCATGACTATAAGTAAAATGATTGGCATATTAAATATTGTTCGGGCATATACATACATACATAAAGTACACACAACCACACACATACTAAACGTTGTAAACAGCCCATAGATATTATTTTATTCATGTTTAATTCTGATGTACTCTTTCTTTTATACATTCTCTGGAAATATAAAATGGCACGCTGACCTTGTTCATCGGAAGTAATCGTTTAACTGTATTTTTTGGGGGAGGGAGGGGAAACATATGGTTTGCAAGTTGTTAGAATGGTTACATTTTTTTCTAAAGAAAATTTCTAGATAATGTATGTTAGAAGTATGAAACAGGGAAATAAATGCAATTTGATTGTTGCTTTATGGGAAATTGGCTAAGCACCGAAATGTGGTAGCAACTCCTTTAAAACACATGTATGTATTGACATTGTGGCTGGCTTTTATCCACTACTTGCTAAAAGAGTTATGTTTTCTTACAGTTGGCAATGGGATTACTGCAAATTGGTTTCATAGTTATCTATTTGTCTGACCCCTTGATAAGTGGTTTTACGACTGGTGCTGCTGTTCTGGTTTCTGTGTCTCAGATAAAGTTCTTACTGGGTCTCACAATAAGTTCCTACAATGGACCCCTGTCATTTTTTTATGTAAGTATACAAATACTGTAGTGCCGATGGTTATTCTAACACAAACTAGTGGCAATCGCCAAAAAGACCCAGGTACATGCTGGGTACATGCTGGGTCTTGTTTAAGGCAGGTTTAAAGCATTTCTGCATTGACTAATGGCCCATCAGATTAACAGCATGGGTCCCTGGCAGTCCCATTCAAACTGAATGGGACTGCCAGGGACCCCTGCTGTATTAATCCGATGGGTCATTAGTCAATGCAGAAATGCCTTAAACTTGCCTTAAATTTGCCAGGTTACACCCAGCATGTACCCAGCATGTAACCAGGCTAGTTTAAGGCAAGCTTTAGAATACTCGTTGTCTCGTCTGTACCTTTCTAGCTGTCTACTATTTTGCGGTTCGATGTTATATCTGTAGCCAAAAGGTAAATTATTGAAACAATATTTTAACTGCTATTGTTGCTTTAATTGTTCTATTAATTCAACAACAACAACTGTACACTGATACAAAGCACAATTGTTTCCCTGTTTCTGAAATTCCACACACTAAGCGTCCTGTTCAATATACTCCAATATTTCTGCTTCAGCCAAAATCATGCCTCTTCCCTCCACAAAAATGAAATTTTGCCCTCATTTAATAATAAAAATGAAAAACAAATTGGGACTATCTTTTGGTGGAAGAGGCAGCGAAGAAAAAATGAAAAGAAAAAGAAATGCAGAGAAAAGTGCCAAAGAGCTCGCATTTTTTAAAATCGTTTTACTATTTTCTGTCTTCAATACCGCAAGGCCAGGTATATACTGATATGCAGTGTATACCTGGCACAGTCGAAATGTTAAGATTTCATTAACCCATTAGTAACCCTAGAGGTTGTGATGTCATGCATCATGCATAGGCTATGCTATGCTAACTAAGGGGTTAATAATCATAGCTAACTACCTATTTACACATTGCATGCCATGAAGGCTAGTAAGGCATTGCCATGCGTACCAGAGGTTAAGCCATAGCATCCACCCCGGGGGACCAACCTTCTCCCCGGAACAACTACTCCCATCACCCACTCCCACTAACGCTACCCCAACATTCCTAATCCCCCTCCAACTAACAATGACTAATGGCCTGTTAGCCAAACATGGCTAATAGTTCAGAAAGCCATTGCACATAAAGGTCAATTTAAAAAATATATATAGTCTCTGAAAAATACAATGTAAAGAACAGTGTTAGGACACAGAATAAATAACAGACACTCCTAAATATCTTTGTGGTGATTGATTATGATTAGATTCAAAGTTTTGGTTCCCACTGGAACCTTTCTCAAGAGCAATGAGAACAAAAAAAATCGCTCATAAAAAAAATGGGGAGGCTACCTAGGTCCTCTCAAGGAGAGCGGAGGTAGCCTCATTGGCACCAAAGAGATTAATAATAAAATAAAACAACTAAGCCCATCTACCTTCATGATCTTCAGGGTCAATGACCCCATGGAACAACTCAATAAGGAGAAGGTAGGTGCCCGAGCAGGAGGTTAGGCTACCAGGAGGGAGGTGGGAGAGAAGGGTTTATCCCTTGGTATGGCATACAGGATAGTAAAGCATTACCTGGCAAGGGCTTAGTCTTTGTGGCATGTAATGGTTAGTTAGGTATATAGTTAGGAGTATTAATCCTTTACATAGCATAGCAGACATGAAGGCATGAATGATGCATGCTTCCATGACCAGGGGTTTATAATATACTGTACTGATCTTACTGTATATGTTTGTATTTTTTTCCAAAAGTCCAGGGTTTTCAATTAGATTTTCTATATGGCGAACACCATAAACATTTTTTAAATTGTCTGGTTCTGCACTCTGGACTATCGGGGGTGGGGGAGGGAGATAATTTTACCCCACTTTGCATTTTATTTAAAAAAAAAAAAAAAAGCAAACAGATACATTTGAAAAGACAGTCCCTTTCAATAGTAATTTTCGCTTCGTCGAAAAAGCATTGGGGGGGGGGGGGGGCTCTTACAGGTCTTTTCACACACAAAGTTCGTTTCACACTTTTTTGAATTAGGAGAAGACGACTTCACCTGTTTTATTTCTCTCCAAATAATAGCTTCTTTGGGGTATATTCAATAGGGCTCTTAAAAGCCAATAAGCACATAGCTGCTAAGGACCCGAATTAGTGAGATGTGTGTGGGTTGTGGACATAAAACTGATATTTTATCACAGTATTTCTGGCTTTAAAGAGTGAGAATTCATTAATATATATGAAACCATTGACGTTAACATGTAGTAAGACTGTCTTTTACTTCTTTCTCTGCAAATATGAGACTTGACAAACTTAGAATAAACTATGGAGCACAGTACATGTCCCCATTGATTCCTTGCATTAAGTGGACAGGATCAGATAATATAACAATGCGCATACGTTGTTATTTTTTAAGATGCATTACGCGTAAAAGGATATAGATTACCACAAAACAAATTCACAGACTTAAAGTAAATAGGACACTTCTACTTGGGTTAATTATGAAAGTCTGTGATTTGCATACCAGTGGTATAATTGGAAAAATAAATAAACATCCCCAAACTTATCAACAAATAAAACAACTGGATTTGGTTTCTTTGAAAAAATCTGATGACAATTTGCACCAAAGTTTTGCAGGGATACTTGCAGAAATTATCAACCTTCATCAGGTACCATGCTTTGTTATTAGATTCCAAGATGGTTATATTTTCGTGTGATTATTTATCTTTTCACAGACCTTGGAAGAAATATTTAGAAAGATTACGCAGACAAACATTGCTGATCTTGTTGCATCAATTATCATAATGGTTGTGGTTTTTATTGTGAAAGAACTCAATGAGCGATATAAGTCAAAAATACCCGTACCAATCCCGATTGAGCTCATAATGGTAAGGAATGTACCAACCAATACATATATTTGATTAAAAGAAACGAAAAAAACATATACATGTAATAGATAAGCCTTGCGTTCCTGGGATTTACTCCCAAAAAGACTGTATGTTTATGAACAATGGATTGGAGTTTTAGTCCTATCGTACATCTTTATCAAGACACCGCAATCACTATAAACCCTCAAGTAAATACCTTAGTCCAGATACCACAAGGCCAGAAAGAGCACATGCAGACAGCGACAGAGGCGGGAACCGCTGTTTGGTTGATAGTCAAGCTAAATAACCAAAATAAAGTGCAGTGAGTGATACAGTCTCCAAAAGATAGGTTGAACATAAAAATTTTTTATAATAGGTTAGTTAAAAGGTGATTGAAAGGAATAAAGCCAGCTTGAGGAGCAATGTCTAATTAATGGTTCTCATGATACACAGGGACATCAATACTCCGCATAATAAAAATTATACATAAAATGGCAGTACTGAATATTTTGATACAAAAGGAAAATACACTATAACTGCTCGCATATAGAGAACACATGTAACTTAGATAATGAAGCAGGGGCGTGCTGATAGAAATCATATTGAAAGTACAGTAGCACATACAGTACTGCGATTGTAACAGTCTTTAGTAGTTACTGTGTGTACTAATGTTTTTAGAGAGACACCAACCTTCTGTGTGTTTTGCTTTTCGAAAGTTCAAAAGCAACAACAAAGCTTGAATCTGATGTCAGGGAATTACAGTCCGAACAAAATCCCAGTGAAATATCCTGCATGGTGGTAATCAATGCTACCATTGTAGTTATCTGAGATCTGGGATGGTAGGGTGTAGATACAAGCTAGCTTCTACCACCTTTATGATGAAGTCCCTGCCAAATGTGCCCGTACAGCTGCGTTGATATACACTGCCTTCTTTTTGTTGTTTTTTTGGGGGGTTCTTTAGTGTAGGTGAATGAATGTGTGATCACCATGCATTATCAAGTTGGATTGCCTGTACAGAAGAATCCAGTCTAAAATACTTGGGAGTAGTCCTGTGTTCCTCATGTTGAAATCACAGCCAACTCTGTTTTAGTATCTTGGTGATAGTAGGATGCAATCAATGCAATCCGATTTCAGTCTCTCAAAGTCACTTTAAAGTCACTTTATGTGCAAAGTTTATTATGCGAAGCATCAATGTGTATTATGAGAAGTATCAAGTAGACTTTGCTGTTCTAGTTGTCATAATTCCTATCTTGGTGAGATAGCAAAGTGTTTTATTGAGTAGCATTTGTCCTTACAAACTGACACCTCTCAAACCTGCAACAAAGAAGGACAGACAAGGAATATGGATAATTGAATTAGCACTTTAATGTGCATTCATATTTTTCCTCCATTAGTAGGGATATGTTAAAGTTCACCAGTTCACGTAACAAACATTTTCACAAGTTTGCAAAGAAAGGTGTAACTTTGCAAAAAGTTTTGCACAATATATTGATGCCAACTAGTTTGCCAACTTTCCCAAACTTTCTAGAAGTATCTCACACATCTGCAAATATTGCTTCAAATCCTGAACATGTGACATTATATAATGTAACTAACACAGCTGTGTCTTTCTTATAAACTTAGAACTCAGTTGAGTCCTTCTTATACAGTAATTTATGTAGAAACTTTAATGTGACTCAAGTTGTTAGCCAGAAACGTTTATGCCACCTCAGACCAAGTTGATTTTGTAAAATGCAAATACAAGATAAAATATTGACACAGAGAAACAGGATTTTGTACATCTCAGTAGTATCTGTGTCATATAACTCCACCCTAACTCTCCCTACTGACACTTCTCAATTCCCAAACTGCTGCACACAATGAAAAACATGGAGCAAAGACCTTGATACAGTGATGCAAAGAGACGCAAGAAGAAAATGACTTAATTTGCATCAATTTGGCTCCAAATGTGCATTAATACATCACCCTCTTTGAGTTTATACTGAAGTAAACTATGAATCCCACATGTAAATAGCAAATGGTAATATCGTGTTTCTATCTTACAGACCGTCATAGCAACAGGCGTATCATATGCATTTGATTTCAGGAACAAATTTAAAATACAGGTCATTGGATTACTAGAAAAAGGGTAAGTGCACATGTTGTGATTGTTTGGAGAATATCAAGTCAACATTAATTTCTGCTTGTGAACGTGATTATTTCAAGGAATCTATTTTCCTGCGAGTGGAAAAGTTATGATGGACATCAGTCATGAATTCCCATCACCCATTCACCCAAAATGTTTTAGGAAATATTTAACATTGTACAGTTATAAGACAATTGATACCCACAGGAGGAATAATAGTGTTGTTTTGAATCACCGGTTAACTGTTAGGAAAGTCAGGATTAGAGAGAGGCAAAATATTTCACCCTGCACATGTGTAAGCACAGTTACAGTGGAGAGACAGTTTGATCTTTCATTACTAGCTGTAGAATTGACTACTAATAGCCACAGGTTACACCTATAACTGCGACGCGTTTTATTGCGGTATCTTGTAGCCGTGCACACAATGAAAAATACATTCTTGTGCCATGTCTCTGTCTCCCAACATATCACTGAGATTGTAAGCTCTCCGGGGCAGGAATGTCCTTTTTCTATTGTCTGATCTTGTTTGTTGCACTTATTGTATGATCATTCCCTGTACTGTATTGTCTCTTTTGTAAAGCGCTGAGTACACTGTGTATGCTATATAAATAAAGATATACACACATTTGTGTTCCATTGTTGTACCACAAATAAAAGGGTGGAATATAATCACATCATGGAAAAGCAGAAGAAAATATCCACCTTTTGCCCATAATACTCCAGTTCTTCATATACTGGCTTTACACTACAAGATGCCAGACACAGCATTGCTGTAACAATGTAGCACAGTTACATAGTTACATAGTTACATAGTAGATGAGGTTGAAAAAAGACGTACGTCCATCAAGTTCAACCTATGCTAAATTTAGACAACAGATACTTTATTCTATATCTATACTTACTTATTGATCCAGAGGAAGGCAAACAAAAAACCCCATTAAGGGGAAAAATTAATTCCTTCCTGACTCCAAGAATTGGCAGTCGGATTAATCCCTGGATCAAACATCCTTCCCATGTATACTTATTTGGTATATCCCTGTATACCTTTCCCATCTAAAAAGATGTCCAACCTATTTTTGAACAAATCTATTGTATCTGCCATCACAGTCTCCATGGGTAATGAATTCCACAATTTAACTGCCCTTACTGTAAAGAACCCTTTCCTTTGTTGCTGGTGAAATTTCCTTTCCTCCAACCTTAAGGGATGGCCCCGAGTCCTTTGTACTGCCCGTGGGATGAATAGTTCTTTTGAAAGCTCCTTGTATTGTCCCTGAATATATTTGTATATAGTTATCATATCCCCTCTAAGACGCCTCTTTTCTAATGTAAATAAATCTAATTTAGCTAGCCTCTCCTCATAAGTTAGACTGTCCAGACCCTTTATTAATTTGGTGGCTCTTCTCTGCACTCTCTCTAGTTCCATAATGTCTTTTCTTAGGATTGGTGCCCAAAATTGTACTCCATATTCAAGGTGTGGTCTTACTAATGCTTTGTAAAGGGGCATAATTATGTTTACTTCCCTTCCATCCATTGCCCGTTTGATGCAAGATAAGATCTTGTTTGCCTTTGCAGCTACTGCATGACATTGGGCACTATTGCTAAGCCTGCTGTCTACAAGCACTCCTAAATCCTTCTCCATCAAGGATTCCCCCAATATATCTCCATTTAATTTGTAAGTCGCCTTTTTATTCTTGCATCCCAAATGCATAACCTTACATTTATCTGTATTAAACCTAATTTGCCATTTACCTGCCCACGTTTCCAGTCTCTCCAAGTCCTTCTGAAGAGAAATTACATCCTGCTCTGATTCTATTACCTTACACAATTTAGTATCATCAGCAAAGATGGAGACTTTGCTCTCGATCCCAACCTCAAGGTCATTAATAAACAAGTTAAAAAGCAGGTGAAATCAAAACCCAGGATTTAGGGGAAGGACCAAACGTAAAATCAAAAGCAACTACAATATGTTTTGTAAGGAAGGAAATCAGAACAAATAGGGGCAAAAAAGGGGGAAAAAATAAACTTGTCGGTCCAATAAAAGGTATCATACTGTACCACCGACTCCTTCTCCCTCCTTTGTTACCCACACAGAACAAATGGGAATAATAGAAGAGGTATAATCTTGGAGTCAAACTGATGCAGAGAGAAGTCTTCTTAAGTCTGTGAGTCGTATTCATTAAACTGCGAGAATGTACAGCACTTTTCGAGCAATATTGTTAAGAAAGACATCTCGTCATATTCATTGAACACTTCTCGCATGTCTAAGCCACAGGATAAAAGTTTTTTTGTTAGGAATTTGGTTTTGGCTTGTCAATGCCATGCAATCTACAAATGTGCTATGTCTATAAGTAAATCTTGTAAAATGAAGTATTCACGTGCTACTCAATGGGCTGCAGAATTGTAATTGATAGCTAATTTTTTTTTTCAAATGTTCTCATTTTTATCGCCTCCCTCAGGCTGGCAAGCTTGATAGTTTATGAATATTGCACAGAGGGGTTAAGGGCGCAGTCTCACATCTGAACATATTGAACAAATGTCAGTGAACTGTTTATTACGTTAAAGATAGGTGATTGATGACCTTTTAACTCTTTGTTAGTAATTGTATTTTTTTTTTTTTACTGAGCATACCATCCAACTGTACCTTTTTAGCAGGTACTATACAGTACCTACAGTATTTATGTTCTGCACATATAAAACCAGGTATACATATTGTACCTATTTCTGTCTGTCTCCCATTGGTGGAAACTCTGAAGCTTTAGCTACAGTAATTACAACAGCTTGAAGACTTATTACTGATTTTGTAAATGATCATTGGGTTATCGGATTATCACTACTTCTATTTTATATGTATACTGTAGCGGTATAAAAATATAAATCCAATAAAAAAAGGTTTAGGTAAAATTTTATTTGCCTGTAATACATTGCATGTGTGATGGTTCCTTCAGAGGAGGTGCTCATTTGCTCGTAAGAATGTCATAAGTCATGTCATACCTCAAAACCTCTCTTTTGTCACAAGAAGTGCAAATAAATTGCATTTTGACACAATAGGCCTGTTCAGTAAACTGTGAGAAGGGCATTTTCATGCAGAAATCACCATTTTACACACAGAAATATATCTGTATTCATTGAGCAGTTATTGCATGTCCAAAACTGGCTTTCCAAGACACAATTTGTGCCTCCTTAAAGGTCGGCAAATTTGGGCATTTGCTTGAAAGAGACTCTCAAATAAAATAATCTATACTCCACGTGGTGAGACAAATGATACATGGGGGAAAAAAGCAAATACATGTAAAAATTATTCAAATGGTTTATTTGCATATTTCACTGGTATAATTCATCTCACCACAAAAAATATAGACTTATTGGTTTGGGGGTATATGGGTATATGGGCCAACTCCTACATTTCTCCCTCCCTCATTCTATTATTCTTCTCCACCAAAAGCCCACATTTGCTTACCTTAAGGAGGCTAGATTTCCGGCTGGCTTTCTGGGCAATATTGCATCAAATAGGCACTAATCAGGGGGGAAAGGGCATGCAAATAAACCATCTTTTCATGTGATTATACTGCATAGATAATTCTTAATACATACGTGAAAATGAAAAAATGTGTATTCGATTTTCGAATCAATTTGCATTGGCAATATCGGAGTTTAATTAATGCCCCAATCTTTCTATACTAAGTATCATATTAAATATGGACAGAACACAGATTTGTATTGCTTGCACATATTGCTTGATTCGTCCACTGAATATTGACAGTTTAATGTATTGGTCACTATGTGCAGTAATAAGGTACTTTTCTACAATTTGGCCTCAGGTGCATCAGTTAGGGATTTGGGAAGGTTCAGTTTGAAGGGTTAGGGAGGTGTTACATGCCACTCATGTAAATTGATGTACTGTATATTCTGTATCTTTGTGCAGCATGTGTGGGTGGCATAAACAACCTACCGGAGACTCTCACATCCACCACTAGTTTAAGTTCTTTCAAAACCAAAGCTGTCTCCCATTTTAATCTGGTCTGTAACTGTTACATACTGTACACCTACAATATATATTATCTCTAACTGTGCATGCAATGTATTGTATATAATGTATACCCTGTTCACTTATGTAACTGTATTTGTAACCATGTATTATTTGTCATTTTAACTCTATGCCCAGGACATACTTGAAAACGAGAAGTAACTCTCAATGTATTACTTCCTGGTAAAATATTTTATAAATAAATAAATATGTAAATAAATAAAAGAAACCTCCCTAGCTAACAATCTGCATCAAAGATAAGAAACCAGATCTGCAAGCTACTTGTATTTGACCCAAGTTTCAGTAGAAAATGGAGCAGTACTGTACGTAAAAATAAAAAAATTTAAATCCCCTGTGTTGATCGATCTCCCCAATGCCTGTGAACTTGTCTGCATTTTATTCAGTAAGATTGTAGCCCCATGTAAAGGAAATTAAATTATAGAGCAAGAGGTGCAAAACTTCCCAGCAAATGGCTGGGGATAAAATCTTGTCGAACCAGGGGAGTCTGGTTTCACAATATATTATTTAGGGGCCTATGTATCTAGGGTTAAATTGTGGAGCTTCACTACATGTTTACAGCTATATAGAGAATACCTTGGTATTGGATAATGACATCTCATTCTTCTTCCAATGCACAGATATCAAGCTCCGATAACACCGAGTGTTTCAGTTTTCCAAGACTGTATAGCTGATGGTTTTGCCATTGGAATTGTTGCATTTGCTGTAGGGTTTTCTGTTGCTAAAGTATATGCAATCAAGCATGATTATACCATAAACGGTAACCAGGTAAACTTTATATTTTTACCATTACTAACTGTAAAAGAGAAGCACATTGCTGTTTCTTTAATTTTGGTGAAAAGAGCTGGAAAGACGAATTTCTTAACCATGTTTAACATGTACTACAGCCAGACATTTTTTATATACATATATACACATATACAGTACACCCATTCTCTCTCTCTCTCTCTCTCTCTCTCTCTCTCTCTCTCTCTCTCTCTCTCTCTCTCTCCTTCCTCTCCTTTCTCTCTCTCTCTCCTTTCTCTCTCTCTCTTCTCTCTCTTCTCTCTCTCCTCTCTCTCCTCTCTCTCTCCTCTCTCTCTCCTCTCTCCTCTCTCTACTCTCTCTCGCCTGTATATACTGTGATCAGCATCCCATCTCGAATTCTGAATGACATCACATGCCCTTCTGAGTGACAGTCAGCTATGGACCCTCTGATGTGGCTGGTCCAACTATGCCTCAGCGCTGCGGCTTGTGAAGCCCCCTCTGGGCATAGGTTGCCTGTCTGTGAACTTTTAGAGTAGTATGGAGCCATGTCTGGGAACGCTACCTAAACAGGGCACTGTTCCTAACTAGAAAATAAAAATAAAGGGAATCCTTACCGAAGACTCTACATATCTGTATTATAAACCTATATACACTATTCACAGTGAGATCCCTCTTCTTCAAATCCTCCTGGGACCTAACCTTGAATCATCTCCCTTATATATACTGTATATAGTATATCCTGCCATGACATCACTGAGCAGAACATGATTCTGCCTAGTCACCCAGGACTATGTGATGGGGACGGGTCATTACTCTGTGTGGGCCCACACAGTTAACCCCTTAAGGCATTAGTAATCCCAAAGGGGGTTACATTGTTTGTTGAGAAAAAAATCTTGTAATGCTGACTTTAAAAGACAGAAGCAGGGTTAATACCAGAATGATTCTCAGAACAGTGATTCAAGTGCTCAGATCCACTGATTTTTTACAAACTTCATTAAAAACATTGAGAATGCATCTCTAGAAAAGTGACATATCTGCGTACTGTACTTATCAAGAATCAGCATCAAGGAACATTAATGGACACATTGTAATTAACTTGAAAAGTAAAAAATATATGTTATATATATATATATATATATAAAACATATATTTTTTACTTTTATAATATATATATAGATATATCCTATCGATCCGATATATCTATATCTCTATCTCATATAATCTATATCTACCCTGTTTGCAACACGACATCAAGGAACAGCACGCAGGTAAGTAAATCATACATTTTCTATATTTGATAGAAGACACAAAAACGACGTTTCGGTCCCCCAGTGGGACCTTTCTCAAGGTGGTGCTTTATGAGATAAGCACCAAAACGTATTTACTTGCAAATGGTGTGCCGGCTGTGCATTGGATTCTATATACAGTATATAGTGGTGACATAATAAACTACAAGTCTGGTAAAAATGTGCAAAATTCTTTAGATTTGATTAAGTAAAAAATAAAATAGAGCGAAAACGTGAAAATTATTTTCATCTCTTACAGGAACTAGTAGCATTTGGGTTAGGCAACATATTCTGTGGCTGTTTCCGGGGATTTGCTGTTAGTACATCTCTGTCAAGATCAGCTGTTCAGGAAAGCACAGGAGGCAAAAGCCAGGTAACAAAGTTCTATAGATATATTTTGTTATCCCAAATGTAATAACATACAAAATATATCTATTATTGCATGTTTTTAGGGTGAGAACAAGTCTGAGAAACAACAGTATGTGGATTTGGGATTTCTTCTGAAGATGCAGTTCTAGATGAGGGAGCTGAAACGTTATCTGTGGGAAACAGGGTTCTTCTATAATATATTAAAACTAGTCGAGAGGGTAACATGGTTCATGTTTGGAAAGTAAGGGATCTCTGGACTCTAATATCTGTGTCACTGCATATGATGATCCATAGATATAATCTGAAGGGTAATATTTCATCAAAGGGATTTGGATTTGAAAAATGTGTATTGAAAAATTTAGAACACTTGGGCCCAAATTGGCTAGGTGGTGCTACTCCATAAGAAACTTTCCAGCACCAGAAGACACCTTCCTACCTACAGTACATATTCAAGAGACTTATCATAGGGTGTCTTCTTGTACTGGAATGTGTCTGATGGAGTGGCACCTTTTGTTATGTATGGGCCTTGGAGTTGACGCAGTTGATTATATAAGAAATGTGGAGAAAGTTGATATGGTTATAGATTAGGCTTGTCAAAGAAGACCATACGATGGAGTGGTGGAGTGGTGCATTAAAGTAGTTACAGTGGTGTTAATAGTACAGTATGATGAAAAGGTCTTAAATCAGAGTAGGTTTATTCATTTGAGATGACCAACAACTGAGGTGCACTCGTGTGCGTCTGTTTGACCGAGAGGAGGCGCACAAACAAGAATGTAATGGTTGATCTAGGAGAAGGTAATTTCTAGTGCCTCATTAAGTTGTGTTCCATAATTTATATCTCAAGTTCTGAAGACTGAGGAGTATGTAGATACAGTAGATATCTGAGCTGAGCAACCTTTAGGTAGAGGGGTCAAAACTGGTTGTGATACAAATTAATCTACACACTCCACAATATAACTGTAACGCGTAGCTCACCACAAACGAGGTCCCGACCGCGGGGCTGAGATAGTGGTTGGTACAAAACGCCGACCACAACCGCGAGGACGCATCTAGAGTGTAGGATAGTCTTACAAGCCGGATCAGGGTGATAGAAGACAGCGTAGTGAGGTACTTGCCGGATCTTGGAGTATGGAGTAGCAGATCGTTGGGGCACGTAGCCAGAGTCAGGATTGGAGAGCGTAGAGTAGTCGTAGAGCCAAAGCCAGGGTCAGTGCAGGAGAGATACAGTGGTGAAAAATGGTGCTCAAGTACAGGGACCTAACATTAGCAATAATAGGAGAGAGATGGCACTGGGAAATGTATAATAATAGTACTAAACCTATAAACAGGCTCCAAATACCCTGAAGGCAGGGGGTAAATGCACGGAGACACCCCCCCTTACCTCATTGGGATGGCCCCAGGTAAACGTACTCACACTTAGTGCCTCCAGTCCCTCTCTCCTTAAGCGTGCTGCTGTATCCAGTCAGGGAAAGTCCAATGCAGTGTAAGTGTGCAGCGCACAGCCAAGGAATATAAAAGCTGGTCTGGCAAAAAATCTTTTATTAATTTAAGAGGTCATAAAATAGAGGGTTGTAAAACCTTCGACGCGTTTCGTGCAACAGAAATTTATCAAGAAGTGTCTAAAACATAGTGCAAGTACATTTATATAGGAATGTCCGCCGATTTGGCGCCAAAAATCAGTACAACGTCATAATTAGGTCTCCAATCCCTGGTTGGTCCGCTGCGCAAGCGCCATGCTGACGAGTATTCTACAAAGTCCCCCTGTGGGACGCAAGCCTAAACACGCCCCCGTCGGGTGCGTGTCATCCAACGGGGGGCAAGTGGTTAGGCTTGCGTCCACAGGGGGACTCGGAGTAGAATACTCGTCAGCATGGGCTTACGCAGCGGACCAACCAGGGATTGGAGACCTAATTATGAGTTGTACTGATTTTTGGCGCCAAATCGGCGGACATCCTATATAAAGGTACGTGCACTATGTTTTAGACACTTCTTGATAAAGTGCACTCTTTTGCACGAAACGCGTCGAAGGTTTTACTACCCTCTATTTTATGACCTCCTAAATTAATAAAAGATTTTTTGCCAGACCAGCTTTTATATTCCTTGGCTGTGCGCTGCACACTTACACTTCAGTGCAGGAGAGAGCAGCGTCGTCGTAGTCAAATGCCAGGGTCAGTGCAGGAGAGAGTAGAGTAGTTGTATCCAAAGCCAAAGGTCAGTGCAGGAGAGGATCACAAGGTAAGTTCCAGACAGGGTCAGCCAGCAATGTTCAGGCAGACAGGTACAGAGTAGTGAGTAACAGTGTCACACAAACAGGAGTTATGCTCGGCAATGACTGAGAGTTCTCAGAGCATATTTATAGGACCTCCCACCAATGGGAGGCGACCATGAAGTAACGCTGCGGTCCCAGATAGGCTGCTGGATCATGCAGGGGCGTACTATAGAACAGCCAATAGTGACTGCATTAGAGTGTATGCGCGCCGCGCAACATGTGGGCGACCCGGTCACGCGCCATCATTGCGCGCCACGACACCGTGTCAGTACGGGGGCAGAGACCAGATGCGGGACCCGCAGGAATGGAGGCGAAACGACCGTGCCATGTAGTACCGAGGTCAGGACGGGGGCGGGACCGAGGGGCGGAGACAGCAGGCCGACGGGGAGACCGTCGCTCGTATGTACCACGCCATGTTGCCACTCTTGAGTGCGTATTATACTCGGTAGATGCATAGAGAACAATACATAAGCTGAACAATAGCACTCCATGTGCCTGAAGAAGCATGCCTTGTCACGTGAAACGCACGTCAGGGTGTTGTGACGTCACGTCCGTGACGCTCACGTGAAGAGACGGCGAGCAAGTGTTTGAGTATACTTGGAGACACGGTTGTATTATTTCATTTCTGGGCCCATATGGAGATATCTATGGCTACTTAATTGTCCTGACATTTAGCATAATATTGTGATGCTGCATATATGTGTATTTATATTACTGCACCTATATACAGGCAGCCTTTATACATGTGTATTCACACAGGGCTTGGCAAGCACTTATTAACATCTATGAACACCAATGTAGTGGTGTTCATGTATGGAGGCAAATATTATACCTCTTGATGCTGGACTAATACATTTCAGTAGCCATTACTGCGGTATACGCTCCAACAAATATATGCAGATATATGCTGGCATATCAGATCTGATGGGCCCAGATTTTAGTTCTGTGAGTCTCCTTTACTCTTTACCAAACACCTATGCTTAGGTATTATACCTATGTAGGTTTATTCTATTATGCCTCTAGGCGTACCTACTAGTCTTACCACTCGTCCGTCTCTTCCTTGGGGATTTTACTTTTCCTGCACTGTATGTTTATTCATGTTTTTCGTCGATAGTGTTTATTAATAAAATGTTATTATTTTCTTTTTTATGACACATGCAGTGCTATTGTTCAGCTTATGTATTGCTCTCTATACATCTACCGAGTATATTACATATACAGCTATTATGGGGATATCAGCACCCTATAAGGCGTTCCACAATATAGTAGATTTTAATTAATAGTTTAGTAATACTATGTACAGTATATTTACTAAACGGCCTATTAATAATAATAATAAAAATAATAATGTACTTTTAATTAGATGCTACAATCTGAAATACTTTTAGCCACATTGTCACATTAATTTAATTATGTAACTGAACACCATATAAAACCATGTTTTAATTATTTTAAATTTACAGATTGCTGGCCTCCTATCAGCTCTAATTGTTATGATTGTCACTGTGGCTATTGGATTCCTCCTGGAAACATTACCGAAGGTATTTATATCTGACCTGCTCGGTTCTTGTTTGCGTTTCATTTCTGAAAACACAAAAAAAATGAAGTGACTTTTAGAAAGTACTGCATCGAAATACATAGTATCTCAGTGGGTCTACTACACATTATCATATATCCACTACTACTATACGTACCTGCAAGTACAGTGGATTTTGTGAATCTGTGAAGCCAAATATAAACAAGTGATATTTGTTATAAAAATATTAATGGTCTGCAGCTACCCTAAATTTAACATGGGTTGAACTTGATGGACATATGTATTTTTTCAACCCCATCTACTACTGTAACTATGTAACTTATTCAAGTCTTCAGGCTGCACAACTGTACAAACCAAGGAATCCTGTTGAAAGCATTGGGATTTATAACTTTAATAAACCTGGTACACTATTTCTGGATTGGTTTGCCCAATTTTGCAACTGGGAAACTGTAGTAAATAACCCCTTAAATGTGATGTCTCTTTGTAAAGATGTTATCCGTTGCTCTAGAGATTTGAAGCATAAATATGGAGAAAAAAAATAATGAATGACATATCTTCTTTATTCTTCTTCTCATTTCAGTCTGTTCTTGGAGCTTTAGTTCTTATTAATTTAAAGGGCATGCTAATGCAGTTTAATCAAATTCCAGACTTGTGGCGGAAGGATAAATATGACTGTGTAAGTGAATAAAAAATATTATATAGTCCATTAACGTATACCGTAGACAGTGAATATAACACAAGGGGACAAAAACTGTTGAAATGTGTGTAAATCCCTCACCAACATTTCATATTAGGTATATCTCGTTTCTTTATCACTGCATTCCACTTGCGTGCACAAGACGGCAATTGAGCAATCTCCAAGGACTCTGGACTCCAAAGTGCCCTTCACACGTCTCAATTTTGTACAAAGAATTTATGGAAACAAAGTTTTATTACAGTAAAAATATTTTGTAGCTTCAGTTTCCTGAATTGACATACAATGGCAATACATGTCTTGCTTACCCCTTGTATCTTTGTGCTTACATTACGTGGGTAAAGTGTCATGTAAGTTTTAGTAATAAAAAGGCAGTGGCAGCAATCTGCCTTTCTTTGCCAAACACCGTTTTGTCTAATAAAGATAGTACTGTATATCCCACATAACTAGTGGTCAAAAGGGGGGGGGGGGGGGGGATTCACGAAGCATAGACGCTTAGTTACTACCTGCAAAAGTGTTATGGTACTGGGGTGGTTGGTGGGATATATCAAACGAACCAGTTGGCACACGTAGAGTGTAGGTGCATGTCGCATATAGATAATGTATATATACACGATACCGTAACGGTATTGTATGTAATATACATACATACATAAGCAACTTTTTTTTAATTTTCACACCTGGAGTACCACAATATTTTTAATTATAAACATACAATTTTACTTTTGTTTTAGCCAAATGGATTTCTTTTAGAACACATCTCCTCCTGCCTATTTTTACGACACCAATGTATTCTTTCTAAGATACATTTGCTAAGCGATAATGGGGAAATACAGTGTTGCAGACCTGTCTTTGGCATGCAAATACAGTATATACATATACAATGCAAAAAGCTCTGCCCCAGTGTTTAATAAATGTGGGTCTTTTTTTTTAAACCAGGCACAGTGCCACTACTGCTTCAAAGTGACTTTTTGTCTCATAATGCTTTTATGGATCTACCTCATTATCACTGACTGAACAATATGCTGTGTGTGTTCCTGCAGGTAGTATGGGTGGTGATCTTTATAGCCGCAGTGATACTTGGGCTTGACCTTGGATTGGCAGCAGGAGTAGGATTTGAGCTGCTGACTGTGGTGTTCCGTGCACAGTTGTAAGTACTGCAGACACTTTCCAATATATTCTCACTGGCACATTAACAGGGGAGTCAACCTGGACAAATATTTTAGAAGCATCATTGCTGACCACACTGACAGTGAGGAGTCACCTCCTTCTGATTGCCACCTCTATCTGATGCTCTTTGTTAGAGATGGGCGAAATTGTCAAAATCCGAGGCGCAGATCTCTCTCGTGCGGATTTTCAGCGCTAGAAAAAAAAACATCTGTCTTTGAGACTGATTCTCAGATGAAAGGAACGTGCAAATTCGTAGCGGATTCGGATTTCTGCGAACATTTCGCCTATCTCTATTCTTTCGTCCCACTGTACACATTCAGTAACACACACTGATACACATGCAAACATACTGATGCACAGAAACCTTAATAAACGGTTACTTACATACACTGGTGCAGACACATTGGTTCACAGAATATATACACAGATTTGCGCACGCATTCATGAACAAAGATGTGGTCATGCTAATGAACAATTGAAGACCTTATGGCCGATTGCATACATTTTGTATTACAAAGGAATGTTATGCTTGCCCATAATTCCCTTTCTTAAAATAATTCTCATTTTTATCATGATGTGCGCTAACTACTGCTACTTTATTACTGCAAACTTTGTTTCATGGCTTTGACATAATACAAATATGCTTTTACCGTCCAAAACAAGAGCTTAAACAAGCCACATAAACGATTGCTGTTTACTGTACCGTTGCTGGTTATGTAACTGTTCTATAAAATGTTTTCGGGGCCTGCATCCATACACATATGCTCTGTATACCTTACATTAAGGCAAGTCTTTGACAATTTACATTGGACTAACATTAAGTTGTTGTGGTGCCTCTAAGTCTAAGCAATAAGAGTTCATACCCTATTATTTTTCTGTGGTAGCTGTAGTGATTGAAGAGGTTCAATGGGTTTATTGGGTCTCACTTAGTCAAAAACCTTTGAGATAGCTAGACATGTGGATTACTAGTAGCGAGCATTCCCCAACAAGAGATGCTGCTTTTATCTTGTGAAGGGAATAGACCAAACAGAGCCAATTCCAGTCCTCATGAGCTCCCAAGAGGTCAGTTTTCAGGACATCCATGCTTCAGCACAGGTGGCTTAATCACTGGCTGTCTTCCTGAGCCACTGATTGAGCCACCTGTGCTGAAGCCTGGATATCCTGAAATCCTGACCTCTTGGGAACTATTGAGGACTGGAGTTGGCTATCCCTTGAATAGACAGAACAGACTGATATGATTTAACTGTGTGATATGAAATAGCACTGTACAAACATAGCTATGTGGGAACAAAGTTGGAGGTAGCATTGTTCAGACAAAGGCCAGTTGTGTATGCAAAATTAGAGCCTCATTCCTTCTACAATTCATGGTTTGAGATAATGTTTATCCGAATAATGCTATTTAATGTAAAAACAAATAGAGCCTAAGATAAAAAAAAATGTATTGTTTCAGTCACACAATTCAAGGCAGGCCAGTGTGTGCATTGTAATACAGTAGCACGTCTGCAGATAGATGTGATTTCATGTTTGGGGTTTGCAAAGGACCAAAGTATGTGAGAATAGTGTAGCCCGCTGTAAGTTCCCACCTCGGCTGCCTTGGGACCTGTCCCCGGCACATCTGGGGCAGTCCCCTCACTTTCGGGAAACTCGGGAGCGTTGGATCCCAGTCCTGGGACCATTTGATTTGGAACGCACGGGCTCCCAGGTTGACGGGAGCTGCCATTTTGGACTGGGTCCCGCACCGTAACTTCCTCTTCTTCTACTTTCGGCGCCTCCATCGGAGCCTGTGGGGAGTAAGAGGGTATCTCACCCCTCCGCTGGCTTGCGATGGGATCCTCTTCCTCCGGTCTCATCTCTGACTGTTCCTCCGACACCCTGGGAGTCGCCACAGCCGTGGGACTCTTCTGCGGTTCCGGCCGCACCTGCGCTTGCTGTCGGGGAACGTCAATGTACAACGGGCCCATCGCCAGGTCATGAGCAATTTCACCTCGGGCCCACGGGCCCACCGCAGAGCATGCGGCAGCATCTGGATACATTTCATCTAGGGCACACGGACCCACAGCAGGCTCTGTATCCGCCGAGATAGTTGGCTCTGTGTCTTTGCAGGAGTGGTCCGCCGGCTGGCGCATCACCACGAGTTGTTGGTCGCTGGAATCACTAAGATAGGATGGGGGTAGAGACACCGTACCCTGTGATTCCGGAATCTGCGGTTCAGGAATCTGCAGTCCTGAGTGTGGAACCGAGTCTAAAACTGGGGTGCACAGACCCCCTGGAACATCTGTAATAGCACACAGACTCGGTACGGCCACAGCGTCCATTTTGGTCAATGTAGCTTGAAAATCTTGCGGTTCTAGAGCAGAGTCTAGAACCGTGGTTAGTGCACACGTGGCCTCTGAAACCTCCGTGGTTGCGCACTGGGGGTTAACAACATCGATCCCCCGGTGGAGAGGTCAATCGCACCTTTCTCTGCTGGTTCCGACTCTGGAACCGGATCTGGAACCGCGGTTAGAGTACACGAGCCCTCTGAAACTTCTGTGATTAAGGTCATTTGATTACCTGCATTGACTGATCCAGTTTTGAAGTCGACTGCTTCTTTCTTGGCAGGTTCCGGAGTCCCCAGCAGCACTGGCTCTGGAAACTGTACTCCGCAGCAGGTACACCTTGGTACCCAAGTCATTTCACCACCTGGAAAGTCACAAGTGACACAGGAGTAGCGTAGACACCTTTTTCCTTCTATGAACACCACCTTATAGTCTAGAAGCAGCAGCTCGGTGTCATAGTTCATACTACCAGACAAACTCAATAAATTTTGTATGCACGGACACAAAAAAATGGGTACGTTCCCCTTCTTTGACAACCAGACTCCATACACTTGAGGGTGTGATTTACTGCATCTTATACTTCTATTATGGAGAACAGACTCTGCTGACTGCAGTTCCTTATCAAATGTAGCCCTCTTTCCTCCACCCTAAGTGAGATTGAGGTGGGTAGATGTATCTGACTACTTATCAGTGTGGTGCTGTACCTGTTTGGCAACCAGGAGGGCTGAGCTTCCGCCACGGGGAACCTGGGGTATATACCTACACTCGGTGCAGCGCCTCCACTGATGAGGAATCCCAACGTGGTGGGAGTATGCCCTCACCAGAACAACCATACAGTAAATACACACCATGTGAATAAGCAGTATTTACTGAGCATGAACGATAACTTCAATGAAACTCTCTTTGCATAACATCAATACATCATAGAAATAACATTGCATCACCCTGAATGCATACCATCCCCTCACCCACATATCCATCATCACATCACCCTCAGTCCCTTGAGTGTCCACAACAATAAGGTGAATGTGAGTGTGAGGGGCCCGGTGGTGCACTTAATATATACTACCTCCCTGATCAGTCCTGATCAGGAAAATCCTTGGAACTCAGCAACACCGCACAGTGATCCCACGCCGCACTGCGCTGCTCTCTGCAGGAATGGATACACACGCTGACTCCACAGGGGAGGGATCCCCAGCCGAAATGATCCTTTATCACAGTCTCTGCTACACACTGTACTGACAGTCAGGCACTGTCATGCAGCATTCCTCTTTCTCTCTGAGTATGGTGAAGGAGTCCCTGTCTTAAGGCAGACCCTATAACATACAGTTATTCCTCTAGTGTCTCAGGGGACTAACTGGGCCCTGGGGGTATACCTCTACCCTAGCCCCTGCATGCAGAAGATCTCTCACTGTAGATTCTGTCTGATCCCAGACTCTGGTAGCTCACCACGTGCAACTGGCACTGGTGATATTACACACACTGTATACTTAGAAAGCAACCCCCCTTCTTCCTATGAGGGGCCTTTCACTGACACAGTCAAAGCTAACTGCTGTGGCTGCACTCAAAGCCACACTGTCTCTTCTTGTCAGAGCACACAGCACTGCAGCTTTGTCACTGACAAGACTTACACTCACCTAAGGGCAGGGTCCCTACCTAAGGGGCCTTCCCTATGAACTTACCCACTAACTTAGTGGGGAGTGGGGCCTACCTGGGGCCTGGGGGTAACCTGGCCTAGTGTAAGAAGCCACTTGCTCTTTACACAATTCCTCCCCCTTCCTTCTTCCAGCTCCAACTGACTAGCGTGGTCTCTGCAACATTGTATCCTTCTCCCACAGGAGAAGCTGCAAACTCTATTTGCTGGCTGGCTGCACGTGATGTGGGTGAAAGGGCAGTCCCCAGAGGCTGCTGGGAATTGTAGTCCACCCAGGACCTCTTTAACATTAGGGCCGCGTGCGCTATGTCTACCGCGCCTGTGCAACCCTGTAATGGCCACCACTGCTCTCTTCTGTGCCTGCGCGACCTTGGGGAGACCCTGCACTACGGAGCGCCATCTCTGCCCCTTCGCGCTCACTATTTTGGCCGCCGCGTCTGCGCATGCGCGAGCCTCCACACCCATGCGGACATAACAAAGATGGCGGCGCCTTGCCTCTGACGTCACCGGGAGGACTCTTTGGGGACCTGGCTACATTAGCATGGAATTCTACCCATGTTAGTCCTGTACATAAAACAAGGACTGTAAAGTACTGACTTTATAAAAATGGCATCAATATTGTGTTGTGAGTTTGCTTTTTTAAATGTTAAAAATGTCACATGTTCCTTTTTAAATACTATGTAATAAAAAAACATTTATTTAATGATACAGTAGTTTAAGGGGAGTTTATGCTCTTCTACATAAACTCCAGACTATATCATTTGCACATCTTTCTAGGCTGCGCACGACTGCGTGCATATAGTGCGCACGACTGCGTGCATCGGCACGATCAAAAACATTAAGTCAATCAGGCCAGCCATACTGCATGATGCAGGATTTTGAGGAGACAAATGAATGTGTTTTTTCACGCCACGGCCGCGTCAAGTGAGCGTTTGAGCCAATGAGGGAGAACCCGCCTGGTGATGTCATGGCCACGCCTCCCCCTTCGCCTCTCCATCTGAGTCAACAGATCGCTCAGGCAACAGTCGCACGTGCCTGCACTATGTCCGACGCCTAATGCAATGAGGTTATTTACTAAAGTCATGTATACATAACTTGTGGTCTACCGCTCACCCCGATAATGTATGGGAATGTATAGAGTGTAATAATACTCTTATACCAGCCGGTGCAAAGAGGATGGAGTTAACATACAAAAACACAAAGAGGAGGCTTAGGGTCCTCCCCAAAAAGATCCTCAATAGCTGCACTCAGGGCTAGGGTAAATGGGTGGGTATAATTACCAAGTATATACAAGTGGTTCAATCAACCATACAGTACAGGTAAGTAATCGCTCCCATCACTGTGGGAGGACAATTACCACTAAAACGCGTCATGCGTTGACGTCGTGGAGGAGGAAGTTTCTGGTGAGATCAGTCCATGTTATTTCGGCAGCTGTGGGACACTTGTCGCCATAAACACTTGCTATATACTGCTATATACTGCTATATACTGCTATCTTTATTCAGCTCATGTGGAAACGGGTTACTATGGCAATGATTAACTGATTACCTGTTTATTGTACAGCTAGCCTTACATGCAGTGTCCTTCCCACAGTTCTGGCTACCATCAGCGTGCAGCATTACTGTAAGCCTCAGTGGGTATTTTGCTATCAGTCCTATGCCCTAGATATTATATCAACTCTGTGATTGCACTAGTGGGACATCTGACTATCTGTATACCAACAGCTATACACATGCCCTATGTATATGCACATAATTAATACCCACACATGCACACCCACGTTACCAGTGTGAGTAGAGATTGATCAGCAGCACCCATTTAGGTATTAACCATTGATGTGCCGCATCACTCACACGCAGCTCTAGCGGTAACTTATTTGACTGCCAACTGTGACTGCACCAGTTACGTTCACATTTTAATTGGTTTTATTTAGTTTAGAGCGAGCGCTTTATGTTGTTAGTCTCTCAATATTAATAAAGTATTTGTTATTTTTGCCATTTGACGTTTTAGTGGTAATTGTCCTCCCACAGTGATGGGAGCGATTACTTACCTGTACTGTATGGTTGATTGAACCACTTGTATATACTTGGTAATTATACCCACCCATTTACCCTAGCCCTGAGTGCAGCTATTGAGGATCTTTTTGGGGAGGACCCTAAGCCTCCTCTTTGTGTTTTTGTATATTTACTAAAGTCTCCCGGTTGCAAAACTGGGGTAAAGTCTGTGCAAAGAATGGCACAGATTTGTCATACCAAAATCTCCCATTGCTTTCAATGGGATTCTTTTTTGTTTTGTTTTTATGAATATGGCCTTACAGTACTTTTGCAGCTGGTAAAAAAGACCCCAGCATGTGTTGGAGGCAATAGCATTCTCACCCATAAAATTGTGGGATGGAATAGAAAAGCAAAAGGGACTAAATGGTAGAACACATTTCCAACTGGGGGAGTTTGGGCTGGGTTTGTTTTCACAGTTTCTCTTAAAAACATTTTCCATAACTTTGCACAAAAAAACCCAGGCAATAAATCCATAACTAAGCTACATGGCATAGAAGAATAGGTTCCCCAAAATGCACATATTGCACACAACTACTGTAATCATGGTCAATAGGAAATCAGTGTCTGATATCTTCACATTCCTGTTTTTACAGCCCAAAATGCTCCCTAATTGCAAAAATTGGAAGAAGTGACATTTACAAAAACAAAAAGGATTACTTAGATGTAAGTGTTATTCCTGCAATCGCACTTATACTATAGGAAAAGTGCAGACATGTGGCTAATATATGTCCTTATGTTCTTTATAGATTTGTGAGCCAGAGGGAGTGAAGATTTTCAGATGTCCATCTCCAATCTTTTTTGCTAATATTACTTTCTTTAAGGATAAGCTTACAGCTGCCGTAAGTGTTAGCTTTTTTTCAAGTTTGATCAAGATTGCTTCAATTGTAGTCTATGTCTGATTAAAGTTAATTTACATTATTACCTCTTTTGCAGGTTGGGTTTAGTCCATTGAGAGTGTTGCGTAAGCGCAATAAGGCACTGAGAAAAATCAGGAAGTTATTGGACAAAGGAGATCTTCTAATTACAGCCGTAAGTTTATCTAACTTAATTAAGCAGTCTGGGGGCTATTTACTTAGAGGACTGTTTTGTGCTCACACCTACATGCTGACGCATACTTTTAGTGAAATAGCTTAATCAGTGCGCTTGTCTCTAATTTATGTTGGCCCTTCTATATGCAATATTGCTGCTATGAATGTAGGGCGAATGCAAGCAATCCTAATTATTAGGCTGTCGAGTGAATCTATGTCAAAGAAAAAGAAGAATCATGTGAACTGTTCTGTGCATTGTGATTGCTTAAAATTACTAATTAGTGTGACCCCATATCTCTATACATCTGTGTACTATATATACATCTGTGTAGACATACACACCCATTTATACACACACACACACATATACTGCTCAACACCCTTATAACGCTGTGCTTTGGGTCCAAAGAATCACATCACGCTATAAGCGGATCGCTTTAGAAATAATGTACAATTGTATGCATTGTACAATAAAGTATTTAAGATACCAATAATCGTGTTGTAAAGTATTCATAAATACAAAAATTGGGAGCCACGCTTGCATCGCGTTATAAGCGGATTCGCGTTGTAACGGATCGTGTTATAACGGGGTTGACCTGTATATATATTAACACACAGAGAAAAAAGAACCCCCCCAAAAAAGCACTCAGATATTTCTAAGAATGAAACAGATATGTAATTGAAATAAAAAAATAACTTTAATTAGAACACATCTACATAAGACACATACACTGTAAAAAAAATCACGAGACCAACACACAAACTGCTGCTACACCTCCTAAATTAAATACGGATTAAGTATACAGATACACGGTAAGAAACAGTAGAAATCAGGCACAATGTAACTAAGAGCTCATTGGGGACAGGGTACCGATTAGCTCAAGACCGTCTGGTCATCTAAACATTTTGCAAATACAATAACAATACATTTGTACAGGAATAAAACCTAATGCAAACATGTTGAGAGTATTCTATGATCTGACCAAAAAGGTCCTACAGGTAACTGTTGAAAACCAGTGCAAAAAACATGATAATACTCAGCTTAGTGATGTGCCAGTAAATGCGCAAATATTGCGTATATATATATATATATATATATACAGTGTTCGACAAACCTATACATTTGCTCGCCCGGGCGAGTGGATTTAACCCCCGGGCGAGTAAATATTGGCCCAAGCAGCACACTTTTGGTACTAGGTGGCGAGTAGATTTTTTGTGTGGCAAGTAGATTTTGGGTGATTTGTCAACTCTGTGTGTGTATATATAATATAATATATTATAATATATATATATATATATATATATATATATCTATATATATATTTTGTTAAAAGAAAGAAAACAACTTTCTAAAATATGTATATAATATTTAAATACGATCAGTGGCGGCTTTCCCATTAGCCCAGCCTAGGGCGGCAGAATTTTGGGGTGGCATATATCGGCGATTGCCGCCCGCGCATGCACAATCGGAGCTTGCGATCACTTGTGCGCATGCGCGATGGGCGCTTACCGGCTGCACATGCACGATGGGAGCTTGGCGGCAAACACGGCAAACACCCACCGGCAAGCACCCATCGTGCATGCACTGGCAGCAACATGATGTCACACGGCATCGCGTTGCCATGGCAACGGGACAGCACGGCATCAAATGACGCTGAAGGAGGAGGGCGGCAACAGGTAAGTGCCGAAGGGCGGCATATTTTTACTTCCGTACTAAATACGATGCTTTCTCTGAAAATGCTCTGAAAAAAGTATTGGTAATGTTTGATAATTGAGCTATTTAATAAGATTTAGGCTCATTTAATTATTTATAGACTATTGACCCACTATCAACCTCTTCAAGGTGGCTCAAGAAACAGGACAAATATTAGGTATCAACATAAGCGAAAACATTAGAATTCACTGCATCATTAATGCCCCAATTCTTAAAAGCAATCGACTTGTACAGTATCATGGTTGCTTTATGACTGATGTGAAAGGCTCTATTTAAATCAAATGCAAATCTACTTCCAACATATAGCTGTAACCTTTCCAAACCTTTAATTTATGCCCATGTAGTGCTACAGATGGGGTGCGCAAAGTTTTGGCTTCCCCCCCTCTCCTCACCATCTTCTCCCCTGGATGGCCCATCCTCATCATCTTCTCCCCCGGATGGCTCCTTCTCATCGGCTTCTCCCCCAGATGGCCCCTCCTCACCAGCTTCTCCCCCAGATGGCCCCTCCTCATCAGCTTCTCCCCCCAGATGGCCCCTCCTCACCATCTTTTCCCTCAAATGGCCCCTCCTCATCATCTTCTCCCCCAGATGGTCCCTCCTCACCAGTTTCTCCCCCAGATGGCTCCTCTTCATCGGCTTCTCCCCCAGATGGCTCCTTCTCACTGGCGTCTATTCCCAGATGGCCCCTCCTCACCGGCTTCTCCCTCGGATGGCTCCTCCTCACCGTCTTCTCCCCCAGATGGCTCCTTCTCACCGGCGTCTATTCCCAGATGGCCCCTCCTCACCGGCTTCTCCCCCAGATGGCCCCTCCTCATCAGCTTCTCCGCCAGATGTCCGCTCCTCACTGGCTTCTCCTCCAGATGGCCCCTCCTCACCGGCTTCTCCCCCAGATGGCCCCATCCACACCAGCTTCTCCCCCAGATGGCTCCTCCTCACCATCTTTTCCCCCAGATGGCTCCTCCTCACCATCTTCTTCCCCAGATGGCCCCTCCTCACCGGCTTCTCCCCCAGATGGCCCCTCCTCACCAGCTTCTCCCCTAGATGGCCACTCCTCACCGGCTTCTCCCCCAGATGGCCCGTCCTCACCGGCTTCTCCTCCAGATGGCTCCTCCTCACTGGCTTCTCCCCCTGATTGCTCCTCCTCACCGGCTTCTCCCCCAGATGGCCCCTCCACACCAGCTTGAGAATAGAGTATTCAGGGTCACAGGCTGGGATTGAGGCAGGCAGCAATAGAGCAAGGTCAGGGTCACAGACCGTGGTCAAGTTAGGTGTCGGGGGTCACAGGCTGGGTGCAAACAAACAGGATTATAGGTGTCTGACAGTAACAAACTGAAACCATGCTCTGGCAGCTTCCTGGAGGAAGATCTGCACTTTATAGGTAGGTTGCCAGTAGCCCAGATGGCCACTATAGCTTCAGTGTGGGCGGGAAGTTATGAAAGATGCCAGGGAACATCATTGTCATAGGAGCTTTAGTGTGGGCATTGACAGCTTTGAGGACTCATAGGCCCCTCCTCACCAGCTTCTCCCCACATGGTCTCTCTTCACCAGCTTCTCCCCACATGCTCCCCTCCTCACCAGCTTCTCCCCCATATGGTCCCTCCTGACCAGCTTCTCCCCCACGTGCATCGCTCCTCACCAGCTTCTCCCCCACATGGACAATCCTCACCAGCTTCTCCCCCAGATGGCCCCTCCTCATCAGCTTCTCCCTCACATGGCCCTTCCTCATGTTCTAGGCCAGTTGATCGCGCCCATTCTGCCACTACCAAATGACCGCCGGCCGCTTTGTCACTAAGTTAAGTCCATATGTTTAACCCTTACCATAAATTCCCCTACCGTTAACCCACACTCTAAAACCCCTTAAATTAACCCCCTGTCCTAACCGCTAAAACACTTACTGTAAATGAATCCCCTACCATAACAAGTAATAAAACTTACCTTAGTAGCGGCCGGCGGTGAAGGTTCCAGTGACCGATCGACTGCGGTGGAGGATCCTTCTGCTGCTTGATGCCAGCAGTCATTTGGTCTTGTCGAAACAGCCATGACCAAATGTCCCATTTCGCCATCCTCCCTCCTCACCAGCATCTCCCCTACATGCTTCTCACCTCCTCACCAGCTTCTCCCCATTTGCCTCCCTCCTCACTTGCTTCTCCCCCACATTTCTCCCTCCTTTCCAGCTTCTCTCCTTCTCCACTGCATGACCTTTTTCTTAATGGAGAAAGCAGAAGAAGGGAGAGAGGAGAAAAAGAATGAGAGAAAGAGAAGGAGAAGAAGAGTGAGAGAGGAGGAACAGGAGAGGGCGAGGAGGACTATACATTAACAGAGTATAACCAGACTGCACTATACACTGATGCAGAGTCCAACCAGATAGCATTAAGCACTGACATAGAGTATTACATGACTGCATTATACTTGGACACTGAGTATACCCAGACTGCACTGTACACTGAAAATTAGTATAACCAGACCGAACTATAAACACACATCAACATTATATCAAACATTCAAAAATAAAGCATGGGGAGGGATGGAAGAGTGTGACATGCGGGGGCTGGGAGGAAGGGTGTGACTTGTGGGGGGGGAGAGTGTGACACAAGTGGGAAGAGAAGAGGTGACACATGGGGCAGAAAGTGGGTCACATGTGGAAAGGGTTGATGTGGCAGTGGGGAACATGAGAAGGAACATGAAGAGGGATGTAACGGGCCAGTGAATGACATAACGGGGCCAGTGGCTAACACATGGGGTGAGGCAGTGGATGACATGGGGGGGGGGGAGACAGTGGCTGACACATGGGGTGAGGCAGTGGCTGAGACATGGGGGGGGAGACAGTGGCTGACACATGGATGGAGGCAGTGGCTGACACATGGATGGAGGCAGTGGCTGACACATGGATGGAGACAGTGGCTGACACATGGATGGAGGCAGTGGCTGACACATGGATGGAGACAGTGGCTGACACATGGATAGAGACAGTGGCTGACACAAGGGGGGAGACAGTGGCTGACACATGGGAGCTAGTGACTGACACAAGGGGAGGCAGTGGATAACATGAGGGGGGTAACACATGGGGGACAGTGGATATACATGGGGGCCAGTGGCTTATACATGAAGGCCAGTGGCTGACACATGGGGGAGGCACTGGGTAACATGGGGAGGTGACACATGGGGCCAATGGGGGAATGGGGCCAGTGGCGGCCTTTTGAGGCGGCAGTGAGTGACATGGGGGTGACATAAAGAGGCCAGTGACAGTGGGTGACATAATGGAGTTAGTGGGTGACTTGGAGACAGAGCAGTACCTTTCCCTCCCGGTGCACAGGAAACTTTGGATGTCTGTTGGAACTCCTGACTACCACCATGGTGAGAATACCTGCAGTCAAACAAAATTCTGTGAGCCCTGTTGATTTTGCTGCATCCTTCTGCAACTCTTCTCGGTGACATGTGTGAAATCCATTGGAAAGAGACTCTGTCACATGATTTGTTTTTGGAGCGAATGCAGAGCATTCTGGGGAATGCAAATGCAGACTGCTGTAGTGATTGGCAGATCACCACCGAGTCTGCCCAGACTGGCAAATTTAAAGTTACAGTTGCGCTTGAGGTTGTTGGATGGCATAAGTGGGGGAAATCTGCTACTGTTTTTGTTGCTTGCTCCTGCAGAACTTTCCTGGTCAACTCTAACCCTGTGCCCACAACTCTCTACAACTAAAGCTAAAATACACTTACTGTATAACAACTATAAACCTATACAACTTGCAGGTTTGTGGCCAAATGGCTATATTTACCAATTAACAAAAGCATTTTGCACAAACAGTACAGTTGCTGGGCACCTGAACAGCATTTTCCCAATTGCTCCGGTTAATGAATGTAGCTGTAACTGCTTATACTCACTCCAGGGGGAAAATTAGATCAGGATGATCTGATCCCTTTTGTCTGTATAGATTAATAAAGCAGTCCCAGATAATTAATGGATTTGGAAAAACATGATTGATGGATTATGGGTATCGGATCACAGTAACCGGAGCAAAATGCCTTAAGAACCACTGCACATTTTCATTTCTCAAATAAAATATTGATTTCCTCATAAGTGTCATAACCAGAATGTATCATCTAGATGCCTAAGTGTGGTAAATGTATCTTAAGTGATAACTCGTACAGCTTTATGGTTGCACCATATTTACTATGGCATTCAATTGTTTGCACTGAAATGGTTTATTGAGCTTTCTAGTTGCTAGAAACTTTGTAGTTATATCCAAATGGTTTACAGGTATGGACGATCCATGAAACCTAATGCTTAACACCTCTTAGGAACCGGAGTAGAAAATGAGTGTGCTAAATGTGCTAAACACCTGGGATATAAAGTGTCCCATTCATATCAATATTTACTGACAGGTCAACCTATATCGAAAAATATTACCTCAATTAAAACAGATCAGACAAAGAGGCATGAAAAATTCAGCAAAAACACATCCAAATGAATATGGGTCAGAACAAGACAGGTAATGGGTCAACAAAACAGTATTGTGGCTCATAGTGTGTGATATGTGGACAGATTACATGTTGTTTTTCTGAGAGGTAATGAAAGAGTTACTGTACTGTACGTTCTACCCGTTTTTAATTATTTATTTCTGTCTTAAGCTACACTGATTACATTGTATCATAAAAATGTGATTTGTGTTCCGTAAATGCTCATTTTAGTTTTATTTTACCAACTGCAAAGCATCTAATAACAACCACAATGTCTAAATTATTATCTTTGGATAATGCTAAACTATCCAACATTTAGCAGTGCTGTGGCAAGCAGCCAAGTGTGCAGTACTTGATGGGACTGAGATAATATGTGTCACAGGGAGGACGATGTACAGTAAGCCAGACAGAAGCATATTAGTCAGGGGAGGACTTTAAAAGGAATTCATGTTTTGAGCAAGCTAATTACCTGTTCTGCCAGGATACTAGTGAACATAAGACACACAGGCAGTAGTACAAATAATACCTTTAAAAAGATTATGCTACTATTACTTTTGTCATTTTGCTATGCCATAAAACTCCTTCCAGTATTGTAAGTACCTTACAGCCTATTAAATTCATCTTAATAATATGGTCAGTAATCTGTGAAATGTATTATATATTGGTTAGTTTAGCTGCTGAAAGATGCTAGTGGCTTCAAAGTAAAAGGGAAAAGTGGTGTATGAAAAATAGAGATGATCTTTATGATGGACTTGAAGAAATGTGTTTTCATATTGTAGTCATATGGTACATAGGTTGATTATAATGCCTGTTTTTCATCATTCATTATATAGAAAGGTTTGGTCTGCATGTCCAATGACTACAAAGACTCTGATGATGAAGAACTAGACAATAATAGAATAGAAGAGCTGGACCAGCCCATTAACACAGCTGACCTCCCCATTAAAATAGACTGGAATTCAGATCTTCCATATAATATTGTGGTTCCTAAAGTTGATCTCCACAGTTTAATTCTTGATTTTGGAGCAGTGTCATTTATGGACATTTCTGGGATGAAAGGCCTGAGAGGGGTAAGTACTGTACACTCTTTTTTTTTTTTTCATTTTGAGAACAAATAAAAAAACTGATTGAACAGTCCTATCCCCAACTTTCCCTACTGCAAATTAGATCCCCCCTTACTTAGTGTCTTCTCTACTACACCCCATAGAGACACCTAATGTTAGAAATTCATAGGATCTAGCATGTGCATGACAGCAAGACAACACATAACTATTTATAATACTGTAATAAGAGCTGCCAGATGGAAAAAGCTATTGGAACATTTTATATATTGGCAAACTCTTACATAAAGTCATATTGTCAGACCCACACCACTGTAGGTGTAAAATGTAGGTTTACTTCTTACACATTTAATATGATGTAATATGTTGTGTTACCATTTCCAGGTTTTAAAAGAATTCATCAAGATTGAAATTGATGTGTACATTGCTAATATAGACAGTAAGTTCACTTTTCAATATAACTATACAGTTTATTGGTGTGTACCTATTATTATTATTATTATTTATAATGGGAGGTGTTTTCCAGTGCCGGAAGGCAAATGACTACTTAGTAAATATGGCCAATTATGCCTCTTCGAATGGTAGGGGTAATAAAGAAGCAAGACAGGTTGAACTGGACTGAAAGAAACCACCTGTGTATTTCAGCAAGGAAACAAGAAGCCTTAAAGCAGCAATTTCACCCATTTGACTTATTGATTTTTGTTTTACAGAAGTCAAACTGGGGGGTTCTCCAGCTGCTGAACCGCTCGCTATTTTTAGTTCCAGGGATCAATTTCAAGGGATACCTACTGGTTTAATTGCTGGTGTTCCTTCCTGGATTTTTAAAGAGACGAATCCAATAGGAAGCTGCAACATCATCCCTTCAATTATGTTGCAGCTCCCTGTTGCTGATCATTTGGATTTCCCTGATTTGAGTTTAAACACAGGCTCGATTCTGTAAAAAAAAAAAAAAAAAAAAAGAAATGAAACTGAGTAGGGTGGATTTCTGTTTTAAAACCCAAGAAATTGAGCAAAAATAAAAATCCATGAGATGGAGGCAAACAGTATAAAAATAAAAAAAGAGCATTGATTGCTAGAATGCAATAAAACTGCACATGTAGCAAGCTTCGCTTTCCACACTGCCGGAGAAAGTTGCGGGAACACGACTGTCCCCCTGGCAGCAAGGATTAAGGCTGTGCAGGGGCTAGAGTAGAAGGGCCCACCGATGACTGCCCACAGCTTTTACCTTTCCAGGAGCCGAGGCCAGTTTGCTTCTATTTTTTTTTTGCCAGTGATCCAGGGAAATCTGGCTACTGTACATCTTTCCATGAAACCAAGAAAATAGACAAACAATTCCTCCAAAGGCGATGAGAGGTCCCCATGGGACCTGAAACGTTATCTTTCCGTTGTCTTTGGATGTCATATTAAATGGATATTTGCACTATGAACTTGTGAGTAGAGGTCTACTTTGTATCTCTGTCTGGGAGGTGACCTGCACTTTGGAGGAATTGTTTGTCTATGTTGTGTTTCCTGCACAAGCAGGATTCTCCTCGCCTGAAACTGTTTTTCCCGCACTTTGGAATTGTACAAGGAAAATAGAAACATATTCTTCTTTTCTACAGCATTGCTCTCAGCCTGGTAAATCACTAACATAGATCAGTCATTTTCAATCATCTCCTGAGGAACCCCACCCAAGTCCTGTATTGAGGATAAACAAGCAATTCCCTATACTTATCTGATAAGTGCATCTTCCTGTTTTTTTTTTTTTTTAAATCATTGTATATTCCTAATCTGGTATAGCTGGGGTTCCCCAAAAGAAAGGATTGAAAACTATCGATATTAGGTTGACGTGTTCTGCAAAGGAGAGTGTTGCTTCCATAAATCCAATGGACATGACTTGTGAACTTTAAGCTTTTCATGGAAACTAAATCGAAATGCTTTTCTATCTTGCATGGTTTTCATTGTTCTCATAAGCCTTTCAAATGTAGATGTCATCTCAATTTATTTGGCTCTTTTGTAGTATTTGTGACATATAGGGGGTTATTCATTAAACTGCGATAATGCAGAGAATTATGGCTTTATGCTTATGCAAAAGGCACCATGCCCTTTGTTCATCCAGTTTGGTCAGCAGACTTCGAATATTTATATGGGCAAAAGAGAGCCCATTTTGGCATTTGAAAGGGGCATTCTCAGGGGGTATGGGACTGAGTTGAAAAGGGTGTGCCTGGGCTGAGTTCAATATCCCCTGCTAAAGAGAGTAACAGTATAAAAAGAAATTTGAGTAATTGTTTGCACTGTTTGCCAATAGAATGAGTGGTGCTAGATGTGCTGGTTTTCAGAGCTCTCCGCCAACATTCAGAAAATGCGAGGCTTTTGAGTAGTACAGGATCACATTGATTACATTGGAGGTGGGCCATAAGGGAGAAGTGTGTAGTTGATAAAGAGAGTAACATTTACACAAGGCCACAGTAAGAACAGAATCGAGGTAAGTAGCAGGTTAATTATCAGAAACACATACAATCCCTGCAAGCTGTAACCCCAACACCCCCACATCATATATTTTTGTGTCAAAAGGAGTACAATTGGGTGTGACCAAAAGTGTTCAACAAAAGACAAAAATACACTTTGGCAAAGGAGTTTAACTAAATGACCTATACTTAGAATACAGACAGTTAAGTATTTAACTATATACATTATTTTGTCATATTTGATGTAGCATTGGATATTTTTGTATTTTTTTGTATACATTTGGTGACACCCAATAGCACTCCTTTTGACACAAATATATATGATGTGGTGGGTGTTGGGGTTAGAACTTGCAGGGATTGTGTGTGTTTGTGAATTTGCAACTGATAACAGTTGTTTGGAGGTTAGTGACCCCTCCTCCCTGGGTTTCAGCTCACTCCCCACTTTTTAAGTAGCAGTTTTTTTCATGCACCTGTGGAAGACTGGTCTATTGAGACATTTTCCCCTCCATTGCAGATATAAATGAGAATTTGCACAGGTAGTGTTAGGACCTGCATAGTGGTCATGCCGTGAAGTGGCTGCAGGTTTATAACGCTTTGGCCAAAGAGTTTAACTAAATGACCCATACTACTGAGAAGATAAATAGTTAAGTATTAAATTATCAGTAAGGTAGATTAAAAAGACAAGTCTGTGTAACGCCTTTTGTAGAGTTGAAAGTGTTGAAATACAGGGTTACAAGACTTATTTATTTATTTTATAAAATGTTTTACCAGTAAGTAATACATTGAGAGTTACCTCTCATTTTCAAGTATGTCCTGGGCACAGAGTTAAGACAAATAATACATGGTTACAAATACAGTTACATAAATGAGCAGGGTATACATTACATACAAGACCTTGCATGCACAGTTAAAGAAAAAAATATTATTGGCTTATGTAACAGTTACAGACCGGATTAAAATGTGAGACAGCCTTAGTTTTGAAAGAACTTAAACTGGTGGATGTGAGAGTCTCCGGTAGACTGTTCCAGTTAGACTGCCGGTATAGTTACCTAGTTAATGTCAAATTGTTGAGTCAAGAATACTGTACAAGGATCAATCTTCTTCCAAACTCCTGCATAACTTTTACACACCCTTACAAAGTTTCCCTTTGAAATATGCCGATAACAGTGCCCATCTTAGATCGGGAAGTGGACCCGCAGGGCTATTGTAGGGGTATATATTCACTGACGAGAGCCAAGGAACAGAGTCCTGCTAGAATAAACGCAGTCGGGTTGCATGCAGAGGGTGAAGGCAGGCAGCAAACTTGCAGGGTCAAGGTCACAGGCTAAGGTCAAAGCAGGGGGAAAAGGTGCAGAGTGGGGGTCACAGACGGAGGTCAGTAACATGGAATCCAAAGGCAAAAGGACAGGGAATACAGAGAAACAAAACTGGAACTGCAATAGTAACAGAAACATTGCTCAGCAACTTCCTGTAGTAGGAGGATGGCAGCAACCTGCCAACTGAGGGCAAGTTGAAAAATAATCCAGGACCGAAGAGATAAACCAGACATCAGACGTAATTCATACAGTGCCCACTTTAAATGCAGTGCTTAGGGGGGGCTTATTCTTGGTCAGAGGGGTTAGCAGATGAATTAAATGAGGCAAAATAGGTTCATGCCAGATTTATATAATGAAACAGTTCAGGGAGGCTACCTTGCGATAGTGCCCCGATCGGCACTATTACAGTTTAATGAATAACCCCTCATAAAGAAATGTAGGTAACGTGCAACTGAGATGACCCAACTATTTAATGTAAGGGATCTCACATCATCATAATACACATGACAGTATTTGTGTAATTTGATATTTGTGTAATATGTATTTCTATTTTCTATCTCATTTAGCTGATCTCTTGGACAAGCTGAAACATTGTGATTTTTTTGATGATGACATTCAAACCTCCATATTCTTCCCCACCGTCCATGATGCTGTGCTATATATACTGGCAACAAAAGACATGGACAATCTGTATAAACCAGATAAACTAAAGGTAATGATTCAAGGGGGAGGCAGTTTCACTCAGAGTTTATTGAAATTCTGTAAGCGGGGCGAGAGTACCGAAAATAAAACAGGGGAGGGAGCGGAGGAAGAAAAGGAACACATACAACACTTCACATGGCTACCTTCTTCTACCTCATCTTATTTCACACTTCCTGTCTACATCCATTGAAACCAGATATCCCTCTTACATACAGTACACTGTATATTATATTGTTTCTGTATTTTTCCATACCCTTGATGGACACTGAGAGGTTTTGAAAGCTTAGAACATTTCAACTACTTGTTGGTCCAATACAGTTGAAAGTTGGTCAAACTTCCACATGAATCACATATTTAGTTATAGTTACAGTATATAAATATCTTAAAACAGTATTACATATTTGTGCCTCCATTCTTCCTATCTTGATCACCCACTTCCCATCCTTCATACACCCAATGCCTACCTTAGGATCCATTGGCCCAAAGTACTACAGCATTTTTTTGTAGTGTGTTTTAGAAGGGAGGAGACTTTTTCCATCAATGGGATTTCATTCATTCTGTTGATGACTTACCCTCTGGGTGGAGCTGTTGCTTTTTTTTTCTAGAAGGCTGCTATCAAGTACAAGCTGTTAGTATGTGGGAGCTAAGCCTGTGCTGGTGTGTGTTACCTCCTCCCCCCCCCCCACCCCCATAGGTTTAGCTAGGATCAGGATCAGTGGATCCAGAGGTATTTTCACCTCTACCGTCTCCTCTATTAGGTCTTGAATACCCCTCCAAATCTTCCCATCTTAGGGCATGACCACCATGTAGGGACCAGATCAGCTACTCCATCACATTCTCTCCAGCATCTGTCTGTACAACCTGGGTACATTTTGCTAATTGGGGGGGGGGGGGGGAAGATAACCTCCAAATAGGATTTTGAATATATTTTCTTTTATTAGTGTGCACTTGTGATTGGACTAGTGAGCTTGTGATTGGACAGTCTGGACTGTTGGGACCAAGTCTTGGTAAATGACAGAGATTAGGCCTTTTTGATAGGTCCTTAGTCAACATACATTTTCAAATGTGGTACAGCTAGGGAATTCTCCCATAGGTGCTTAGCGTCTGGCAATGTGTTTTACTTATATGGAGCTAGGTTTCCGTTTGACCAAGTTTGTACCTCTAGAAAGGGTCCAAGATACATAATCCTTTTCTGTATAGTACATCCCCTATACTGTATCCCACATTCTTGTTTCTTTCGACGTTTCGAAGGACCTAGTGCGCATGCCCGGGGTAAAATATGGGTTTTCGTATAGCGCTGTTAACTTTGATAGAAATGAGAGTAAGTTATATCATGTTTTTTAGCGATATTCCAAATTTTGAGGGTAAATATCATCGTTTCACTTAGATATTTTACGCACACTAATAAATAAATTCCCACTTAGTAATGTTGTCAATATTGAAGCATTTGACTATATATAAAAAATATATATGACTGGGTTTCTCATTCACACAAAAGTGATGCATTCTTATGATTTGAGTTGTGTTTCCTTTTTGTGTGTGTGTGTGATTGATTGAGCAATGATATCATAAGTATTTTTTTTCTAGATTTTGTATGCACCAAGGAATACAGAACTTTTAGCTCTCAAGCATTTCCATAGGCTCACTACCACAAGATTGGCGTAAAGCACATGTGGTTCCTATATTTAAAAAGGGAGCTAAATCACAACCGAGGAATTACAGACCTGTAAGCCTGACTTCAATAGTGGGGAAGCTACTTGAAGGTTTAATACGGGATAATATTCAGGAAAACATAATAGAAAATAAAATTATCAGTAATAGTCAGCATGGATTTATGAAGGATAGATCATGCCAAACTAACCTTATTTGTTTAGTTGAGGAGTTAAGTAGGAATTTAGACAAGGGTAATGCAGTTGATGTGGTCTACTTAGATTTTGCAAAGGCTTTTGATACGGTTCCACACAAGAGGTTGGTGTACAAAATAAAGCAGGTTGGACTCAGTGGAGATATATGCACCTGATTGAAAACTGGTTGAAGGATAGACAACAGAGGGTTGTCATAAATGAAACTTTTTCAGGTTGGGCTAAAGTTGTGAGTGGAGTACCTCAGATATCGGTACTGGGACTCCTGCTTTTTAACTTGTTTATTAATGATCTTGAGGTTGGCATTGAGAGCAAAGTCTCCATCTTTGCTGATGACACTAAATTGTGTAAGGTAGTAGAATCAGAGCATGATGTAATTTCTCTCCAGAAGGACTTGGAGAGACTGGAAACTTGGGCAGGTAAATGGCAGATGAGGTTTAATACAGATAAATGTAAGGTTATACATTTGGGAAGCAAGAATAAACAGGCGATTTACAAATTAAATGGGTATAAATTAGGGGAATCCTTGATGGAGAAGGATTTAGGAGTGCTTGTACTGTAGATAGCAGGCTTAGCAACAATGCCCAAAGTCATGCAGTAACTGCAAAGGCAAACAGGATCTTATCTTGCATTAAACGGGCAATGGATGGAAGAGAAGTAAACATAATTATGCCAATGTATAAAGCATTAGCAAGACCACACCTTGAATATGGAGTACAATTTTGGGCACCACACCTTAGAAAAGACATTATTGAACAAGAGAGAGTGCAGAGAAGAGCCACCAAATTAATAAAGGGTATAGAGAATCTAACTTATGAGGATAGGCTAGCTAAATTAGCTTTATTTACATTAGAAAAGAGTCTCTAAGAGGGGATACGTTAACTATATACAAATATATTCGGGGACAGTACAAGGAGCTTTCAAAAGAACTATTCATCCCACGGGCAGTACAAAGGACTTGTGGTCATCCCTTAAGGTTGGAGGAAAGGAGATTTCACAGCAACAAAGGAAAGGGTTCTTTACAGTAAGGGCAGTAAAAATGTGGAATTCATTACCCATGGAGACTGTGATGGCAGATACAATGGATTTGTTTAAGAAAAGGGTTGGACATCTTTTTAGAAAGGAAAAGTATACAGGGATATACCAAATAAGTAAACATGGGAAGGATGTTGATCCAGGGAGTAATCTGTTTGCCAATATTTGGAGTCAGGAAAGGAATTTATTTTTCCACTTATGAGATATCATTGGATGATATGTTACTGGGGTTTTTTGTTTACCTTCCTCTGGATCAATATACTGTAAGGAATATAGGATAAAGCAGCGGTGCGCAAACTCCCCGCGCCTGCACCCCCCTACCTGCTCTGCTCCTCCGTCGCGCCTCCATCCCCTCTACTGATGCGTCAAATGATGCGGCGGGGTCATGTGATGTCACGTGACATGTGGCGTCATTTGATGTAACGTCTCCATGGCAACGGGCATAATTTGATGCCACGTTGTCATAGAGATACGTGAATGGATCCGGGTAAGTAAGTTTACAGAGGCCTCGCGCTCTCAGTGCGGGATCTCTGAAAATGCCGCACCCCCCCAGAAAACTCTAACGCCCCCCGGGGGCGTGCCCCACAGTTTGTGCACCGCTGGGATAAAGTGTCTGTCATCTAAATTTAGCATAGGTTGAATTTCATGGACACGTCTTTTTTTAACCTCATCTACTATGTAACTATGTAACTAAGTACTGTATTGATGGATGAATTTTTGCCAAAAACTTAAACTTGCTACAAAAAAGTACTATTTTTTACAAATTTGAATTGTTGCTAATTTGTCTCGGTTCGAAAATAGTCACCTCTAACAAATGTATTTTTTTTTTACTCGATTGTGCAAACTTTTGACAAAAGAAAAAAAGGCGAAAATGTGCTACTGTATATTGCGATTTTCTCTATATAGATGTGTTTTAAATGAAAGGCACTATCAGTGCACATTTTTAATTGCCAAGAAAACCAAACTTAAGAAAAATATTGTTTTCAGTGAAAAAAAGAAAAATAGAGACGTAAGCAGAATTGCATACTTTTACACATATTTTGAATAGCAACATATTTGAACGGATTTAACAGGTTAACAAATCGTTTGCTGACTGTACTCCGAGACGTTTGCTCATCACTACTCTCAAGGAACACATTTTTTTTAAATTATACTGTATTGCTCATCACTACTCTCAAGGAACACATTTTTTTTAAATTATACTGTATTGCTCATCACTACTCTCAAGGAACACATTTTTTTTAAATTATACTGTATTATTTTGTTAAAAGGACCTTACCTGAACACTTGTTTCAAAATATGATTTGTTCTTTTATAGGAGGAGAAAGTATACAGCATTTATGGAAATGAATTTACAAATGGAAACCTGCGTAACAGGGAACATGCTGTGAGTATAATTTTCTTACTGTAATACATCAGGCTGATTTCATAACCTCTGTTAGAAGAACGCGTTAAATAGAACTCTTTTAATGTATTACCGGCCCACTAGTCAGAATGCCACAAAATTACATTTTGTGTACAAAAAAATAATCCGTCTTTTGGACAAACTGTGTGAATGATAAAAATAATGAACAAACTGTCATCATATTTGTATGTATTAATGTTGCAGTAACTAGTATTTTAGCCTTAAGAAATCCTACAAGTAACATACGGATTCCTGCACCTATTGTAAATTCTATACTGCATGTGATTTAGAAGGAAGGAACTTTGCAGGCAGTTTCCCCGTTTGTATTCTTTACTATACCATAATAAAACACATTGAGGCATATAGTATGTACAGTATTAACACACAGAAAACATTGATTTGACGCACAATATTGCTAAAAAAAACATTAAATCATCATATTTACCAAACTTGGAAGTGGTTTAAATCCTTATCAAAGGTCTATGAAAATCAGTTAATTTAGAAACATTGGGCCTAAATATTCTTTTTTATATATATATATATATATATATAGGGCCCGACAAACTGGGCCAAAACCCACTCGCCCCTTCCAAATAGTCACTCGCCCCCTCCCCCCACGACACTTACCTGCGTGGAGTCCAGTTGCGGGGTCCGGAGGGCGTCTCCCAGCCTTCTGCTGTCTTGTCGCCTTTAAAATCATGTTTTTTCTCCTGCAGCGCTATTCAAAATGGCCATAGTAACAGGATGCTATGATGACACAATGTCACGTGGCACCGCGTAATGTGGCGCCGCGTGACGTCACGACATCACGCAGCGTTCTGTTACCGTGGCCATTTTGAATAGTGCTGCAGGAGAAAAACATGATTTTAAAGATCAAGAGGGAGAAGACTGGGAGATGCTGGGGGATACTGCCGCAGGTAAGCAGTCAACAGCGGACACAATGCAGTCGCCAGGGCAACCGGGCAACCGCATTTGTCGAGCCCTGTATATATATATGTATATATGTATGTGCTGTATGTATATATGTGTGTGTGTGTGTGTGTGTGTGTGTGTGTGTGTGTGTGTATATAAATATGTATATATAGCAGTATTACTGATATCTTGAGTAATTTCTTAGTCTGATCAGTAGACAGGTAGTAAAGCTACAAAAAAGAATTGTTACTTTTTTTTACTCAAACTAGAGAGCTTCATAATGTAGGAGCCGGTGTTTAAATTAACCTGTTTCCAAGACTCAAATCCACATTGCCCCTCTTCACCACACCCCTTCATGTCTCAGGGCCCTTCTGCAATACATGGAGAATTAAATCATTTAGACAAATGTATTCATTAGATGAGTTATATGGATAGATGCAGTGCTGAGGGTTAAACAGATGAAAGCTGGCATAACATTTTTGTTGTTTGTTCACACAAGGAACTCCACTGAGATTATATATTGAACTTTCCTCAGAGCAAAACCAGGGTAACACACCAAAGTACTGTTCACAGGATATTTTTCCCAGAGTAAAGCTCTGACTTTCACGTGCCCTGCTCTATTTTCTCTCATTGATGGTACATTATAAATGCGTTCTTGTGTTACTTGATCAAATACTAAAATTGTGAAATTCTCTTGTTTTCAGGTGCCAAATGAAACCAAATTTTGATATTGTATATATAACTGCAACTTATTTTCTATGATTGGATTCTCCGAACACAAATTCTAGTGATCATTATGTAAAGGACCATGTGAGCCAGCAAACATTTTATTTTGCATACAAAACTGGTGTTGTTAAAATGAATCCTTTACTAGATTCTTCTTCCCAGGCAACAAAAACATCAAGGGATCATTTTAAATATAAAATTGCACAGGGCAGGTCACAAATTATTTGCTGTAAATAGTTACTCAGATATGATTTTTTAAAGAACTACTTCAAAACCAAAAATAAAACGTATATTGCCGAATGTATTTTACAAACATGGACTGGCCCCCCCACAAAAAAGAATCACTTTAGTTATTTTAATGTATAAATGAAAATGTTCATTCACAGTCAAACTTTCCCAACTCCTGAATCCACCTCGCTCGTAGTTCTGTAAAGTAAAACAGATTCAGATTTTAACAAGCCGTCAACCAGGTTATAAAATTAGAACAAAAAAGTCCTCGAGGATATCAACCAAAGTTTCTTCAGATTTGCTTCTAAAAATATTTCTGGACTGCAAATCTTCCTTCATCCTGGTTTCTGCACATATCTACAAGCAAAAAAAAAAAAAGAAAGAATATAATTAGTTCCTTAGAAGATAAGTTTGCTTCTCTCCCTACAGCTCACTGACATACTATATTATTAATTCTGACCTTGAAGCCTACTGTATGTCTCATGGAACAACGTGCATTTTTGGCAAACCTTCAACAGATGATGGAGCAGATGTCACCTCAACATTTCCGATAAGTGATTTTAGCTCCTTTATCGGCACAATGTTTGACCTTCAGCTGACAGTGATCAGACTGGGAAATACCGCAGGGATAATCAAATCCCTAGAGACATCCTGGATTATTCTCCTAAATGTGTCAAGTATTTATACCAAGATTTGTCATAAGAGTTCAAGAAGAATCCCGGGAGATCATTGACGATCTGGATTTTAAAAGTTCAATTTAATTTACAGTAACTTGATTGCTACACAATATTTCCTATCACATATATTTATGAATGTAACATTAAACGTTTCCTCAATAGTTGTTCTTGTTTGTTAACCTTACAACTGTTTGTGTTTTAACTAAGCGTGGGCACTTTTATTGGTGTTTTGTTTCTAAAGATTTTGAGGGAGTTGCTTTTGGTTTTGCCCGAAATCAATTTGTTTTGATATTGGATTTGTAGAAAGTTCTGGAAGAAAAAAAACTAACAAAATAAGCAGGAAAAAGGTTTTACATTATTTTTTTTAAATTCTGACTTTTGTGCACAAGTTTGCGAGTTTTCCATTCGTGAACCCAAAAGTGAACCCAGTTTATTAGAAAAAGAAACAAACCTGAAAATGTAAATTTTGTGTATAAGTTTGCAAGTTTTTCAGTTCACAATCCCAAAAGTTTACCCAGTGTTTTTTTTGTTGTTTTTTTAATGAATCTGAGGATGTCTTTTGAGTCGGGTTTTGGCTATTTTGCTCAAATTAAAAAAAATCCAGAGTTCGATTTCAACATCTGAACGATTGCAAACCTGCCTATCTTTAGTTTTAACACATGGACTTATTTTGTATTTTTCTTTTATTATTATGTTACTGCTATGATAGTGAAATTATTAGCACAAGGACTACATAGAAGGGTTATTTGCACTAACACTGTTATCAAATGGATAGCTTGCCGTGTAATTAGTTATGTAAGGAATATACACTGTAGCTGGTGGCTATCGGGATCCAAGCAGTTTTATACAAGCTGTACATACTGTACGATATTCTTCTTTCATAGCACTAACACCAGCATTCCATTGGTCATGCTGTGGTTACATTGATGTAAATCTCCTTGTCATTTGTCACTTGTGCTGTCTCACAATCCTGGATATGATCTAATAGCGTAAAGTTCAAGAAATCATTTTTCTTTCACTGTGGGATCCATATGACTTACACTAAAGCCATCTATGGAATCAGGATTATGTCGTTATAATAAGATGTATACTTTATAAAGAGATGTATTGGTTATTAAATTAAATACTGAACTAGAGTTTTCACTCATACTGGAGAACTTTTCCGTTTGTCTGCTACATATTATATTGTGAAGTCACCCTCAGTGCTAGAGAAGAGATCTCCCCCAATTAAATTAAATGGGACAACAGGGTGCAGAAAGCTTTTTGCCACTGTAGCCTCTGTACTATTATTTGTTAATGTTAATAAGTTATGGTGGGTAAACAAAAGTGACAAAAACCCTTCACCACCTGTCTGTGAGTAGGTTTACTGGCTCTGCACTGCTATACCCCAGGCTGTCCTGAAAAGCTGTGCAATGCGGCAGGCATATGCTTATAAGGGTCCATGTTAAATTGGATTTGAAGCAAAAGGTGACACTGTGTTCTCATTTGCATGTAATTTCCCAGAATCCCTAGCTGCAGTGGAATCATTGTATGCTAGGTGATAATGGTGAAAGGCAGGGTTGCAGACCTGTCTGAGACATGTGAATATGCTCACAAGTGATATTTGTATTCATTTAATGTTAATACAAACCCATTCCCAAATGAATATATTGTTCTAACAGACTAAGCTAGCAAACACATTGATAAATTAATAACAATTTATGTAGTATGTTTAGTAACCTTACCACTGTAAACATCTGTAGCCAGGTACCCCCTGGGCTACTAAACTTCTCTGCCTAACACAAGTCCTGGTATCAGCGCAGGCAGTGTAAGGGTTAATCCTTGCCCTTACTGCAGTAAACAACTCCCTTGTAGTGATACTGTAGGTGGGGTGGGCCCATGGCCTAGGTACTGCCCATAACTGGGGCTAAGACCTGGGACCCTCCCCTGGTGACAAACAGGGGTTGCAACCTAAATTTACTGTTCTCTCTGTCCTCTCCCTCAGGGGGAGGAGGGTGTCTCCTAGATTATGAGTTCTCTGTTGAGCCAGGGACCTGCTTTCAGGCCTTCCTTCCCGCAGGAGAGTGGAAGCACCTATCCCATACTCCACCAGGGAGTGTGGGAGATAAGGAGAGACTCCAGGGGCCTCAAGCTCCTGGGGTTGGCTCCAGGGACAAAGACAATGATGAACATGTATGCTGTATGTGAATAAAGACCACCAGTTATATTTTACTCCTGCCTGATGCTGCAGTCATTCAGGGGGAGGGAAAGAGGTTTCCTGCAAGGATTGCACCTATCCATGATAGGCCCTGCTGGATGGAGGCGCTGCACCGAAGAATATTAGAACCAGATCCAAAAACCTGTCCTGTTTATCCCCACTAACACCGGCGGAAGCTCAGAAACAGGTGAGCAGCACTACACCTGGTAACCAGAACCAAATCTCCCTTGGGGGGGAGGAGTTACATATCTATTATCTGTTCCAGTTAATATTTTTCAATTTTACCCTTTCCCTCATCTTTCTTTTACTAATATTAATATTAGGATTTATGAGAATTTTGTTGCCAGTATTATTTATTAATGAAAATATAAATACAAACACACAGATCTGAAATTTTACTGACGTTAAGTAAGTAAATATTCTTGTGTTTAATTAAAATGTCACACTAATATAAAATAAAAGTTCAAAATTATAGTGTGCTAACTACTATATTATCACTAGTTAACTGACAATTTATTAAATGATTTATAATATAACTTGTCAAACTTTATCCTCTAACACTTTCCGTGTGTGTGTCTGGATTTGTATAAAACTTATGAAAAAAAATGTAATAGGCAGGAAAATACTAAAAAAAAAAAAAAAAACATAATGAATAAAAACATGCTTAAAATTAGTATAAAATCTTCATCCTTCATTCTAATCTCCAAATTTTGGGGCAACAGCCTTTTGCAACATTCATTAACACTGCCAGTCCTACTTTAAAAAAATGGCAGGCCGCAGCACCCAAATGTCTGAATCACTGGGAACCTGAGTACTTACAAAGACCCCCACCCCCACGAAATAATGGGCGCCATGAACTTTTGTAGTACAACTCAATCTTTATTCAGGACCCCAGGCACAGGACATCTCACACATACACCTGACATAGCAGTACGTTGCTTTACATACTGTTTGTTATTCATTGACACAGTGCTTCCCTAGGTGCCCACTCAAACACTCAAAAGGAGGTGCGTATTCTTGACTGTGTTACTTGTATTGGACCGGCGTCCCCTTTGGAGTAATGTTAATCCTAATCGGATAGTATTAATACCCTGTTTACTAAGAAAATTATGTAATTAACACACACAATATATTGTAGCAAAATGTGTCCAAAAATTTAGTTACGCTCTTCAAAAACGTGCAAAGTTCAATTAGAGCGCCAGACAATACTTATTACATTTTAGATTTAATATACAAAAGCAACACAGTGCATAGTTACATAAAATAAAGAATGTTACAAGAAACATACAGAACAATATATGTAGGCAGTTTAATAAAATGGCCAGGTTAAAAAGAGAACCTATACATTACCAACTAACAAACATCAGTTCACTCCCAAAAGAGGCCTTTGGAGTTTGGAAGATGAGTATGTCTTGTTGGCATTAAACACACCTCTTGTTTAATTCTTAATTCGCATCCCAGGTGCACGATTTTTATCTTAAAAGCCCCTGCATTGGAAACTGAATAATCCTACCTTCTGGGGCATGTCCTTAGTCCCCCTCATCAAGCTCTAAGGACATTTTTATGGATGGGGGAAAGAAAATAGTTTTTTAATGAAAAAATACCCAAGTATAAAAATGCCCTCATAACTTTCTTTCTATAATACCTAAAAGAATGCCTCCTCCACCATTGCATTTGTATAATAAAAATACACGTGTGCATATCCATCTTGTTAGAGTAACAATCTGTGAAGGTGAAATATGTATCTGATATATAACATAGATTTTATATCAATTATAATCAGCTGAGCTCTCTTGTCGTAATCATTGTGAATTCTATTGTATCACAAATATCTTATGTAGCCCTGGTAAGAACTGGGGGCTATATATCTTTCTCCTACTGGTGTAAGTCCTGCTAAGGGCAGGCCGCCAGTAGTTAACATGGGTTTTTCCTGCTTCAAGCCCTGCCCTGATTGGAGGAGGTAGGCCCCCTGACTCTGTGTGGAAAGGTAGAGACACAGGCGAGGGGCCTGCTGACATCATGATGGCCAGGGCTGTCTCTATTTAGTTGCAGTTCCTGTGTGTTCTGTGTCAGTCTGTTGGAGTTGGAGTGTCACAGTCAGACTGTGTGAGCTAGCTAGGTTCCAGAGGAGTAGGGCCTAGTTAGCCATAGGTGGGCCAGTGCCTCTCACCCTGCCTAGGGGGTGAGGGAAGAGCTAGCCCCACCCTGAGAACCTGCGGCTTGGGGTGGAGGCAGGGACACAGTAAGCACCCACAGACCATCCTGTGGGTGTGCAGTCTGAGGAGAGAAGAGACCCTGTACCTGATACCAGCGTGTGTGTTGTGACTACTGCTGCTGATGTGTGATGCTACTGATCTGCTGTGAGTACAATAAAGAGAGCTGCTGCTGTTTAAGAAAGAACTGACTGAGTCTGGAATCTCTCTTCCCTGAGTGGGAATTCTCTGTAAGGGTTCCACCCCATATCCCTGGGGCTTATAGAGATGGAGGCGTTGCACCACTAGAACCAGATCAAGGCATACACCCCAGAAGCCTGTCCCTGTTATCCCCAATACCAATGCGGGAGACTCAGGCCCTCCTGTTCCTCACAGGTATGCCCCACCAACATGCATGGTGGTATGCACCACCAACCCTCACTACACCCTAGAGGTCCAATCTGCGACCGGGGGGGGGGGGCATGGGTTACATTTGGAGGCGAGCTGCTGAGACCCAGAACAGGACAGGCTTTCAGCAAGGCAGAGTGGGAAGAGTGAAGTGCACCTTCCATGCAAGTACTGGAGAGAGTAGGGCATGTATGCATACCAGGGGTAGTCAGGGGAGCGTGGATTCCCGCACAGTACGCCCTGGGTGCCCTAAGAGGGTGTTGTAAGATGGGTGTATGGCTACAGCTGTCCTAGTCCCTTAAGGCAGATAGTGTGAGGCAACTGGGGGGGTTAGCCTGTTAACTAGTCCAGGGACCATGGCCCAGGGCCCGCACTATGAGTGGCCAAAAGTAGGAGACGCCCGTACCTTAGGGAGATGCCCGGGTACACTAGCCAGCACCCACATAAAATACACCACAGAGTACTTGTAGGAACCGTCAGCGAGTGCGGTGCACAGAAAGAGAGTTCTGCCTAGCCTGGGGTATGCCACATCATATCAGTGGGCAAAACAGTCAGAAACAGTCAGAAAGAGCATTCAGAGAGCGTTTAGTGAGCAGTGTGAGAGCAGTCAGTGTCTAGGAACGACCTATGCACTAGACACTGAGAATAGTGCAATTATACATTTGGAGGGCTCATCAAAGATGGCGGCCGTCACTACATGTGCTCCGCGGAGCAAGGAAGAGTTAAAAATGGCGACAGCAGCGCCATCCACGGCCCAGCAGTTAGCAGCCGAACTAAAATGGCGACTCCCGCCAATCCTGGATCGCGCACGTGAAGCGTGCAAAGAGACTGTTAGGGAAATGTGGCGGGAGATGTGCAGGGGTTTGGCACCAAACCCAGATCCCCTGCAAAAGGAGTGGAGTGGCGCGAAAGCCGAAAGCCCACCCACCTGTGCTGTGACTAGCCGACAGACAAGGCCACGTCACACTGAGGAGAAGGAGTGCCCCTCCTCTTGTTTCCACCAGAGGGAGGGGGCACAAGGAGAGCCAATCAGGAGCGTCCTCCCCAGCGAAGGGAGGGACAGGAAGTGAGAGCGAGGAACTTCACTTCCATCTGGCATTCGAAGAGCAAGGAGCTGAAACATTGAACTGTTCCACCCTGAGCTAAATATGTCAGAACTAAGTACTACGATTTTCCAACTCCCAGGAGGCTTCCTGGTGGTGGAGATCAAGGGCAGAAAGTACCTCCGGTGCCTGTGTGTACACTGCAGGACACCCGGACCGGCCGCCAGCACCAAAGCACGATGCCCTCAATGTGGCACGTACTACCTATGGCCTAACGAACCATGGCCCATGCTAAAAAACCCTCGGGGTGCCTCTCTGGGAACACTAATGGAGGTGGTGGAGACAGCGGACGAGGCTGCTCTAGTTCCCTGCACCACTGCTGAGGTGGGAACCAAAGCCCAGCCTACTATCGAGCCGAGAGAAACTCTGGCGGAGAAGAGCGCGACCGCAGTGGAGGTACCGGAGCGGGCCCGTTTCGTACCACTACCCACTGGCGGAGCCGCAAAAGACCCAGGTGACTCGCTAGCGGAGGATCCGACCAAGTCGTCTTCGGAGGAAGAAGATGCCGTTTCATCGGTGGCGATGCGCCTACCGGCGAGCCACCCCAGCTGTAAGAAAGATGGCGGTCCACTTACCGTAGAGAGGGAGCAGACAAGTCCGGACACTTCCCGACAGCGAGCGCTGGTGCGGCCTGAGGCCCGTAGAAGTCCCACGGCCGTGGTGACTCCCAGTGCGGCGGAGACGGGATCCGAGACGCTCCGGAGGAACCAGATGTCATCCGCCGGCAGCGGAGCGGTAAGGAGACTCCACCACCCCCTTACTCCCGCCAGGAGAAGAAGGATCCTGCAGAGGGCGAGGAGAGGCTTGCGGCCTACTTACCCGTCCGCGGACCGGATGATCCACCACCGCCCCTTCCGGTCTTCGACACACTTCTGGTGCGTGACCACGGAGCGGATGGAGATTCCGCGGGCGGCAACGATGACGACACTTCCGGTTCCGGCTGGCACGGAGGACCGGCGGCCATCTTTGCGGCCCGAGGAGCCGCCATGGCGGCTGCACTTGCCAACCTTGACCGCCACGGCATTCACAGAGGAGCACGAAGCATGCTGGAAAGGGCAAGCAAGAAAGTGCCCAGTGGCCGTGGCATTACCCGCTTGCTGGACATTGATATGGACAGTGCTGTTGCCACAGCCCCAACCCCTAGCACCATTACCCCGGCCACTGCCCCTGCCCCGTCACGAGTCATGACACCGGGACTTAGCGGGGATAAGTTAAGTAAGAACCCCAAGTACTCCAAGGATTTGAGGGATTGGGAACTAAGTGACGAGGGATCTGATGGGGAAGTACCATATGATAATGTGATACGTGTGCCTAATCCAATGTCATTTTCTCCTGTGTTTAGAGGGAGGGCCCGAGGGTCCCATACTACTGCGGAGGCAGGGCCTGTAAGTAAAGTGGTCCACAAAATGAATCCTACCATCTACATTAACGCTAAGGGTAGACGCAGCTGCTCGCGCTCTACAGAGACGATCACGTCCGGTGTCTCATCACAAGCCGAGTCTGAGACAGGTACTTCTAGCCCCATGTCAGAATATGAGCACCGTGACAAGTGGTGGGCACCCCTGTTCACTGGGTACCAAGAGGGTATGGACCGTACCAGGTTCCTGTTAAAAAGGAGCAACATAGTAGACCATTGGTGGGCGGTAGGTGCCTATACTCCCCAGGAGGTGGCGGATGAGCAAGAACACAGGTTTCAGGAGATACTGTAGAACAAAAGATCATCCTTCCTAAGGGGCCTAGTATTTTGTATGATGACATTGCCCCTGCAGAACCAGAGTTTTGGGTACAGCCAAGCAGGGCGGGCCACAGGAAGCTCCCCAAGTTGAGCCGAGCAGACAGGGTACGAGTTCCCTTACGTGCCTGAACCTATCATGAGTGAGATAGAAGAAGCACCGAGATAGCTGGCTCAGAGAGGCTGTGCAAGAGTATCTGCGAACGAAGTTTGTAAAGCAGGCTACCAGAACGAGGATAAAATCAGTGAGGTAGTCCGGGCCTGGAGTGTGGGGAGGTGCATATACAAGCACAGTGTGGTTTATCGGCCAGAGTCTGGGTCGGTACAGCCGTACGATGTCACTGTAATAGACCACAATGGGCGGGAAGTTAGAAAGCCTGACCCGCGGCATTATTATTGAGTTAGGTTCTCCACGTTGGGAGGTACCTATTGTCATTAATTACACCATTTGCGTGGATGGTCTGAGTTATGTATACTAATCATATGAACGGTGTTTTGTTTCCCAGATTTGTTCACCTGCAGGATGCAGCTGCTAAAGTTAGGTCCAAGTGGGGACATTGGATTCCACCTGAGGGAGAGTGTAGCCCCTGTAAGAAATGGGGGCTATATATCTTTCTCCTACTGGTGTAAGTCCTGCTAAGGGCAGGCCCCCAGTAGTTAACATGGGTTTTCCCTGCTTCAAGCCCTGCCCTGATTGGAGGAGGTAGGCCCCCTGACTCTGTGTGGAAAGGCAGAGACACAGGCGAGGGGCCTGCTGACATCATGATGGCCAGGGCTGTCTCTATTTAGTTGCAGTTCCTGTGTGTTCTGTGTCAGTCTGTTGGAGTTGGAGTGTCTGGCTGGAAAGTCAGACTGTGTGAGCTAGCTAGGTTCCAGAGGAGTAGGGACTAGTTAGCCAGAGGTGGACCAGTGCCTCTCACCCTGCCTAGGGGGTGAGGGAAGAGCTAGCCCCACCCTGAGAACCTGTGGCTTGGGGTGGAGGCAGGGACACAGTGAGCACCCACAGACCATCCTGAGGGTGTGCAGTCTGAGGAGAGAAGAGACCCTGTACCTGATACCAGCGTGTGTGCTGTGACTACTGCTGCTGCTGTGTGCTGCTACTGATCTGCTGTGAGTACAATAAAGAGAGCTGCTGCTGTTTAAGAAAGAACTGACTGAGACTGGAATCTCTCTTCCCTGAGTGGGAATTCTCTGTAAGGGTTCCACCCCATATCCCTGGGGCTTATAGAGATGGAGGCGTTGCACTACTAGAACCAGATGAAGGCATACACCCCAGAAGCCTGTCCCTGTTATCCCCAATACCAACGCGGGAAACTCAGGCCCTCCTGTTCCTCACAGGTATGCACCACCAACATGCATGTAGCCAACCCTCACTACACCCTAGAGGTCCAATCTGCGACCGGGGGGGGGGGGAGGGGAACATGGGTTACACTTACATTTAGTAAACTGGTACAAACAAGTGGAATGCCTTCCCGGCCACACCCTCTTGCTTGATTCCTTGAGAATTTTTTTAGGTACATAAGAAAGACTCTGCTTATTTCTACTGTTCCCGAGTGTTGTGGATCTATGATTTTTAATCACCCCACAATCACAAACCAGGTTGCACTTAGATACCCCCACTTTTAGCAAACTCATAAAACAAATCGGGGTCATTTGCCCTGACTTCCATAAAACAATACCATGCATTCTCAAGATGTAATTTGTAACTGAAGTTAACCTTTTGTGTCCTGAATTGGTAGAATACTGAATATAGATAGGGCCTATCGTAACAGTAAATTACATCATACTGTAATTGTTCTCTATATGTAGCCTAATATATTTTTTATTCATTTTATTTGATTTAAGGAGTCCCTGGTGAGAGAAATTCACTAGCAAAGTCCCAATAAAATAATGAGTGCTGTAGCCACATTTCCCCCAATTAATTAGCTGTCTGCAATTACAGTGCCAGTGTTCAATTTTAATTGAAATATCACAATGATTTTGCCAACAATTGTTTCCTGACCAGGGGAGCCTCAAAGGTAAGAGTGGGTGATTCTGCTCACCTTTCTTCATGTAAGTAAAACAAATAAATACATAAGAGCAAGGGGCGTTGCTGCATATATTGATAAAACACATATATGCATATTTCATATTTCTGCGCAGAATAAAATGAAACAATGACACAATAGAGAACCAAAGAGAAGTCAAAATAGAACAGATTATTTAAGACTTTCTCTTCAGTGTCGTCACTGAAGAGAAATATGGCCCAGCTCATGTACCATAATTTCATGAACAAACCATAATTAGAACATCCAACAGCTATAACTGTTGCATGCAATACGTACAAAAAGAATGGACTGTAGAACACCTCTTTATTGCCTCTAGTTCAAAGCTCTTCTGGGCCCCTTGGTTCTGTAGAAGATTAGATCAGTTTCAGGTTGTTGATAGCTTTTAGAGAACCAACATGAGAGTTCTTCTGTTTAAAATTCATAAGCATTATTAGAGATCCAGCAAACTGGTGTGGTAGTCATTTGAATTATAAATGGGAAATGCTGCACACCAACGAGTAAAAATGATAATAAAGAAAGATATATCTACCGGTGCTCCTGGTCCAGGAATCTCTGCGTAATGTCCCAATGAATATGGATGAATAGAAGAAGCAGGGCACTGCGGATTTCTATAAAGCTAATTTATTGCCAGTGGATTGACGTTTCAACCTCACGGGGCCTATTTAAAAAATGCCATTAATTTTGAAAAAGGCTCTGTGAGGTCGAAACGTCAATCCACTGGCAATAAATTAGCTTTGTAGAAATCCGCAGTGTCCTGCTTCTTTCTATTCATCCATAGTCATTTGCATGCAATAAGTTAACACAGTGGAGTTAAGATTACAGTTATTGAGAACAAGCCTTGAAATTAATATTATTATTCATGCATTGATTTGTATAATAACAATAGGTTTCTACTACAGTACATCAATTATTAAGGCAAATGTTGCATTTTAACTGTATTAAGAGCTTGCTCTTTCCTACCTCTCTTAACTGGCCAATAATTATCTATATAAAAGCAGTGTAGTCTACTCCACCCCAATACATTCATGGCATTTTAACTTACTTCTTTATTGAACCAACAGAATAAAGTAACAATACAGCCTTCTGGTCCTAACACATGATGCAGCTGGAAGGTAATCTAGTGGGGTATGGTTTAAATCCAGTTTGTTCCCAATCAAATATTTGCTATCAGTCAGTTTATAATGACCATTGTGAAGTACAGTACGTTTGTTTACTCAAAGTGAATCAAAGATCAGTGTTTGGAGAAGCCAGTAGGATTTTTTACTCTATTAAGTTCTGTTTAAGCGTTATTATAATTATCAGTCTCGTCTCCTTTTCAATGTCCTGGTGACTATCTTACACTATGCACTGGTTCACATCCACTAGAACAGCTGCAAGCACGGTAGAAATCAGCAACATATTTTTGCAATGGCAACACAAGGACATATGATAATGCGCTAAATTATTATGGCAATGATTTTGATTGACCTGAGCAAGGATAATATTTTATATCATTTGCGTTCTCAATCAACAGACGTGGCAGATTTCAGATATTTCCAAATTATTTAGCCACAGAACAAGTTACGGTGCGTAAAAAAAGTGACAGAAATCCTCCACTGTACAGTGAACAGAAAAGAAAAATATCACTTGTAAACACATTCACATGTCTCAGAGAGATCTGCAACCTGGCTTTCCCCTTTATCTCTCTATATACAATGCTTCCACTGCAGCAATGGTTCTGGACAACGGAATTATAGGGGTGAATATTCAAATGGACAAGAAGCAAAAGTGTGCTCATTTGCATATCATTTCCCAGAATGCCTGGCTGAAGTGGCAGCATTGTGTGCTGAGCGATAATGGGGAGACATGCAAATGTACCCACAAGTGGTGTTTATATTTGCTGGACAAAATTATGAAGTAAATATAAATCCACAGTTTGCTGAAACTTGGATGTGCTTTGCACAATTAAGTGAATATCAGAGCAGCAGGTTTAAAAAAAAAAAAAAATAGATATAAAATATAAATAAAATAAAAATGTACCTGCCAAAAGCCTGATAATGATCCACACCTTGATCCTCAAGCTCCCCCCCCCCCTATGTTCAAGAAGTTATTCACCATATATTTCTAAATTGCAAACAAATAGCATTTATCACATCATAACAATAGCCTTAATGTGCTAATTTTGAAATGTTAATTAACTTGTGTTATCCTAGTTTCCCTATAGGTTCATTTTGCGTTAATGGCCACTAGATGGTGACCTTGTCCTAAACCAAATACATTGATAAATGGATAGATATACAGTAGACACACTAAATTGTGTAAAATAATGTACACAATAATGTGTAGTACAATCGGTGTAATTTCTCTCCAGAAGGACTTGGATAGACTGGAAACGTGGGCAGGTAAATGGCAGATAAGGTTTAATACTGATACATGTAAGGTTATGCATTTGGGAAACAAGAATATACAGGCGACTTTCAAATTAAACAGATAATGAATGGAAGACAAGTAAGCACAATTATGCCCCTCGATAAAGCATTAGTAAGTCCACACCCTGAATATGGAGTACAGTTTTGGGCACCACAATGTAGCCCCGAGGTATATTTTCACTTTCTGGCCCCCCTCCGCGAGTGCCGTGCGGTAGCGGGTGCCGCCGGAGGCTGCGACGGACCCGCCGGCCCTTCGCGAAGGTGGGGGCCAGAGCAGGGAGCAGCGCGGGGCATAGCGGTGCAGGCTGGTTGCCGGGGACGCGATCGGGCCGTCGCTAAGGCCGCGATCGCGTTGCCACCGGCTGGGCGGCTTAGGCAGAGGGCGCCGCCATTGCGCATAGGTTCGCGCATGCGCAGGGACCGGAAAGCGCGCGGTAGGATCCCCAGGCTAGGGAGAGATCGCGCGAGGGCAGGACAGAGTAGAGGGAGTTGGTGGCGGCCATTAGGGGTTCGCGCATGCGCAGGGCAAGTGCGCACGCGGCCCCAATGCTTTAGGCAGCCCCTGGGAACTACAACTCCCAGGAGGCTTAGGGAGACAAAGGTCAGGTGCTCCCTTGCGGCCAATAGGGCTGGAGGAAGCTCAGCCCGGGAATATAGATACATTTCCCGGGCTTTGCATGCGTCAGTCAGGCAGAGCAGAGGAAGGAGTAGGAAGGGTGCAGGGAGCGCGTGGCTCCTGCATCAGGTAAGGGTTCTCCCTAGATCCCCAGGCAGGCCCCAATTCCCGGGTAAGGGTAGGGGGGGTAACTGAAGAGGGACGCCTTAGACTGAGGAGGGACGCCTTAGCTAGGGAGGTGACCCTTGAGTGTGGGAAGTGCTGGTTTGGCAGTGTCGCAGCGGAGAGTGCTGTGGGCACTGTCAAAGAGGCACGGTGTGCTAGCAGTGGGATTGCTGCGGGATCCGGATGGCTGTGTGTGATTGCAGCTGTCTGGGTGTGTGTCGCTGCATGTGCTGTGCGCAGTGCGTGCAGTGTGTGTGCACGGTGTGAATCCCTGCAGGCTGACAGTGTAAGCTGAATGTTGGCTGCAGGTGTGTTAGGCTGCTAGGATTAGCAGATACAGTTGAGACTGGGTAGCTAGGGGAAGGGGGGCGGTTATTGTCCACAGGCCCTAGGAGTTTTCCCCAAGCCATCCTAGGTTGCGGTTTCTCAGGGACAGGCCCTAGGTTAGGGTTGCTGTCACTCAAGCAGTAGTCAGTGATAGGAAGGCGGTTGCTGTTCCCACGTGGTTGGTGTTGCCGTGTTCCGGTTGCAGTTCCCGTGAAGCGGTGGGACCCTCGTTGGGGTCCACCGGCAGAGTACCTGGAATAGGATCAGACGGACGTCTGACCCTTTTAGAAGAAAGTGTGTTGCGGTCCCGAGCATCGGAGTGCTCGGAAGGTATCTTCCATATTCTAAGTGCACCAACTGGGCCCTAGCTTAAATAGTGACTGCGCAGTCACCCACGACCTCCGTAGGAGTTACGAGACATTGGGTGTGGGATGATCACAGGACACTGGGTGGGGTACACCAGACATTGGGTTGATGTGATGCGGGTAGAGCATCTGGTTATGGTTATGTTATGTAATGTGTTATATGCGTGTTAAGTAAAGAGTTAGTATTGTTTATCTATAAGTGTTATTGTATTTCTTACTCAGGGCTATCTTTCCTCACGGGGGATCCTGGGTAAGTGGAGGCGCTGCACCAAGTAAGGGTAAGGGTTTTCCCCAGGCTCCCAGCTAGCGGAGGCTCAGATCTCCTGGAGCCACACAGGTTATGCAGTACCAGTAGTCCCTTAGAGCAGGTGTGTTGCAGGGAAAGGGACCGGTTAGACCACGAGGGGCCAATGTGATATTGGGTGGGTCGGCCGGTTCACAAAAAGGGCTACATTTGGAGGCGCTGCTGAGAGATCAGACCTGGGGTGCCCTGTACATGTTTTTCTAAATTTGTGTCCTATTTTTGTTCCGCCATGGGGAAGCCCTCAAGGCGGAGGAAGCCACGTGCTAAGTTCCCGGCCGCGCGGGAAAATGTTGCCAACAGTCATCCAGGACTGGCGGGAAAACCCGAGCCCCGCGCCCACACTGTGAGTGACTTAGTACAGAGCTCGCAACACTCCCTGGAAGAGAGTACTGGACACAGAGAAAATTGCTCGCCGTCGTATGGATCCTGGCAGACCAAGGCTGGGAGCGTATCCTTTTTGTTGTGTCCATGTACAATACGAACATTGAGTGTCTGGGGTAGTATGGACCTTAATTTTTTGGCGTGCATGGTAAAAATGCGGTTGGAAGACACGAACGAGGAGGGGTACCTAGACTGTTTTTGTAACCAAGGTGACTGCTCGTCTTGTAAGTTGGCTTGGGGGCGTATATGTGGCTACTGCAGGGTACCAACCCTGCAACCCAAACTGCCGCAGCCTACCGAACGGTCAGTGGGAGGGGACACTGTTGTAGAAATGGAGTGTCCTTCCCCTGAGGAAGATATAGACTGCCAGGGGTTACACCGCAATGTGTATGTGTCCTGGCGAGCGCCAGGAATAGATGCAGTTGTGCTAGCGTGTCCCTGCCTGCAAAAAGCCCTTGCCTCGGGAGCAGCCATGTCGCAGTTACCGCTCGACTTCAAGGACATTGAGTTGGATGGAGAACTGAGTATCCAGTGTTTTATGACAAATTGTGACTGTCCTAGGGAGGCACTGGAGTGGGGGCCTCAATGTGATTGCTGCGGGGACTGGTTCCTACAGCCTATCCTGCCCCAGGCGGCGGAACCAGCCGATGAAGAAGAGGAGGAGCCGGACCTCTCCCCTGAAGTAAGTGATGAGTGTCCCCAGTCTGTTCTACTTCCAGAGGCCGCCGGGGACCCGTGTGTCCAGACCACTGTGGCAGACCCTCTCAAAGGGGGCGTGCAAATGGAGGAGCAGGAACTTCTGATGGCGGAACCTGCGGAGGAAGAGGCGCCTGATGGTGCTACCGAGGTGGGTGAAGCCGCTCCTGAATTGTCCACTTCAGCGATGGAGGTGGTGGAGGGCCCGTGTGCCCAAGTGAACTTGCCAGACGCTGAGGCGGAGCCGCTGAAGGCGGAGCTCCAGACGTCGGAACCCCAGATGTCGGTTCCAGACCCGGTTCCCGAGCAGGAACCACCGAGACCAGAACCCCAGATTCCGGAAGGCCAGGGTAAGGTGTTTGTACCCCTGCCCATGTGTGATGATTCTAGCGACCCACCAAGAGTGGTGATGCGCCTCCCGGCGGACCACTCCAGTGAGGTGACCGAGGCGACCACCTCAACTGATACAGACCCTGATGTGGGCCCGTGTGCTCTGCAACGGCCAGTCCGGCCTACCAACGAGGTACCAGCGGTCCCAGGCTTGGGATCAGTACCTGCCGACAACGACAGGGGTAAGTTGACTGCCCCAGGGGTGTCGGGTGTGAGCTCCCCGGTGATCGTGGAGCCTGGTGACTCCAACGGTAGGGTCACCCGGGCGATGGGCTCACCCCGGCATCGCGTCCTGGTGGAGGTGTCTCCCCCAGAAGATCTCTGCGGATTGTGGAACGACTCCGACCTCATGAAGGTATCCGGTGTAGCGGACCGGAGCGACACATACTCCTGCACGAGGAGTCTCCAAGCTTGGCCTTCTCAAGACCCGGGCCTACCCGAAGAAGTGGTGCCGTCCGCGGACGAAGTCACCGTTAAAGGGATTGTTGGAGCGGACAAAGACTCTGTTGAGACCGCTCTGGTAGTTGTGGCCTCTCCCAGGTGCGCGATGGAGCGCTATGTTCGCCATGTGGTGGATCGAGGAAAGAGACTGAGCCTCCCTGTCTCCCGTGAGACGAGACCGGAGGATCCGGCAAGGGTCAACACCCAGGACCCCTTACTATTTTTTTCGCGAGGGGGAGGCGGTGTTTTGACAGAAGGGACAGGTCTTGAACTTCAAAAGACTCACAGGAGTCAAGGAGGGATACCCTCACCCAATCTGTTAGGGGCACTCCACTCTGAGACTCAGCTGGCCTCGGGTATCCATATGAGTATTGATGATGAAATGCATGCTACATGTGATGTGAATTATGCCATGTATTTTTCATTATATAAATCTCTCTGTGGTTGCTACCCAAGCGAGGGCGTTGGGATTCTGCGAAGGGGAGAATGTAGCCCCGAGGTATATTTTCACTTTCTGGCCCCCCTCCGCGAGGTGTTAAGTAAAGAGTTAGTATTGTTTATCTATAAGTGTTATTGTATTTCTTACTCAGGGCTATCTTTCCTCACGGGGGATCCTGGGTAAGTGGAGGCGCTGCACCAAGTAAGGGTAAGGGTTTTCCCCAGGCTCCCAGCTAGCGGAGGCTCAGATCTCCTGGAGCCACACAGGTTATGCAGTACCAGTAGTCCCTTAGAGCAGGTGTGTTGCAGGGAAAGGGACCGGTTAGACCACGAGGGGCCAATGTGATATTGGGTGGGTCGGCCGGTTCACAAAAAGGGCTACATTTGGAGGCGCTGCTGAGAGATCAGACCTGGGGTGCCCTGTACATGTTTTTCTAAATTTGTGTCCTATTTTTGTTCCGCCATGGGGAAGCCCTCAAGGCGGAGGAAGCCACGTGCTAAGTTCCCGGCCGCGCGGGAAAATGTTGCCAACAGTCATCCAGGACTGGCGGGAAAACCCGAGCCCCGCGCCCACACTGTGAGTGACTTAGTACAGAGCTCGCAACACTCCCTGGAAGAGAGTACTGGACACAGAGAAAATTGCTCGCCGTCGTATGGATCCTGGCAGACCAAGGCTGGGAGCGTATCCTTTTTGTTGTGTCCATGTACAATACGAACATTGAGTGTCTGGGGTAGTATGGACCTTAATTTTTTGGCGTGCATGGTAAAAATGCGGTTGGAAGACACGAACGAGGAGGGGTACCTAGACTGTTTTTGTAACCAAGGTGACTGCTCGTCTTGTAAGTTGGCTTGGGGGCGTATATGTGGCTACTGCAGGGTACCAACCCTGCAACCCAAACTGCCGCAGCCTACCGAACGGTCAGTGGGAGGGGACACTGTTGTAGAAATGGAGTGTCCTTCCCCTGAGGAAGATATAGACTGCCAGGGGTTACACCGCAATGTGTATGTGTCCTGGCGAGCGCCAGGAATAGATGCAGTTGTGCTAGCGTGTCCCTGCCTGCAAAAAGCCCTTGCCTCGGGAGCAGCCATGTCGCAGTTACCGCTCGACTTCAAGGACATTGAGTTGGATGGAGAACTGAGTATCCAGTGTTTTATGACAAATTGTGACTGTCCTAGGGAGGCACTGGAGTGGGGGCCTCAATGTGATTGCTGCGGGGACTGGTTCCTACAGCCTATCCTGCCCCAGGCGGCGGAACCAGCCGATGAAGAAGAGGAGGAGCCGGACCTCTCCCCTGAAGTAAGTGATGAGTGTCCCCAGTCTGTTCTACTTCCAGAGGCCGCCGGGGACCCGTGTGTCCAGACCACTGTGGCAGACCCTCTCAAAGGGGGCGTGCAAATGGAGGAGCAGGAACTTCTGATGGCGGAACCTGCGGAGGAAGAGGCGCCTGATGGTGCTACCGAGGTGGGTGAAGCCGCTCCTGAATTGTCCACTTCAGCGATGGAGGTGGTGGAGGGCCCGTGTGCCCAAGTGAACTTGCCAGACGCTGAGGCGGAGCCGCTGAAGGCGGAGCTCCAGACGTCGGAACCCCAGATGTCGGTTCCAGACCCGGTTCCCGAGCAGGAACCACCGAGACCAGAACCCCAGATTCCGGAAGGCCAGGGTAAGGTGTTTGTACCCCTGCCCATGTGTGATGATTCTAGCGACCCACCAAGAGTGGTGATGCGCCTCCCGGCGGACCACTCCAGTGAGGTGACCGAGGCGACCACCTCAACTGATACAGACCCTGATGTGGGCCCGTGTGCTCTGCAACGGCCAGTCCGGCCTACCAACGAGGTACCAGCGGTCCCAGGCTTGGGATCAGTACCTGCCGACAACGACAGGGGTAAGTTGACTGCCCCAGGGGTGTCGGGTGTGAGCTCCCCGGTGATCGTGGAGCCTGGTGACTCCAACGGTAGGGTCACCCGGGCGATGGGCTCACCCCGGCATCGCGTCCTGGTGGAGGTGTCTCCCCCAGAAGATCTCTGCGGATTGTGGAACGACTCCGACCTCATGAAGGTATCCGGTGTAGCGGACCGGAGCGACACATACTCCTGCACGAGGAGTCTCCAAGCTTGGCCTTCTCAAGACCCGGGCCTACCCGAAGAAGTGGTGCCGTCCGCGGACGAAGTCACCGTTAAAGGGATTGTTGGAGCGGACAAAGACTCTGTTGAGACCGCTCTGGTAGTTGTGGCCTCTCCCAGGTGCGCGATGGAGCGCTATGTTCGCCATGTGGTGGATCGAGGAAAGAGACTGAGCCTCCCTGTCTCCCGTGAGACGAGACCGGAGGATCCGGCAAGGGTCAACACCCAGGACCCCTTACTATTTTTTTCGCGAGGGGGAGGCGGTGTTTTGACAGAAGGGACAGGTCTTGAACTTCAAAAGACTCACAGGAGTCAAGGAGGGATACCCTCACCCAATCTGTTAGGGGCACTCCACTCTGAGACTCAGCTGGCCTCGGGTATCCATATGAGTATTGATGATGAAATGCATGCTACATGTGATGTGAATTATGCCATGTATTTTTCATTATATAAATCTCTCTGTGGTTGCTACCCAAGCGAGGGCGTTGGGATTCTGCGAAGGGGAGAATGTAGCCCCGAGGTATATTTTCACTTTCTGGCCCCCCTCCGCGAGTGCCGTGCGGTAGCGGGTGCCGCCGGAGGCTGCGACGGACCCGCCGGCCCTTCGCGAAGGTGGGGGCCAGAGCAGGGAGCAGCGCGGGGCATAGCGGTGCAGGCTGGTTGCCGGGGACGCGATCGGGCCGTCGCTAAGGCCGCGATCGCGTTGCCACCGGCTGGGCGGCTTAGGCAGAGGGCGCCGCCATTGCGCATAGGTTCGCGCATGCGCAGGGACCGGAAAGCGCGCGGTAGGATCCCCAGGCTAGGGAGAGATCGCGCGAGGGCAGGACAGAGTAGAGGGAGTTGGTGGCGGCCATTAGGGGTTCGCGCATGCGCAGGGCAAGTGCGCACGCGGCCCCAATGCTTTAGGCAGCCCCTGGGAACTACAACTCCCAGGAGGCTTAGGGAGACAAAGGTCAGGTGCTCCCTTGCGGCCAATAGGGCTGGAGGAAGCTCAGCCCGGGAATATAGATACATTTCCCGGGCTTTGCATGCGTCAGTCAGGCAGAGCAGAGGAAGGAGTAGGAAGGGTGCAGGGAGCGCGTGGCTCCTGCATCAGGTAAGGGTTCTCCCTAGATCCCCAGGCAGGCCCCAATTCCCGGGTAAGGGTAGGGGGGGTAACTGAAGAGGGACGCCTTAGACTGAGGAGGGACGCCTTAGCTAGGGAGGTGACCCTTGAGTGTGGGAAGTGCTGGTTTGGCAGTGTCGCAGCGGAGAGTGCTGTGGGCACTGTCAAAGAGGCACGGTGTGCTAGCAGTGGGATTGCTGCGGGATCCGGATGGCTGTGTGTGATTGCAGCTGTCTGGGTGTGTGTCGCTGCATGTGCTGTGCGCAGTGCGTGCAGTGTGTGTGCACGGTGTGAATCCCTGCAGGCTGACAGTGTAAGCTGAATGTTGGCTGCAGGTGTGTTAGGCTGCTAGGATTAGCAGATACAGTTGAGACTGGGTAGCTAGGGGAAGGGGGGCGGTTATTGTCCACAGGCCCTAGGAGTTTTCCCCAAGCCATCCTAGGTTGCGGTTTCTCAGGGACAGGCCCTAGGTTAGGGTTGCTGTCACTCAAGCAGTAGTCAGTGATAGGAAGGCGGTTGCTGTTCCCACGTGGTTGGTGTTGCCGTGTTCCGGTTGCAGTTCCCGTGAAGCGGTGGGACCCTCGTTGGGGTCCATCGGCAGAGTACCTGGAATAGGATCAGACGGACGTCTGACCCTTTTAGAAGAAAGTGTGTTGCGGTCCCGAGCATCGGAGTGCTCGGAAGGTATCTTCCATATTCTAAGTGCACCAACTGGGCCCTAGCTTAAATAGTGACTGCGCAGTCACCCACGACCTTTCGTAGGAGGACGAGACATTGGGTGTGGGGTGATCACAGGACACTGGGTGGGGTACACCAGACATTGGGTTGATGTGATGCGGGTAGAGCATCTGGTTATGGTTATGTTATGTAATGGGTTATATGTGTGTTAAGTAAAGAGTTAGTATTGTTTATCTATAAGTGTTATTGTATTTCTTACTCAGGGCTATCTTTCCTCACGGGGGATCCTGGGTAAGTGGAGGCGCTGCACCAAGTAAGGGTAAGGGTTTTCCCCAGGCTCCCAGCTAGCGGAGGCTCAGATCTCCTGGAGCCACACAGGTTATGCAGTACCAGTAGTCCCTTAGAGCAGGTGTGTTGCAGGGAAAGGGACCGGTTAGACCACGAGGGGCCAATGTGATATTGGGTGGGTCGGCCGGTTCACAAAAAGGGCTACATTTGGAGGCGCTGCTGAGAGATCAGACCTGGGGTGCCCTGTACATGTTTTTCTAAATTTGTGTCCTATTTTTGTTCCGCCATGGGGAAGCCCTCAAGGCGGAGGAAGCCACGTGCTAAGTTCCCGGCCGCGCGGGAAAATGTTGCCAACAGTCATCCAGGACTGGCGGGAAAACCCGAGCCCCGCTGATCACAGGACACTGGGTGGGGTACACCAGACATTGGGTTGATGTGATGCGGGTAGAGCATCTGGTTATGGTTATGTTATGTAATGTGTTATATGCGTGTTAAGTAAAGAGTTAGTATTGTTTATCTATAAGTGTTATTGTATTTCTTACTCAGGGCTATCTTTCCTCACGGGGGATCCTGGGTAAGTGGAGGCGCTGCACCAAGTAAGGGTAAGGGTTTTCCCCAGGCTCCCAGCTAGCGGAGGCTCAGATCTCCTGGAGCCACACAGGTTATGCAGTACCAGTAGTCCCTTAGAGCAGGTGTGTTGCAGGGAAAGGGACCGGTTAGACCACGAGGGGCCAATGTGATATTGGGTGGGTCGGCCGGTTCACAAAAAGGGCTACAACTCCATAAAAAAAGACATTACTAGAGAAACTGCAGAGAAGAGCCCTCAAATTAATAAGGGGAATGGAAAATCTGACATATGAAGTGAGGGTAGCTAAATTAGACGTGTTTACATTAGAAAGAGGCGTCTAAGAGCAGGGCCGGTGCAAGCACTAGGCGACCTAGGCGGTCAAGTAGGGCCGGACATTTTGGAGGGCAGCGGCGGAAGAGGACGGCGATGGACCAGGGCTGCAGAGGCGGGCAGCGGGAGAGGAGGATTGCAATGGGGAGCAGGGCAGTGGCGTAGGAGGGCGGTGGCGTAGGAGGGCGGATGGAGAAGAGGACGGCGAGAGTGGAGCAGGGCAGCAGAGGACTTGGACGTGGGCGCAAAGCAAGGCGGCAGAGGAGGAGGAGGAGGGCTTTTCCTAGCCAGACAGCACTGAGAAAAATAGCAACCTCAAAGACATTAACCCGGTCTTGGTAATCATTTGCTCATAATGTCATAACTTGGATAACTTACCTAACCTCAATTAAGGTCTGACATACTGTAGACTAATTTTGCCTTTTAATATATCAAAACACGAGGTGGAAGACGTCACACCAGTATATATTCCACTCATGCCCTCAGGCCCTGTATTTTAATATCCATTTTAGTTTTGGTCAATAAATCTAGAACTTTTTAACTCTCTTTATTAGTAACTAATGTCACTGATACAATTTATAATTTATTTGTGTAGCCAGGTCCCTCTCTGGCTCCCCGGTTCCCTGTTTCCCCTTCCTTCACCTCCGCTGCTGTAGGGGGATGTTATGGGTGGCGATGGGGTCGCAGGCAGCTCCCTCTGCAGGGCACCGACCATGTCTGTGCTGCGCACGCATCACGGCGGTTCGCGCATGCACAGTAAGAGTAGCGGCGGCCATTACAGTGTGCGCATGCGCAGCCAACAAGGCGCATGCGGCGGCTGATAGGGGTAAGCTCCGCGGGGACTAAAAGCCCCATAATGCTTAGGGGCAGAGAGTGAGATGACCATCATACACAGCCAATAGGGCTTCGAAGATCTCCTGCAGGGAAGCTGACAGGCAGTTGGTGCTGGAACATGAACAGGGTAGGATGTATGTGCAGGGGTCTGTACCATATGCACTAGGCCAGATACCCCTCTAGGCCCCAGCTAGGCCCCGACTCATACTTTCAGATTGTGGCTGCTACAGGGACAGGCCCTTAGGTAGGGACCCTGCCCCATTAGCTATTTTCTTAGTCAAGGACACAGCTGCAAGCTGCGCTGTCTGCCCATAGTGATCTGGGACCAGATTATTTCACCAGGACCAAAGACTGTCTTCATGGGGGACACTTCAGCGAGATACCACCCCATGCGGAGGCGGACTCGTCGGGGAGGACATGGCTGGATCGGCGCGCCCGGGAGCTGGAGCACCCGTGTATCCTTAAAGTGCACCAACCAAGTACACACACCATAGTGGCAGCGCTGACCACATCTAAAGGGTGGGGGTTGCATACTTGTTGCCACCTGGGGTGGTTGGGTGCCTGAGGGCCATCAGGTACTGTGGACACAGTGTGAGTTACATGGTGGTGGGATAAGGCCCTGCGTGGTGAAGGTATAGCTGTTACCAGTAGCGTTACTATTTTCATTATTTGCTGAATGCCTATATATTCATAAATAAAGGTTATTGTTATATGCTGTGTGTTGTTATTTTTGTTCCTGTGCAGGGTTATTCCATCTCATTAGGATACTGCGCAGGTGGAGGCGCTGTCACCTAGTGAATCAGGTACACCCCAAGCTCCCAGCGGCGAAGGCTCATGCCTCCTGTGAGCCACAGGTAAAGCACCACATACACAGTAGACGCCTTATCTCCCAGGGGGTGGGGGAAAGAGGGCTACATTTGGATAATTTTTCTGATTATTGCCATTACCAGGTTCTATTCTATTTATTTGTTGCAATTCATTATTAAAAGTTACGTTTTATTTACATAGCAGATCATTAACCCAATAATGGAATAAATAATGAAAAAATAATGATCTACAGGCGTTCATCTCGTCCAAAGGGTTGTCTTTTTTCTGTTTTCTTCTTATTCTTCCCTAGGTACCCTCATCTTACGCTAGGGAGGTACTAAGACTTGTCTGTCTTTGGGTGCGCTGAATCATCCCTCTTCTGCAGAGAATCCAAAATGTCCCATTACTAGTGAGTCCCTTGTGGGAATTGGCTGACATTCTATTTCCTCTGGATTAATACAGTACACTGACTTCCACCTCTGGGCAGACTGGGTCTGAGTTGGCTACACACCATCTGATTGGGCCAATCCGGCTATGCTCTAAAGTTCCTATCTGGGGAACCCCTTTTGGGTATAGGCTTCTTCACATCTGAACAAATGAATTCACCATGGTCATTGCTATGGATGCTATCTGGGTAAGCCACTTTCCCTAACTATAAAACAACAATGGGGACAGATCAATCTTAGTACATATATCTAAATACAGAAACATATTTACATTATTAACAGTGAGGCTCATCCAACTGTCACTCCAGGGAACCTAATTCTAGAAACTTCAGACAGGCTATATGTACCCCGATAGTGATGTCACTGGTCTCCAAGCATACAGTGGGAGTGGTTTCTTTCTTGCCGAGTAACTACACCATGTGAAGGGAGAGAGACATTACCCTGCATGAGCCCACACACTAAACCCGTTAGGGCCACTAGCCCCTTAACTCAATAGTAGTCCCAAATCGGGTCTACACTGCGTTAACCCAAGAAGTTGCCGTGCTGGAGACAGGATAATAGACTTTATGGGCCATTTGGTCTGACCAAGTATTGGCAGTCCTTAAACATCTTTGGAGGACATGGACAGATAAAACGACGCTTCTCTTTTGTAGATACCATCTAAAGTCTGAGGAGAAACTTTTTTTGGAGCTGCACCTTCCATTAAGTTTTTTTTATCATTTCATTTTTTTGGACCTTTTGGTGTGTTTTTTTTCTTGTTTCCCCTCCCCCTTTTTCCTATTGTCCCTTCTTTCCCTTCCCTTTATATTGAACTTTTGTTGAACTTTAGTGGACCAATTGGGAAGTATTGTTGGACACCTTTTTGTGCACTGTTTTCCCTTTGTTCCACTACTGTTTATAAGTTAATGGTGATACACACGTTTGTTTGTTGATGCATATACCGTAGATCTGTGCATGTATTGTACATTATATAATTGTTTGAGATTAACACTGAATAGTTTGTAGAGATATATCATTTCACATCTTAGCATTCATTGGGTATTTGTATTAGTTGTAGTCACTTATTAGTTAACATTACACCAATATAAACACAGACCAATAGAGCGCAATATTTCACATACACATTATAGACTCATTATACTGTATACTGTTAGGTCCTGGGGCGGATCCGACTGATCGGTCCGTAGGGCTGACACACCACACACTAAACTCAACCCGGGGAGATTTGCCATGACACTGAATATTCTTTGTCTCTCGGATTTGGTGGCACGAGCTCGGGAAGTAAGAGCACAGAAACACAACAGTCACTGCTTTCCAACTTCAGTTTATTCTAGCATGCACAGAATATTTATAGAGAAACAGAAGAAAAGAGGGTTGGATTACAGATCTATACATTTCTAAAAACAAGACAGCTATAAACCTCAAGTTTTGTTTCTGTTAGAAACTCTAAATTTCATTTTTGTGAAAGACCCTTAGTTTCATTTCTGTGAAAAACCCTTAGTTTCATTTCTGCTGAAGACCCTAGGTTTCATAAAACAGATCATATAAAACGCATAAAACCAACATATTATTTTAACCCTTTCATATACACACTCACAAACACATACACACATACACACATTACAATTTTCTAATAAAACATCTATTGCTATTTCTGGTGTTTCTAAAATTTCTGCATGAAAGGAGAAGTCATGCAACAGGATTCTTCAAAGATAAGCAGGAGAGGCCCAGCAGATACACTGTGCCTTATAAAAATACTGTAAGCACAGGTAGATAAATTCATGGTCCAGTGATTATGAAACAAGAGTGACCCCTACTCATCGGAATTGATCTTATAATGGAACATATAATGGAATGGAGGTCTATGGAACGTTACAATTTAATGGTCAACAGCAACATCTACAAGAGTTTGTCTGCCGACAATGCAAGAAATACTGCTGACATGATGTATGGGAGTTTCATGGGAGTTGCATAACAAACGTCAACCTGATTGGCTGAGACTGTTCTTGGGGTATGAGTGTGGTGTCAGGGAAAGTACTGTATAATTACCATAGCTTTCAGTCTGTTGAGTAATACACATAGAACACAAACAATCAATCAGAGCCCAGACTGACACTCAGAGGGTGGAGAGTGGACACTGAAAGGAGCCCCCCGTTAGCATGCACTCGCTGCTGGAATAGTGTATTGATGGAAGTACACAGAAGGGGTCAGAGCGTATACAGTATGGTTAATTGGTGCAAGATGGGCACAGACATAAGAGTATTGTAATGGTAGAACGTCCCTGACAATGGAGACGAGTACCGGTGTGTATAGGTGCATAAACTAAATTTATTGAGGTCCTATAGACTAAATTAAAATACATGGAACACTAAAGTGAAACATGAAGGAACAGACATAACATAAAGCAAGGAGAGCTTGAGTAAAGTTAATTAATAAGCCTCACCTCTGGCTGCAATATAGCCAAAAGTAATATCCTGCATGTATGCAGTAAGGTAAGGGTAATTACTGAGCCACTCCTCTGGCTACAATTTAGCCATAAATCAGATCCTGCATGTGTGACGTATAGCATGCAGTATAATGTTCCCTTCATGGGTACAACGAGCCTTGGTCGCTCGGGCTGGTGGGACAGCCAGGGCCTAAGGTAAGGATCACTTGAGTGACAGAGTAGTGGTGCGGTATAAATAAATGCCCAGTAGCTGGAGACATAGAAAGTAGATCACACTTTTGTAGCATTTTTTTTTTAGCATGTTTTTGTATAGCACAGCTCTTTACAGAGACATTTTGCTGCCCCATGAAGCTTACAATCTATTTTTTTGGTGCCTGAGGCACAGGGAGATAAAGTGACTTGCCTAAAGGTCACAAGGAGCAGACACTGGGAATTGAACCAGGCTCCCCTGCTTCAAACTCAGTGCCAGTCAGTGTATTTACTCACTGAGCCGCTCCTTCTCTTTAAGTGGTACCATCTAACTGTGCCCTGGTATCAGGATAAACAGTGAACGGACAGATGGGGTGGGGGAAGGAAGTATCCCTTCATTGCCCACTCTCCACCTTCTGAGTGTCAATCTGGGCTCTTATATTTGTTTGTGTTCTATATACTACCTCCCCTAGTGCACCCTGCTGCATCATTTGTGGCTGAGCGGATGGTCCACCTCTCCCCTACGAGTAATACACATGCTGTAAACAGGGCTGGTGTGAGCGCACACTGCAGCAAATATTCTGTGTGACCTTATTAGCTGAATAAATCATCACTTATTAGACTTTCCAGTTATTTCAGGGTATATGTAATAGAGCACTTCTTCCATGCCTCTCGATTAGTAGCCATTTTCTGAGAATGCTGGGGAATGACGAGGCTTAGGAAGGAAAATTGATAAAAGGGTTTAATCAGAGCAGAGTGAAAGACAAATAGAGGTCATTCACAGGTAGGCAGCAATGTAACTTGAGGGGGTGGGCAAAAGACAAAGTCCAGTACGATCAGAGGTCATAGACAGAACTAAATTCTTGCCAGGTGCCGATGAACTGGTCTGACACATTTGTTGTTTTTTTATGTAGCCCTATTTCCCCTAGAACACAGGAAACTACCTGTTGCTGCCCTTATACTACCTGTTGCTCCAGGAGCCTGAGCCTCTGCCATGGAGAGCCTGGGGTGTATACTTACTCTGGTGCAGCGCCTCCACCTGTGAGGGATCCCAGCAGAGCGGAAGCAGCCCCTCACAGGACACAATAATAACCACCCACACACAGTGTAAAATAATGCAACCTTTACTGTTAAGCGATTTATATTGATTATAGGATTACTCTCCCTTTTGAGCAATATACAGATACACAATTACCATACGCCTTTCAGGGCTTATTATCCTAAAGTGCTAGCCACCATGTGTCCCACACCGTGTCCGGAGAAATGTGTATCCCACATAGAGTCCCCAAGAGTTCCACAGCGTGTAAAGTCCCTTGGCCACTAGAACACACCCTTATAGGCGTGATCAGTGCCTGGGTATAGACCGGTATGTTGGTGCACTTGATGACTGTTACCTGCTGGGCGCGACAGCACCCAGTCTGATGAAGCTTCACAAAGGATCCACCGATCCTCCCTCTCACGGCGACGTCATCAAGGTGATCCCACCAAGGCAATGTCTCTGCAGTCTCTTGAGTGAGGCCTGATCTCAACCCTCTCTGCAAGGAGTTCAGCATCTGCTGTGTCCCTAATATATCTAGTCACTACAGGGATCCATTCCCTAAGCTAGGGCCTGTCCCTGTAGCAGCCACACGCTATGGTGATGCAGGGCCTATCTTGGGCCTACGGGGGGTATATGCTGGCCTAGTGTAGAGGCTTACTGGCCCTCCACACGGACCCTCTGTCCCCTACTTCTCCCTGTCACACTCTGCCACGCTACCTCCTGTGACACACTTCCTATATCCTCCCTGCAGCCTTCTCACGCTCCTATTCGCTCCCTGGCATCAGGTGGGACACTCCTAAGACTCATAGGACTTGTAGTCCTTTCCCAGAGCCTTCCCTCATTAGCTAGCGTCCGCGCGCTTTTCCACTGCGCATGCGTAACCTCGAATGGCAGCCGGCACTGCTCTGCGCAAGCTCAAGCTTCCCTAAGATGGCGGCAACCTCCGGACACACGCACCCTCTCTCGGAGCTCCCGACACACGTGCACGTGCAAACCGCACGCCCCCCGCAACCGGACGCCACTCTCCTGCACAAACGGAGGTAACGCAGCAAGGGGGCACAACCTCAGAGGGGGAACCTGGCTACATCTACATGGAGCTAAATTATTAATTTAATCAACAGAAGAGAGAGCAGTTGCTTGACAAATAAAATAAAGTGTTATAGTGCCAAGCTGGCACTACCACATGGAGTGGACACTATCACACTTGACTGAACCAATGTATCTATGATTCATGCCCTTCATTTCCTCCCCTTTTTCAGGCATGCAAAAAATCTTCCAGATATGGTGTTGTAAAAACCTTCCTGGTTAAAGATATCTGTTGGATTTTTTTCTCTCCAAAAAGTCGACTGGCAACTATCTTGCATTTAACACAGGCACAAAAACACTGTATAAATACATTGTCAACTAATACATGTAAAACATCCCATTTGGGAGCTTGATACATTGTTCCCTCTGAGATCATCAGGTTTATTGTCTCACTGATGCCCTCACTAAGGCCACGCTTTTAGTGCTGGCGACGCGACTGAGGACGTCACCCGTCGCCACCAGCGAAAGTTGTAATTTGATTTGCAGCGACTGTCGCCAGCGACATCACCAAAGGGGGCGGGCTGCGGTCTCTGATTGATTTAGAGACAGTCGCATGTGGCGACTGTCTCTAAAAAATCAAATAGACACGGCTACCAAATTTTCAGACGCTCCGTCGCTCCGTTGCCGTCGCGCTTACTATAAGCGCTGGCGACAGAGTCAATTCATTTGTTTTCGAGCGATGTCGCATCGCCGTCACAAGGCACTATAAGCGCAGCCTTAGTAAGGGTCATGTATTAAATCTCAATAGCCTTCATTCGTGGCAACTGCAAAATTACTTTTGTGTAAGGGAAATATAATGAGTAGTAACAGTAGTAATTTGCTCCTGTCTTTTATTATGCCCAAATAATTGTAATGCTGTTTGAAATTTTTTATTTATTTGTAATTACTATATTAATCATTACACTACCTGATATCCTAAATGCTACAGTTTATCACATATTAGTGTATTATTAATAAGCAATAAAGCACTCTGAAGTTTCCGATTACTTTTTCATTAAGGATATAATTCAACTTTGTTCATTTCACAATATTTATCTCATTCGTTTATCACTCTACTTGAGTACACACAAACATCTACAGTACTGTACAACCTATGTCTTTATATCTGTGACTTCTCGTGCGGTAACCAATACAATCATTGCCATTTAAAATAATGATCTTTTATCCAGGGTCACAATGGGCAGAATCCCCTGCAGGTAAAGAAAATATGGAGTTTTATTTGGCATGATAGTTATTTTCCATAGTCTTAGACTAATCATATAAAGCATTTTTCTCAAGTTTTCGGGGATTTCAAGAGAACAATTGACTATGCATTATATCCATTGACCCCCCAGGATTTCACTGTGAGAGAATATAAGCAGAACATGCAGTTTGTGTGTTACTGGTGATGATTATTATAACCTGGCTTCCCCTGATTGTATTTAATTGTCCTCGTCCTCGCCTGCCAATTGCAACCTCGACTCCTTCTGGTGTCAACCCCTCCAACCTCATACCCATCCCCTGCCACCCTCCCTCCTCTCTCCCTTTCTCCTGTGCCCTTTGGAATGCTCGCTCCCTTTCTAACAAGTTCCTCTCTGTACATGACTTTTTTCTCTCTCACTATCTGCTCCTATTTGCTATAACTGAGACCTGGCTTACTCAGTCTGACTCTGCTCTGGAAGCTGCCCTCTCCTATGGTGGCATTTCCTTCTCACACACTCCGCGCCCTGATGGCAGGGGTGGAGGCGTGGAGCTGCTGCTCTCCTCTCTCTGCCGTTACCGAACCCTTCCTATTCCTCCATCTCTTGCTTTTCCCTCCTTTGAGGTTCACACTCTTCTCTCCTCTCCCTGTCCATGTGGCGGTCATCTATCGCCCACCTACCTCTACTCATTCCCCTTCTGCCTTTCTCTCTCACTTTGAATCCTGGCTCTCTTTCTTTCTCTCCTTAGACTCCCCTGTTCTTCTCCTTGGGGACTTCAATTGCCACATTGATGACCCCTCTCTCCCTTGGGCTTCCCGCTTTCTTTCTCTAACCTCTACTTTTGGCCTTAAACAGTGGACTGCAGCCAGCACCCACAAGGATGGCCACTACTTAGACCTGGTTTTCACTAAAAACTTTTCTCTCTCCGATTTCTCCATTTCCCCTTTTCCTCTCTCTGACCTCATCTCATTCTCTCTATCTCGCTTCTCCCCTTCTCCACCTCCATCTACCGCCCGGTTCTGCAGAAACCTGCGCTCTATTCACTTACCTGACTTTGAGTCCACTTTACACTCCTCCCTCTCCTCTCTCAGCTCTGCTACAGACCTTAACAACCTGGTCAGGAACTACAACTCTGCCTTGTCCTCCTCTCTTGATCTACATGCCCCGCTTTCTCTCTGCCGCACTCGCCCTTCTAACCCTAGACCCTGGCTAAATTCCCACACGCGCATGCTGCGTTCCTCCACTCGTTCCTCTGAACGCCTCTGGAGGAAATCTCATACTCTCGCAGACTTCCTACACTACAAATTTATGCTATCCTGTTTCAACTCTGCCCTCTTGCAAGCTAAACAAGCCTACTTTTCTTCACTAATCAACACTAACCCACGCCGACTGTTCTCTGTCTTTGATACTCTTCTCAAACCACCCTCAGGTGCCTCTCCTTCCTCCATCTCCGCTCAGGAGTTTGCTGACTATTTTAAGGAAAAGGTGGAATCCATACGTCAGAACATCCCCTCTGTTTCTTCCTCCCATCCTACATCTCTTCCTAACTCTCCTCCTGCCTTCCTTGACTCTTTTTCCACTGTCTCAGAGGAGGCTGTGTCGCTGTTGATCGCCTCTTCTCCCTCTACCACTTGCCCTCTTGACCCCATTCCCTCCCATCTCCTAAAACCTCTTGCTCCTACTATAATCCCTACGCTCACACACATTTTTAACTCCTCCCTCTGCTCTGGAACCTTTCCATCCTCCTTTAAACATGCAACAGTCATACCATTACTCAAAAACAGCAAGCGTGACCCTACCTGTCTTTCTAACTATCGACCCGTCTCCCTCCTGCCTTTGCCTCTAAACTCCTTGAACGTCTTGTATTCTCTCGCTTGCTCCATTTTCTCAACACCTATTCTCTCCTAGACCCTCTACAATCTGGCTTCCGCACTGCTCACTCCACGGAAACAGCCCTCACTAAAATAACTGACGACCTCCATGCTGCCAAAGACAGAGGTCATTACACTCTGCTCATATTACTCGACCGCTCTGCAGCATTTGACACCGGGGACCACCCTCTTCTCCTTCACATTCTCCATACTCTTGGTATTCGGAACAAAAGCTCTATCCTGGATCTCATCCTACCTCTCCCATCGTACTTTCAGTGTCTCTTCTGCTAACACCTCCTCCTCCTCTATTGATCTCTCTGTGGGGGTACCCGAGGGCTCTGTCCTGGGACCTCTTCTCTTTTCTCTGTACACACTCTCTCTAGGTGACCTAATAACATCTTTTGGGTTTAATTATCACCTCTATGCTGACGACACACAAATATACTTTTCAACACCCGACCTTACACCTGCTGTACAAACCAAAGTTTCTGAATGTCTCTCTGCTACATCATCCTGGATGGCCCTCTGCCGCCTTAAACTCAACATGGCTAAAACAGAGCTCCTCATACTTCCTCCCAAACCTGGCCCTACTACCTTCTTCCCCATTACTGTTGGAACTACGATCATTCACCCAGTAGCCCAAGCACGCTGCCTAGGGGTCACACTCGACTCCTCTCTCACATTCGCCCCTCACATTCAAAACATCTCTAAAACCTGTCACTTTTTCCTCCGCAATATAACAAAGATACGCCCTTTCCTCTGTTGCGCAGGCCCTCATTCTCTCCCGTCTTGATTACTGTAACTTCCTGCTGTCCGGCATTCCTGCCTCTTACCTATCTCCCCTACAATCTATCCTAAACGCTGCTGCCAGAATCACTCTACTCTTTCCTAGATCTGTCTCAGCATCTCCCCTCATGAAATCCCTCTCCTGGCTTCCGATCAAATCCCGCATCTCACACTCCATTCTTCTCCTCACTTTTAAAGCTTTACACTCTTCTGCCCCTCCTTACATCTCAGCCCTAATTTCTCGGTATGCACCATCCAGACTCTTGCGTTCTTCTCAAGGATGTCTTCTTTCTACCCCCTTTGTATCTAAAGCCCTCTCCCGCCTTAAACCCTTTTCACTGACTGCCCCACACCTTTGGAATGCCCTTCCCCTCAGTACCCGACTAGCACCCTCTATATCCACTTTTAAGACCCACCTTAAGACACACTTGCTTAAAGAAGCATATGAATAGCACTGTGGATATTCTGAACACATGATACATAAAGCTTGGCCTCCTGCAGACGCACTTAGCAGAACTCCTTCCTACTGTCTCTGTACGTTCTCCCTACCTACCAATTAGACTGTAAGCTCCTCTGGGCAGGGACTCCTCTTCCTTAATGTTACTTTTATGTCTAAAGCACTTATTCCAATGCTCTGTTATTTATATTATCTGTTATTTATTTTATTACCACATGTATTACTACTGTGAAGCGCTATGTACATTAATGGCGCTATATTAATAAAGACATACAATACAATACAATTGTAGTCGTTATCAAACTGACTGTAAAGTATTGCAATGCCGCCTTAAGTGGAGGTCAGTATTTACCAAAAAAAATAAAGGAGGATGAGGATGATGATGACGAGATTAATGTTCAGAGATTAAAAACGAGACAATGACTAGCTGTCTCTGCAAGGTCAGAACAAGTCCTATGCAACAGCTGAGATGCAAGAATAGCCCAATCAAGAAAAGCCCTGAGCCAGTATGGTTAACAATAAAACTAACCCTTACATGACTGAGTCGCAAGAAGATGAAGGTGAGGGCTGGGATTTGTTTTTATATATGGGAGGAGTGCATGTGTAGATAACTATATAAAGATTAAAAGCAATTATATTTTGTGATTATTAATTTACACCGCAGCTATGCACACTCGTTAGTTACAATACTGCTGTTAAAACCCTGTAACTAGAAGATTTCAATAAAGGAAGCACTCGAGTTGTTCTTTCGTTGATGACCGCAACGTGATCATAAGAAGTAAACCTGATCAAAGGACACAGCAAAAAGTTGAAGGGAGCCAAAGAACTCAGGGGAAGGTGAGGGACCCTGCGTAGTGTGGGTGAGGTTCTACACCGGTATCTCCAATGTGGGGAAAAAGGATCTACTGACAAGCCCAGTACATCTTCACTGGCTAAAGAGGTGGGACTGAACGCTGCAAGATGCTGTCAGCAGCTACAGGGATACAAGACCCGCTGAGCCGACATGTTAGGAACTGTAGGTGATGTAAGCACAGGTAAGTCCGGGAGACTTCAGCCAAAAACAGGACCAAACACAGTACAACTTGCAAAAGACAGTCCGGCACATGAAAGTCTATTTACATTTATACAAAGTGACTTTCCCTTTTTCTGGTCGGGGATCCATACCTGAGAACTGCACTCAGCCTCAGCAGAACAGCTTTCTCCTCCCAGCAGCAGCAGCCAGTGCTCTAGCTGCCTTGGCTTTTTAAAGGCCTTTCTGACAGGCTGCAGCTGTGCTCATTAATCAGCTGGCTTTACCACGCATGTGTTAACCCCTCACTGTCCACGGACAAATAGCCTTGGATGATAGTAGCTCACCCCTGCTACACTCCCCCCTGTTTTATGTGTAGCCAGGAATACCTGCGGCCAAAAGCCTGCCCCTCCATTCCAGACATGAAATCGGCATTTGCAATGTATTTACCCGGTATATGCTGTATCTCAAAAGAGAATGGCTGGAGATACAGGTACCACTTGGTCAACCTCGGGTTCATCTCCTTAATTGTATCGAGTCATTTTAAAGAGGCATATTAAGCGATCTATTAAGAGGATAAAATGGACCCAGACCATATAAAGGCTTAGGTCCTCGATTGCCCATTTCACTGCTACAGCTTCTTTTACAATGGCCTGATACTTCACCTTCCATGGGGACTGGGTGTTCTACCCCATCAAAGTCCTGGGATAAACCTGCCCCTAAGTCTACATCCGAACCATCTGTTGAGGCTTTTAAGAGTGGGGGCTTCTGAGAGACACTTCCTCACTTCATCAAACGTCCACTGACATCTTCTGGTCCAGGCGACCTGGGCCTTGTCAGATCCATCAGAGCCCACGTAATCGCGAAGTAGTGGGAATAAACCTGCAGTAGTATCCTTCTAACCCCAGAAGAGAATGTACCTGCATCTTTGTCTATGGGATGGGAGACTCTCTCAGAGCATTTACTTTACTGGCTAAAAGGCTTACTCTATCCCCTCCTACGGCATTACCAAGGTTCTTCATTTCTGTCTTTCCCAAGGTGCATTTTTTCGGGTTTATGGCAATGCCGCCTCCCTTAATGACCTAAGTACTGCCTTATAGTAAGTCAGTTTGTATTGCCCCCCAGTGTTTTCTGAATATAACTATATCGTCCAGATATGCCCCTGCACCCAACGTACCCTGCGTTTCTAACCATCTATTGCTGAGCTTGCAATATATTGATTCATATACGAGTTGCCCTGGATTCTTTCATCTTGCTGGCACAATTTTTGGCAGTTTTCTAGCTGTTCTCCATCATCATCTACACCGTTAAGACTTCACGAGGACCTAAACTATAATAAAGATGAAGTATATATATATATATATATATATATATATATAATCAGATTGCCCATAAGCACAGCAAATATACAACGTTTTAAAAAAATATATATATAGAGAGATATATATATATAAATAAATAAATATTGCATCCGGCACTCCAAAGGTAAGCATAAGCATGTAGGTGCATGTTCCATAGAAAATTGAATATAAATACGATACAGTTGTTTAGACGAAATCAGGAAACAGCACTCAAGTAGTGAAGGTATAAGATTTGTATTATAAGGCAAAACAGGGCACAATATACCGACGTTTCGGTCCCCAAAACGGGACCTTTCTCAGAGTGGTGCAGTGAAGGAATGACCAAGTGAAACATATATACCCCTAAACCCAGCTGACACATGATTAGTCAATCAACCAATCAACCAACAATTGAATTACATAACATCATACCTGCACTCCAGTAACCTCTGTTGTGTAATAGCAGCCATTTTAAACCTCATGGTGATCATAGATACTGGGTATCTGGCTCATTAGGATTCGTGCATAACAAATATGTCAGCACTTCAAGCACAAGTAGAGAGAAGATTTAAGGCATAGCACTGTCGGTGGCCATTTTTATTGTACCCCGCATGTCGAATGTACTGACGTCATGTAAGCATGCACAGGAGCCATTCAAAACTGACTATCCCTCATTACAATATGCTGTAAGCTTATGCATGATAAGTAACAGTGCACCAGCATTATGCAAATCGCCTGCACTAGCAAAATAAACCAACATTTGTGCAGGTATAAAATCGTGCAAACACCAACATAGTGAATAAAATTATGGGGGAACATAATAAACACCATGACGATGTAACAAAGTATTAGATATTGTTATTGAATACAAAGATCATGCACAATAAATGGATGCACTAAGTCATAGCAGACTATGCTGGTAAGTGACAGTGGTAAATGTACAGACCACCGAGGTACCGTACATAAGTCCATCCATATGAAATTCACAAAGTCCACAGTACAAGTCAAAGGTAGGGAAATCTTAACACCCATAACCTCATATATCAGGTATAGCAAGAGAACACAATTCATATTAGACGTATACACCAAACATTTTTCCAACAGAACCTGGTCAGTAGATCTATAAAGCTGTGGAACAGAGGTTCCTAATTTCAGCAGTCCATCAATGACACAAATTGTAGTCCTGTAGCACGGTGCACGATGAATGATGCACATATATAATACTGCTGTGGAAAAAGAATCCTATTATCAGCAAATATCGACAATCATAGGTAAATATTTACAAGAAACAATTCAGATTAAAATCTTAATTAAGCCTCTTGGGCTCAGCGTATCAAGACTGTGGATCATCTTTGCTTCAGGTTGGAGAAGCAGTGTGTTGCGGTCACCCTCTCCGCTGGTGACATGAGCTTGCATTATCGGCATACAGCGGAGCGTGGATAATCCATGATGATGTTCTTTGAAGTGTCTTGCATCGGGTTGCAGGTTAAGATCCGCCCTGTTGTCCGTGTCTGCTAACGCCTTGCGGATCGTGGAGCGATGTAGGCTTAAACATTCTTTCAACATTCGTATAGTCTAACCCAGGGGTGAGCAAACTTTTTATGCCGAGCCCCCCTTTTCATCCATAAAATTTCTCGGGCCCCCCTGCCTGATGTAATCAAAATCACATGAAAAAAAAAAAAAAACCTTTATTAAACGGTATACAATATAAATCCAAATATGTTTAAATACTTACATATTTCAACAGCTCGCGCTTGCAAAATTAGGCTGTGACCACGCTGCCGCTGAGAGCGGTGACATCACCAACTCTCCAAGCATGAGCACAGGGTGTCCTGCATAATTTTGCAAGCATGGATCGGGGCTATTTGTGTGTGTGTCTGTGTGTGTGTATTAACTGCTGCTGAGCGCACATCAAAGTCAATTTTGTTTGTCTCCCCAAGCGCCAAGCTTGGGAGAGCGTAGGTGCACAAAGGCAATCCTTTGGGGGGGCATTCATCCACCTCTTTGCTACCTCCCTTCCCTCTCCCCCCTTTTTTTTCTTCCTTCCCCTCCATGCTTTTTGTCTTGCTATCCCCATTGTCATCCAAACTCCTACCTACAGTATTATTTATTTTTTCCCGTTTTCAATGTTGTGTTTTCACAGCTTTTTTACATTATTTCTGTACATTCATAGTGTGATTGATATAGTGGCAGCCTACCCTTTCACTCGCAGAGGATCGCAGCGAAGCAGGTTGCCAGCGGAGGAAAGCAGGAACACAGCGCTATTGCAGGGAGACACCGGAAGGAGGGGCGTTTGACTTCACCGTGCTCGGGCGTGCTCCTCCCCGTACCTCCGAAGCCCCTGCGCGTGCGCTCACACACCATCACGTTGCCGCCACCTGCACTATCCTGTTCAGCCACCCGCACACATCTTCGGCTGCCCGCCCGTGCACATCTTCTTGGCCGCCCCTCGCACACAGCATCTGCCGGCCCGTGCACCCAGTTTTCATCGCACACCGCCTGCGCCCCCCTAAATAATCTTGCGCCTCATTGCCCCCCCAGTTTGCTCACCCACTGCTTCAACACACCTCTCTCAATTCAATCACTACACA
>CM071571.1:170548393-170855912 GCA_036426205.1 Ascaphus truei
CACTACAAGCAATCCCCCCCACACCACAACGACACACAAAATATCAAGTAGCGCCACACACACGCAATCAGCACACACCACCATCCACCCCACACACCACATCACACACACACACCACACCAACCCACACACCCACACCACAATCCCCAGCCCACACACACACACTCAACCCCACACCACACACAATCGGGCCCACACGCCAAAACACAATCCCCCACCCACACGACACACAATCCCCCAAAACTACAATCCCCAACACACACAACAAACTGATCCCCACACACACACAAGCAATCCAACAAACCCAACAAAATACCAACCACAAAACAAACACACAAATCCCCACCACACACACAATCCCCCAAACTCAATCCCCACACACGCACACAAACTCAATCCCCCCACACACACACAATCCCCCCCACACACACAAACTCAATCCCCACACACACACACTTTCTCCTGGGGGGGCGACATGCTCCGATCCCCCATCCCCCCATGCTGCTGAAAACTGGTGTGGGAAGCAGACAGGAAGAGAAGGAGGGGCTGTCTGTGTGCAGAGAGAAGCCCCGCCCCCTCTGCAAGACACAGACACATAGAAGCAGCAGCACGGAGCTTCTGGCCGCCCGTGCACAGCTCTGCCCGCCCCCAGGTTTCCCTGCAAGCAGCCCGCGCCCCCCCTACATAATCTTGCGCCCCCCCAAGGGGGCGCGTCCCACAGTTGGCGCACCACTGGTCTAACCCACATAATATAATCCAAAAGGGCAACAAATTAAATAGACCATATAACGTGATTCGCAAATCAAGTGATCTGTGATTGTTAGCTGATTACCATCCACCATGGGGATGTGTATATGATTTCTCCAGGATTAGGTACAGGCTATTGATACAGCCCTGGCCTTTGTACATGCCTGCCGGTCTCTGTAGCCATGTTGGCTTAGTAGCGTATTTCATGAATGGGTCCGCTTGAGTCAAATAATCGCCCAAATTACGTCCTCTTCTGTATGAGAACATCAGTGGTTTATTGAAATTCTTTCCAATTTTCTGATCTTGTGCAAAGATGTGGTAATGTTTACGAATGTTTTTCTTGATAAAGCCAGAGACTATTACTCTCTTTAGCAGGTGATATTGAACTTAATCCCAGGCCCTCCATTTCAACTCTGTCCCATACCTCCAAGAATACCCCTTTCAAATTCCAAAAAGGGCTATCTGTCACCCACATAAATATCCGGAGCCCAAACTGGACCTGAGAAAAAATCCTGGAATTGTGGAGGAGCAACACAACAGCTTGGAAGCCAGTTGTGGCGTCATCGAAGGTTGAGGATGAGGTCCAACATCCATCCTCACAGCATCAGGCATAACAAACATCTTTTCTGTGGGATCAAAGTCCGGTTACCATCTAGGTCCTGATGTGGGGAGTATTGTAACGTTTTATTGCTATGTAAGTTTTACAATTGTTTATTTTTTTATATAAAATATTAATATATTAGACTGGATTCTATCTTCTAGTCCCAACAGAATCAAATTCTCTGGCATCCTACCTGACATTTTCAGTGACCATGCAATAGTGTACTGTGTACGGAAAATTAAACCACCCCAATCAAGCCCTAAAGTTCTTCTCACTAGAACATTTAGATATCGCCTGAAGAAGTTTACTTTGTTAAACGAAACGCGTCGCGACTGTTGTGGCTGGCGGTTTTACTACCCACCACCAGTACACACTCAAGTGTACCGTTCCTGCTTATTTCCGATCGTTTCTATGCTATCAAAAACGGACAGGCATCCTAAGGACACCTATTGAAGGCCCCGGTTCCTGCACATGTGTGCTACACTCTGCACCACGCTACCACACGTGGAGGACAGGAGAGTGAACAGAGACAGCCCCAGCACGCGGGTCTGATCTCTCAGAACTGAGATTACCCTTCATACTTCCTATGTGATGCCCTACTCCTGTGATAGACACCAGAATCGGGGATTATTAAAGAAATTTTATATGTAAGTTACTAATTTTATTATTTGTTGCTAATACATTATCTATCTCTCATCTTGGTGCGCTTTTGTGTTTTTTCTTGTTTTGCTGATATTGGTATCACCATCGGGGTTCCGGTGGAGACCACATTTGGAGGTGGGGGAGACACCTCATAAACACAGAAGCAGCAAGAGAACTGAGAGGGACCAACACTCCAAGTTTAAAGAGCCAGAGCGCGGACTGAACTTTTCATTTCAGAACATTTAGAAACTTTAACCCACAGCAGTTTCTGTCTGATCTTATCAACTGCCCTTGGTATAGAATCGACTTAATACCTGACCCCGATTCTGGCTCGATTATTTCCTCTAAGAGTTCTTAAAACTCTGTGATACCCATGCTCCACTACGCAGAATAAGAGTACGGGGAGCCCACCTTCCGTGGGTCACAACTGATCTTATAGTGCTCTAACATTTCAGGGATGCCTTGTGGAAAAGCTACAAAGTATTTCAAGAGTACACATAATACTCTGCCTCTGTCCTGCATCAAGAGGTGTATATATGTACAGTATGTATGTCTTTATTTATATAGCGCCATCAATGTACATAGTGCTTCACAGTAGTAATACACATGACAAACTATAAATAACAAATAATAGATCATGGGAATAAGTGCTTCAGATATAAAAGTAGCATTTAGGAAAAGGAGTCCCAGCTCTGAATAGCCTACAATCTAATTGGTAGGAGGAACATACAGATACAGTAGGAGGGCATTCTGGTAAGTGCATCTGCAAGGGTCCGAGCTTTATGTATCAGGTGTATAGTGTTAGGCACTGAACTACTCATATGCATCGTTAAGCAGGTGTGTTTTAAGGTGGGTCTTAAAGGTGGTTAGAGAGGGTGCAAGTCGGGTATTGAGGGGAAGGGCATTCAAGAGGTGTGGGGCAGTCAGTGAGAAAGGTTTAAGGTGGGATTGGGCTTTAGATAATAAGGGAGTAGAGAGAAGACATCCCTGAGCAGAACGCAAAAGTCGGGATGGAGCATAGCGAGAAATTAGGGCTGAGATGTAAGGAGGGGAAGAAGACTGTAAAGCTTTAAAAGTGAGGAGGAGAACTGAATGTGTGATACAGGATTTGATAGGAAGCCAGGAGAGGGATTTCAGCAGTGTAATAACACTAGTTAAAAAGCCATATCCAAGCAATTTTGACATGCTATCAAATCTTTCTGAATAGCTACACATGCAGAAACCCTTGGAAAGTGCTTTTAACAAGCGTTTAGTCACTTATCGAAGCTACCTGAAAAGGTCCCACAAAATCAATAGTGACCTTTGATACTAATAGAACATTTGAATTGCCTTGAATTATATCTCATTTCACACGACCCCCTGTGTGTGCATATATATATATGTAGAGGTATCTGTACCGTGTTAGCTGAGCTTAATAATCAAAACGAATAGAGAAAAACGTTCTGTGGCTAACTAAATGCTTTATAAAAGGTGTGGATTGGGAGTGTATATCAATGGTGTGGGTAGGTATGGAAATGTGAGAGGGTGTTGCATTACTAAAAGTATGTGTACTGTAGATACTATGTGGTCCCTATTGGTATATAGGGATGGAATTACATAGAGTATTTGTATGTGTAGGACACAGCTGTGTGTGCATACATATAGCGCAGTATGTAGACACATGGCCTGAAGCACTCATGGGAAGAGAGTTCTCTCGTGTCAGTAGTTCTCATAAAACTTCGGCCTCGGTTGAGGCCACCGCTAAGTGTCCCGAACAGTTGCATAAATTTGTATTCATGCAACCATCTCTCTTTCGGTGTTCTAAGATTACCTTTGAGTATAGCCACATTCAGATCATTCACCTTATGGCCAGAGTCAGAGAAATGTTCACCGACAGGACTGTCTCTTGTTCTGTGTGTGATGCTGTGGCGATGCAGATTCATTCTCTTGTTTAGCCCCTGTCCCGTCTATGTAGTAGCAGCCCCCTGGGCATTTCATGCGCATGATGAGGTACACGACATTGCTGGAGGAACAGGTGGACCTTCCTCTGATTTTGTACTCCAGATTCCTGTGTGGTAGTGTATGAGATGATAAATCTTAAATATATTATAGATAATATATATATATATATATATATAGATATATATATATATATAGACAGTGAATGACAGTGGGTGGGAGACAGTGAATGACAGTGGGTGGGAGACAGTGAATGATAAGTGGGTGGGAGACAGTGAATGACAGTGGGTGGAGAAGTGAATGACAGTGGGTGGGGGACAGTGAATGACAGTGGGTGGGAGACAGTGAATGACAGTGGGTGGGAGACAGTGAATGACAGTGGGTGGGAGACAGTGAATGACAGTGGGTGGGAGACAGTGAATGAGTGGGTGGAAGACAGTGAATGACAGTGGGTGGGAGACAGTGAATGACAGTGGGTGGGAGACAGTGAATGACAGTGGGTGGGAGACAGTGTGAATGACAGGGGGGAGCAGAGAATGACAGTGGATGGGAGAATGACAGTGGGTGGGTGAATGACGGTGGGTGAATGACAGTGGGTGGGTGGGTGGGTGAATGACAGTGGGTGGGTGAATGACAGTAGGTGGGTGGTGAATGACAGTGGGTGATGAATGAACGTGGGTGGGTGGATGACAGTGGGTGGGTGAAGGACAGTGGGTGGTGGTGACAGATGTGGGTGGGTGAATGACGTGGGTGGGTGAATGACAGTGGGTGGGGGGTGTGAATGACAGTGGGTGGGTGAATGACATGAGTGGGTGGGTGAATGACAGTGGGTGGGTGAATGACAGTGGGTGGGTGAATGACAGTGGGTGGGTGGGTGAATGAGGGTGGGTGAATGACACTGGGTGGGTGAATGACAGTGGATGGGTGGATGGGTGAATGACGGTGGGTTTGGGTGAATGACAGTGGGTGGGTTTGGGTGAATGACAGTGGGTGGGTGGGTGAATGAGGGTGGGTGAATGACGGTGGGTGGGTGAATCACAGGGAGTGGATGGGTGGATGGGTGAATGACAGTGGGTGGGTGGATGGGTGGGTGGAGGGTGGGTGGATGGGTGGGTGGATGGGTGGGTGGATTGAATGACAGTGGGTGGGTGAATGACAGTGGGTGGGTGGCTGAATGACAGTGGGTGGGTGACAGTTCAATGACGGTGGGTGAATGACGGTGGGTGGTAGACAGTGACTGGGTGAGTGAGTGGAAGACAGTGACTGGGTGACTGGGAGACAGTGACTGGATGACTGGGAGACAGTGATTGGGTGGGTGGGTGAATGGGTGAATGACAGTACTGGTTGGGTGGGGGATGACAGTGATGGGGGGGGGGATGATCAGTGCTGACTGGGTGGGTGGGAGACAGTGACTGGGTGGGAGACAGTGACTGGGTGGGTGGGAGACAGTGACTGGGTGAGTGGGTGGATGACAGTAACTGGGTTGGTGGGAGACAGTGACTGGGTTGGAAACAGTGACTGGATGGGAGACAGTGACTGGTTGACAGTGACTGTGTGGGTGGGAGACAGTGACTGGGTGACAGTGACTGGGTGGGAGAGAGTGACTGGGTGACAGTGACTGGGTGGGTGGGAGACAGTGAAAGTGACTGGGTGGGTGACAGTCAGTGACTGGGTGGGTGACAGTCAGTGACTGGGTGGGTGACTGTCAGTGACTGGGTGGGTGACTGTCAGTGACTGGGTGGGCGACTGTCAGTGACTGGGTGGGTGACTGTCAGTGACTGGGTGGGTGACTGTCAGTGACTGGGTGGGTGACAGTCAGTGACTGTCAGTGACTGGGTGGGTGACAGTCAGTGACTGTCAGTGACTGGGTGGGTGACTGTCAGTGACTGGGTGGGTGACTGTCAGTGACTGGGTGGGTGACAGTCAGTGACTGGGTGGGTAACAGTCAGTGACTGGGTGGGTAACAGTCAGTGACTGGGTGGGTAACAGTCAGTGACTGGGTGGGTAACAGTCAGTGACAGGGTGGGTGACAGTCAGTGACAGTGGGTGACAGTGACAGTGACTGGGTGGGGTGACTTACCTTGACCGGGTGGATGCAGCTTGCCGCCGGACGCTTCCCCCTCCTGCCCCCGATATTCCCGCGGCAGCTGCCCGGGACGGGAGGTGGGCTTGGGGGAGGGGGCATGGAAGGTGGGCTCGGGAGGGGGCACAGGAGGTGGGCTTGGGGAGGGGCATGGGAGGTGGACTCGGGGGGCGCGCGGGAGGTGGGCTCGGGGGTGCGTGGGAAGATGGGAGAGGGGCGGAAGCGGGCCACCAGGAAGAGCTGGTACTTCCCCCTCCATCCCATGTTGGGAGCGGGAGCGGGGGGGGGGGAGAAAGCAGGCCGCAGGAGGAGCCGGTACTTCCCCCTCCATACCACGCTGGGAGCGGGGGGGGAAGCAGGTCGCAGGAGGAGCTGGTACTTCCCCCTCCGGGACCACGGGGAATCACCACCATTTTTTAAACTTTTTTTTACATTTATTTATTTAATTAACTGGCGCCTGACCCATGGGGCCTGGGATGCCATTACCCTTTGTCCCCCCCTTTTGGCGGCCCTGAACCCAGGACTAGAGTTACGACCGGGCCCCCCTCTCCCCATGTTAACAATCTTGCGAGCCCCCCTATTTCATACCTCACAAGCCCCCTCCTCTATTTTCCCCCCTCTTCCGGTGTATTTCTCTCCCCTCCGTCTCACTCTTACCCACACTCTTCCTCACTCACTCTCACTCCCTCTCCTCTCACTCTCACCCCCTCCATCAATTACCCACTCTCACTCAATCCCACTCCCTCAATCTCTGCTCCTTACACTCATTCCCTCACACCCCCAAAAAACAACCCCCAAATACAAAAAACCTTCCCACCACCCAAAAACATACAAAAAATAACTCCACCGCCCAAATACATACAAACTGCCCCACCCCCAAATAAATGCAAACAAAAAAACTCCCACACAAATGCATTTAAAAACAAACAGCCACCCAAATACATAAAACCCCCTAAATACATACAACCTCCCCTAAATACACACAAAAACATACAAAAAATATCCCCACTGCACAAAAACATACAAACCCCTCCACCCCCCAAATAAATAAATTAAAAAAACACTACCCAAATACATTAAACGAAACCCCCCCCCAAATACATACAAAAAACACCCCCCAGATACATACAACCCCCCTTACTTCCCCCAAATAAATTACACATCCCCCCTCCCCAAAATAAATACAAAATACAGACTTACCTACCTGCCCAGCTGTATGGGCCTCACTCTCAATCCATCAGAGAGAGGCCCTGCATGGGACAGTGAAAGAGGCCTGCAGCTGGGGACAGCCGGGGCCCGGCAGCCGGACAAAGCAGTTGGGCCCGTCTTTGCCCAGCTGCCGGTCCTCTCATTGCCTCTGGGCCCCGGCTCTCCCCAGCTGTGTGCCTCCCTCCCTCACTGACACTGTCCCACGCCTGCTTCTGATGCCGGCTCGCGCCAGGCCTCTCTCTCATGACGGTGTGCGCCAGAAGCTGGGCCCACACACGTCAGAGGCTCAGCTAGGGACAGTGTCAGTGAGGGAGGCCCACAACTGGGGAGGACCAGGGCCCGGCAGCAACAAGAGGACAGGCAGCCGGGGGGAAGTAGTTGGGCCTGGCCAGAGGTCAGGCTCAACTTCCAACAGGGAAGACCCCACACAGTCACCGGGACCAGGACACTTGTCCCGGCTCTCCCCCACCACCCCCCTTTATCGATTTCCGCAGCCCTGGTGGTATCTGTTAGGTACTACAGCTGCGCAATAATATGAGGAAAAAAACAGAAACTAGAAAAAGAGATTTTTGATACCAGGTTTGTGGCACATCTGAAGAGAATTCATATTACACCAATTATGTCCCTAGCCAGGCAGCCCAATTTGTGAAATGAATGATTATTATGTACATAGTATGTGAGCAATGCCAACTTATTAAGATGTATTTCCGAAAATCCACAAGGTGGACGTAGTTATCTGGCCCGCACATATTGTATTTTATTATTTTTCCAAATGAATAGTTACTGGTAATCTGACATCCAGATAACAAAGGAAAAGTAAAGGCCGTAAAAAAAAAAGAAAAGAAAACGGATAACTAATTAGGCCAAGTAAGTGAAACTTCTACTTTAATCAAATCAATCAGAGCAGCCCATAAAAGTACAAAGTCTCAACCGGGATCACAGAGGCAGTGCCAAAACTGCTGGAAGGAACCTAATAGTCACAGATTATTATATAAGGATACCTCTCAGTTATTGTCTTGCTTCATATTTGCTTTTATAAATTTCTCATTCATACAAAGCTTTGGATGACTAAACATATTGATTTATTGAGGCAACAGAGCATGTTGCAAGACATCTTAGAATGTCACAATTTGTTCTAGATCTGAAAAACTTGGCAGAAATGTTTCCTGTCCATTGATCACCTTGCGACAAGCGTTAGTCATACACAGGAGGATGGAATATTTCCAATGGGAAGAGCAATATCCATTACCCCAGCATCACCTTATTGTTTTCCCAAGTAGGAAGCCATTTACATTTTCGTTGCATGATCTTGCTGCGTTCTACCATGCCATTCTAACACAACAAATAACAGCTGTAAGAGTACAACGTGTCCGTAAGAAAACTGAACAAACAGATTAGAAGCATTGTCTGCATTCTTCACATAACAAAACTAGTGAACATAATTTAAAAAAAAAAAGAAAGCCAACACACTCACAAATCCTATATTTCAGATAAGAAATAACTTGCCTGGAAAAATGTTCTGATCAATATATTATCTATTTAAAAAAAGATAGTAGAGCAGTATTTACATTTCTCAACCACGTATAGCAATATAACAAGGGTTTTGATGCTATGCACCTACAGTATATTCCAATTTATCAAACAAGTGGTGGTAAAACAGTCTGTAAACTGTTGGAATTATCTATCAACAGTCACTAAAAGTGAACAACTAGCTACAGTATGCTAATAAACTCATTATATATATTTACTATTCAGAGGTTCATGCAGTATTTGCTCACTTACATGCCAGTACGGCCAGTTATGCATTGGAGGGTATAAGTTGCAGACTGTATATAACCAAAGAGGTGCTAAAAACAATCTTTTTTTTAAAAAAAAACAAGTAATAAAAGTGAACTTTTTTTTTATTAAAACACGAGACTTAAATCTGTAAGGGATCCATTAGGCCTCGGACAGGGTGCTGGCTTCGGAGGGAGGGCGTGCTGCCGTGCGAGCTGCCGTGGGACACAAAGTATTCAAATTGAATACTGGTTGTCAGGGTAGCAGCTGCCCTGTCTCCGAAGCCAGGAGTTGACGCTGGCTACAGTTTCAATAAACGAAAAAATCATTTTTTGAAGCTGCAGCAGCGTCACTGGGACCTAGGCAGCCAATGAAAACATTCTTCAGAATGATTTCATGACTGCAACTTGGATCCCTAAGCTGCCGTCTGTAGCCCCGCCCCCTCCTCAACTCCTGAAAACGTCTGCTGGGGATGAACACACATCGCCCAGCAGACTGCCGCCCTCCCTCCCGAACGCCCTCCCTCCAACTCCTGCCTCTGGCACCCTGAACGAGGCCTTAGAAAACCCCCTGATCCTTATATATAGCATGGGAGCCCATTTCTGCCTGAGTTATTATGGCTGGTCAGCAACGGTTGATCAGTATTATCATATTTTTGTACTGTACTTGGCAGATTACGATTCAGACAAGTCAAAACTCACAGCCCATGCCTGATTTCTTTCACTTTACTAAATATCCAGGGAAGTTTTGACTCAAGCTAACCATGGAGAAGCTGTAATCTATGGGGTACAGGGATAACATTTATCTATTAAATTATGCTTATCAATTTCTTTTTCATATTCCATCTTCCCAGCAAGGCTGCAACGGGGTCAGAAAGCGAGCGCAATGGAGCGTGTTCTTCAGATATATTCCAATTAGACAATAATATTCTTTACATTTCACTAGTTTGCTACAAAGGGAGCATACAGTATGAGGTGGGCAATCGAAGTGAAAATTGGCATTTCAAGTATTTCCCCCTTTCCTCAATTTTTAAGATATTCACAGTAATTGTTTATACCCTATTTCTTCAGACAACATACCTTCAGCACTATCGACTCCTGGCTACTGTCTATAGAGGTATTGATGTATGTATGTATATCTTTATTTATATAATATCCATATGGTACTTGGTGCTTTACAAAAGCAACCATACCGTTGAGAAAAATATAATACAATAAGTGCAAAAAACAACATCAGATAATAGGCTAGGAAATCCCTGCCCTGGAAAGTTTACCATGTACTGTAAGTGGTATGTTGGGATACTTATAGAGACAGCACGTGAGGGAATAAGTGCAGTAGATGGCAGTGCTTGGCCACAATGGTTGGTAGGAGTGACTGTAGGTGTGAGACAGTAACTATGAGTCTAGGCTAATGAAATGCTTCATTGAGTTTTAAGGTTTGACTTAAAGGTGGTAAGAGAAGATGATTGGCGTATACCAAGTGTGACGGAGTTCCACAGGTAAGAAGACAGTTTTGGGTAGAGCAGAGAAGACCAGCAAGAGCATAATGAGTGATCAAAGCTGTTCTGTCCCAAGCTCACTGTGGCAAATGTGTAGAGACAGGCAGTTTAACCAAATCCCATATACTAAGCAAGGTAGCTTCTTATTGCTGAAGTGTTTATTAGGTCCAACATAGAAATAAAAAGGGGTTAATAGTGCTGAGGGAAACACTGTGGGATGGGAACAATGGAGAGAGATTGGGGGCTACTATGGCAAATGGGGTACTACTAGGTATAGGGATAGGTCAATAAGATTGACTTTACCAAGGCATAGGTATGTATGTATGTATGTCTTTATTTATATAGCGCCATTAGTGTACATAGCGCTTCACAGTAGTAATACATGTGGTAATGAAATAATAGACGATAATCAGTAAATCACATATCATGGAGAATGCTATGTTGCTTTAGACCATAAAAGTAACCTTGTCGGAAGTGGAGTCCTGCCTGCGCGCCATGCTACAGTCTAATGGTAGGTGAGGGAGAACGTACAAGACCGGAGTGAGGTATTTCTGTAGGTCGCTAGCCAGGGGGCAACACATATGTATCTGGTTCAGAATATCCACAGTGTATTCATATGCTCTCTTAAGTCAAGAGTGTGGTCTAAGGTGGTTCTTAAAGAATATAGAGATGGGATAGCATGTAGTCGGTGAGATGGGGGAAGGCATTCCAGCAGGTTGTGTGGGCAGTCAGTGAAAAAGGGTTTAAGGCGGGAGAGTGAGCGGGCTTTTTAGATACAAAGGTGAGAAAAAACATCTTGGGAAGGAACGCAAGAGTCTGGATGGGCATACCAGAAAATTAGGGATTGAGATGTAAGAGGTGAGAGGAGTCATAGTCAAATGTAATTACAGTGAGGAGAAGAATGGGTTGTGAGATGCGTGTTGATCGGAAGACCAGGAGAGGGCTTTCATGGGGGCATGGAGATGTCTGAGACAGATCTAGGAAAGAGTAGAGTATTCTGGCAGCAGCCATTAAGGAAGATGTAGGTGAGACATGGGAAGTGAGATGCGGAAGGCCGGACGCAGCGAGTGTTCAGTAATCAAGAAGCAGGAGGAATTGAGTGCATGTGGTAGAGTTTTAGCGTTCGAACAACATAGAGGAAAGGGCGTCTCTTAGGTATATTGCTGAGGCAAAGCAACAGTTTTGATAATGTTTTGAAATGTGAGGGGCGAATGTGATGAGAGGACGTCGTAACGGTGACCCCTAGTCAGCGTGCTTGGGCTACTGGGTGCTGTTGTTAGTTCAATCAGTAATGTGGGAAGGAGGTATAGTTGGTCCAGGTTTTGGGAGGAGGTATGAGGAGCGCTCTGTTTTTAGCCCATGTTGAGTTTAAGTAAGGGTACGCGAGGGCCTCCGGAGTATAGCAGAAGAACATTCAGAAAACTTTGTTTGTACAGCAGGTGTGTTAAGGTCAGGGTGTGTTGAAAAGTTATATTTGTGTGTCGTCGGCCAGATCCAAGAGGGTGATAATTAAACCCAAAAGATGTTATTAGGTCACCTAAGCGAAGTGTGTACAGAGAAAAAGAGATAGAGGTACCAGAAAGAGCCCTGGGGTACCCCCAAGAGAGATCATAGAGGAGGAGGGGTTAGCAGAGAGACAGTAAAAGTACGATGGGAGACGGTAGGATGAGATTCCAGGATAGAGCTTTGTTCTAATACCTGGATATGGAGAATGTGGAGGAGAAGAGGGTGGTCAACGGTGTGATAAAAAGGTTCTCAGAGAGTAGAGTTAATATTAGTCAGTGGCTAGACCTTGCGTCTTTTGGCAGCATGGAGGTGTCAGGTTTATTTTGTGGTGGAGGCTGTTTCGGTGGAGTGGGCAGTGCGGAAGCCAGATTGTACGATGTGGTACTAGGTTAGAAATAGGTGTTGAGAGAAAATGGAGCAAGCGAGAGGAAGGATACAAGACGTTCAAGTAGTATTAGTAGCAAAAGGCAGGAGGGAGACAGGTCTAGTAGTTAGAAGACAGGTAAGGGTTAAGCATTGACTTGTTTTGAGTAATGTGTATGGACTGTTGCAGTTTTTGAAGGAGGATGAGAAAGTTCCAGAGCAGAGGGTAGGACTGGGTTAAAAAGTCTGGTGTAAGGTAGGGATCTATGTAGAGCTTGAGGTCTAGAGGTTTTTAGGAGATGGCGGGAATGGGTCAAGAGGGCAAGTGGTTTAGAGGAGAAGAAGAGAGCATCACAGCGGACACATCCTCCTCTAGACAGTGGAAAAAGAGTTCAGGAAGGCAGGACGGAGAGTGAGAGAAGGTGTCGGAGGGGTGATGGAAGACAGACGAGGGATGTTCTGACGTGATGATTCCACCTTTCCTAAACATAGTCCAGCAAAGTCATGGATGCTGAGATGGAGTGAAGGAGAGGCCGGAGGGGTGGTTTGAGTTAGAGTATCAAAAGACAGAATACAGAAGTCGGCGTGTGGTTTAGACTTGTGCGGTTGATTTAGGTGCAGAAAGTAGGCTGTTTAGCTTCGAGATATGGGCACGTAGTGAACCAGGAGAGCAATAACTTTTGTAGTGAAGGAGTCTGCGAACGTGGTGAGACTTCTCAGAGGCGTTTCAGAGGTAACGAGGGCGGAACAGCAGCATGCCGGTGTGGGAATTTAGCCAGGTCAGTTAGTAGACTTAAAGGCGAGGGGTCAGAGACCAGCCCAGAGACGAAGCGGGGCATGTCAGATCAGAGACGAGGACAGACGAGTTGTACTTTGCTGACAAGGTTTCAGGAGGTCGTGTAGCAGAGCGAGTAGGGGAGAGGGAGGAGGTGTAAAGATGGACTCATACAGGTTAAGTGAAAGGAGCGCAGGTTCTGCAGAACCGGGTGTAGATGGGGTGGAAAGGTGAGAGAAGACGAGATAAAGAGAATGAAGATAGATATGATGTCAAGAGAGGAAAAGGGGAAATGGAGAAATCAAAGAGATAGACTTTTAGGAAAATCCAGGTCTAATTGTTGCCCTCCTTGTGGGTGCTGGCTGCAGTCCACTGTTGAAGGCCAAAAGAAGAGGTAAGAGAAAGAAAGCGGGAAGCCCAAGAGAGAGAGGGGTCATCAATGTGGCAATTGAAGTCCCCAAGGAGAAGAACAGGGGAGTCTGAGGAGAGAAAGAAAGAGAGCCAGGATTCAAAGTGAGAGAGAAAGGCAGAAGGGGGATGAGTAGAGGTAGGTGGGCGATAGATGACCGCCACATGAACAGGGAGAGGAGAGAAGATCTGGACAGAGTGAGCCTCAAAGGAGGGAAAAGCAAGAGAGGGGGGAATAGGAAGGGTTCGGTAACGGCAGACAGAGGAGAGCAGGAGCCCCACGCCTCCACCCCTGCCATCAGGGCGCGGAGTGTGGGAGAAGGAAAGGCCACCATAGGAGAGGGCACCTTCCATAGCAGAGTCAGACTGAGTGAGCCAGGTCTCAGTTATAGCAAATAGGAGCAGGGAGTGAGAGAGAAAGAAGTCATGCACAGAGGAACTTGTTAGAGAGGGAGCGAGCATTCCAAAGGGCACAGGAGAAAGGGAGAGAGGAGGGAGGGTGGCAGGGGATGGGTATGAGGTTGGAGGGGTTGACACCAGAAGGAGTAGAAGTTGCATGTGGGAGGCGAGGACGAGAGCAAGTTGAAATAAGACAGGGACCAGGATTGGGAGAGATATCCCCAGAAGCAAGGAGGAGAAGCATGGATAGAAAGAGGATGTGTGAGGAGGATTTGTAGGGGTGTTTTTTAGTGCAGGGGATATAGCTGTGTGGTGTCAGAGGACGCAGGTAAGAAAGGAGTTCATGCGAACAGAGAAGTGGTGAAGAAAGGAGAGATGGAGATATATGAATAGAGTTTGAGACATACTGAGACTGGTAAAAAGAAGTGCATAATTTGAGAAGAAGTGAAGTCACAGCAAATATAAATGGTAAAGGCAGCATCACAGCAGTAATGATGCAGTCTGGTATTGATGATATCCTCCTTTCCAGCGTAGTTCAAATGCAGGAATCAGGGCCAGTTGGGGTGTCCACTTCTTTCTCACTTCTTTTGAACTTCCTTTTAAACTTCAGTTGTTCAATAGTCATGCCACTTATAATGGGCTACTTGCCTAGGTGGCAACACTTAATTTGATTAGGGGTAGACAGAAAACAGCATTCAAATATGGATTTTACCTAGCATTGGATCACTTGCATATACTATATAATACACACAGTAGAGGATTTAGAGATGGATTTTACCTGAGGAGAAAAGAAGGATAAGATCCATTAGGGTAAGAGTTCCTTCCTTTTAAACTTCAGTTGTTCAATAGTCATGCCACTTATAATGGGCTACTTGGATATGGGCTGCATACTGCACCGACACACTTTATTCGAGCAAATACCCAGTATGTACCTGGCAGATACCTGGAATGCGCCGCTCCTCACCTCTGACAAGCCCCGTTGCGTTTGCCTTCCCAGCCTGGGTTCATGCCTGGCTGACGGGCGGCTGATCTGTTAAATGATAATGATTAGGATTTAATAGGCTGCAATGCTTCGCGTGTCTACCAGATGGCATAAATTCATGAATTGTAATGCAGTATATATATATATACTGTGCAGTATAGCAGCCAGCGGGAATAAAATGCTTCAATCCCTGCCTGGAAAATACCTCAATGCACTCGGGCAGAAAACAGTCACAAACCTCAATACACCCGGGTATACCCGAATTCGTGGGACTAGCCGAGCTCGAATAAAGTGTGTCGCCAGTGTAGGTGAGGTGTGAATACTAACAATGGCTGCAGGGTTCAAATAGGAAGTGTGCTTGCTTGTGCATGCAGGAACAAGGCAGGGGCTGTACCAAATAGCAGGGTGAGGAGGGGCAGCCCAACTCACAGAGGAGAAAAGGGGAGTTGCCAAGGCAACAGGCTCAGAAGTCAGGGAAGGCAGTAACATTTGTAACAACCAATATACTAAGGAGATACAGCAGTCACATAACAGGGAGAATCAAACAGGGGCCAGAACAAAAGCAGGTATGTACGGAGGAGCAGATGAATAGAGAGCCTTGAAGGTAAGGAGGAGAACGTTTTAAGTGATTCAAAACTTGATAGGAAGCCAAGAGAGGGATTCAAGGAGAAGATTAGCAGAAACTGTTTGGGATAAAGTAACATTATTCTAGCAGCCAAATTTTGGATAGATTGCAGAGGAGAAAGTTAAGGTATGGAGGCCTGTTAGCTGTATGTTACAGTAATCCAGACTGGAGAGGATTAGGGAATATATTAGCATTTTAGCAGTAGAAAAAGCATATCTTGGCAATATTGCAGAGGAAAAATCAACATATTTTAGCCATGCCGTTAATGTGAATGGAGAAGGAATAGGAGGTGTCAAATGTCACTCCTAGATAATATACTTTGGCGATAGAATAGATGTTAGTACCGTTTACTGTGATGGAAAAAGGGGATATTAGGTCAGGTTGAGGGGGATATATGGGGAGCTCAGTTTTAGACATTAAGTATAGGCATTTAGTATTAAGTTTAAGGCAGCTGAGTGCCATCCATGGGATTGCAGTTGTGAGAGTAGGGCTGGATAGATGTATCTATGTATAATGTGCATATAGATGATACCTCAAGCCAAAAGAGTTGATGAGATTACCAAGTGATAGTATGTAGAGAGAGAAAAGAGAGATCAGATGTTGATCCAGGGAGTAATCTGATTGCTAATTATTAGTGTAGTTCCTGTTACCCCCTGCCATGAAAGATCTGGCCACTACATGGGTGATTCCCTGGGTACTGTAGCTCACTTGCTAGTTCAGGAGGTCTGAGTTGCTCCACTTTTGGAGTTTGGGAGCAGCAATAGGGCAGGCTTTTTTGTAGTTCTTACTGTGCAGCGCCTCCATCCCATGAGGATCCTGCTGGATGCAGGCTGTTCCCCACAGGCAATACTCCATTCCAATAATCACACACCATAGTTGGTCCAACGGCAGCCTTATTGTACAACAGCATAATCGTCCTCCAACCCTGGAGCAGAACCCCGGGGCTTGAGGCCCCAAGAGCCACTCCCAATCTCCTTAACCCCCTGATAGGGAAAAGGGCATTACACCGTCCTATAATCATCACCACCTCAATTTGAACAGAGTGTCAGCTTTTATACCCGGGGGAAGGGCTGTAACCCCGCCCCATAACAGGGCAGGTCTAGGTACTGAAAGGCATCACTCCATATACATGTGACCCAGTCAGTACCCTCCCCAGGTATGACACTCTAACTGCCGTTTATTCCTGCCCCTGGATAAGGCAACATAGTACCCATCCAGCCTGCAACTGCAGACTAGGCCCTGCGCAGGAGTTTAACCCCAACATTGCCTGTTCCCATCAGGACTTATAGTTTTGAGGCCAGTAGAAGGCTATTGATAGGGGCACTTGGCTACATTAGAGGAATTTATTTTTCCCTTTAGGAGATATCATTGGATGATATTTCACTGAGGTTTTCTGGATCAATATACTGTAAGTACGGATATAGGATAAAGTATCAGTCATCTAAATTTAGCATACGTAGGTTGAACTTCAGGGACGCATGTCTTTTTTCAACCTCATCTACTATGTAACTATACTATGTAACTATGTCACAGAAAAGAGCCCTAATATACACCACGAGAAAAATCAACAGTAGACGAAGACATGTTAACAATAGTGCGATGAAAGAGGTACTGTATGTTGAGAACCAGGATAGGGCTTTGCTCATTCAACAATCAGTGACAAAGCGTTCCAAAGCTGGATCTTTGTGTTTCACATAAAGTGTAAAGTATGATTCCAAGATCCAGGATAAGACACGGGGTTAGTGAGATAATGAAGTAAAGTCCCAAGTTGGGCCAATATTCCCTGAAGGGTAAGGCAAATGGTTACACCACAGTCTGATCCTCATTGGGAAGGTCCCTGGACTCACAGCTGACAGTTATGAAAAATGAAAGCAGTAGACTCACATGTTGACTCATCTTGTGCTTCCTGATGAGCGTGCAGCCAGGTGAAGTTGCGGGTACTGGAATGAAAGAAAAACCTGCGCACTGCCAATGAAGTGAATCCCAACGTGATGAATAAAAATAGTGTTTACCTCCTCTTTTATGGATTAAATAAAGATATTTTTATTCATCACGTTGGGACCCACTTCATTGGGAGTGCGCAGGTTTTTCTTCCATTCCAGTAGGGCTTTGTTGAGGATACCAAGAGAGTTCAGAATAGGAACCAGAAGAGAAGCCATCAAGGGTATTGAAGGCAGCAGAGAGATCGAGTAGGATAAGTAGGGAAAAATGACCATGGGATTTTGGTTCATATACATTGTTGGCTACTTTAGTGAGCAACGTCTCCACTGAGTGAGCTGTACAAAAAACAGATTGCAAAGGGTCCTGGAAGGCATGGGAATTAAGAAAGTTGATCATACAGGGGAACACAAGATTTTCTAGCAGTTAAGAGGCAAACGGCAGGAGAGACACAGAGCTATAGTTAGTAAGGCACTAAGGGTCTAGGGTGTTTTTGAGAATAGGGTGACCACTTCATGCTTAAAGAGAAAGGGGAAAGTGCCAGAGAACAGGGAGGAGTTGAATATGTGGGGACTAAGACAGGAGTAAGGGTTCTGAGAAGGAGTGACCTGTGCTTTAGCCGTAAAAAAAAAACAGAGGAAGATAGGGGGGGGGGGAAGAGACAGGGAAGGAGAGAGTGGGGGAAGTAGAGACATAGAGGGGGGAGAGAAGATAAAGGAGAGAGAAAGAGAGACAAGGGAGAAAGTAGAGAAAGATAGAGAGGGGTGAAGGAGAGAGTAAAGCAGAGGGTAAAAAAACACAAACAATCAGAGGGTATACACTAATGGTTTGAAAATGACAGAGGGCATACTGCGTATACTGCCGTATACCCTCCACTACATCATTGGGTGTGAAGGAATGGGATTGTGAGCACATGAGGTATAGGGAAAAGAGAAAATAAACTCCCAACTCTGTAACTGGAGAAAAGGAGTGGAAGGAGGTTAGGCAGAAGCAGAGAGAAAGGGGAAGGGACAGAAGGAATCACATTGTGGATCCAATTCGCCCAACTAGCCTTTAAAGTAGTCGGCAAAGACTTGAGACATGAAGGAAGAATGGAAAGTGGGAGGAGAAGATTGTAGGAGTCAAATACATGGAAAAGATGCAGTGGATTGGATTTGTGAGTGTTAATAAGTGAGGAGAAGTAGTGTTGTTTGGCTTTAGAGAGAGCAGAGTTAAAATAAGAGAATATTGGGTTGGATTTCTTTACCACTAGGACAGGCTGTGGAAGCAGCCAGGTCATTTCCTATAATAGTTATCAAATAGGAAGACTAATTAAAGAAGGTTGATGACTAAAGGTCAATCAATGGCCCAAATGGTCCCATTTACGAACCATACTGTACAAGCAAATATCAGAAAACTGTGGCAAATAGCACACAACAGCTTGGACAGCTTTGTACACGGGGCTAAAAAAGTGTAAATGTGGAACAATTTAAAAAGGACACAAGTCTAATATCATTCTCTACCATGCAATTCACAGAATATTGGGGAAAAGGGTGAGAGGCTTTAAAAACTGAGTTAGGGCTGTTACCAACAGCATGTGGCCATGCGGCTGCGCGTGCCTATGCGAACGCGCGTGCACGTGCCACATGCTTTTCGTGAGTATACTGTGTTGAGTGTATACAGTGTTGATTGTGTTTATGTGTATATGTATGTGTGTGTATGTGTATGTATATGGGTGTGTGTGTGTGTGTTTGTGTAATTTCTTATTTATTAAAAAAAACATTAGTTAAAAGAAAAAATATATTAGACTTGTGCAGACACACAAATACATACACACATACACACATACACACATACATACATACACATGCATACATACATACACACATACACACACATACATACATTCAGCGCTGGCAGCGTCGCGAAAAGATGAATTTCCTCATCTTCGCCGCTGTCTGTCGGCTCCCCTCTCTCTGCCGTGCGCGCGCGGCCCTTGTATAGAAAGGCTGACTAACGTCAGCCAACTAAAATTCCCCGCGCGCGCACGGCGTAGCACGCGCCCGGCACTATTGAACGTGCCTTAGAATAATAGTATAAAAACATTTGAGCTACAGCATACGTAATCAGTGACAGGGCGGATATTTTATTCTTTGTTCTTACGCCACAAGATTTACATTAGACTGATTAGTGACCTTTTGAAAAAGATTATGAACTTGAATGTGTCCTATTATTGAATGTGTCCATAACTTGTACAGATTGTAGATCGAGATAATTGTATGGCTTGTAATATAATGTTTGATGTAACAACAGAACAGCATGAGTTAGTACACAAATGTTACTCAAAGACAATAGTATATCATTAGAAATTAGTTCACAATTTAGTGACAAAATCTATTCTAATTACTGACAAAAGGACTATTTGTTTAGAAAAAATGTTAACGTGCTACTCGCCAAGATACTCAGTACTAGAGCGTGTGTAGGAACTTAGTGAGCACGCCCATCCCGACCTACAACTGGGACCTACCGAAAGCAAGCATATGACAAGGTAGACCAAAAAGCTTCCTGGTCAGGGCCGCTGAAAGATTTGACCCTTGGCGATCTTGCAAGAGCCATCACCCCCCCACCCCCAATATCAGCAGTCTTACAAGCCCCTGCTCTATTCCCCCCCCTTTCCTCATGTACAGTATTTCTCTCCTCCATCTTCTCACTCTTACCCCTCCCTTCCTCACTCTCCCCTCCTCACCCATCTCTCTTCCCTACTCCCTCTTACACCCCTCTCACACTTCTAACCCCCCACCTCATCACTCAATCCCCCTCCCTCCTCACACTCATTCCCTCCATCCCTCGCCACACACACAATTCCCTCCAATACCCATAAAATTCCCCCCACAATACCCACATATTCCCTCTACAAAATACACACTTACATTACCACCTCAAATACTTACTTACACTTCCCCCCCATACATACTTACACTACCCCTCAAATACATATTTACACTAACCCCCCCAAATACATACTGACACTACCCCCCCAATACATACTTACACTTCCCCCAATTACATTCTTACACTTACTTTGGGGATGGTATATCTCCCCAGCTGCTGTGGGCCTCTCTCACTCTCCTGTGTCAGACCTCTGATCTCTCATGCCGGGGGCTGCTGGAGGCCCAGCCAGCTGGATGGCCAGCGCTGGAAGTTGGGCCCGGCCGAGGTCAAGCCTAACTTGTGCGTCCGGCTGCCGGGCCTTGAGTTGTCGCTGGACCCCGGAACTCCCACGCTGCTGCCGCTGGCCTCTCTCTCTCTCCCACATTGTCTCGCACCGGGCCTCTCTCTCATGCTGCTGTGCACCAGAAGTTGAGCTCAGCTTCAGCTTCCGGCATGCACCAACATCAGAGAGAGGCCTGACACGAAACAGAAGGGGAGAGAGGAAGGCCCATGGCAGCAGAGCGGGAGAGCCTGGGCCCGGTGGCAACCAGAGGACCGGCAGCCGGATGCACAAATTGGTCCCGACTGGTCACCTGCAGCCACCGGTTCTCCACCCCTGTCGGCAGCCCTGTTACTGGTATCTTAAAGCAGCAGGTTCCTTAATCCACAGTCTTAAGTGGTTCTTGAAAAACCTCTCCGACCAGCTTTATCGATCATAAATCGAGGCTCAATCAGGCGATGGTAGATCTGAGAGCCCAATTGGGGGTGTTACTGATTAGTGAGGTCTGAATGTAAGGAGGGTCTAGTCATAGTTACATAGTTACATAGTAAATGAGGTTGAAAAAAGACGTACGTCCATCAACTTCAACCTATGCTAAATTTAGACAACAGATACTTTATCCTATATCTATACTTACTTATTGATCCAGAGGAAGGCAAACAAAAAACCCATTAAGGGGAAAATTAATTCCTTCCTGACTCCAAGAATTGGCAATCGGATTAATCCCTGGATCAACATCCAGACGTGTATACTTATTTGGTATATCCCTGTATACCTTTCCCATCTAAAAAGATGTCCAACCTTTTTTTGAACAAATCTATTGTATCTGCCATCACAGTCTCCATGGGTAATGAATTCCACATTTTAACTGCCCTTACTGTAAAGAACCCTTTCCTTTGTTGCTGTTGAAATTTCCTTTCCTCCAACCTTAAGGGATGGCCCGAGTCCTTTGTTCTGCCTGTGGGATGAATAGTTCTTTTGAAAGCTCCTTGTATTGTCCCTGAATATATTTGTATATAGTTATCATATCCCCTCTTAGACGCCTATTTTCTAATGTAAATAAATCTAATTTAGCTAACCTCTCCTTAGTTAGAATGTCCATCCCCTTTATTAATTTGGTGGCTCTTCTCTGCACTCTCTCTAGTTCCATAATGTCTTTTCTTAGGATTGGTGCCCAAAATTGTACTCCATATTCAAGGTGTGGTCTTACTAATGCTTTGTAAAGGGGCATAATTATGTTTACTTCCCTTCCATCCATTGCCCGTTTGATGCAAGATAAGATCTTGTTTGCCTTTGCAGCTACTGCATGACATTGGGCACTATTGCTAAGCCTGCTGTCTACAAGCACTCCTAAATCCTTCTCCATCAAGGATTCCCCCAATATATCTCCATTTAATTTGTAAGTTGCCTTTTTATTCTTGCATCCCATTTATCTGTATTAAACCTCATTTGCCATTTACCTGCCCACGTTTCCAGTCTCTCCAAGTCCTTCTGAAGAGAAATTACATCCTGCTCTGATTCTATTACCTTACACAATTTAGTATCATCAGCAAAGATGGAGACTTTGCTGTCGATCCCAACCTCAAGGTCATTAATAAACAAGTTAAAAAGCAGGGGTCCCAGTACCGATCCTTGATGTACTCCACTCACGACTTTAGCCCAACCTGAAAAAGTTCCATTTATGAGAACCCTCTGTTGTCTGTCCTTTAACCAGTTTTCAATCCAGTTTGAGTCCAATTTTCTTTATTTTGTACGCCAACCTCTTGTGTGAAACCGTATCAAAAGCAGTTGCAAAATCTAAGTAGACCACATCAACTGCATTACCCTGGTCTAAATTCCTACTTACCTCCTCAAAGAAACAAATAAGGTTAGTTTGGCAAGATCTATCCTTCATAAATCCATGCTGACTATTACTAATAATTTTGTTTTCCATTAGGTATTCCTGAAACTACTTCAAGTAGTTTCCCTACTATTGAAGTCAGGCTTACAGGTCTGTAATTCCCCGGGTGTGATCTAGCACCCTTTTTAAATATAGGCACCACATCTGCTTTACGCCAATCTTGTGGTACTGAGCCTGTGGAAATTGAGTCCTTGAATATTAAATATAATGGTTTTGCTATTACTGAGCTTAACTCCTTGAGAACTCTTGGATGTATGCCATCGGGGCCAGGTGCCTTATTTACTTTAATTTTTTCAATTCGCTTATGAACTTCTTCCTCAGTTAACCAATTGTTCATTAATATGGAGGTGTTGGCTTCCTCCTGTAGCGCTATTATTGAACTTGATTCTTCCCTGGTAAACACAGAGGCAAAGAATTTGTTTAATACCCCTGCTTTTTCCTTATCTCCAATAATCTGCCTACCCATCTCACACTGAAACGGTCCTATATTTTCTTTTCTCATTTTTTTGTTATTAAGGTACTTAAAGAACTTTTTAGGGTTGACCTTACTTTCTATTGCAATCCTTTTTTCATTATCCATTTTTGCTAATTTAATTGCCCTTTTGCAATTTTTGTTACATTCCTTATAATTCTGATACGATGTCTCTGTCCATAGATAGCTTTAAGGGTAAGGGTCAAGATCGTATACCACCTCTATACCAGTCATCTACACTTACCCTGCAGAGTTTATCCTCATGGGATTGCCCAGACTAAACCGGCAAGATTTAAAAGAAGCACAAAGGACAGATCTGGGCATGAAAGAAGTGTGGTGAGCATTGAGTAACCGGAGGCCTGCCTTATCCATTGGGAAGATGCACCCAGAGGGTCGGTTAATGGGGAAACTTTGACTTAACCTAGTAATGAAGAGTGAGGTTGTGTTCTTTCTAACACTTCTATTGTGTTATTCATAATTGCTAAGAAATCTTAACACTTGGTTACAAAGCGGTTTGTGCTTCCTTTCAAATACCATCAAGTGGTACAGTACTTAGCTCCCTTCATGACAACCATAGACTAATTTAAGTAGTGTATATATATATATACGTTTTGAGTTATGGTGGGTTAAAAAGGCAACAAGAAACCTCCACCGTATTCCCATGCTGTGCTTTTAAAGCTGTGTTAACAGCGAGCATTAGCTTATATGTGCTCCATGTAACAATGGTTTTCCAGACAAAAGGTGACACATTGTGTGCTCATTTGCATGTCATTTCCCAGAATCCCTTGCTGCAGTGGAATTACTGTATGCTGGGGATAAAGGTGAAAGGCAGGGTTGCAGACCTGCATAAGACATGTGAATGTGCTCACAAGTGATCTTTTTATTTGAAATATATATATATATATATATATATATATATATATATATATATAGGCGGAGGGTAGAATTTTAGACTAAGATTTTTTTACAAATAATCCCGGTGGGAGAAAACAATTGGGATATAGGTAGAAATATGCAGTCCTGATGGTGATTTTGAAATAATAGAAAGAAGCCAATATAGTGAAGTACTGTAAGATATATTGTATCACGCAATGGTAGACAGCTACTTACAATGTAGCTGAAGTAATAGGCATGTTGGATAACAATCGCAGCTACAGTGGAGACCATGAGTGCCGGCATCTCTGCCTCTATGGTGAAGCGGTGTGAGCCAGCTGTTTGTGTCCACAGATTGAATATCATGCTGTTTCCTCTCCCTCTTCCTCCCATCAGCTGTTGGTGATGTCACTGGGATGCAGAAGGTCTTGGCAAAGTGCTGTGTAATCCTACAGCTAAAAGTCCACTTTCACTGAGCTACTAGGATTGAAAGCACTATCTGTGACAGTGCAAACTTGAAGACAGTATAGACAGTAGGTAGGCAAGTGCACCCTACGCATTTCGTCTCCGTTGAGACTTCCTCAGCGTAACGTTCATGCTCACCACAAACCAGGACCGGACCACGGGGCTGAGGTGGGGATAATGAAACACCAACCTTAGACCACGAAGCAATGAAGGTGAAGTCTGCCAGGGACAGGAAGCTTTAGCACAGGGTCTACATCACAGGAACGGCCTTTGGATGCACGAGGTTTTAGAATAAGAAATGCTTCAAGAAGCACAAGAAGGCCAAGCCGAGGTGCTTGTGGCAAGCACAATTACATGCAAGAAGATCTATGCTCAGCCACTTCCTGGGGGGAAGGGCTGACCTTAAATAGCATGGGAAGCCACTAAGGACCGAGCTGCATGAAGCAAACTGCAGTGTGAGTCCAGAACCAGAGTATTCCAATTGCCAAGTACAGGGAGGGTTTTGCCTGGAAGCTCAATATCCTTGTACGGGTGAGTTCCAGCCAAAGCCAGGACCGGAACCCTTACATTCAGGGGTATTTGCATATATAACTACAACTTGCTATATGTAGAGGTGTAGAGGCATTTTGATAAGTTGATTGTAAACCCACCCAACAAACCCATCATATGATCTGTATTAGGTTCAATCAAATAACCAAATAACAAGGCATGATAGATAATTAACTCATTATGTCTAAGTATATAGAGCAGTACTCTATATATATATTAATACATTTTAAACTAACTTTATAAAAAAACAATTATAATAAAATAATACTGACAGTATTAACATAAAATAGGGCACATTTATTGACCTATATTCAATCACAGGAATTATATAATAAAAAATCTGTAACAATAACAAAGAGATAATAATTGAAAATTGATATGATAAATTGTACATTTAGGACACGGTATGAGACAGATAGACAGATGCAATTGTAGATGTGTGTTACATGTATGGGAACAGATATCACCCAAATAATTAGACTTATGTGATTGGGATAGGAGATATTTTCCAGTAATGAATAATTCATGAGAAAGGCACCCAAGTCAATGTCCACATTTAACCCATGTGGGACAAGCATTTTAAGGGTGTGGATCCACCTGGTTTCCAGTTTGGCTATTTCATTCACCATGTCTCCTCTCCTCCAATTGTATTCTAATAATTCTATTCCCGTAAATGTAATCCCTGTGGGACTTTGGTTGTTAAATTCCTTAAAATGTTTTGATAAATTATGTTGCAAATTTTTTTTTTTTTTTTATGTTTGTTATGTGATCTGCAAATCTTAGTTTTAATTTTCTGATAGTGCGACCAATATATTGCTTTTTGCAGGGGCATTGAATGAGAAACTGCGTTAACTGAATCACAGCTTTTGAAAATTTTGTTTTTGTTCAAGTTGAACTGAATCCCTTAACCTGTTTTGGCTCTTGCATGTTTAATTTGCATATTTTGCATTTGATACATTTAATGAACCCTTAATGTTCAAACATAAGTGAGGTTTGACTTTTTGCTGGACTTTAAGCAGCTAGGGGCTATTTTGGTTTTCAGTGTGTCTGCTTTGGTAAATATAATTCTGGGGATTGTGGGGATGTCTGAGATTTTAATATGGGGTATTTCTGGACTATATGCCAGTGTTTCTTAATGATACCTTTTATTTTAGCAGCTAGAGGATTCTATTGGCAAATGAAAGGAACATTTATGATGATGTTATTATCATCTGGGCTGACGTCCTTATGTGTTAACTTTTTTTGTCTCTAAGTAAATCTTGTCTATTAAGTTGTTTAGTTTAAGCATATGCTCCTTCCAAAATTGATGGTTTGTAATGTTTTGATCAAAAAAATTTGAGAGTGGCTTGTGTCTGTTCTTCAAATATATGATTGTCAGAACAATTTATATTGATTCTTCTCAATTCCCCATAGGGGATATTGTCAAGCCATTTATGGTAATGGTACATTTTGGTACATAGTGCTTCATTATCTATATAGATTAGTAGGTCCAGAAATTAAATTTTAGCAGTGCTTAATATGTGTGTAATTTTTAAATGAAAGTGATTATTATTCAAGTGATTCATAAATAATTTTAATGTATCGTGATCCCTACACCAAATAAAAATAATATAATCAATGTAACTTTCCAGAGCACCAGGCTTGCGCCAAAATCATTATTTGACCAGATATTTTGGTCCTCTCACAATCCTATAAGGAGATTGGCATAGCTTGGCGCAAACCTGGTACCCATCACTGTGCCCTTAATTTGTAAATAAATATTATCGTGAAACCAAAAGAAATTATGTGTGAGAGTAAATTGTATTGTTTTAAGTAAAACATCAATTTGTGCTTCGGTGAAAGTGTTTTCTAATTCCAAAAAGTATTTCGCTGCTGTACACCCTTGTGCATGTTCGATCACCGTGTAGAGTGATGTGACATTGCATGTCACCAAAATGTATTGGTCTGACCATGCGATTTCATTGAGCAAATGTAATATATGTGTTGTGTGTATCAATGTGTAATCAATGTATTCTGATAGATTTGATGTAATGGAGTTGACTCCTGAAATAATGGGCATATATATATATATATATATATAGAGTACTTAATTAAGTTGACGGACACTGCAATTTCATTTATTTTACTAATTTGCTATATTCTCAAAAATCAACACATTCGCTTAATACTGAGACAATAAATAGGACACACACCATGTCTTACACACGGTCTAGCGATATTTCCCTGGAATCTTACTAATTGGGCAACATTATAATCCTTCTGAGGATTGGAGAAACATTTTGAAGGGAATGGATTGGGGAGGGGGAAAAAACACTAAAAGTTTTGTGACTCCATTTTGGATAGTTTAGCACATCTTTATGTAACCCTCCTTACCCGGCTCTAAAGTAGGTCACTACTAGATTGACTATATACATTGGCAGTGCTCAGTCTCTTGGCCTTTGCAGGGTGCTGGGTAAGGGCAGGCTGCGCGTGGATGCTTGAATATAATAAGCATGGGCTCCAGGAACTTTTATAAATAATAAGGTGCTTTATTTGTCAGCCGTCAATAATGCTTCACAGACATTGACATACTGGTTACTTGACCGAAACTCATGCCAAACTATATACAGTAATTCTGGACTTCATCCACTGGTAGCTCCCACTCCTATGCAGGGGAGGTACTTAAACTTGTTACCCATAGTAAAGGATAAATTGCTAGTGAGCAGACAGCCTGGAAAAATAATTTGCTTTGAACGGTTATAACAAACACCACTCCTGGGACTTCATAATGGTTGAGTGTCAAGAGAGGTATACTAGGCTCCATCTTGAGCTGGGGTAGCGGCTTTGCAATGTGCTCAATTTTGGATTTGAACACTAGTAAAGATACTCTAAACTTCTCAACTTTAGATGAGGACTCAACCAGAGACGTGGTTAAATGTTTGAGTTTAATTTGACACAAAGTCCAGCTCGGGGCACGAGGCAGGGCGTGACTTCGTAACTTACCCACACGTGCTGGTTTTCTTGTAATCCAATGCCCTCTAAAATGCCACCAGGTGCGGATCTTATTATTTTACTTCAATTGTCATTGGACAATCCTGAACAGGCGTGGCCATACTTTTGCACCACTTGAGTCGGTGGGATCACCATAATAGTTACACCTATTCACCCTTTTGCAAAAAAATCTGCCTCTTGATGGAAAAAACCAATCTCATTGACTTACGCAAAACTTTCTTAGTGGGAAAATGGGACCCACTATACTTCTGCAAAACTCTTTGGCAGAATAACCTTTTGCAATGCAATCCTCAATCCTGGGACCTTGCGATCTTAACTTCTGGTGCACAAAAAACTTGAACTACCGTCCTTAATACATGACCCGTGCACAAAACATTCCACTGGCAGGAAATGACAATTGGTTTTTCTTTTGAAAACAATCTTGTAGCTTGCTTTATTTTATGTATTTATTTATTTAGAAATGTTTTACCAGAAGGTAATACATTGAGAGTTACATCTCGTTTTCAAGTATGTCCTGGGTACAGAGTTATGATGACAGATACATGGTTACATATACATAGTTACATTAGGTGAACTAGGTTATACATTATATACAAGACATTCCATGCACAGTAAGAGATAACATATATTATAGGTGTATATATCAGTTACAGACCAGATTAAAATGTGAGATAGCTTTAGTTTTGAAAGAACTTTAGTGATCAAACTCTTATACCTCAGTCCTCATCCTCGGGACCTTGTCAAATAGTACTCAACACCATTATCTTGTAAAAATCTTCTATTAATACATAGAGACTTGCAAAATAGTTTCTTTATTCTTTCTTACTCTTTGGAAACCTGCACAGTAACTTCTCTTTAGCGATAAAACTTGTAAACGCAGTCTCTGGTAAACAACAACTTTCAAAAAGAGTCTTTAGAGTGGGAAAGCAGCAAAGCAGTTTCGTCAATGGAAAACACACAAAAATTATTTGAAAAATCTCATAACAGTTTCCTTACATTAGTCTTTCCAGGAAAAACAGGCAAAATCACAAAAATATTTTCTTCCCCCCAAAACTTTCAAAACAAGCAAAAGCACAAAAACTTTCTTTAAATGTCCGGCCCCATGTTGGGCACCAAATGTAAGCCTCTTTACCAGGCTCTGAAGGATGTCCCATCAGATTGACTATATACATTGGCAGTGTTCAGTTGGCCTTTGCATGGTGCTGGGTAAGTGCAGGCTGGGCGTGAATGCTTGAATATAACAAGGATGGACACCAGGAACTTGCATAAACACAAAGGTGCTTTATTTGACAGCTGTCAGTAATGCTGGTTACTTGACAGAAACTTGTGGCACAAAATAATTCTGGACTTCATCCCCTGGTAGCGCCCACTCCTACGCAGATGAGGTCCGTAAAATCTTGCATGGGATCAATAATACTCCACCATTTGTCGAGTGGGCCCTTGTGGCATACAGTTTAGGCTCCTGATTTAGCAAAAACAAAAACAACAGCGCAAAACCGCAATAGTGAAGTATATCAAATAATTTTATCTAAATATTAAGGTAAGTGTTCTGCGTACATACGGTAGATAGAACAAGCGCAGTGTATGGATTTAACACAATCGTTACCACACAGCAGAACTGGAGATACAAGCTGGAACCGAACCCTCTGGTGAATGATCACAGGTGGTGTTTGGACGTCATCATAGCTCCTCAGGGATGGTGGTAGATTACACGATTAGTCCATCCCGGGGTGCACGTCTCATTCAGGGGTACCTCTCCAAGGCAGATGGTAACCAAAATCCCGAGCAGGTTACATTCAGAGGTACAACATTCAGTCCAGTTGATGTTGGTAGGTCTGCGCTATGTTAGTCCATAAAACCCGGATCAAAACAGCTCCTGATTTAGCAACCTGCTACTGTGTGCGGCATTCAACAAGAAACTCCATCAGCATCATGGAAGCGGTGAGATCGCCGTTTGCAGCGAGATCGGGATTTTAATTTTGTACGCTGCCTTAAAGAATGGCCTTCTTGTAAGTGCGCATTCTATAGGTTCGGATGGGATCATTTTATAAAGGTTTTGCTACATACATATTTATGTTATGGTGTGTTTCCTTTTCTCTCCAGAGATTACCTGCATCTACCACACAACGTATCCACATTGCCACAGATTGTGATTTGCTCTTTTAAACTCACCAGCATGTGAGTATAATTTTTGGAGGTTTTTAGAGCCCTCGTCCACACGAGTCTTTACTGTACTACCCTATGGGTACTTTCGCCATACTTTTTTGATTAGGAATGCACAAGGAACCATCCGATTGGGCCAATCCAAACATACTCTGAAATTACTATGCCGTGAACTCCTTACCAAAAACATACTTCTTCCTTATCAATAGCAAGAACAATTAAGGGCCCTTACTACTGGCACTTAATGGCGCATTCCTAACTGAAACAACAAATGGTGACAGGACACATCTTAATACAATTAGCTATTCACATACACCTATTTACAGGACTCACAGTGAGGAACCTAGTCACAACTCTGAAGAACCTGCTTCTAGAACATAGGGTGGAGCCATATATATACCCTCTATACTCCCTATTGTTACCTCATGGGTCACAAGACATGCAAGGGAGTGGAATTCACTTCTGCGTAGTCGTCCAACATCACATAATGGGGAGGGGAGTAAGCTGAGTGAGGCCGCACAGTTAACCCATTAGCCCCTTTACTGGCACAATACCATTATTTGTTTTAATTCATGTCAACAACTGCTTACAGGGAAAGCCACCCGGAGCTGCAGCAGTAAGCACACCAGATTCTTTCTACTAGACCACAAGTTTCTGTGCAATTCTATATTGACTTTAACTCCTATACACTTGGTTCCCCACCTTTTTAAACTTGGCCTCCCAAAAGCAATTGTTTTGGGTGCACAAAGAAAGAAAACCAAGATAAATAACCTAGAAATCTTATTGAAAGAATAAATATTCCATTTAGGCGATCCTACTAATTGGCTTATAGGTACCTACTCTCTCTTTGTCTCTCTCTCCCCCCCGCACACCCCTTTCTGCCCTCATTTCTATTTGCTACATTCTATATCTCTATCCTATCCCTCTGAACCCCTCTTTTTAGCTTCCCTGGACCCCCCAGATTGGGAAACACTGTGCTGCATTATTCATTACCAGCTAATTTATGTTTTATTGGAACGCAATGTCACTTATAGGTGATAACAACATTGTAAAAAAAAGTTAATGAAGCATCCAGTTTTGTGATTTTAAAGCCTGGTCAGCATTGGGAAGGGACCAGGACACATGGCAGAGTCAATGTTAAGTGCTACTTCTGTGAAGCAACACATTATAATACAGAAATACATTTAAATAAATGATATCCTCTAGATCTCGTATGAAATACATGTAACCTTTGCAAGCAAGACCACCAACACCATGTAACATAAAGGAGTAAAACACACCAGTTAAACAGGCCAAATTCCACCTTGTTCGTTTCATTTCTGTTGGATGAGAAATCTCACACAGCAGTTTTGTTACTAGGTTTGGGGAAAAAATATGCCTATTATATTTGTTAGTGTGTATAATGATACATTCCAACCATAGTTATGTAATGAATATGAGAGTATACAATTGTCTTCAAGGTCAGCATCAAAGTCGGTATATTTTATACATTTGTCATATACTTTGGATTTGTCTAAATAGTGGACTCTATTTGGATTACACTGTTTTTTGCTGTTACACTGAAAACTTCCGTTATTGTTATATACTGTAGGTAACGTTATGTACACCTTCATCACTGTATGTACATCTTTATCATAATTGGCTATTACAATAAATCATGCTTTATATTGAACATTATAGCACCCCATAACGGGGCCTGTATCTCGGGAAGCACCCCATAACGGGACCTGTATCTCGGGAAGCAGGGGGTTCCTGAGGCTGAAATCAACTTTGTTCAGCTCAGGAGACCCCCTGCTCATGCTCACTATGAATGAAAATAAAATGTAAGCAGCTTCATTACCTTAGCGGCTAACTGCTAAGGCAATGAAGGGGTTAAGGCAGACTACCAGGTTTATTGGGGGCAGAGGGGCGGTCTGCAGCGGACCATCTCGGACCACCATGCACTATAGTGCAGGTGCAACCCGAGAAATGGCCGGATAAGGCCGCTGCATCTGTATGTGTGTGTGTATATATATTTATATATATATATATATATATATATATATATATATATATATATATGTATGTATGTATGTATGTATGTATGTATATATGAGTTCTTCAGTATTAGGTGATACCTTTTTTATTTGGACTAACAATTTATGTCATAGGACAAGCTTTCGAGAGTTCTCGGAAGTAAAATAAGGTCACAGCTTTATTTCTTTAACAACATTGAAAAATAAACTGTCCGCCAGCCCAATAGTCCCTGTATCAAAACGACCCCGTTGTCTGTGTTGTTGGGTACAGAGAGGGTAGGGCACAGAGAGTTTAGACAATAAGTTGGCTTCTGGCCGGGGCACAGGGTATTTAAGCCCCACGTCCACCTCTTTTCTACCAGTATCGGTTGGCTCCCCTTCCCACCTCCCCCTATTGGCAAGCCAAGAGTTTGAATAACCTCGTGGAGAGAGGGAATGAGGGCAGTCGACCAAAACCAATCTTTGTAAGGCACTTCAGCCCTTATGGGGCGACGGCCCCATTCTGGGACCTCTGCCTCTTCTTTGCATCTTACTATCCTTCCCTGGTTCCTCCCTCTCTTTCCCCTCATATTCGGCATTTCTAACTATGTAAAACTATTTTTTATTAAAGAAGAGTAGCGCGGTACTCAAAATATTGTCACATATATAATCCCATAGTCTAAACTAAGAACCATCACCTGTTATAGAACAAATAAATGCTTTTCCACAATTGCAACTGTATATATACCGTATATATAACGGAAATAGCCGTGTTAGTCCAGTTGCGATAGTGCAGAATAAATGAGTTCTTCAGTATTAGGTGATACCTTTTTTTATTTGGACTAACAATTTATGTCATGGGACAAGCTATATATTAGAGATGCAGAATGTGCACTGCCGTACTGTATATAAAAGGGCAGTTTTACTAAGTGGTGCCATCCCATTCCATACCTTCTGATATAATGTCATTTTTTTTATTTGGGGTGTTTGAGTCCACTACAAATTTAAGTAAGGCTTCTTCTTCTATGACTAGTGGTTGAAGTATGATGGTACTAGGGCATAAAATGTACCACATTATTATTGGGGAGCGGGGGTTTCAGAAGTCCAAAGTACCAGTACTTTTATATATTAACACTTATAGATCTTTTTTTCTGCTTTATTAGTTAAAATATCGTATATACAATTACTGCTCAGAGCCCTGCCTCAATATATGTACAGATTTTTCAAAACAATCACAGTACCACTACTTTTATTTAATCCCCCTCAACCACTATCTATGCCAGATTGGTAACGCAACCCTCTCTGTGAATGGGAACAGAAAAAAAAAGGGAAAAGAGCGCCCAGAATCTACATTCAAAATGCACACACTTTACTGAAGAGATATAATGAAACAAGTTTTTAAAAAAATAGTCTGCACTTGCTGCCACAAATGTGTCAAGTTCTATAGTGGGTGAGATGAGCTACACAAATAGTGCAATATGAGCAGTCCTCTCCTGGTTTACGTCCTACCTATCCAATCGCTCCTTCACTATTTCCTTCTCTGGTGTCTCCTCCACTTCTCTTCCTCTCTTGTGCTGGGGTCCCACATGGCTCTATCCTCGGCTCTCTGCTCTCCTCCCTCTACATCTATTTTCTTGCTGAACTAATGCTCTCTGTTGGCTTTCAGTATTATCTATATGCTGATGATACCCAAATGTACTCCTACCCTGACTCTGTCCCCCTCTCTGTCCCCAGCTGTCTCCAGCTGTTTCCCCGCAATCTCATCCTGGATATCACACTATTAGCTGAAGTTTAACATGTCCAAAACAGAACTACTAATCTTTCTCCCTTCCTCTGTCACCCCTACATCAAAATTCTCTCTCACTGTTGGTACTCTCCTCCATCCTTCATTCAAATGTGGCTGGCAGACTCATCTACCTCACCTCCACATCTGCTGCTCCACCATGCAAATCCCTGCACTGGGTTCCCATGCCCTCGTGAAAATCGTAGCTCTAACCTACAAAGCTCTCAATGGTGCTTCCATACCCCCCCCCCCTCCCCTCCCCTCTCCCCCTTCCCTTTACATCTCAGCCCTCCAAATATACCCCTGAAACACTCTCTCTATTCTGCCTCTCCTCCTCCCTTATTACCTCCTATCACTCCGGCCTACAAGACTACTTCCATGCTGCACCCTCTCTCTCTCTAATTCCCTACCAGGAAAATGTACAAAAAACAAGATACCATGCAACATCCTGTTTGCAGTTTAAACCCAAAATATAATTTTTTTTTAAAGGCAGTTTTTCCACAAAAAAACACATCCAGTACAGGTAAGACTTTTGTATACGATCAAGATAAGAGGTACTGTATAGGGCATTGGCATTACATAGAGTGGCCCATGTGTCAGAGTCCCATAATGGAGTCAAGTCACATCCGGTGCCTGTCCCCACTTCTGGAGGATATAGAAAGGGAAAAAAAGTTCTCTTTTGAATAAGCTGCACCATTTCCCATCTGACCAAGAGCCTGGAGAATTAAAACATTGTGGGAGTGTGATACATGTAGCCCCACTGTTCAAAACTGCTACATACATTGAGATAAGTACCAAATGGGGAAACAACTTGATTGTATAGTAGATACCTTGGAATGAATGTGTTTTTTTGTGTGTGAAAACTGCCATTTTTGTATCTTGTGGAAAAAATAAATATTTTGGGTTTAAACTGGAAAAAGAGTGTTTCATGGTACAAGTTTCCTGTGTTAAATATGGTATGAGTAAGAACCCTGTATTTACACCATAACACCTCTTTAATAGTTCCCTCATAAAAGCGCTCTCTTTTGAAAATTTTGAAGAACATTTGGGGTTTAGGAGTGCACTCTTTATATTTGTTTTGTTTTGGCATTCCCTACCACACACTGAGACTCTCCCCCGAGCTTTAGACTTTTAAAAGCTCCCTGAAAACCCACCTTTTTAAGGAAGCTTATCTGGCATCCCACAAACATACACAAACCCCCAATCCTATTGTGAACAGATGTTGTGACTTGACCAAACTCCATGACACTAATATCCCCTAATATCCACACCCCCAAACATTAACGAACCAGCTATGCAGCTGGACCAAACTCCACCCTGAGGCATATTCAGTCCCACAACATATGTTTCTCTATCATTCTTCTATAATTGTACCCTGCTGAGACAATATTTTGGTGCATTATAAATAAACCATAATAATAATATTAATAATGAAGGAGATTCAGTGACACGTTTTAACACGATTAACAAGAGATGATCATTAGGACTGTGCTTGCTGGTGACAAGTGATAAGGTGACTGTTTGTCGTTGCCCGTGTTTTTCCCACAATGTAGTGTTTTCATAATTTTCTGGTATCTATGAGGTTTATTCCCGGTGTTAAGGGAAGTACCACTGAACATTCGGATCTCTGGGTACGGGCCTGAAGAAGGGGCTCACCCCCCCGAAACGTTGCCCCCCTTATTTTCTTTTTTTTCCCCCTTGTTCTTCCTTCACCCTCCTCCCTCCCCCCCACCTTCCCTTACCCGTTTCCTCCATCTCCTCATGTGGTATTCCCTTTAGATGTTGATGTTACTCATTTGATAGATTTTATAGTTCACCGTACACTGTGTGCCTATGTTTGTACACATATTATCATATTCAAATTTGGTTTGACTTATTCCAAGATTACCTTGTTCTTATTGGGTGCTGGGAACTTTCCTATATTCTATTAACTAGAGATGGCATGAAGGCATTAACAAACTAAGCAACTGCTTAGGTTCCCAACAAGCTCGGGGACCCCAATTGATTTTGAAGCATCAGTGTCTGAATTATTCCATCACAACGAGTTAGTTTTTGGCACAGAAAGGATTGGGAATGCCACCTGACGGGGCACTATGGAAGGGCAGCCAGTGTTAGGAAAGAGGATGCTCTTAGAGGCACAATCCCTCCTCGGACCAAAGTATACTAAAAGGAGTGACATGTTTAAGCGGTAACATCTGGGTTACCTACATACCTACAAGTCTTTCATCTCTTTAAGTATTTTTAATCATTTTTTATAGTTCGTTTATAAACGTTGGGATTTGTGAGCTAAAATTTGGGAGGGGTTATATTTCCTCTGGTTAATCCTTTTTGCCTGATGTCAGTGTGTTTTAAGAGACTACAAAAACAGACTACATGCACTTTGTATTATTATCTTGACAACGGGTGCAATGTTTCATGGAATAATATGTTAATCATGCATCCAGGTGTGAAATAAAGTTTCATGTTTCCAACACTCTTGATTTCTTAATGACTTAAAGAAGTCTCTGTTCTCCTCTTTATTGAATACAGTCTTAATAGCCAAGGGTCAAGGCCACATGTGACATCTTTAAGGAATTGTAAAAGTTAATCCAAGTTAATTATTACAGTGGACAGTATGATAAGACTTTCTACTGACACATAGATAATGCTTAAAAGGTAAATACATGGCAAAGATTTCACTGCACTTTAAACATTTAAGGCATAAAGTACTATTGACAGCCCAAAGAAACGTGTTGGAAGTATTCTAAAAAACACTTCGCTGGATAAAAAGGTAAGATTTGAAAAAATAAGTGGATTTGGAAAATTAGATATGATTTATCATATGGAAATTACATAAGCTTATAAATTAATTACCTGTAGTTGGTATATATCTAGCTGGGGGATCTAGGTTCGTAGATATCTCTGCAGGATTAAAATGTGCATGTAGTTCGTTAATGTTAATGTCCATGATCTTTAACGATCCCGAATATATCTTATTTACTGTAGATAACACCACATATAATTTCAAAAGTACAAATGTGTAGATCATTTTTCTTGGTCTAGTGAGAGATCTAAATACTGTAGCAACAACAAAAATCTAGTTTTGTCAGGAACTGATATGGGTACCTGAATTCTTCAGTATAAAATGCATCCTCATACTATTTAATTGTATCTATGTTTCATATCTGGGTGTATATGTACTGTATATATCTATAATAGATTATATTATATATATATATATAATATATATATATATATATCTATCCCAAAACAATGGACAAATCACCAAAAAATCTTACGCTGAACAAAAAAATACTCGCCACCTAGACCACACGTGTTGCGTGTGGGCCAATAGGTGCTCGCCACAATGTTAAATACACTCGCCCGGGGCGTGCAAATGTATAGTTTGTCGAACACTGTATATATATATATATTATACATTATATATATATATATATATATATATAATATTATATATATATTTATTTATATCAATGGTGTGTACAGTACGTGTGTGCATGTTCTGTTTATCTATGTTGTTGTGTGAGGATGTTGTATACAGATTCAGATGTGTGTAAGTATAGTATATACATAATATTTATATTGTATATTGATATATATATATATATATATATATATATATATATTATATATATATCGTGTTAATTTTAAAAGAAAAACCAAAATGGTCTAATTATCTGCACCAGACAAAATGTGCCTCCTGATGTCATTTTACTAAACCCTTTTTTTTTTTATCATTTTCTACATTTGTGTGGCCATTCTTGATTTCAACCACTGTGTCATGTGTATACCTGATCATTTTCCAGCCTCTTACCCCATAGGACTATAGCAGTGGCTATCTGTCTATATTTTGTTTCTATCCACTGTGCATGTCCCCATTCCCAGTTGGAATATTTTTTTACCCTACAGGATTGCACTATCATTTGTGTTATTGTTTTTTCTCCTCATATGTTCATCCTGGTGTCTGTGCTCCCTGACTTCTGGACATTACCAGACAAAATGAATGCAAAATAGAGGGTGTTTATTGACCCATAACACGCAGAGCCTTGGTGGTTTGCTCAATATTTTAAAATGTGTTACTAACCAAGGCAGGATTTCATCCACATTCTCTAGTGGAGCTGCCAGGGTCATTTATTCATAATAATTAGTTGATGAGGTCAAACGGGTGTAATCTTAACGCAAATAACAGCACCAGATTTTTATCAGTTTTAAAGCAGAGCACCATTCAAAGTGTAAACATTGTAATACCACAAGATTAGTGCATGACTGGTACAAAAAAACTGATTGCTTTCAGTATTTTTTCCCCCTTTATTACAGACATTAATTTATTTGCACAGGCAATTTACACACACACACACACACACACACACACACAAACACACAAACACATAGTTGTGGCGGATCTACACATTGATTCACACTACCCATCCTAGCAACACAACACTCCGATCACTGACGCGCTGTGTAGCCAACCAGTGTGAGCGCTTGCCGAACACCAATCGGGAAGGACCCCTCCGGGAGTTTATGAGGGGGGACGACCGCGCGCCCTAAGGATAGAGGTCTGAGGCAGCAAGGCATAGCCGCAGAAGGCCGTCTGCTCCTTTTGCGTATAAATGTTTACGCACTGACTGGGAATGTAAGTAGAAGTAAAAAATGTCGGTCTTTTTTTGAACCGAACCGAGATGCACGTTGACGTTACTTGCACCACGGGCCTCTCGTTGAAACAGGAAGTGCATAGTGATGGTGATCCATGCCGTCTGCCGGGTATCACTAGACCCCAAACGACTCCATGTATTCTCGAACCAGCTCCATTGGACATCTTCTAGGCACCCGCCAACATACCCTAATTCCAAGCGAGTGTGTGTGTACCGTGCTGTGTTCAATGAAAAGCTGATCATTAATCCGCCCCAATCATAGCTCTGCCCAGCAGTGGCCGATATAAGGGGGTTTATGTGTTTTCTTTTATACACAACCTTGGTTGTAGGTTTGTTGTTGCCCCACTGTGTTCCTGGTGCGCCCCGCCGGAGAAACTTTGAGGTACATTATCTGCGAGCTAAAAAGTGTGAAAACGCGACATAGTGATCAAATTCTGTCATATCTGCTCAGGGTTCCGTCCGTCGCTTGTTATTATTTATGGTCGTCATTTATCACACAAACATTATTCCGTGCGTTGGGGCAAAAAGCGGTCGGGCATACAAACTGCAAGCAATTGTTGGGGAGTAAAACAGAAGATGGGTTTGGGTCCCGAGTGTGTGGCTGGGACTCACTGACAATATTTGGGCTTTGTAGCGGTCACATAAGTCTTACCCCAGCAATGTCTAATACCACTGTTAATGTACGCATTCCCCGACACTTCAGACGACTCACAGAGTAATCTTGTGCCCCTGAAAGTTGCAAATTCAAACAATTCTCATTTCGAAAACATTAAGTTGGCTTCTACAATCCCGAATAACGTGGGGGTTTTTCCCATGATGCTGATGCCGCTCCGCGTCTGACCCCCCATCGTCCGCCCTGGCCGTAGGTCGCGCGGTTCCGGTCACTTCCTGTACCCGGCTCTCTACAGATGAGGCTTTCGCATCAACATAAAACCCCCCCCTCCATTCACTCAACCGCCTCCAAACTCTATAACCGCATGATCTTTCCCCTCGTCGCCCGCTCTGAATCTCCCGTTCCCTCAAGCCGTTAGCCTATCATTGTCCTTCTCTTCCCCCATATACTCGCCGGTATTACCTTATTCCGCCGTTTATTTTTACTGTGGTTTATTCGTCTTACCCCCAGGAGCGCGGCAACACTTCTGATCTACTCTAATTCCTTCGCCTATCTTGATGATCCTCGCACGTCATAACAACGTCGGTGCGTACTCCCACTTCCTCCATTTCATACTGACAACGCTGCCTGGTATTCAATTGCGTCGTGGACCCCGGCGGTCGCCCCAGGCAGTCCTAGCATTGGTCGGCCCAATTTCTTTCTGCGTCAATTCATGCGTAACTAGGCCTTTGCTCCCCCCTTCCTCTGCCCCCGTCGGACTCTCGACTCAGCACACCTAGACCTCTTCCCATTTCGTCCCACGTCTCAAGTGGCCAGCTTTGCTGGTTTATAAAAGATTTACAAATTTCACACAAATTATACCTTATCAGCTAAAATTACAATTGCAACTGATGAGCCTGTGGGGATCACTATGTGGTGAACAGATCCATATACTCAGAAAACTCCTTTCAGTCAGAGCACGAAAAAGTGCACAGATATCATAAAACATTTTGGATCATCTAAGAGTTTTTCTTTGGGTAAGTAATCCTGTTACAAAGTCTTACGTTGAGAATATTGAGAACTTCTAAATATTTATGTGCAATTTCCATAGTACACTTTGATCAGAATTTCAAATGAACACAAGTTTATCATGTACTGTATTGGTAGGAGCGTCACTTGTTTAAAACTGCTTTTTACTATTACATACATGTGTACTTAGTGATCATTCTCATACTATGTTCGAATTGCAGTCCAAAGGTTTATGATGGACATATGTCCTTTTTCAACAACGCATCTATATGTAACTATGTAACATTATCTGTCTTTTCATAGCCTTGAATTTGATACTAACCACCATTAAAAAAAATGACTATCGTAGAAATCCGAAAATGATGTTTTGCTCTAACTAGAAACTTTTTTTCTAACTTTTCTTTGCTTCTTTTGATTTCAAACTATCAGATATTTTCCCCCAGAACCTCTTACAAATTTTATTTTTTTAAGCCATTGCAGTATTACTAAGGCCATCCCAAGAGTTAATTATTTGCATGCATGTACTCATAGGGATGCTAAATCAATATTTCCGGTCATTGCTCCTGTTCTCATTTCTAAGTTCGTATGTTTTGTATTGACTTATTTTTAATTAGTCTCGGTCTTGAAGTCACATTTGCGTTCTGGCTCTTGACAACTCAGTCATTAAAAGAGGTCTATTGCTAAATCAGAACCTATCAAAACTATTACAGTCCTGTTATTGTCACTTATGTGGGTTGAGTCTCATTCATTGCAAGGGTGTTTAACTTATAAAACGGTCAGAAAATTCTACATCCGACTAGCACCCTCTACTATCCCCCTTTAAGACCCCACCTAAAAAACACACATGCTTAATGAACATACTGTATGAGTTGCTCCGTGGCTGATACTATACACCTCATACATGTGCATAAACCTTGGCCCTTGCAGACGCACTTACCAGAACGCCCTCCTACTGTCTCTGTACGTTCTTCTATCTACCAATTAGATTGTAAGCTCTTCTGGGCAGGGACTCCTTTCCTAAATGTTACTTTTATGTCTGAAAGCAGTTCTTCCCATTATGTGTTATTTGTATTATTGGTTATTATATTATTATGTCACATGTATTACAGCTGTGAAGCGCTATGTACTTAATGGCGCTATATAAATAAAGACTACATACATCATAGTCTAATGGTAGGAACTTAACTTTTATGTCCAGGCAGCCCACTGCTTTTGTCATTGACGACTGGTGAAACTAATTTCCAATCATTACTGTTCTGAAATAACACTGAAAGCATCATTTTATTCAGGTGTTCCCCTGAAAGGCCAGAGATTTGCCTCACCTTTTTCCCCCCATTGCTGCATGGCTTCCTATGTATCGATTTAAGGAATGGCTTCTCAGTGATATCGTTTCTCGGATCAGCACTGGACTTGTGGCGAGTCCTACAGGGTAAACCATTTCATTTTATGTACAGTGGACATAGTCTAATTGCTGATACCATGGTAAAAAAATGTGTGATTGTGAAATAAACTGTTTTATTTCAATGAAATGAGCTGGGTTACGCAGAACCTTGCCTATCCGGTCTGTGTCACAAACCTAGTGACATTATTTTCTGTGTTTGTTTTCAATAACTTGTGGTGACTGTTCATGAAACAGAATAAAGTGGGGCTACAAATTGCATTACCGAATTAGCTAATGCACGAAACCCTTATTTAACACCATGTTTAAATCAGGGATCTCGAAATTCAGGGGCCACCAACAGCCAGGTTTTATGGATATTCCTGCTTCAAACACAGGTGTCTCAATACTTACCGAGCCACTGATTGAGCCACCTGTGCTGAAGCAGGTATCCTGAAAAACTGACTGTTGGTGCCTTGAGGACTGGAGTGGCCCACCCCTGATATACCCTCTTTTTCTCTACAAAGGTGCCTGCCAGTGAAAGCGTTAAAAGGTGTTTGCCTACTCATTAACATCTCGGTTTATACAGTTTACCTGGCCTGTTGGAGAACCTTGGGACTGAGTTTGAGCCCCTTTGTTTAAATGAATAGGAAAAACTTCATAACTCCTAACCCTAGTTTAGTGGTTTCTATCAAGAGATTTTCTATGTGATAGACCCCAAAGAGATCCAATGAAGTAACTGTGAGGTAGTAAATCTTGCTATACGGTATACTAAGAAGAGATACATTAAAGGGAACATGTACAGTATGTATAATTTAGTTCCTTAAAAGGCTACAAAAATAGGCTGTATTTGCTAGGCACTTTTCAAGGCAAGTAAGCAGGAATAAAAACAGCAATGCATAATACCATCGGCCTCTATTTATGACATTAAAGCCATGCAATTGCTTATTTCATATCAGCTAAACTGGATTAAAAAAACTAATGTCAAGGAGTGGAGCCGGGGAACCCCCCTGAGCCAAACACCACTATTTTCAGCTGCAGGGTCCCCTGGGTCCGTAAACAAAATGGCTGCCAAATCTCATGCAGATAGAAGCTGCAATTCATCCCGTCATAGCTTCCTACAGTATTGAACACCATTTAAATCCCCTTCAACAAATCAGACACAACCAGTAACTCGGGAAGTCCCCATAGCTTAAAATAGTGGCTTTGAGCTCCAGAGGATCCCCCGTTTCCACTCCTGCAAAAAAGATAGACGTTAGCTAGGGTGGATAGCTGTGTTTACATTGTAATTAAACACCCTATCCACTTTGACAAAATTAAAATCAACAGTCCTTAACACGTGACATCAAAGCTGCAGTCTTCCTATTAGTGAATTCTCACTGGAGATACCAGAGAGATACAGTTGAAGATCTCTAGGCATGCCAAGCTGTTTTTTCAATGCAAAAAAAGGTATTTATTTTAAATAGGCAAGACCAACGTTTCAACCATAAAAGCCTTCTACAGGTTTTTTTTCTTTTAGATACAAGAGCGAGACGTTTAAAAATGTAGTCACTCTACAAAATCAAACGACAGGGGTGCCCAGTGCTACAATCCAAATGACAAAACATACATGGTAATAATTCAAGAAATGATGCTGCAGTACTAATAATAATGCTATACTAATAATAATAAAATATGTTTTTTTAGTTAGAAATTTTGGCCAAAACACATATAAGCTTGCACACCAAATCGTCAGGTAAACCATATTAAGTGCAAGTCCCACACTACACATGCATTTGTTCCCTATACCTCTGTATGAGGGGGGAAGCCATAATAGATTCATTACCAGCAGCAAGATGAGAAGATCCACCTTAAAAAGGGGGAGGTGACAGAGCTATGGGGAGGTGCCACAACTCCATACAACTGATTCCAGTCAGAAATAATTAACACAGATCTTCTCATCTTGCTGCAGGTAATGAATCTATTATGGTTCTTCCCCCTCATACAGAGGTATAGGGAACGTTTAGGAACTTGCACTTATTATGGTTTACCTTGACGATTTGTGTGCAAGCTTATGATGTTTGGCCAAAATTCTAACTAAAAAAACATATTTTATTATTATTATTAGCATTAGCATTATTATTAGTACTGAAGTATCATTTCTTGTATTATTCCCCATGTATGTTTTGTGATTTGGATGTAGCACTGGGCACCCCCTTTTGTTTGCTATATTCATGTGCCCAGCCCAGTGGCACTCTATGTGCATTACATATACAGCATACCCCGCATTAACGTACGCAATGGACCGGAGCATGTATGTAAAGCAAAAATGTACTTAAAGTGAAGCCTACCCTTTCCCCACTTATTGATGCATGTACTGTACTGCAATCGTTATATACGTGCATAACTGATGTAAATAACGCATTTGTAACGGCTCTATATCTCCCCTGCTTGCCGCAGCTTTGGTACAGGTAGGGAGCCGGTTATTGCTGTTCAGGACGTGATGACAGGCGCATGCGTGAGCTGTCGTTTGCCTATTGGGCGATATGTACTTACTCGCGATGTACCTTAAAGTGAGTTGTACTTAAAGCGGGGTATGCCTGTAGTCAAGATTAGGTGGGTGTGGGCATTTGAGCTTGCTGGTTTGTGTGTTAACCTACAAAATCATTATCAAATTATGTTCAATTGTTTCTTGACAGGTGCACAGTTTTTTCTTCTCAAATTCCTTTCACCAGATACAAATTTTTGACTTTCTTTCATAACACTGATATATTGGGCAAGAAATTAACACTTCCCTCAATTTGTGAGGATTTCATTGATGGACAGGAAAAAGGGAAACATCTATTTAAAATAACAAGCAACAATGTGAGAATTATGGAAAGTCTCTTAATCAGCTTTCAAGAATAATGCTATTGAGATTCCATATATTGTAATTAGGGCACATGTGAATGAAATGAAAATGTAGATTCTACAGCTGTAACCGTTAACATTTTGCTCTTTTCCAGGTTTGGCATTTGCGCTTCTAGTGAATGTATCTCCTGGATATGGTCTTGTATGCAGCATTTTTTCCAGTCATCATCTATTTTTTCCTTGGTACATCCAACATATATCAGTGGGTACGTTCCGACCTATGAATCCTTGTTGTACACATGGGCGGAGTCGGTTGGGATGTTTGCGGGGATCGGTGCACAGACATGACCGGGTGGCATCGGCTCTTACCTTCTCCCGACATCATCTGGCGGCACCTCCTCCTCCCGTCATCCTCCTCATCCAGCATCTCCTCTGCATAGTTCTGTTATCATGGCTCTGCAACATCAATGCGTCTCATTTCCATGACAGCTGGATGAAACGTGAAATTACAGTGCCATGAGGTGTCACATTATCATGGCAATGTGACTCCCCGCAGGGCATGCGATGTCACGTGACGCCCATTGGACATCGCGGAGCCATGATGTCGGGGACCTGCAGAGGATTGCAGGAGATGCTGCGGAGAATTACAGAGGCCCACGCCCGTCTCCCTGGCATCCAGTTAATATTGACATGGGAGAACGTGGGGCCTCTGTAACTGCGGGTGCACAGGAACCAACGGCACCGCCCATACGCCCGGCCCCGGCACGTGGAGAGTTTATTTATCAAGTTCTGAAAATGAGTATTTTGCCAAAATGAAAGCCCAGACAATCATTTTATAATAAAGTTATATATTTATTGATTCCCAATGGGAATGGGAATTGGATGGCACAGGGCACATAGGAATGTTTACGAACACATTTCCAGGGTTTTCCCAGAGCTGGACCCCAGTTTCCTAACCTGTTAAAAAAAAAAAGATGGGGGTAAAGCAATAAAAATGAGTAGGGGAAATTACTTCTTTAAAAACTATAATAATTAATTGTGCATCAAGTTGCACTTTTTAAGAGCTTGATACATAGACGCCCATACCTACCCAATATGTGCCACCAACCTGCATAAAGTGATTACATGTTTCAGAAAGAATTCAAAAATTGTAATAGACCACTTACAGTGATACATCTCTTTAGGTCCCTTTCCTGTTTGAGCTTGATGGTTGGCACTGCGGTGCTCGATTAGTTCCCCTATCCTGGCAGAATGGCCCTCCCCCTCATGCTCAGAGATTGCATTGATAAATGAAAAAGGAGTTCTTTTGGCACCATCTGTGACCGTTCTTGCTGGAATCTTTCAGGTTAGTCACCTGGCTGGCCACTCTAATTACCGTCATTGTCACTTAATTCAGCACACAACTAAAACTAATAGCTGTTATTTTTCTTCCAGTTGGCTTTGGGACTGCTGCAAGTCGTTTTCATAGTGATCTATTTATCTGACTCCTGAATAATGGTTTTAGGACTGCCGTCTGCTATTCACGTTGTAGTGTCACAACTAAAGTTTATTCGGCCGAAGATTCACCAGAAGTGGACCTTTATCTCTGTTTATGTAATAGATTGAAATTATTTTGTAATGCTCTTCAAAGTGTAATTGAATTTGTTTAGCTTTGTACTTATGCAATTGCTTGTACTTTTTTGAAAACTTGTATATTGACTGTGTCAGATGCATTCAATAAAACACAACATTTTTTCTACACAAATGCTTTATGAACGAAGTGTCGTGGAAACCCTGAGCAACTCAGTTCCAAGCTTTAGCTAGCTTTTGGCTTCTACTTATGGTTATAATGTTCTCCATGACATATTTTGCCCCACATAATGATCAGTGGCCTGGTGGGGAATGGAGTTCTCACTTACATTTTATATAGTATACACTCGAAGCCTAGAACTATTTTCCACTAATACCATTATCTTTTTGACAAATGCAACTCAATCTGTTCCTGCGCAGCATCATCATCTCCAAGATGGTTTGAAAAATGCTTTGTGCCCTTGTTCAAAAAAAAATGATTGTGGTCTCCTGGTATTTAAAATCAGGACCACCATTTTTATTATTATTAATTAATATGATGTTTAATCAACTGTTTTAAGGTGTTTTTGGGGGGGGGCTATGTTAATCTACACCTATGTGTAAAACACCGAATACTCCTTGTTAGGTTGAACATTGGTTAAGAAAGTTTGTAACTCAATAAGCAACTGAATATTGTACTCATGAGACCTATTTGAAGAATTGAAATTGATTCAACATCTCCATTTCCGAAATTACCTTAATTTAGAAGGTTTCACAATTTATATGAATTACTTTACTTTCAATAAAGGGCCTAAGAGGCAAAAGTCCAGATTTAGTAACAATGCCAATACAAGGCACCTATATGGCATTCAACTGAAAGGACTATTGTTTTGTAAACCATGGCTCTGGGGGCCCATATGTAGTGAGTGGTGCTCCCCGGCAGAGACAAACCTATGTTCCAATTCTATTTAATACTAGGTATTCATGAGGTTAATATGTTGCCTAAGTGTTCATACACTGAAAGATGAAGTAAATATTAAGATTTAGAAAACTGATACTAACAAATATTGTTGATATAAGATTTGGCACCTGCAACCATCTCTTCCCAACATTGTTCCCAATTATTTACCTCCCTGTGACCTACATTGTGTAACATTTGGTCATTTGATTGGCAGCTCACTGACATATTAAGCATCAGCAAGCCTTCCCTAGATAACGGTGGAGAGATGACCACATTACTGTACTGTCCTGAATAGCTTTCTTTGTAGATTCTCTTCTCGTCTTACCTTTCAACTTGCACTCACACTCATATTGCTTCCAAGTATCACTTTCATGCAGTGGCAGAACTTATATAGCATTCCCGTAAAAAGCAATTTACCAGTCCTGGGCATGTAGGGTACGAACCATGATATATATATATTCCAAATTTTTTTTACCGACCTTGATAAGTAATCTTCTACTCAGAGTACAAAGACAAATATTGCCGATCTTGTTTACGTCGATCATCATAGATGGTCATAGTTCCTTTGTCGTGAAAGAATTAATGATCGTCTTTAAATCAAAGATACCTGTGCCGATCCCTCTCGAGGTCATAATGGTAAGCACTGTTTCCACATGAAATTCATATTACTTTTAGTACGACTGCAGCAGGTTACATGATACTTAACGGAGAGGTGTCCCGTGTTAGGAGGGGCATAAAAATACCTGTTTTTGTTGTACATGATTGAGAGTGACTCCTATCAGGAATACCAATACTGACAGTACTCAAAGAAATCCGTATTTTATATGATATTCCCTAATAGCTAACCTCTAGGTTGCAGGTCTCTCTGCTCTAACTGCCCCAGGGCTCACAACTGGTCCCCTACAGCAGGGGTGGGGTGGGTCAAACTGTATCCTCAAGGGCACAACATGTCAGGTTTTAAGGTAAACCCCTGGTTTCCAAGCACAGGTGGGTCATCAGTGCTTCAGTCAATACCTGATCCACGATTTGAGCCATTGTGCTGAATCATGGATATCATTAAAACCTTACTGTTGGCGGTCCCGTGAGGACTGGAGTTTGCAACTCCTGCCCTACAGGAATACTTTTGTTAATTAACATAACATACATTTGCCAGAACTGGCGGCAGAAAACACACCAGCACCTGACTGATGAAAAAGAAACCATTTTATATTAAAACAATCTGATTGATAAATTGTGCAATTTTTATTTCTAGTTTTTCAGCCAAGAAACTTTGATAAACATAAATCAATCTATTAGCAGGATCAATTTGAATAGAATTGAACATATGGGGTGGCTTCACCAACTAACTGGGTGTTAATCCGAGCTCGATCGGCCTTAAAGTAACTTGCTGTTATGCCATGAGCACCTCCAGTAACACCTTAACCGAACAAACATTAACCCCTCCACCCCCATGATGCAATCATAATTGAGAATATATGTGGAACACTGGAAGTTAGCAATACTATTCACCTATGGGGCGTACGTAGTAATTTTCCAACTTGTCTCAAACAAATTATTTTACCAAGCTGTAAAATAAATTTTATATAAGATGCATATCAGCTCTTTTCTAAACCAAACATAGCATGAGTCAACACGTGTGACGCGGTAATTTCAACGTTTATATATATTCAGCATCTGGTAAAGAGTTTGTATTTTCATTGGCTGTATGTGTGTGGTACTATTTTGTATCTCTATTCAATATTTTATAAGGCATCTTCTGTAGAAGAGATTACTCTTTGCCCCCTCACCTCCTGCCCAAGAGAAACTTTGAGTGGTCTGGTAAAAATACCAATAAACCATCATCTCTGATAGCCCATTGACCGCCTGGTGATTCCACAAACTAATACAAACATGTGGTCTTTTCGTACAACCACTGTGGAATATCTAACCTGAAGAAGAATAAAAACCTACCACTCTACTATACGCCCTACAGAAATGTATACATCCCTTTACAAATGTGTGCTTATGAAAGTGCTAAATTTTATTATTTGTTATTAGATTTCGATTTACTTAATTAATGCCACCCAATTAATGTGCTCATTTCGCATGTAACAAGACTGTAAGGCATACACCTATATTCTGGTCAGAAATGGTTGACTTTACCAATTGTGACTCGTGAAGATGTTTGCAATCCCATCAACATGATGTTCTTGTTGTCTCAACCCCGTAATTGCTCAGTTCATTTCTTTTATCCTTGCAGACAGTAATAGCAACTGGAGTAATCATATGCAATTTAATTTCAAGGACAAATATGACGTTTAGATATTGTTTGTCGAATTAGAAAAGGGTAGTCCCATCATTTTTCCTCCTTTAAAATCGGTTGAGCGTTTACATATGCATTTATTCTGCGATCACAGCATGAGAATAATTAACGAGATTCATATTGATAATTTTACATATCCAATATTTATCAAATCCATAGACTCAATGACTTAGATTGGGGCTTAATTCCCTTACCACCTTATTTGCTGCCCTTGAGCCAATCCCATGCTTAATATTGAAATATTCCAGTAGAATACCCTAAACTATATCCATCCCAATGTTTTTCCTTGTAAAGGTTCACAGAAAACCAGTTTTAAACGTGATACCTGCATCTGCCAACAAGAAGCAAAGTATGTGATAAAGTGGATGTGCAGACTTTGATTATTTGCAAACTCATAACCGGCAAAAAAGTTGCAATGCTACAGCAGTGACTGTCTCAGGCTAATGGTTGAGTGGAATCACAACCTGATCTAAGGGGAGAAAAGTCATTAGGATGTGTTCAATGAAAAGACTGCAGCCGTCAGTATAGTATTGCAGAAGCACTTGTCATCCATGGGTACTGTGCACTGTAAGTAACAACTGCCATTATGTATAAGAGGTGCCTTACAAACGTGCATAAGACAAATCACATCTAAAGTCAGTATAACTTCCCTTCCTTTACTTTGTTTAAAAAAAGACTTCACACAAATGACTTTATTGGCTGCATTCAGAGAACCCAAGCAAAACTAATTTTCTTTCAACAATTGCTGTCAGTTTTGTTTTTAATTATCTAACAAAGAATATTGCTCAGCCCCCTCCACCCCCGCTGAGTTAATCTCTGTCTGATCCCAATGTGAGGTTTGGTTTGTGTATTTTAAAAAATGGTGCTCTTGAAACCAAAATCACATTAACTGAAACCTGTTTCACCTTCAGCCAAAAATGTGGCAATGTTGGGGAGAAACTTTGAGTATTTTGTAAATCAGCAAAGCCTTCAATCCTCAACAATATTCCATACCATGATAGCCTTGTCTTTATCTGCCTGTGAGTCACAAACGAATAGCGTGTTAAGGTCCTTTCTTACCACATGGACTATACACTGTGGATATCTAACATAAAGAAAAGCAACATGTAGTAGTAGTTACTTTTCATATAATGTAAGACACTAAGATCTTTTTTCTGCTTTATAGTTATTAAATATCGTAATAAAAATTAGCTCAGAGGCCCGCACGGCCTCAATATATGTACAGTTTTTCAAAACAATCACATACCACTACTTTTATTTTAATCCCCCTCACCACCTATCTATGCCAGATTGGTAACGCAACCCTCTCTGTGAATGGGAACAGAAAAAAAAAAAAAGGAAAGAGCGCCCAGAATCTACATTCAAAATGCAAACTTATGAAGAGTAATACTAATGAAACAAGTTTTACAAAATAGTCTGCACTTGCTGCCACAAATGTGTCAGTTCTATAGTGGGTTGAGTGCGAAGCAACAAATAGTGCAATATGAGCAGTCCTCTCCTGGTTTACGTCCTACCTATCCAATCGCTCCTTCACTATTTCCTTCTCTGTGTCTCCTCCACTCTCTTTCCTCTTGTGCTGGAGGGGTCACCACATGGCTCTATCCTCGGCTCTCTGCTCTCCTCCATCTACATCTATTTTTTCTGCTGAACTATGCTCTGTGGCTTTCAGTATTATCTATATGCTGATGATACCAAATGTACTCCTACCCTGACTCGTCCCCCTCCTCTGTCCCCAGCTGTCTCCAGCTTTCTCCTCACGCAATCTCATCCTGATATCACACTATTAGCTGAAGTTTAAATGTCCAAACAGAACTACTAATCTTTTCCCTCCTTGGTCACCCCTACATCAAAATTCTCTCTCACACTGTTGGACTACTCTCTCCATCCTTCATTTCAAATGTGGCTGGCAGACTCATCTACCTCACCTCCACATCGCTGTCTCCACCATGACAAATCCTGCACTGGGTTCCCATTGCCCTCGTGAAAATCGTAGACTCTACCTACAAAGCTCTCAATGGTGCTTCCATACCCCCCCCCCTCCCTCCCCCTCCCCTTCCCTTTACATCTCAGCCCTCCAAATATCCCTGAAACACTCTCTCTATTCTGCATCTCCTCCTCCCTTATTACTCCTATCACTCCGGCCTACAAGACTACTTCCATGCTGCACCCTTCTCTCCTCTATTCCCTACCAGGAAAATGTACAAAAAAAACAAGATAACATGCCAACATCCTGTTTGCAGTTTAAACCCCAAATATAATTTTTTTTAAAGGCAGTTTTTCCACAAAAAAACCATCCAGTAAAGGTAAGACTTTTGTACGAGCAGATAAGAGTACTGTGATAGGGCATGTGGCATTAATAGAGTGGCCATGTGTCAGAGTCCCGAAATGGAGTCAAGTCACATCCGGTGCCTGTCCCCACTTTGGAGGATATAGAAAGGAAAAAAAGTTCTCTTTGAATAAGCTGCACCATTTCCATCTGACCAAGAGCTGGAGAATTAAAACATTGTGGGAGTGTGATACATGGTAGCCCCACTGTTCAAAACGGCTACATACATTGAGATAAGTACCAAAGGGGGAAACAAACTGAATTGTATAGTAGATACTTGGAATGAAGTGTTTTTTTGGTGTGGAAAACTGCCATTTTTGTTCTTGTGGAAAAATAACGTATTTTGGGTTAAAACTGGAAAAAGAGTGTTTCATGGTACAAGTTCCGTGGTTAAATACTGTATGAGTAAGAACCCTGTATTTACACCATAACACCTCTTTAAATAGTTCCCTCATAAAAGCGCTTCTCTTTTGAAAATTTTGGAAGAACATTTGGGGTTTTTAGGGGGCACTCTTTATATTTGTTTTGTTTTGGCATTCCCTACACCACATGAGAACTCTCCCCGCGCTTAGGACTTTAAAAGCTCCCTGAAAAACCCACATTTTAAGGACAGCTTATCTGCATCCCACAAAACATACACAAACCCCCAATCCTATTGTGAAACAGATGTTGTGACTTGACCAAACTCCATGACACTAATATCCCCTAATATCCACACCCCCAAACATTAACGAACCAGCTATGCAGCTGGACCAAACTCCACCCTGAGGCATATTCATCCCCAACATATGTTTCTCTATCATTTTCTATAATTGTACCCTGCTGAGACAATATTTTGGTGCATTATAAATAAACCATAATAATAATATAATAATGAAGGAGATTCAGTGACACGTTTTAACACGATTAACAAGAGATGATATTAGGACTGTGCTTGCTGTGACAGTGATAAGGACTGTTGTCGTTGCCCGTGTTTTTCCCACAAGTTAGGTTTTATAATTTTCTGTATCTATGGGTTTATCCGGTGTTAAGGGAATTACCACTGAACATCGCGATCTCTGGGTACGGGCCTGAGAAGGGGCTCACCCCCGAAACGTTGCCCCCCTTATTTTCTTTTTTTTTCCCCCTTGTTCTTCCTTCACCCTCCTCCCTCCCCCCACCTTCCCTTACCCGTTTTCCTCCATCTCCTCATGTGGTATTCCCTTTAGATGTTGATGTTACTCATTTGATTAGATTTTATAGTGTCACCGTACACTGGGTGCCTATGTTTGTACACAATATTCATCATATTCAATTTGGTTTGACTTATTCCAAGATTACACCTTGTTCTATTGGGTGCTGGGAACTTTCCTATATTTATTAACTAGAGATGGCATGAAGGCATTAACAAACTAAGACAATGCTTAGGTTCCCAACAAGTCTCGGGGACCCCAAGATTTTGAAGCATCAGGTCTGAAATTATTCCATCAAAACGAGTAGTTTTTGGCACGAAAGGATTGGGAATGCCACCTGACGGGTGGGCACTATGGAAGGGCAGCCAGTGTTAGGAAGAGGATGCTCTTAGAGGCACAATCCCTCCTCGACCCAAGTATACTAAAAGGAGGTGACATGTTTAAGCGGTAACATCTGGGTTACCTACAACCTACAAGTCTTTCATCTCTTTAAGTATTTTAATCATTTTTTATAGTTCGTTTATAAACGTTGGGATTGTGAGCTAAAATTGGGGAGGGGGTTATATTTCCTCTGGTTAATCCTTTTTGCTGATGTCAGTGTGTTTAAAGACTACAAAAACAGACTACATGCACTTTGTATTATTATATTTGACAACGGGTGCAATGTTTATGGAATAATAGTTAATCATGCATCCAGGTGTGAATAAAGTCTCATGTTTCAACACTCTTGATTTCTTAATGACTTAAAGAAGTCTTGTTCTCCTCTTTATTGAATACAGTCTTAATAGCCAAGGGTCAAGGCCACATGTGACATCTTTAAGGAATTGTAAAAGTTAATCACAGTTAATTATTACAGTGGACAGTATGATAAGACTTTCTACTGACACATAGATAATGCTTAAAAGGTAAATCATGGCAAAGATTTCACTGCACTTTAACATTTAAGGCATAAAGTACTATTGACAGCCCAAAGAAACGTGTTGGAAGTATTCTAAAAACACTTCGCTGGATAAAAAGGTAAGATTTGAAAAAATAAGTGGATTTGGAGAAATTAGATATGATTTATCATATGGAAATTACATAAGCTTATAAATAATTACCTGTAGTTGGTATATATCTAGCTGGGGATCTAGGTTCGTAGATATCTCTGCAGGATTAAATGTGCATGTTTCGTTAATGTTAATGTCCATGATCTTTAACGATCCCGAATATATCTTATTTACTGTAGATAACACCACATATCAATTTCAAAAGTACAAATGTGTAGATCATTTTTCTTGGTCTAGTGAGAGATCTAATACTGTTGCAACAACAAAAATCTAGTTTGTCAGGAACTGATATGGGTACCTGAATTCTTCAATATAAAATGCATCCTCATACTATTTAATTGTATCTATGTTTTCATATCTGGGTGTATATGTACTGTATATATTATATATAATTATATATATATATATATATATAATATATATATATATATATCACCCAAACATGGACAAATCACCAAAAAATCTTACGCTGAACAAAAAAATACTCGCACCTAGACCACACGTGTTGCGTGTGGGCCAATAGGTGCTCGCCACAATGTTAAATACCACTCGCCCGGGGCGTGCAAATGTATAGTTTGTCGAACACTGTATATATATATATATTATACATTATATATATATATATATATATATATACATATATATATATATTTATTTATATCAATGTGTGTGTACAGTACGTGTGTGCATGTCGTTTATCTATGTTGTTGTGTGAGGATGTTGTATACAATTCAGATGTGTGTAAGTATAGTATATACATAAATATTTATATTGTATATTAATATATATATATATATATATATTATATATATATATTATATATATATCGTGTTAATTTTAAAAGAAAAACCAAAATGGTCTAATTATCTGCACCAGACAAAATGTGCCTCCTGATGTCATTTTACTAAACCCTTTTTTTTTTTATCATTTTCTACATTTGTGTGGCCATTCTTGATTTCAACCACTGTGTCATGTGTATACCTGATCATTTTCCAGCTCTTACCCCATAGGACTATAGCAGTGGCTATCTGTCTATATTTTGTTTCTATCCACTGTGCATGTCCCCATTCCCAGTTGGAATATTTTTTTACCCTACAGGATTGCACTATATTTGTGTTATGTTTTTTTCCTCATATGTTCATCCTGGTGTCTGTGCTCCCTGACTTCTGGACATTACCAGACAAAATGATGCAAATAGAGAGGGTGTTTATTGACCCCATAACACGCAGAGCCTTGGTGGTTTGCTCAATATTTTAAAATGTGTTACTAACCAAGGCAGGATTTCATCCACATTCTCTAGTGGAGCTGCCAGGGTCATTTATTCATAATAATTAGTTGATGAGGTCAAACGGGTTGTAATCTTAACGCAAATAACAGCACCAGATTTTTATCAGTTTTAAAGCAGAGCACCATTCAAAGGTAAACATTGTAATACCACAAGATTAGTGCATGACTGGTACAAAAAACTGATTGCTTTCAGTATTTTTTCCCCCTTTATTACAGACATTAATTTATTTGCACAGGCAATTACCACACACACCCACACACACACACACACACACACACACACACACACCCACACACACACACACACACACACACACACACACACACACACACATCAAGAGGTAAAGTTACAGGGTGTCCCATATCAAAATCTCCCAGCTGCAAAACTAGGGAAAAACTGGAGCAAAAGAACGCACTAAATGTATTAAAGAAAGAAGTCCCATAGAATTGGAGTTTTTCTTTGATACACTTGTTGTAGGTTTTTTGCCCCACTGTTTCCGCCAGGAAACTTTGATACATGAGCTCATAAAAAGTTGAAACGCACATATGATCAAATTCTGCATATCTCTCCATCCTTTTTTTAGGGCGTCATTTATCAAACTTTTCCGGCTGCAAAACTCGGGCATAAAACTGCAAGCAATTTATGGGGAGGAAAAAAATGTTTCCCATTGAAACCAATAGGCTTGTGATGCATTTATTACAATGTTAATAAATGTATATAAGTTCACCAAAATTGCCAGTTCAATTCAAAATCTTTTAAAAATAATATTACAATAGATTTTTTAATGATATTAAGATTGTATATGTTTTTGGTTCTACACATATTATGTTTGCTCCCTGTTACAGGTCATTTTGCTGGTTAAATATAAAAGATTTCACACAAAAAATTAATACAAGTATCAAGACTAAAAATTGGGACACAATGATTGAGCCTGTGGGGAATCACTATGTGGTGAACAGATCCATATACTCAGAAAACTCCTTTCAGTCAGAGCACGAAAAAGTGCACAGATATCATAAAACATTTTTGGATCATCTAAGAGTTTTCTTTGGGTAAGTAATCCTGTTACAAAGTCTTACGTTAGAGAATATTGAAGAACTTCCTAAATATTTATGTGCATTTCCATAGTACACTTTGATCAGAATTTCAAATGAACACAAGTTTATCATGTACTGTATTGTAGGGAGCGTCACTTGTTTAAAACTGAACTTTTATACATTACATTGTAAATACAAATATAGGATAAGGTATCTGTCATCTAAATTTAGCGCAGGTTGAATATGATGGACATATGTCCTTTTTCAACCGCATCTACTATGTAACTATGTAACATTATCTGTCTTTTTCATAGCCTTGAATTTGATACATAACCACCATTAAAATAATAGCATGTAGAAATCCGAAATAATGATGTTTTGCTCTAACTAGAAACTTTTTTTCTAACTTTCTTTGCTTCTTTTGATTTCAAACTATCAGATATTTTCCCCAGAACCTCTTACAAATTTTATTTTTTTAGCCATTGCAAAGTATTGACGTAAGGCCATCCAAGAGTTAATTATTTGCAATGCATGTGACTCATAGGGATGCTAAATCAATAGTTTCCTGGGTCAATTGCGTCCCTGACATTCTCATTATTTAGAGTTAATATGTTATCATGTTAATTTGCGGTCTTGAAGTCACATTTGCGTTCTGGGCTCTTGACAACTCAGTCATTAAAAAGAGGTCTTATTGCTAAATCAGAACCTATCAAAACATATTACAGTCCTGTTAAGGAGTGTCACTTATGTGGGTTGAGTCTCATTCATTGCAAGGGTGTTTAACTTATAAACGGTCAGAAAATTCTACATCCGACTAGCACCCTCTCTATCCCCCTTTAAGACCCACCTTAAAACACACATGCTTAATGAAACATACTGTATGAGTTGCTCCGTGGCTGATACTATACACCTCATACATGTGCATAAACCTTGGCCCTTGCAGACGCACTTACCAGAACGCCCTCCTACTGTCTCTGTACGTTCTTCCTATCTACCAATTAGATTGTAAGCTCTTCGGGGCAGGGACTCCTTTTCCTAAATGTTACTTTTATGTCTGAAAGCAGTTCTTCCCATTATGTGTTATTTGTATTATTGGTTATTTATATTATTATGTCACATGTATTACAGCTGTGAAGCGCTATGTACATTAATGGCGCTATATAAATAAAGACATACATACATACATAGTCTAATTGTAGGAAATCTAACTTTTTATTGTCCAGGCCCACTGCTTTTGGTCATTGACGACTGTGAAACTATATTTACAATCATTACTGTGCTGAAATAACACTGAAAGCATCATTTTATTTCAGGTGTTCCCCTGAAAAGGCCAAGAGAATTGCCTTCACCTTTTTCCCCATTGCTGCATGGCTTCCTATGTATCGATTTAAGGAATGGCTTCTCAGTGATATCGTTTCTGGGATCAGCACTGGACTTGTGGCAGTCCTACAGGGTAAACCATTTCATTTTATGTACAGTGGACATAGTCTAATTGCTGGATACCAATGGGTAAAAATGTGTGATTGTGAAATAAACTGTTATTTCAATGAAATGAGCTGGGGTTACGCAGAACGCTTGCCTATCCGGTCTGTGTCACAACCTAGTGACATATTTTCTTGTGTTTGTTTTCAATAACTTGTGTGTGACTGTTCATGAACAGGAATAAAGTGGGGCTACAAATGCATTACCGAATTAGCTAATGATCGAAACCCTTATTTTAACACCAGTGTTTAAATCAGGGATCTCGAAATTCAGGGGCCACCAACAGGCCAGGTTTTATGGATATTCCTGCTTCAACACAGGTGGCTCAATACTTACCGAGCCACTGATTGAGCCACCTGTGCTGAAGCAGGGTTATCCTGAAAAACTGACCTGTTGGTGGCCCTTGAGGACTGGAGTGGCCCACCCCTGATATAACCCTTTTTCTACAAAGGTGCCTGCCAGTGAAAGCGTTAAAAGGTGTTTGCCTACTCATTAACATCTCGGTTTATACAGTTTACCTGGCCTGTTGGAGAACCTTGGGGACTGAGTTTGAGACCCCTGGTTTAAATGAATAGGAAAAACTTCATAACTCCTAACCCTAGTTTAGTGGTTTCTATTACAGAGATTTTCTATGTGATAGACCCCAAAGAGATCCAATGAAGTAACGTGAGGTAGTAAATCTTGCTATACGGTATACTAAGAAGAGATACATTAAAGGGAACATGTACAGTATGTATAATTTAGTTCCTTAAAAGGCTACAAAAATAGGCATGTATTTGCTAGGCATCTTTTCAAGGCAAGTAAGCAGGAATAAAAACAGCAATGCATAATACTCGGCCTCATTTATGACATTAAAGCCATGCAATTGCTTATTTCATATCAGCTAAACTGGATTAAAAAAACTAAATGTCAAGGAGTGGGAGCCGGGGAACCCCCCTGAGCCAAACACCACTATTTTCAGCTGCAGGGTCCCCTGGGTCCGTAAACAAAATGGCTGCCAAATCTCATGCAGATAGGAAGCTGCAATATCATCCGTCATAGCTTCCTACAGTATTGAACAACCATTTAAATCCCCTTCAACAAATCAGGACACAATACCAGTAACTCGGGAAGTCCCCATAGCTTAAAATAGTGGCGTTGAGCTCCAGAGGATCCCCCGTTTCCACTCCTGCAAAAAAAGATAGACGTTAGCTAGGGTGGATAGCTTGTTTACATTTGTAATTAAAACACCCTATCCACTTTTGACAAAATTAAAATCAACAGTCCTTAACACGTGACATCAAAGCTGCAGTCTTCCTATTAGTGAATTCTCACTGGGAGATACCAGAGAGATACAGTTGAAAAGATCTCTAGGCATGCCAAGCTGTTTTTTCAATGCAAAAAAGGTATTTATTTTAAATAGGCAAAGACCAACGTTTCAACCATAAAAGCCTTCTACAGGTTTTTTTTCTTTTAGATACAAGAGCGAGACAGTTAAAAAATGTAGTCACTCTACAAAATCAAACGACAGGGGGTGCCCAGTGCTACATCCAAATGACAAAACATACATGGTAATAATTACAAGAAATGATGCTGCAGTACTAATAATAATGCTAATACTAATAATAATAAAATATGTTTTTTTAGTTAGAAATTTTGGCCAAAACATCATAAGCTTGCACACCAAATCGTCAAGGTAAACCATATTAAGTGCAAGTCCCACACTACACTGCATTTGTTCCCTATACCTCTGTATGAGGGGGAAGAACCATAATAGATTCATTACCTGAGAAGATCCACCATTAAAAAGGGGGAGGTGACATGAGCTATGGGGGAGGTGCCACAACCTCCATACAACTGATTCCAGTCAGAAATTAATTAACACAGATCTTCTCATCTTGCTGCAGGTAATGAATCTATTATGGTTCTTCCCCCTCATACAGAGGTATAGGGAACGTGTAGGAACTTGCACTTATTATGGTTTACCTTGACGATTTGGTGTGCAAGCTTATGATGTTTTGGCCAAAATTTCTAACTAAAAAAACATATTTTATTATTATTATTAGCATTAGCATTATTATTAGTACTGAAGTATCATTTCTTGTATTATTACCATGTATGTTTTGTGATTTGGATGTAGCACTGGGCACCCCCTGTTGTTTGCTATATTCATGTGCCACAGCCCAGTGGCACTCTATGTGGCATTACATATACAGGCATACCCCGCATTAACGTACGCAATGGGACCGGAGCATGTATGTAAAGCAAAAATGTACTTAAAGTGAAGCACTACCCTTTCCCCACTTATTGATGCATGTACTGTACTGCAATCGTTATATACGTGCATAACTGATGTAAATAACGCATTTGTAACAGGCTCTATAGTCTCCCTGCTTGCGCACAGCTTTGGTACAGGTAGGGAGCCGGTATTGCTGTTCAGGACGTGATGACAGGCGCATGCGTGAGCTGTCGTTTGCCTATTGGGCGATATGTACTTACTCGCGAGTGTACTTAAAGTGAGTGTACTTAAAGCGGGGTATGCCTGTAGTCAAGATTAGGTGGGTGTGGGCATTTGAGCTTGCTGGGTTTGTGTGTTAACTCTACAAAATCAGTATCAGAATTATGTCAATTGTTTCTTGACATGGTGCAACAGTTTTTTCTTCCATCAAATTCCTTTCACCAGATACAAATTATTTGACTTTCTTTCTATAACACTGATATATTGGGCAAAGAAATTAACACTCCCTCAATTTGTGAGGATTTCATTGATGGACAGGAAAAAGGGAAAACATCTATTTAAAATAACAAGCAACAATGTGGAGAATTATGGAAAGTCTCTTAATCAAGCTTTCAAGAATAATGCTATTGAGATTCCATATATTGTAATTAGGGCAACATGTGAATGAAATGAAAATGTAGAATTCTACAGCTGTACACGTTAACATGTTTGCTCTTTTCCAGGTTTGGCATTTGCGCTTCTAGTGAATGTATCTCCTGGATATGGTCTGTATGCAGCATTTTTTCCAGTCATCATCTATTTTTTCCTTGGTACATCCAAGCATATATCAGTGGGTACGTTTCCTACCTATGAATCCTTGTTGTACACATGGGCGGAGTCGGTTGGGATGTTTGCGGGGATCGGTGCACAGACATGAGCGGGGCATCGGCTCTTACCTTCTCCGGCGACATCATCTGGCGGCACCTCCTCCTCCCGTCATCTCCTCATCCCAGCATCTCCCTCTGCAATAGTTCTGTTATCATGGCTCTGCAACATCAAATGGCGTCTCATTTCCATGACAGCTGGATGAAACGTGAAATTACAGTGCCATGAGGTGTCACATTATCATGGCAATGTGACGCCGCATGGCATTGCGATGTCACGTGACGCCATTGGACATCGCGGAGCCATGATGTCGGGACCATGCAGGAGGAGGTGCAGGGAGATGCTGCGGGAGAATTACAGAGGCCCCACGCTCTCCCCCTGGCAATCAGTTTAATTGACATGGTGGAGAACGTGGGGCCTCTGTAACTGCGGGTGCACAGGAACCAACGGCACCGCCATGACGCCGGCCCGGCACGTGAGAGTTTATTTATCAAGTTCTGAAAATGAGTATTTTGCCAAAATGAAAGCCCAGACAATCATTTTATAATAAAGTTATTATTTATTTGATTCCCAATGGGAATGGGAATTGCATGGCACAGGGCACATAGGAATGTTTACAGACACATTTCCAGGGGTTCTCCAGAGCTGGACCCCCAGTTCCTAACCTGTAAAAAAAAAAAGATGGGGGTAAAAGAAATAAAAATGAGTAGGGGGAATTACTTCTTTAAAAACTATAATAATTAATTGTGCATCAAGTTGCACTTTTTTAAGAGCTTGATACATAGACGCCCATACCTACACCAATATGTGCCACGTGCAACCTGCATAAAGTATTACATGTTTCAGAAAGAATTCAAAACATTTGTAATAGACACTTACAGGATACATCTCTTTAGGTCCCTTTCCTGTTTTGAGCTTGATGGTTGGCACTGCGGTGCTCAGATTAGTCCCTGATCCTGCAGAAATGGCCCTCCCCCTCAATGCTACAGAGATTGCATTGATAAATGAAAAAAGAGTTATTGTGGCAGCATCTGTGACCGTTCTTGCTGGAATCTTTCAGGTTAGTGCACCTGGCTGGCACATCTAATTATCCGTCATTGTCACTTATTACAGCACACAAACTAAAACTAATAGCTGTTATTTTTCTTCCAGTTGGCTTTGGGACTGCTGCAAGTCGGTTTCATAGTGATCTATTTATCTGACTCCCTGATAAGTGGTTTTACGACTGCCGCTGCTATTCACGTTGTAGTGTCACAACTAAAGTTTGTATTCGGCCTGAAGATTCCACCAGAAAGTGGACCTTTATCTCTGTTTTATGTAAGTAGATTGATTATTTTGTAATGCTCTTCAAAGTGTTAATTGAATTTGTTAGCTTGTACTTTATGCATTGCTTGTATTTTTTGAAAACTTGTATATTGACTGTGTCAGATGCCATGTCAAAATAAAACACAACATTTTTCTACACAAATGCTTATGAGACTTGGAAGTGTCGTGGAAACCCTGGCAAACTCCAGGTTCCAAGCTTTAGCTAGCTTTGTGCTTCTACTTATGGTTATAATGTATCTCATGAATATTTGCCCAACATGAATGATAGGGCCTGGTGGGGAATGGAGTATCATTACATTTTATTATAAACTTAAGCCTGAACTATTTTAAATAATAAGGGATCTTTTTTACAAATAGCAACTCAATCTGTTCCTGCAGCATATCATTCAAGAATGGTTTGAAAATAGCTTTGTGCCCTTGTTCAAAATGATTGTGGTCTCCTGTATTGAAACATAGGACCACCATTTTTAATTAATTAATTAATTAATATGATGTTAATCACTGTTTAGTTCTATGTTATCTACACCTTATGTGTAAACACCGAATACTCCTCTGTTAGGTTGAACATTGGTTAAGAAAGTTTGTAACTCAATAAGCACATGAATATATGGTACTCATGAGCACCTATTTAAGAATTGAAATTGATTCACATCTCCATTTCGAAATTCTTAATTTCAGAAGGTTCACAATTTATATGAATTACCTTTTCAAGATAAAGGCCTAAGAGGCAAAAGTCCAGATTTAGTAAACAATGCCAATACAAGGCACCTTATGGCCAGTTCAACTGAAAGGACTATTGTTTTGTAAACATGGCTCTGGGGGCCATATTTAGTGAGTGGTGCTCCACCGGCAGAAGACAACCTATGGTCAATTCTATTTAATAGGTCATTAAGGAGGTTAATATGTTCCTAAGTGTTTCACAACTGAAAGATGAAATAAATATTAAGATATTAGAGAAACTGATACTAACAAATATTGTTGATATAATAATTTGGCACCTGCACCATCTCTTCCCAAACATTGTTCCCAATTATTACCTCCCTGTGACCTACATTGTAACATTTGGTAATTTGATTGCAGCTCACTGTACATATTAAGCATCATCAAGCCTTCCCTAAATAACGGTGGAGAGATGACCACATTACTGTACATGCTACTGAATAGCTTTCTTTTTGTAGATTCTCTTCTCTCTTACCTTTCAACTTGCACTCACACTCATATTGTCAAGTTATCACTTCATCAGTGGCAGAATTTATATAGCAGTCGTAAAAAAGCAATTTACCGTCTGGCATGTAGGTTACGACCATGAATATATATATATTAATTTTTTTTACAGACCTTGAGAAGTATCTTTACTCAGATTACAAAGACAAATATTGCCGATCTTGTTACGTCGATCATCATAATGGTCATAGTCTTTGTCGTGAAAGAAATTAATGATCGTTTTAAATCAAAGATACCTGTGCCGATCCCTATCGAGGTCATAATGGTAAGCACTGTTTCCACATGAATTCATATTACTTTTAGTACTGCAGCAGGTTAAATGAGACTTAACGGAGAGGTGTCAGTGTTAGGCAGTAAAAAATAAACGGTTTGTTGTACATGATTGAGAAGTGAGCTCCTAATCAGGAATACAAATATCTGTACGTACCAAAGAAATACGTATTGTATATGATATCCCTAATAGCTAACCTCTTAGGTTGCAGGTCTCTCTGGCTCTAACTTGCCCCATGGCTCACAACTGGTCCCCTACAGCAGGGGTGGTCAACTGTAGTCCTCAAGGGCCACAACAGGTCAGGTTTTAAGGATACCCCTGTTTCAGCACAGGTGGGTACATCAGTGGCTCAGTCAATACCTGAGCCACTGATTGAGCCATCTGTGCTGAATCAGGGATATCATTAAAACCTGACCTGTTGGCGGTCCTTGAGGACTGGAGTTTGCAACTCCTGCCCTACAGGAATACTATTTGTATTAACATACTTTGCCAAACTGGCGCAGAAACACAGCACCTGACTGATGAAAGAAACATTTATATTAAAACAATCTGATTGATAAATATTGTGCAATTTTTTTATTTCCTATTTTTCAGCCAAGAAACTTTGATAAACAGTAAATCAATATATTAGCAGGTCAATTTGATAGAATGTAACAATATGGGGTGGCTCACAAACTGGGTGTTATCAGAGCTCGATCGGCCATTAAAGTAACTTGCTGTTAATGCAGATGAAGCTCCAGTAACACCTTAACAGAACAACATTAACCCCTCCACCCCCATGATGCAATAATAATTGGAGATATATGTGAACACTGGAAGTTATGCAATACTATTCACCTATGGGGCGTACTGTATGTATTTTCAACTTTGTCTCAAACAAATTATTTTACCAAGCTTATATATAAGATGCATAATGCAAGCTCTTTTCTAAACCAAACATAGCATGATCAACACGTGTGAAGCGGTATTTCAACGTTTTATTCAGCATCTGGTAAAGAGTTTGTAGTTCATGCTGTAGTGTGTGGTACATATTTGTATCTCTATTCAATATGTTATGAAGGCATCTTCTGTAGAAGAGATTACTCTTTGCCCTCACCTCCTGCCCAGAGAGAAACTTTGAGTGTCTGGTAAATATACCAATAAACCAATCATCTATGATAGCCCATTGACCTGCCTGTGAGTCACAAACTAATACAACATGTTAAGGTCTTTCTTACAACATGGTGGAATATCTAACATGAAGAAAAGAAAAACATACCACTTACTATACTGCCCTACAGAAATGTATACATCCTTTACAATGTGTGCTTATGAAAGTGCTAATTTTAGTTTGTTATTAGATTCGATTAATTAATTAATGCCACCCATTAATGTGCTCATTCGCATGTACAAGACTGTATGAGGCATACACATATATTCTGTCAGAAAATGGTTGAATTTACCAATTGTGAACTACGTGAAGATGTTTGCAATCCCATCAACATGATGTTCTTTTTGTCTCAACCCCTGTAATTGCTCATTTCATTTCTTTTATCTTGCAGACAGTAATAGCAACTGGAGTATCATATGCATTTAATTTCAAGGACAAATATGACGTAGATATTGTTGGAGAATTAGAAAAAGGGTAGGTCCATCATTTTTCCTCCTTTAAAATCGTTAGCTTTACTATATGCATTTATTCCTGCAGTCACAGCATGAGAATAATTAACGAGATTCATATTGATAATTTACATAATCCAATAAATATTATCAAATCCATAGACTCAAGGGACATTAGGATTGGGGCTAATTCCCTTTAACCACCTGATTTGCTGCCCTTGAGCCAATCCCATGCTTAATACTTGAATATTCCAGTAGAATATACCTAAACTATATCCATGCCAATGTTTCTTGTAAAGGTTCACAGAAACCAGTTTTAAACTGTGATACCTGCATCTGCCAACAAGAAGCAAAGTATGTGATAAAGTGGATGTGCAGACTTTGATTATTATGCAAAACTCATAACAGGCAAAAAAGTTGCAATGCTACAGCAGTGACTGTCTCAGGTAATGGTTGAGTGGAATCACAACCTGATCTAAGGGGAGAAAAGTCATTAGGATGTGTTCAATGAAAAAGACTGCAGCCTCAGTATAGTATTGCAGAAGCACTTGTCATCCATTGGGTAATTGTGCTACTGTAAGTAACAACTGCCTTATGTAATAAGAAGGTGCCTTACAAACGTGCATAAGAAAAATCACATCTAAATCAGTATACTTCCCTTCTTTACTTTGTTTAAAAAAAGACTCAACACAAGATTACTTTATTGGCTGCATTCAGAGAACTCCAAGCTAAAAACTAATTTTCTTTCAACAATTGCTGTCAGTTTTGTTTTTAATTATCTAACAAAGAATATTGCTCAGCCCCCCTCCACCCCCGCTGAGTTATCTCTGTCTGATAACCAATGTGAGGTTTGGTTTGTGATTTTAAAAAAATGGTGCTCTTGAAAACAAAATCACATTAACTGAAACCTGTCACCTTCAGCCAAAAATGTGCAACATGTTGGGGAGAAACTTTGAGTATTTGGTAAATCAGCAAAGCTTCAATCCTTACAACAAATATTCCATACACTATGATAGCCCTTGTTCTTTATCTGCCTGTGAGTCACAAACTAATACGTGTTAAGGTCTTTCTTACCACATGGACTATACACAGGTGGAATATCTAACATAAAGAAAAGGCAAACATACTTACCACTTACCCCAATGCCCTACAGAAATGTACACATCCTTTACAATGTGTGCTTATCAAAGTACTAATTGTAGTCAATGATATGGATTAGTTTAGTTGATAATAATACTAATAACATTGAGAGATGTTTAACAGAGACATACAGAGAGGATGTGTTGGATTTTGTATCTGCTTTTCTTGACTTTGCTCTTTTTCCTTTGCACAGATTTCAGCCTCCCATTGCACCGAGCATTTCCGTTTTTCAGGACTGTATAGCTGATGGTTTCTCCATTGGGATTGTTGGATTTGCTATAGCTTTTTCTGTAGCTAAAGTGTATTCTATCAAGCATGACTATGTTATAAATGGTAACCAGGTAAGCTACAGTACCAGTCTTCTTACAAGAACTCCTCATATAATATGATAATCACAAAGCAGAAACCTGCCTCTAGAACGGTGGTTCCCAACCCTCTTCCTGGGAACCATCAGCCACACCAGGTTTTGAGAATAGCCACAGGTAAATCTGCTTAAATGGCATATGAATAACATGTTCAGTGGTGGCCACAGAAACCTGGTATGGCTGCTGGTTCCTGAGGAGAGTGTTGGGAACCAGTGCTCTAGGATCCTATAGACAAAGGGCAAGTATCAGTGTACCCGGTGTCGGCTCCTTGTGACCTTGGGCAAGTCACTTTATCTCCCTGTGCCTCAGGCACCAAAAACATAGATTGTAAGGGCCACGGAGCAGGGACTGTGCAAAAAGTCTCTGTAAAGTACTACGTAAAACTAGCAGCGCTAGCAGAGCTATACAAGAACAAATAATTATTATGTTATATATATATATATGTCATTATATTGAATATATTATAATTTCTTTAGTTACCCCTAACTATTTTTGGTATTAATACTAAACAAGTACGTTATATACAAATAAAATGTTCACATATATGGAGAATCTAGAATACAGAAGCACAAAGAAACTCAACCCACATGGTGCAAACTTTTATTGAAGTATAAAAGCAAATAAAAATGCACTCACAATGTACAAAGGTTAAAGAGCTTGTTTGTGTATAGTAACGGTGGTCCCATTGCTCCATGGTGCCAGCTTGAGGGACTTCCATGCTGCAGCTGTTGTGATGTTACTCCTAGGTACTCCAGTCCTCGTACAGATTGCCAACGGGGACAGAACTCCTCAGGTCCTTTGCCAACGCATTCCACAAAAATGTACAAATGTTAAAAAAAGCTTATCTGTGTACCGTAACTATGGTCCCATTACCACAGATCAATGGGATCACAGTTACTATACAGATAAGCTCTTTTAACCTTTGTACATTGTGATTGTATTTTTATTAGCTTTTATACTTGAATAATAATCTAGATGTATAATCTTATATTAATATGTTTATACTTGTTTAATAGTCTGCAACATGTGGGTTGCATTTGTTTGCTTCAATATTCTAGATTCTCCCTGTTCCTGTCTGCGAGCTGAGGATTCCCTTATCCAGAAGCAGCAGCAACACCCACTAGGACTAAACACCAAACATTTTCTGTGACACTGTTGAATTCCCTATTCGTATCACCCTCAGGATTTTAGGATTAAGACTTTCTGTGACTATATTTTCCATACCATTATCAGGTTCCAACACTTTTTGGGACTCTTTCAGTGTAAGAAACACTGTGTTTTTTTCACATGTATTCTTATGTCTCTATGCTTCTTTATCTAGTCTGCATATAGATTTATGGATCCTCACATCTTTCTACAAATATTCTCTCTCTCTCTCTCTCTATATATTATTTTTTTTTAATTTTTTTTTTAAGGAAATACAAATGTACCTGTATTGTGCCTGTTTACACTTTTGGGATTACTTTTGTCTTGCAGGAATTAGTTGCATTTGGATTAAGCAACATATTCTGTGGCTGTTTCAAAGGGTTTGCTGCGAGTACGTCACTCTCAAGATCAGCTGTGCAGGAAAGCACAGGAGGCAAAACTCAGGTAAGGAAGCGAGTGGCAAACGGAGTGTACTTCAAGGTACTACTTGCTGCATTGGTCCAGTACAGATCTAGGATTGAGCTGTGATGTTTGCCATACTTTTGCCAACACTTTGAAGTGTTCTGTATGCCATACTTTTATATTTGAAGAACTATATATTTAGTCCTTTTTTCCGGGGGTGCGCAAATAGATACTGTATGTAAAATGAGATCTGTTATATAAAAAATTAAATGTAACAGTCTCGGTATAGAGCTTTATATGTTTTTTTTCAGGTTAACATTAATAAAAATATGTCTCTTTTTTTCTAAATACAGTAGGCTATTCAGGATTACACATTTAAGATATGTTATTCATGGCATTATATCTTAATGAGGTACAAATGCTGCAATGGTCTGCAGGAATTCAAGTTTCTAAAGCAAGATAGTTCAAGTTTCGTCCCTAAGGGCCACCACCAGGACACGTTTCCCTATTTCGCTGAATAACAAATAATTAAGATGTTAATTTAGCTCTAATTATCACTAAGGATGTACAGTATTGTCCTGAAAACCTATACTAGCTTGCTGGTGCTCCATGCAGACAGAGCTTGGACTACACTGTCCTATAATATTCCCAGTACCAGCCCTAACTCACAGATCCCACAAAAATTATTTTCCCGCAATATGTGAAAACTGAACTTTTTTTAAATTTATAATTTTAAATAGAAATGGGCTCCTCAGAATCATAATTATATGTTAAAATGGGCTGAAGATCTCAATGTAGAAATAGATATGGAAACCTGGGAGGATATCTGGAATCGGCAGCTAAAACTTCAATTTGCCCGAACGAAGGAAAATATATACAACATTTTATTTCAATGGTACATAATCCCGAGTAGGCTGATCTCCCCAGGCACATCAGATTTGTGCTGGAGAGGATGTGGCCTGAGAGGAGATATGGTACATATATGGAGGTCATGTCCACAGATTCAAAAGTTTTGGATAAAGATCCAGAATATTTTACAGGAAATTACAGATACAAGAATCCCTCTAGACCCACAAACGTATTTATTAGCAAAGCCGGTTGAAGAGGTATCTAATACCATTAGAAAAATTATCTCTATTGTTCTTACAGCAGCCCGTTGCTCTACAGCAGTGGTGTGGAAGAATATAAATGTACCATCGAGACATTCAATAATTAAAAGAGTGAGTTAAATTAATGGAAAAACTTTTAGCTCAACTTAATAAAAAATTAGATAATTTCTATAAGGTATGGGAAATGAAGCTTTCACTTTTTAGGTAGAATCCTGATCTTGGTTGATTGTTATCCCTTGTCTCTTTTACCTTTTAGCCCTTATGCATTCCCTCCCTCCCCTTCCCATTCCTTTCCTCTCAGGCCCCATCTTTATCTATCCTTCTCCTTTATCTTTTCTATGTTAAAAAATAAAAATAATTTGAAATTAAAAGAATCCAAAGAGATTTTTATATATGGATATGCAACATACAGAAAACTGCAAAGAAAAATTGTTATGAAGATAATTGTTTTTACTAAGATAGATGTATAAAAATTGTTCCTTTATCAAAATTGTACATGTAAGTAAGATGTTAATTTATTTTAGTAAAATAATAAAAAAAATATTTAAATAAATAAAAAACAATTATATTACAAAAAGGCTTTTTTTTAAAAAAAGGGCGATTTTTGAGGGGCGGATCTTGATCTGGCCCGAATTCCACGGAATTCCCAATCCTCTGATGGATATTAAGAATCCAATCCATGGATTGCTGAAACCGTAGAAAGAATTCTTAAATCCATCAGAGGATTGTGGAATCAGTGGAATGTATTGTTACAATTCCCCAGCGGGTTGTATCCGATGGCGGTTTTGGATCGATCTGCGTGGATTGAAACTGTAACAATCCGTCTGCGTATTTTACACAGCGGAACGGATTCTGCTTGGCAAACTCGGGAAATTCTGGGGAAACGGATCGGGACTGGTTCGCCCATCTGTAATTTTAAAGGGACGTGCATCATAATGTCTGAAGGAAAAAAAACTTAAGCAATTTAGATAGAATTTAAGCGGAGTATGTATGAGCCTTTAATGATCATATCATTATGTATATGTCTAGAAAATGTGCACACATTTAAAATGTATAAAACATTTGCCTTATCAAATATTTGTTACTTATTTGCAGATTGCTGGCCTCTTATCAGCTATAATTGTTATGGTTGTTACTTTGGCATTAGGATTTCTCCTTGCACCATTACAAAAGGTATTGAGAATTCTATTTCCACTCCTTTTTTATTAACACTTTTCCTTCATTGGTTGGGAAGGAGACACGATGATTTTCTTGAAATTAAAAATGCCCATGGAGAACAAACACAGACTCAAAGTATAATATACCTTGTTTTCTTCTCGTTTCAGTCTGTATTGTCAGCTTTAGTCCTCATCAATTTGAAGGGAATGCTTATGCAGTTTAGTGAAATTCCCAATTTGTTCCGGAAAGATAAATACGATTGTGTAAGTTTTGTATACTATCACTATTAATATATGTACTGTAGAATCTACATAAAACTGGGAAGTACAGGTTGACAACTTGTGGGCTTATCCCTAAATGACCTTTGGTAGAATATATTTCTTCCTCTTTGTTGTGTTAGTTGTGTTCAATTGTACCCACCTACATAAGATGGTAATAGACTAGACTAGATCAATGTGCAAAGACACCGAACAACTCAGTGTATTTCAGCATGCTTAGACTGGTACAAATATTGAATGGAATCTGATTTATATTCGCCTGAAAATACTGGATATTTTTTTGTCTGTTGCCTAATGTTACAAACAGTGACGAGACAGTTTGTTTCCATAGCATGATTACACAAGTACAAAGTCTCTCAACAATTGTACTAATAAAATGCAAAACCATAGTCTGCCATTCAATGCCAATGACCCATTTTCAATCAATTTAGATAGTGTATCCAAAACAATTACACAACGTGATACTTGGGAAATAGGCGAACAAGGACTCTGTTTTGATTTAAACACAATAATAAGCTATACATGGAGCATTTTAAGGAATGTATTTGGCATTATTCTACCTTATTCTCCGCAGGTAGTATGGGTGGTGACATGCATAGCTGCAATTCTTCTTGGACTTGACTTTGGACTGGCAGCAGGAGTAGGATTTGAGCTGCTGACTGTGGTGTTCCGTGCACAGTTGTAAGTTGTCTTTAGAACCTATGTTGTTGTCTTGATGCTGTACTGTGTATTATAGAAACAATAGAGTGCCACTTCATCTTATCCTACTGTACATCTGCTTTTCTATTTCAAAACTAAACTTCTTATTTACTCAACTTCTCCCTCTATCCCAGCACAAGCATTTTGAGTTATGGTAATGCTTGGACAGTACGTCTGAAGAAGAAACTTGTGAGGTCTTAAAAACTTGGGTACAACTACAGTACATCTATGTACCATAGCTATCATGTTTATCCATTCAACTTCACCTGCACTTTTGCCGATATCCTCTTCTCATTTCCCAAGCTTACGGCCTCCTTTAGCTCCCATGTGGAATAATTTACTCAACTGCAGTAAAGTTGTGCCAATTCCATTGTGCCATAAATGCCGAACGTGTCACACACCTGTACACTAACAATAATGGCTGCAGGCACGTAAATTGCTGTAAAAAGCTAGCGATGTATAAAACATTGTGAGACTAGTAGACATGTACTCTTGAAAACCACCAATATTCTTTGCCACCTTACTATGTGCATTCAACATACCTGTACTGCATGCAGTGAGGAGAGGATAGTCCTAGTCACGTGGTGGATAAATACAGTAGGTCTTGGAAAATTACTATGGAAATTGATTTTGCACTTTATTGTGTTTTACAGTCCAAAATGCTCTCAGGTGGCTAATGTTGGCGGAAATAACATTTACAAGAACAGGAAAGACTACACTACTGTACGTATGGTTCTTTGCAATGATACATATACACTACATATACTGTAAGCCAAGCATGTCAAACTCAAAGGCTAACACGGGCCAAATAAACAAGGTTTAAGTTTAGGTGGGCCGCAAAAAAACAAAAACTTAAATTTTCATAGAAACGTAGGTTTATTTAGAAAAGTACAGTATAAAAACAAAACGATAAAATTAATATTTTCTTCCTGACACTTGACATCTCTGACTCTCTCTCTCTCTCTCTGACTGACTGACTCTCTCTCTCTCTCTCTCTCTGACTCTCTCTCTCTGACTGACTCTCTCTCTGACTGACTCTCTCTCTCTCTTTGACTGACTCTCTCTCTGACTGACTCTCTCTCTCTTTGACTGACTCTCTCTCTGACTGACTCTCTCTCTCTTTGACTGACTCTCTCTCTGACTGACTCTCTCTCTCTCTCTGACTCTCTCTCTCTCTGACTCTCTCTTTGACTGACTCTCTCTCTGACTGACTCTCTCTCTCTGACTGACTCTCTCTCTCTCTCTGACTGACTCTCTCTCTCTCTGACTGACTCTCTCTCTCCCTGACACTCTCTCTCCCTGACACTCTCTCTCCCTGACACTCTCTCTCCCTGACACTCTCTCTCCCTGACACTCTCCCTCTCCCTGACACTCTCCCTCTCCCTGACACTCTCCCTCTCCCTGACACTCTCCCTCTCCCTGACACTCTCCCTCTCCCTGACACTCTCTCCCTCTCTCTCTCTCTCTGACACACTCTCTCTCTCACTCTCTCTGACACTCTCTCTCTCTCTCTCTCTGACACACTCTCTCAGACACACTCTCTCTCAGACACACTCTCTCTCAGACACACTCTCTCTCTCTCTCTCTCTCTCTCTCAGACACTCTCTCTCTCAGACACTCTCTTTCTCTCTCAGACACACACTCTCTCTCAGACACACACTCTCTCTCAGACACACACTCTCTCTCAGACACACACTCTCTCTCAGACACACACACTCTCTCAGACACACACTCTCTCAGACACACACTCTCTCTCAGACACACACTCTCTCTCACACACACACTCTCTCTCACACACACACTCTCTCTCACACACACACTCTCTCTCAGACACACACTCTCTCTCAGACACACACACTCTCTCAGACACACACTCTCTCAGACACACACTCTCTCTCAGACACACACTCTCTCTCAGACACACACTCTCTCTCAGACACACACTATCTCTCAGACAAACATTCTCTCTCAGACAAACACTCTCTCTCAGACACACACACTCTCTCTCTCAGACACACTCTCTCTCTCAGACATTCACACTCTCTCTCAGACACTCACTCTCTCTCTCTCTCTCAGACACTCACTCTCTCAGACACTCACTCTCTCTCTGACACTCACTCTCTCTCAGACACTCACTCTCTCTCTCTCTCTCAGACACTCACTCTCTCTCTCTCTCTCTCTCAGACATTCACTCTCTCTCTCTCTCTCAGACACTCACTCTCTCAGACACTCACTCTCTCTCTCAGACACTCACTCTCTCTCAGACACTCACTCTCTCTCAGACACTCTCTCTCTCTCTCTCTCTCAGACACTCTCTCTCTCTCAGACACTCTCTCTCAGACACTCTCTCTCTCAGACTCTCTCTCTCTCTCTCAGACACTCTCTCTCTCAGACACTCTCTCTCTCAGACACTCTCTCTCTCAGACAGTCTCTCTCAGACACTCTCACTCTCTCAGACAGTCTCTCTCAGACACTCTCACTCTCTCAGACACTCTCACTCTCTCAGACACTCTCACTCTCTCTCTCTGACACACTCTCTCTCTCTCTCTCTCTCTCTCAGACACACACACTCAGACAAACACACACTCAGACACACACACACTCAGACAAACACACACTCACACACACACACACTCAGACACACACACTCAGACACACACACTCAGACACACACACACACACACACTCAGACACACACACACTCAGACACACACACACTCAGACACACACACTCAGACACACACACGCAGACACACACACACTCAGACACACACACTCAGACACACACACACCGACACCGACACACACACACACACACACAGAGAGACACACACACAGACACACACACACAGACACACACACAGACACACACACACACACACACACACAGAGATACAGAGATGCACACACAGATCTCCTTCTGCACGTGCAGCTCACACAGAGATTTGACAGGGGGGAGGGAGGCTGCTGTGAAGACATACCCCTGTTTGTGGGATCTCCACTGAACTCTCTGCACCTCATGGAGGGGGGCGGCCATGCTCTCTCTGCACAGAGGGGAGTGGTGCTGTGATCGCAACTATGCTGTTATGCTAAGACCCGGCCGGCATCTGCAGCATATCTCTCTGCACGAGGGGGAGGAGGGGGCCCGTGATCGCAGACACACACACACAAACACACTCAAACACACACACACACGAAATCGGAACGGGGGAGGAAATCGGAGCAGCCAGGAGGGCAAGGGGGAAGCAAGGCAGGCATGGAGCAGTAGTCACCTGACTTGCTCCATGCAGCAGGAAGAGGCAAGCAGCAGGAAGAGGCGGGCAGCAGGAAGAGGCGGGCCTCACTATGCAAGCTCGGATAGAGCTGGCTGTGGGCCAAAAAAAATTTCTGGCAGCGTGCCAATATGCGGCAGCCAATCGGGAGAGGGGGGAGGTTTTTTTTTTTTGCCTTTGCAGAAAGCGCGCGCAGCATGAGTTAAATATTGGCGAGCTGGGCCGCAAATATGTTCATTGAGGGCCGCAAGTTTGACATGCTTGCTGTAAGCTGTGTGTATAACTCAATAATGATGCTTTCTTTCTGTAGATATATGAGCCGGAGGGAGTGAAGATATTCAGATGTCCATCTCCAATTTTTTTTGCCAATATCGATTTTTTCAGGGATAAGCTTACAGCTGCTGTAAGTCTTAGTATTTCAGCATTTATCCATATCACTACAACACTTTAAAGCAGGGGTAGGTCAGGTTTTCAGGACATCCCTGCTTCAGAGCCACTGATTGAGCACCTGTGCTGAAGCAGGGGTATTCTGAAAACCTGACTGTTAATGGCTCTTGAGGATTGGAGTTGGCCACCCCTGCTTTAAACAGAATGTACTCAAAGAGGCCTAACAACTTGATATCAAACTGTCTCTTACAGGCTGGTGTAAACCCACTGAGGGTGTTACGTAAGCGCAATAAGGCTCTAAGGAAAATCAAGAAAATGTTGAAAAAAGGGGAACTTCAGATGACATCTGTAAGTGTAAAATCTCTTCTTATTAGTTGTACACTGATCATATGTGTACAAACTAGGTGTACTATATAGGAATAAATCCTCCCTAAGTATGCTGGTCACAAAGAGCATCGCACAGCAGAGGCTAATGCCAATTATAGACTATGGGGACATAGTATATGGCACGGCACCACAAACCCACCTTAGCAAACTTGATACCCTCTACATCTCAATATGCGGCTTTGTCCTCCAATGCAATTACAACACACATCACTGCGAAATGCTCAAAGAACTAGACTGGTCATCACTTGAGTCTAGGCGCAAAGTTCACCTTTCCTGTCTTTCCTTCAAATACTTTCTGAGCAAACTACCGCCTATCTGAACAAGCTCCTCACCCCTACCACATGCAGCACTTATCACCTGAGATCTGACTCCAAAAGACTTTTCATGGTCCCAAGCTTCAGCAAAGTATCTGGCTGCTCCTCCTTCTCTTACCATGCACCCCTCAACTGAAACAGTCTACCGGAGACTCTCACATCCACCAGTCTAAGTTCTTTCAAAACTAAAGCTGTCTCACATTTTAATCTGGTCTGTAACTGTTATATATGCCTATAATATATATTATCTTTAACTGTACATACAATATCATGGATATAATGTACTATATCAGTGGTGCACAAACTGGGGGGCACAAGATTTTTTTATGGGGGTTGCAGGGGTCCTGCGCTCTTCCCCAAGGCATTTAAATTAAATGCCGGGGGACCACGCGAGGCCTCTGCAACCTCTACTTACCAGGATTTAGCCGGCTTCAGGACACGTGACCATGGCAACACGGCGTCAAATGATGACGCGGGGTCATGTGATGTCACGGTTGCCCTGGTAACATGATGTCAAATGACTCCAAGGGTCACACGACGTGACATCACATGACCCTGCTGCGTCATTTGACACTGCACGATGTAAGGAAGGGGGTGGCCAACGGAGGAGGTAATGCAGAGGGGGAGCGCCGCAAAAAAAGTTTGCACACCCCTGTACTATATAACACTTTTCACTCATTGTAACTATGTATTTGTAACCATGTATTTGTCATTATAACTCTGTGCCCAGGACATACTTGAAAATGAGAGGTAACTCAATGTATTACTTCCTGGTAAAACATTTTATGAACAAATAAATATGAGAACTACATTAAAGCAGAAAAACGTGTAAAATCTTATATGTTTTTTTTATAATCCGTTCTGTAGTATTAGATAATAGGGACTTTTTAATGTTTTTTTTTTTCTATTTAACTCTTAATGCCATTTTTTATGAGTTTAAAATGCTATGATTTCTATGGCAGGTTTTAACCAACCTCCCAAGCAGTGCAAGATATGTGCAACACTTTCCTGTTTGGAATAATTTGTTGCAAATGTTACCAGCAGTTTGGGCTGTAAACTGTAACAATAGATAATGTTACCTTAGTAATATAAGGATACATTGTAGCTGCTGAGTCACACTCACTGAAGCAGTCAAAACACTTCAGGCACACAATCAGGATTTTGATAGATTTATAACGAGCACCAAATGATTGCCATCTTAGGTTAGACTGTAGCATTATACTGTCACATGCTTTACATATAAAAAAAAATAATAAAACAAGAAGAAAAAAAAGTTAGAAAGTAGTATTGCTGCTTTAAGACAGTCTGTATTCATTTTGATATGTGGTAATAGTTGGGGGATTAAATAATAATATACATATAAGACTTTTGAACATACAGTTTTGAATACAAGGTGATTTTTGCACTTAACATGTATCGATTCCTGTTACAGAAAGGTATGATTTGTACTTCATACGACTACATGGATTCTGACGATGAACAACTAGACAATAACAGAATAGAAGAGCTGGACCAGCCCATTAACACTGCCGACCTCCCCATTAAAATAGACTGGAACGCAGAACTTCTAAATAACTTTAAGGTTCCCAAAGTTGACATCCACAGTTTAATCCTTGATTTCGGCGCAGTGTCATTTCTCGATATGTCTGGGATGAAGGGTCTAAAAGCGGTATGTGTCTTATTATCCAGTGATAAAAACACCGGGGGGAAATTAATGTGGGCCGGGGGCGGTTATAAGAAAGGTCATAATAGGTAGTGGCTCTGGAAACAGCAGGAATGTAAATTTACCAAGCTATTAAAAACGTTTTCAATTATGAATTGGTCACTAAAGCTGGGACAGGGAGTGTTACATAGCTGAGGGCTTCACCTTTGCTGTAATGCTAAATTATGCTTTGAAACCCTCGCCATTGGGCAGTCCCAGGTAACACACACACACACACACACACATACACACACACACACACAACAATGGCATTGGCTTCCTTATGCATTTGTAATGATCTTTAAAGCAATACTGACTATTTGAAACTCCTTGATGTCGCTTTTTAATGTAGTGAATCCTCCTGACTTTTTATTTTTTAATTGGGGGGCTGATGATGTGTGAAGTCATAACTTCTTGAGCTTCCTGATTCTGAAGCTAAAATGACCCCCAATTAACACTTTCTTGCTCATGATGCAATGACAACTGACGACTCGATGTATGAACTGAGTACGCCATTATAGCGTACCAGAGGAACAGATGTGTTCCAAGCATCTGGAGCACAATAATGACATCACCATTCAGGATTTGCTCGTTGCCAAGTCGTTGGCAGACTTTTTAGCTTTCTAATAGAGAGTTAAACTATTTAGGAGCCATACATCAAGGACATTAGTGAGCAAAAGTGTGGTATGGCCAGACAGCACATGTGTAATGTATGCAGTTTAAGGAAAGCTGAAGAAAGTGTGTTGAATGTCATTTAGATTTGATATGTATTTATTTTTTTAGAGAGGACTGCACCTGTATGGTTAAATTATAACACAGAAAAATCAAAGGTGGAGGAAAATAGTAAACAATATGGTACATCAAAGAAATATTGTATTTCCCTTTCAGATAACACAGTGTTCTCGATGTTCTCTGTCAGTATTACACTAGTGGAAAACTTAACTCAGTGTCACTGCCAACGTGTAATCGTGTTCCGAGTTAATAAACATTTATGATGGCACTAGTTTCTCAGGAAAAGCCAATAAAGTACAATTGCTGCACGTTATCTTGCAGAATCTACATTGCCCAGTTTTCAGTATAAAGCAGTAGTTGGTGAACATGATTTGGGGGTATAACCATATGCTGTGCAGCGAAAAAAGTGCCATGGTTCCATGGTTGCAGCTTCAACTATGATGAATTATTGTGATAAGTTGTAGACGCACTTAAATGTACAGTGCCTGTTAGCCGACCAGAAAACAATTTGCAATCCAATTGGCTTCCTTAAGCAAATGTAACCATTCTTAAAGCAAAGATGTAGCATCTCGTGTTTCTTTGTAAATCAAGCACAAAACCCTTTTCTCCTGTGCCTCTGAATGAGGCGTGTTTGTCCATGTAGTGTTTGCTTTACCCTTACCTTACCCCAGGGTGGGTCCTGCTCTTCTCAGAGAGCCAATAAAGCTAAGGGAGAGAGGGGATGTTTGCTTTTGCACAAGGGGCAGCAAACAAAATGGAGTAACCATTGGACATCATATCCCTCCCATGTGTGAGCTCACTATGTTTATACAAAAATGTAAAACAAAGTTATTTAAAAATACTTATAGATCACCAATTTTGGTATAAAAGGTATTAATCACCCAGATGTAAGCCCTTAAACATGTCATAGTCATTGGCTATGAGTGGGATTGCATGTTTATCTAGGTCGTCCCACTCAGAAACAGAAGTTGGAATTATGACAAAGCAACCAGCAATGTAACAGTGTGTCTACTATTTCTAATATTTATTTCAGAAAGGTTTTCTAAAGTGTACTCAAGTCAGAGATATAACGGGCACACAAACCACTGCTTATACAGTATAATTCACCTCATACTAGGCAGGAGACAGTATGGAACTGCTGAGGCACAAGAGAACCAGAGATCTAACGTGTTACATCTGACCAATAGTTTCACAATTTCCAGTCATTATTTAATGTACCTTTCCTTTCATTTTAATTCAGTCTTTTGTTCGACAAATTTAATAAATTCTTAGTAAGAACTAATAAGATTAGTTTTTGACATAAGTTTATTTTTTGCATAACATTTTTACTTTACTACAATTACTCCTTGTTGCATAGTAACATAGTACACGAGATTAGAAAATTACATATAAGTGATTGTTAACAATCCCAAGACAAAATGAAAGCATAACTGTCAGCAAATACACACGAGTGCAGACGTTCCCTACCTGTCTTCTGAGTTAGGGGGGATTCCGAGGTATCCTGTTAGAAGCTTTCTAGTCTCATCTGGAACAAAGCAAGTTAGAAATTATTTTAAAACCTCAATACATTATTATGTGTAGACCGCTGACTACTTGTTTGACTGGGTGACTGACTGGGTGAGTGACTGACTGGGTGGGTGACTGACTCCTCTCTCTCTCTCCTCCTCTCTCTCTCTCCTCCTCCTCTCTCTCCTCCTCCTCTCTCTCCTCCTCCTCTCTCTCTCTCTCTCCTCCTCCTCTCTCCTCCTCCTCTCTCTCTTCCTCTCTCTTTCTTCCTCTCTCTCTCTCTTCCTCTCTCTCTTCCTCTCTCTCTCTCTCTCTTCCTCTCTCTCTCTCTTCCTCTCTCTCTCTCTTCCTCTCTCTCTCTCTTCCTCTCTCTTCCTCTCTCTCTCTTCCTCTCTCTCTCTTCCTCTCTCTCTCTCTTCCTCTCTCCCTCTCTTCCCCCCTCTCTGTATCTGGATATATTATTTACCCTATATATCTTAACTGTCCTATACTACACCAAAATAACTTATACTGCTTTCTTCCAGATCTGACTCAAGCTTCAGACGGGAGACATCGGAATCCCCCCTAACCCAGAAGACAGGTAGGGAACACCTCCCCTCCAACTTATAACATTGCGGGAATGAGGTACCTGGACATTGAGGGACTGCAGATCAGGTAAGATCCCAGGCGGGATTGCTGCTTTAGATATTGTGAAGTGGGGACATCCAGACACTGGTTAAGGGGTTCACAAATGGATATACACTTTGAATGTCCAGTAGTAGGGCTGGAAAACCCTAAAATGAAGAAATAAGAGCCAATATGGTGAAGTACGTATATTTAAGAGATCTCACAACGCAAGTACTGATCCTACTTACGAAGTGGTAGATAAAACAGGCATGTCGGTACAGATACAATCTTTAGCAGCAACACATGCAGTTGAATTTTGAACTGGATCACTGGATCCGTGGGTGTGATCGAGTTCAACCAGGCTCCCCTGCTTCAAACTCAGTGCCAGTCAGTGTCTTTACTCACTCCTTCTCCACCAGAGAGGTCACTGGTGTAGAGGAGAGGAGATATCATGTGTTTTGTCCAAAACACTCCTCTGGTGAAATCTAAAAATCTAATATATTGTCCAGACTTGAATATTCTTTTTTTCCCCATGGACACAACATAAGCCCTGTCATAAATCGGCTGTGAGATTGACAGTTTTATGACAGAGGGGGAAACAACTTCTACCAAACGACTTTAAGCTTTGAAATACATTAAGCCAGGATCCTGTTTACGTTACTGGCAGGAGAACAATAATTTACTTACATCTCTAGATTCTAACAGTCCTACAACCAGGCCTGGCCAAAGGGCAAGCAGGCCATAGAACATTTCTGTGTATTTTTCAATCAAACTGTTCCCACGATAACCCCTGAAGCACCAGGTGGATTAAAATACATAATATCTCATGACATTATCATGACAATGGGTAATTTAGTGCAATACTTTGGCTGAAATATTTACGTCACAGTAAACACATTTCACAGTAAACACATTTCACAGTAAACATGTCACAGTAAACACCACGTTTACAACCACGTCACAGTAAACACAGTAAACACATTTCAGTAGGTTCTACACTACCAATATTATACTATCTTATGTAGTTCTTCCACAGCATAGAGAAGAGGAAACAAAATACTGCAGCCAACAGCATGCGGTGCGTGACACAGAATATGCATTGTCTAAAGGGTTACAATTTGAGAAGCATTATATATGCTATGTATGAGCTACAGTGCAATTAAAACTGGTTATAAACCAGGTGTCCTAATAATTAGTGAAAATGAAAAAAAAATTTTTTTTTAAAACAAACAAAAAACAAGCTATTCCTTCATGTGTGTTCCAGGATCCACTTATTAAGTGGGATGGGCGAGCTTGTATTAGAGGAGTGGTCACAAGATCTCCCAAAATTGTTTCCAATTTAAATTTAGATGTGTAGAACGCCAGTGCATCAGAATAAACAAGTCCTTTAAACATTTACGCGTCTGCAACAGGACCACTCCCAATAAACTGTGGTATATGATAAAGTTACCCTAATAGGGTTAAGGGACTAGTACCTAATGCCATAAGGCACCAATGAACAGTACAACCATTATCCCATACAGTAAGAAATAAGGGTATAGCAACCCACAAATGTAACTCACTGTTGAGTTCCAGGATCCAGAGGAGTAGTCCACAGCAGTAGATTAGTAGCGTGCAGTCCACCAAGGCAGAGAAAAGGAACAAGTAGAAAAAAAGGCAGTGCACTGCCTAGAAAAACAGGAGGCGACTCACGGAAGCAAAAAAACATTTATTCCAATAAAAAGATCAGACAAAGTCCCCCATAGCTACAGCAGGTGTAACACCTTTCTAGGCAATGCACTGCCTTTAATTTCTACTTGTTCCAATTTAAATTAAGGCTAAGGCCCCGCTCCCAGAGTCAGCGCGCCCGCACTGCAGACAGGCGGGGCGCTGACATACACAGACCGCGATATGCGGTCTGTAGGGAGCAAGAGCCGGAGCGGGAGGTGGGCGGGAGTGGGAGGTTTGACAGGGAGGGGGGGCGTGGCTTGAGCGGAGGGACCCGCTACTCTCCCCCCCCCCTCCCTCCACGGACTCGGGCTGGAGCTGCTGATGGTAAGCAACACACACACACTCATACACACACACACAGGCACTCATATACACACACACACACACACACACACACAGACACTCATACACATACACACAGACAGAGGCAGGCACTCACGCACTCAGACACACACACAGACAGGCACTCAGGCACACACATACACTCCTCCCCGCTCCCCGAAGCCTCTCCTCCTCCCCTCCCCATTGGCTCACAGCCACACCACGTGACGCGTCAACGCTAGGGATCACCATTTTCTTGTGTCCCATAGCGGCTGACGCGCCACAGCGTGTAGTGCGCTGTTCCGCCAGGGGGGACCGGCTCGGGAGGATTCCCCTGCTGGTGGGGAACTCGCGTGTGGCCGCCCGCGCCAACGAGCGCAGCGGGACCGAGGCCTTAGACATACAGTCTCAGCAAGCTCAAAACCCAGTACATTGTGTATATATTTGTGTCATTTGGAGCACAAATACGTACAGAGAGCAAGTGTCCCCTCCATGAGCTGAAACAGCATGAGGCTCAGGGGGCGTACATGTGAACTCGCTTTCACTTCCTTCAGGAGAAGGATCGTGGGTCGTGATTCTACGCTCCGAAGAGAAAGAGGGGAAACCAAAGGCACATCCCCTGCCTTCTGGCAGATGGAAGTTCCCCTCTGATGGATACAGAGCATCCGGGACAGGGCCCAGATCTTTCATTCCAGCTTGAAATATAAGCTAAGGAAGCCCTCACCCACAAAGAAAAAAAATAAACACAGGAGCCAAACAGTGTAGAACAGAAATAAGTCTTTTAACTCATGGTATAAACAGTGACACGAACTAAAGTGAACTAAATGAAACACAATACAAGACATCAACACTAAGAAACTGTGAGATCTCACTTCAAAACACAGAAAGCACTGACATAACACGAGTACTTATCTGGGAGTTCCACAGTGAAAATAAAGACACAAAAATATGGCTGGTATGTGTTGCAAATTTGCAGAATGATTAAAAATTAAAGTGGTTCCTCACCATTAAGGCTCATCCCTTTGACGAGACTATCATAACTGCTGCATGTCTCATTCCCAATATCAGCTGTTGAAGTCCATTGCACTCATTGTATTGTAGTTAAAAATAAAGTTTTTAGTGCACACAGCGGAGACAAATAAAACCCTTTGTAATGTGAAGAGTGGCAGGGAAGTCAGGAACATGTTATCGCTGCAATGGAACTAGAGATAAATCAATAGAAGTGCAAGAAAACAGGAAAGCAGCACTCAAGAATGCTAGCTGATGAAAGGCCCAGTAGGGCCCGAAACATTGCAATTTTGTTGCTTACTCCTTAAAACAAATGGCATCACTTTTGCAGAAGATATAAAGTGGTAATCTACTCCTTGCAAGGACTGCGGGTGATCTTTTCAGTGCTTTCCTCTTTTTGTTGAACTTCTATGCATTCAGTGTGACAACGCTGTTCAAAGCATGCATGTCAATACTTTTCTGCCCTCTTCTGTATCTTGTACTTGTTGTTTTACAATTGAGAATTCACAACTTTGCAGATTAAGAAATATATTTGTGTACCTGTCTAGCTTTATACATCAAGGATTAAGGGGATTTCATAGACAAAGCAATAGTCCTGAAAATAATAGTGTGCTCAAAATGCACTGACTTTCAATCATCTCGCTTGTTATTGTTTTGGCTGGTCACAATAGCCACTAATTACGAATGCTGTTTTATTTGCACATATCATTCAAAAGTCAAGGCTAAAAAAAAATGAAGTGCGACATTTTGTGGTTATGGACATTCTTATATGGATCTGTATTTAAAAAAAAATCCCATGATTTTTGCTTTTGTTACTTTCATTTAATGAAAATGTTTTTACCTTGTTTGATTCTGGTTGACAAGAAATGTGGACTTCTTTTGGCCAGTCTCTTAGAATAAAATGTAAAGGTGGCTACATGGTCACTACTGCAACGCACCTGGTAGCCATGTTGTCTGCGATACTTATTTGAGATACACGAAATATAATTTCCCATGGTATGCCGCTTTAAATACATAGCCCAAGACAAATTTTCATTTTTAATATTTAAACTATATAAACACACATACACGTTAAAATTCTCCAAAATGATCCTACCAATGCATTTTTCTAGCGGCATCAGTGTTGCAGGTCAATGTAGTCTGCACAATTACCTTTAATAAATACATAAATGCAACACATTGGGGCTATTCCAGTGTTTCTCAGAAGCAGTCACTATTGGCTACACAACAGTACATTTCTCAGTAAGCTTTATGTTTTTATTCTATTAAGTATTTGCCAATTACAAGATTTGTGCTAATCCCTCTACTTTTAAAATGTATGCTGCCTACGTGGTTGTTGCTTAATCTTTGACCAGCAGCACTCTAAAGATACTATGAGATGCAACATTTGTAGCATCCAAGTACATATGTATGGTTACTCATGATGAGACTTAAGTGAATAAGGGAGGTTTTTAATAAATAAATAAATAAAAATTGTCAAAAAGAAGCAGAATTAAGCTAGAGTTATCCTACCCGTGAGAATTTACAAATCATATATTCTTAACAATTATTAAGTACAGGCATACCCCACATTAACGTACGCAATGGGACCGGAGCATGTATGTAAAGCGAAAATGTACTTAAAGTGAAGCACTACCTTTTTTCCACTTATCGATGCATGTACTGTACTGCAATCGTCATATACATGCATAACTGATGTAAATAACGCATTTGTAACAGGCTCTATAGTCTCCCCACTTGCACACAGCTTCGGTGCAGGTAGGGAGCCAGTATTGCTGTTCAGGACGTGCTAACTGGCGCATGCGTGAGCTGCCGTTTGCCTATTGAGCGAGATGTACTTACTCGCGAGTGTACTTAAAGTGAGTGTACTTAAACCGGGGTATGCCTGTACAGTATTGCCTGATTATTCAGCTAAATTAAATTTATTCAGCCTTAAGAAAATGGAAAAATACAGCATATGTAGACTGCGTGATTGCTTCTTAATAAAATTTGTTTTGTACTACTAAACACATTTTTCAGTTCTCAAGTTAGAATAGTAATATGTTATGCTAAACTACATGTTTGTATCAATCTCACTTGCGATCTAGGAGCTGAACATTAAAACAAAATAACTTTTCAAACTCTCCTCCTTTGCCTTCCTGCAAGAGGCCACCATCTCTCTCCCAACTATTATCCTCAAGGGCAGAAGAAAACTAGAGAAAAATTGGTTAACTACAAATAAGATTTTTTATATGTGGATTGAAACAAAAATACGTGAAAAATGCCCCTACCTGTGGTTGTAACGTAATCAATGCAGTTAGTAAAATACTATAAATATAATGCTTTCCCAGAAAATCTTTTACCAATAACAGAGAAAATGTTACTCTTGTAAGCGGAGTATTTATTGAACCAGTGCTAAAAATACCAGAAAACTGTATGACATGGTTGTTACTGCATGTTAGTCACAGAATCTCACATTTTTAAACAGGATAACAAAAGTATCACAATTAAAACCTAAACATTGGATGTAGCAAAAACAATATAGAAAAGAGTGATACAATGCAGATGTAATTTGTGTTGTTGTGAAATGCAGAAAATATAAAGCATCCATCCTGGAACACTTTAAGAACTCATGTTGTCAAAACACTGAACATATCCTGAATCATGTATGCACAACAGTACAAGTGTAAATTAAAATGTTCAGATTAAGGGTGAAAGAATATTAATCTGTGAGGTTTCAAAAATGCAGCAAAAAATATTTATACACCAGGACCCAAAATGTGGAAGAGTTACAGTAAATGATTTATTTTTGGAGAAGGTTAAATGGCATACAAGACTCTATACTGTACATACCACTGTAAAACTGCAGTTAAAGCACAGGGGGGGAAAAAATCTAACAAGTTCAAGTTATGTACATCATTGATAGTACGGCCTATATCTGCCTTGATCTGGGTGATGTGGTCCAGGAATAGGGGCTTGAGAAGGAGGCCCTTGCATCCTTGGAGGTGGTGGGGGCCCTCTTGGAGCAGGCCACATACCAGGGCTCATTCCCCCAGGCTGTGCGAACGGAGGGCTGAGAGTTCCTTGATCTTCGTTGAACTGGGGCAAAGAGTTAGGATTGTAGTGGTGGGGAGGGGGAGCATTTACAGGTGGACCACCATGTTGGGGTGGTGGAGGTCCTGGAGGAGGATGATTCATATATGGTGGCATTTGAGCAATAATATGTCCAGGGGGAGGTGTGATTGGGGGTGGAGCAGATGTCATTGGTGGTGGAGGACCTTGGCTGTACACCATATGTGGGGTACCAGCAGCTTGAGGAGGGTGTTGCATTGGGTGACTAATTGGAGGAGGTGGTGGAGGTGGTGGTGCATAATGTTGTTGTGGAGGCATAATATGGTGAGGATGCGATACCACTGGTTGACCTGGATAATCTGGATGATGGAGAGGACCAGGGACCTGAGGAGTTTCTCTGGCCCCAGAATTTGAATCATCCAGAATAGGCACGGTTATTAAATTGCTGTGTTTTCTAGTATTAATCCGAAAAGCATCCTGACTAACAGAGGAGCGGGGTAGAGGTGGGGCCATCGAGATGTCTGCTGGGGAGGCCCGCATATCGTCATGTTGCTGATTGAAATGCTCATGCGGCACATGCTGTATTGGAGGTGGGGGCATCAGTATGTGCTGCTTCGGTGGCATATGACTGAGATGATGCTGCTTGTCTGGGGGCATTATGAAGCGATCTGCCATTTCTGCAGGCGGCGGGGCCATTGGAGGGTGAATCGGCTCTGGCTGTGGGCGAGCAGCTGGCTTTCCGGCTCTCATATGGCGATGGTTGATATGCGCCTGCAGATCTCTCTGAGACAAATAAGTTCTCTTGCATCCTTGTACAATGCTGCACATGAAGAGAGATCCACGTGCACACTGCTCAATTCGCTGAACAGGATCATTACAACTGAAAAAAGGGAAAACCTGTTAAACACATTTGAGAGCTGCAACATTTTAATTTATTTATTTTTTAAATCTGGCTTTCTTTACAATGAAAGGGTATGATGGGGTGGAATTCACCAATGTCCGATGCAAAGCTTTGCACGTCGATCCAGTTTTAACTTCCCTCCAAGTCTATAGTAGTTGGCTTTGGATCGGGGCACGACACCTAGTATCGGACCCTAGTGAATCCCCCCAACAATGTTCATGTATTAATACAAGCTTCAACAACCAGTATGCATCATTTTTTTTTAGCAATCTTAAACAACTGTGTCATTTTCTTAAATTATTCCTCATCACAGTAATGTCTACATTTTCTCTAGCCCATGAAAATGCCCAGTGAGATATGCTGTGCAGCGAATACATTGTGCATCTAAAGTATCCTTCCAACGCCATTATTAAGAATACGATGACTGCTTTCATCTATTTCAAGGTCTATGGCCTCTTCAGTGCTCAATCAATAGCTTTTCCTGGCACATAAAGTAAAGTGAGATGTGCACATTTTAAAAATAAATTTGACACTAAAAATATTGAAGAAAAAAGTGTAACATACCAAACTAGGGAGCAAATATGAGTAATAATAGATCATATAAAATGCAAACACATTTTATGCTCATGTACTTGATTAGTAAACACTCTACAATGATTTTGTGCTTTCACCTCTAGACTTGACACAGAATATATTTGGTTATGAGTTACCAGGCTTGTCACCACTAATGGCTTTGGATTACATGGTGAATAACATCTTTACGAATGGGGAAAGGGGAGTCATACCCATTAAGTGTGCCTACTCTGACGATGCTGACATTTTGTATATAGCAACTTAAACAAACGGAGACTTGAAGTGCCTAAATAGGGCTTTCTTGCATCTTTTCCACCCCAGGTATTTTACTTGTTGGTCTAATTGAGGCAGCAGTGAGGAACATAAGCAGGGTATCATTAATTTGTTCTTCATGTTTTAATTTGGGGAGCTCAGTCACACTACTATCTAAATGCTCCTTATTACACTTGTGCACTTTCACATGATTTTACTATGCAGTAAATGTTTGAGTGACAGCACCCTCTGTATGGCCCTACATCTGGCCGTTAAAGAGGTTTATTTTTGTGCTCCAAATTCACACAGAGAGCTCGGAGTTTATTTTGATAAAAACTTATGGTGATGATACTGATAAATTCCACCAGATAGGTATAACGAAACCTCCAGGTGGATTCACTTTATAATTATAATCATACCAATCCTATACTATTTTTATTTGTTCCAATAAAAGGTTTAAAATCTAAACTAATCATTTACAAACCTTACCGAGTGCTTTCTACAGGGACTCTTTTCTCTCTTTTGTAAAAAAAAATCTTTTAAAGGAGCACTCCAGATGATTATGCTTTTTTTTAATTGGTTTGAAGCAGGGGGTCTCCAGAATTCTGAACCACATTGATTTCAGCTCCATGGACCCCCGCTTCCTGAGATAATTACCTCTGTAGGTGCGGCCAGTATCGCTGCGCAATTTAAAGCTCCCATGTCATGTGGGCCAATAAGACAACACAAGGGATCACGTTTGCGGCTTCCTATTGGCCCGCAAGACACATTTAAACCACCATATGATAAACCCACGCCAGGGCCCTACCAGTAGCACATACAGAGGTAAGTATCTCGGGAAGGAGGTGGTCCCCAGAGGTCAAATGAACGCGGTTCAGCTCCAGTCTCGCCCTGCTTCAAACCTATTTTTAAAAAAATAATAATTGTGTCGCCTGGAGTGCCTCTTTAAAAGCAGCAATGCTAAGGACGTCATTACTTTTTGATACGCTGTTTTTCTTGGCTCTAGTAACGTTCTCTTATGCGCATTTAGCTCAGATTGAGAGATCGCCTGTGTTCCTAATTAATAATCATGTCAGCCACCAAATATGGAGGACACGAAGTGTATCTAAGCGGAATTAAATCTACCTACTCAATCACTTGCCGAAGAACAGTAAAACAATAAAAACAAGGAATATTTGCCAACTCAAACAGTTTTTGTAAAGATAGTTAAACAAATGTAACCATTTTCAAAATAAGACATGTAGATAGCCTTGTATATTTTAAAATATACATACAGGGATAGTTTTTTTGGCAGATACTGTGGCGAGAAAAAAATTTGTGAACCCATTGATAATTACGGAAATTCCATAGTTTTTCCATAACCTTCTTGAATGAAAACCAGTCTATTCTTAAATATCCAATAGGGTTTATATTAACCAATTCCATGTCTTCTGAAGAAGAAAAAAATGATGTATGAATTGGACAAACTATGAGGAATTAAGAGTCAGTGTATGGACAAAGGTAAGTGAGCCTTGGTTTTATCAGCTAAATTAAAGGGGATAATTAGATCCAGGTGTTTAAATAATTAGATCGATCTTCAGGTGTGAGTTTGGGAGGCCCCAACCTATATAAAAGATCAGAAACCTTGTGAGTTTAGTCTTCACCAAACAAGTGTGTGGAAACACACCATGTCACAATCAAAAAAAATCTGAGGACCTCAGGAAAGCTGTTATTGATGTTTATCAGTCTAGAAAGGGTTACAAAACTATTTCTATGGATTTGGGCTTCCACTAATCCACTGTCAGACAGATAGTCTACAAATCAAGAAAGTTCAAGACCACACAGTCACTCTACCCAGGAGCAGTTGGCCTACCAAATTCTCTCCAAGAACAAACCGGCAAATCACCCAGGAATTCACAAAGAACCCCAAAGTAACATCCAAGGATCTGCAGGTCGCTCTCACTTTGGCTGTGAGTATTCATGACTCAACTATCAGAAAAAGACTTAACAAGAAATGGTGTTCATGGAAGGATAGCCATAAGGAAACCACTGCTCTCTAAAAAGAACATTGCTGCCCATCTGAAGTTAGCCAAAAAGTACACAGATGATCCACAAGACTTCTGGAACAATGTTCTCTGGAAAGACAAGTAAAAGGTAGAACTTTTTGGCCTCAATGAGAAACGTTATGTTTAGGAAAAACCAAACACTGCATTCGAACAGAAGAACCTCATCCGAAATGTCAAGTATGGTGGTGGGAGTGTGATGGTTTGGGCTGTTTTGCCGCCACAGGACCTGGGTGGCTTGCCATCATTGACACAACCATGAATTCTGCATTGTATCAGAAGATTCTAGAGGAGAATGTCAGGCCATCCGTCCGTGAACTGAAGCCGAATTGAAAGTGGGTCATGCAGCAAGACATTGATCCTAAACATACAAGCAGATCTACAAAAACAATGGCTGCAGAAGAAGAAATTCTGCGTTTTAGAATGGCCTAGTCAAAGTCTGGACCTGAACCGAGCTGTCTATACAAGGAAGCCTTTAAATGTCACAGAGTTGAAAGAGGCGTGTAAGGAGGAATGGGTCAAAATTCCTCAAAACCGATGTGAGAGACTGACCAGCAGTTACAGGAAATGCTTAGTTGAAGTGATTGCTGCTCAAGGTGGGTCCAACAGGTACTAATTGAATCATTTGTGGATAAATGCTGAAAAAGTTTAATGTTGTTGCATAATTTGTTTGATCTGGTTATCTTTATCTATTGTTAGGACTTAGATTAAGATCTAATAACATTTTAGGTTTGGAATATGTGAAATATTTGAAAATCCTAAGGGGTTCACAAACTTTCTCGCCACTGTAAATTGCAATTGCATTTGTAACTTGCACTTATGATTTCTTCAGATGATTTAATGTTGAGAGACATTGGATTGGATGAGGAGACAAATCAGAGCTAGTTGAATTAGTCATGGACTACTAATTCAGGTGGCATGTGCTAATAATAATCAAAGCATTACGAGTACTTTCCTGACAGTTTATCTTCCAAAAAGCTTGTGCTACAAAACCAAATTCTTTAAATGTGCAAAACAAAAGGTTTAATTCCCCCCCCCCCCCACCCCCCCTGGGTAGCTTTGTCTCTTCCATAAACCCAAATAATAAAAACACTAACATTATACAAGCCTGTATAAAATCGCACATTATTGTAATTACTGTAGTGGTGGTACTTTTTTTTGCACAAGCACTGCCAGCATAAAGGGTACTTGGGCTAGAGACTAGCGCGCGCGGACGTAATTGTGGAAAGAAATAATGTTAAAAAGCAAGTCTATTTTCCACAAGCTTTGATTGCAGAATACAAGTTAGCAAAAATCACCACCACATAAGATCAAACCAAATACAGCATGTTAGTATTGTACTTTACCACAGAACATTTAATGCAGCAGAGCAACCTAATCTGCAAATTTTCGTTTGTTTCCTAATTAATGAGGATAGCATTTACACATATGAAACACATAAGCATCCTGATCTTGCGACAGTCCTTGAAGGATACTGCTGCAGTGTCTGCTAGTATTTTTTTTTTAAAGTTTTTTTCAGGAGATGGCAGACAAAGTAATGTATTCAGCAACATGATTTCCAAGGGCCAATTTTAATAAATAAACGTTGCTGCTCATGCACAGGATGGTTTGATCCCCTTTAACTTTACTTGGTAATTGTATCTTCAAATGTATTTAAAGAATACAGAATTATTGAAAAGAAGCCCGGTGGGTCTTATGTCTGGTATATCAATGTCAAGATGTGAAGTAGTGCCTCATAATAACACAAATTTGCAGAGTGTAGAGGTGATGCTGCTTTAAGTAAAATTCTATAACAAAAGGTAACAAAATCTCTTCGGTGTGAGAGACATGTTGCAGAACTGTTCAGCAAACATTTTAAATAAAAAAGGTTAATTACTCTCCTCCTTATCTCTTTGCAGAAATCTTAAGAAAATACTTCTCTATTTGAACCTACCTCACACGTTTATAGGTGTCAGTAATTTCTTCAACAAGGGTTCTTTTGGGAAGGGGAAAGAGAGACATTATACCACAAAATAAAAAAATAAAAAAAACAAATGCACATCATTTTTAGGTTCCTCCTCGCAAGCCAATTAGAATGTACTAGTAAGTCCCGGTCATTAAACTACTTATTAAGGTGTAAAGTATAACAATTAATATGGCAGACTGAGGACGGTAGTAACACATACCCCTATGTAATTGTTAAGTTATTGGGATTTATTGCAATCTACTGCAAATCATTAAGAATGCAGAAAACGCATAAATAACACTCAATGTGCGTTTGACAAAAAATAAAAAGGATAGAATTGTTTCAGTAATTATAAGCCCAATTTAAAAACAAAACACTACATAAAGGGGCCTGCAACGCATTGAGTATGGATTAAAATAATCCTCAAGATCCCAAATAAAAATTAGCCATTTTGTGGTTGAAGTATCGTAATTGTGAACTTACCCTGGGCACATTTTATCTCCCTTTTTCTCATGCAGCAGAGCACATTCATAGCAGAAAACATGCTTACAAGGGATCTGTGGGGGTGAAGAAAAGGAAAGAACCACTCGTAATCATTTCAACAAACATGATATATCACATCTTATACCTCAAGTAAGAGCAGCAATCCCACCTGTTTCACATATACAGTACTTGTTGTTGCAGCATTGGAACAAGGGGTCACACAGAGCTGAACCGCATTACTTATAGCTCAGAGGACACCCGTTTCCACATTTACGTATTGATTATTTAACCCCTTGGTTGCCCCCAGATGTAGCCACTACGTCATGGAGTCTGGCCCTCCAGGGGCCCCATGACATAATAGCTACGTAATGCCTATTCCTGCTCGTTTTCCAGGGGAGATTGCAATGTGACAGGCAGGGACATGAAGAGGACTCCTTTTCCATTTCTGGAATAGGCCACCCATAGAATTATTAAACAGCCACCCACCAATAAGTTACAACAGATGATATTGCGGCTTCCTATTGGTCTGCATTAGGAGGCGTCCATTTTGATTTCCCTGAAAGGAGCTATATTATACATAAATCTCTCAGGAACTGGCGAGAGCTAAAAAAAAAAAAAAAAAAAAAAGGAGTAGGCGGAATTGCCACTTTAAAGGTCCTCTAATATACAATTAATTCACAGAAGTGGCGTTATAAAACCTTAAAAAAACAATGTCCTCCTCTAAATACACTATAAACCTAAAAAAATAAATAAATATATGCAGGCCATACAAGCCAAGTAGTAACACAAATGTAAAAAAAATAAAAGATAGGAAAATGTAGAATTGCTGCAATTTCCCCTGTTGTCAGAAGTTATTTTTTAGTTCATTAGTCCCCTGGTTCATTTTGTCAAACCGGATATTTAATGGCTTAGATTTGTTTCTATAGGCGTAACATAACATGACCCCATGGCATTATAATTTGGTGTGCATACACGTGCCAACCATTAAAAACATGCTTTAACCAATCCGTAATAGGAGAATGACATTTCAGTGTGTAGGGCATCGAAAGATCCAAGAGTTCCTTAGAATGCTGTACCAAATTTATTTGTGTTTATTTACTTTTTTCCCCCACAAAGGGTAAAGAGAAATTACAAACACATTGAAGAAAAACAGGTCATTAAAAACAATGACAACAAATACCTACCATACGTCCATAAATTCTGATAGGTAAACCACACTTGTCACAGAAATGCACAGGAGTATCATCTTTTTCTCCAATGAGATTTACCTGTGAAAACATACCTGCGTTGTTAGGGACACATTTTATTATGCATTTTATATTACATACCAATTTATAAACAGGTTATAGCAGATATTAAAACACAATGGCTTTACTAGTAAACTACAATGAAGACTGCTAGAAAAGAAATAGTGATGCAATTAATCTCAGCATTTGTAAAAATCAAATGTATGTTAACAAAATATTTACATGCATTAATAACTATGCAAACAATTGATGCCGATATATATTCCCGTTAACAGAGCATGAAAAAAATAATAATAATATATATATATATATATATATATATATATATATATATTATGTTGGTGCATGTCCCATATAATAAAGACAATTGTACGATACCGTGTTCCACGAAATCAGCAGATAGCTCTCAGACTCAGCACTTGACTTACCTGAGTGCTATCTGCTGATTTCGTTGTACACGGTATCGTAAAATATACTGTACATATACATACATACCTTCCTCATACAAGCGTTTACAAACATATCACACAAACAGACCCATCACGTGGTTATAGAAAGACAGTTATACAAGTGTGTGTGTATACATATACAGTTTTACCAGTTAAGAGGAAGATATTGCGCTTCTTAAATTCATACCTTAAAGTCCCAAAATGTGTGCACAGGAAATCTTCGCTGATTGCTAAACATGTCACCTCCTTTGCCATCATACCTTTCTTCATCATTGTAATCAAAGCCTTCTCAACGGAAAACAAAAACATTAATTACACACTTTTAGGAATTACAAGCAACTTTGTCTATGTTAATAATTATACAGAGAATGCATTTGTACATTAGAATTTTTTATTTTTTTTACTAAATGCTTTTGTGTAAATTATACACCTTTCACAACAGGTTTCTGTAATTCAACAGCTTCTTATTTATTTATTTTTTAACACATGAACCCTTGCTTTGCTTTCATAAACGTGGAAATATATATTGGGAGTTGCTCTAGTAGAAGGATAGGGTCAATAGACAAAAGCTAGAAAAAGGAAATGCCTTTATTGGGAACAGAACTCCCAGGTTGACTTACAAGTTAATTTATCGCTTAACTTTTAATGTGTAATTTAAAATAGGGGTCAAGGCGACAAAGTAGTATATTATTGCATGTTATATTAAACAACGCAATATTTATATTATCACTGAATGATTGTGACATCTCCAAGAGCAGATATAGTCTATGATATCTGATTAGGGTAACCCATTTGTGTGCGGATATCCTGTAACACCGCTTCTAAGGCTTGTTTTATAGTTGGCGCGCTCGCCCGTGTGCTAATGCTCGTGCATGCGAATCCTACTTTGTGTGTGTACGGTCTGTGCTGTGCGTGACAGGTGGGCACGGCTATGACATCACACCCGGCTCCCGTAAAAAGTATAGTATTATAACATCTGTTAGTTAAGGCAATAGCAATAAGGAAAAGTTGCATATAATTATATTAGTAAATAAGGCATTCCTTATGAAGGTGAAGAACATTGCTGACATTACAAATTACTCCTTTACCTCTCTAATTTCTCTATTGCATATAAACCATATTACTTCTCCACCAGTTATAATCAAAGATCCAACAGTGGTCTCTTTTTTGGTCTTATTGTTTTAATCATCTTTAACAGTGTCCTCATTTGCTGCATACAACATACTGACCCTTTCCCTTCTGCGCAAAATACAAAGTAATTGCAGCCTCACTGTGATTGGCTAATAGAGCGTGACGTGCACCGGCAGCAGCAGCACGAAAAGACACTTTTAATGTCTTTCCTCTGATCTGCCGGATCAACGCTCACTGCCGTACGCGCACGCGTCGGAAGTATAGAACGTCAGGTTTAAACACAGTCGATTATAATTGATGCGCACGCACTATATTACACGCCTAATAGGTATCTGCAATTGTGCTCAACAGGATAGCAGTGTATTAATCAGCTACAATAGATGTAGGTAAATTGGGGTAATCATGATTGTTTCTCAATGTTGGTTTGTAATTGCATCAAATTTGTTACAACAACGCACTAGGGATAGTGTAGCAGAAACGTGTCTTGCTGCACTTATATCATAGGTAGTGTTTTAGTATACTATAGATGGGATCTCCTAAGGAAAGCAGGATGTATATTCCATTTTAGTCTCTATTGGAGTAAAGACCCATGTGGTATACTGAAGACAATTTGGGTAGACAATATGTCAGTGACATGCTACCAATGGCATGTGTCTCAGATTATTGAGTCTTATATGATCATATAGCCCTCACTGTTCGATATTGTGTACACCGTGGGGCAGACTGCCAGTATGAGGTCAGTGCTTATAGTAATACAGATGTGGTAGTTAGACAAATATCAGCAGCGCATTTCTCAGCTTCCACTGTTGAGCTGCTAAGCACACGGTGAGGAGGCTGTCAGAGCAGCGCGAGTGCCTTCAGTAGTTGCATTGTTTGTCTCAGGTATAGCAGCCCTTTTGAATGTTAGATCGGTAACGTGGTTCTAGAAGCATGTAATTACCAGTGAAAGCCTAAAGAACACAATAGCTCCTTAAGCAACTATTTCCTTAGTGCCAACATATCGCGGTCCTCATTGAGGACCTCTCTCTATTCAGTGATTAATATGTCAAAATTACATCTGTGAGTCCTCACACACCATTACGTTCAGCGCTCTGACAGGTGATGTAATAAACTGCCCATGTATGTTTTACATCGGTTACGCTTTCTCAAGGCTAGTGGTTACAGCCCAGTCACTTAAATCTTAGGCTACGCTTATAGTGCCGGCGACACAACGGTCAGGCTACGGTCGTTGGAAAAATCAAATAGAGATGACTTCCAGCGATCGCGACCAAACCATCGCGCTTACTATAATCGCACGCGACGACGGCAATGCATTTGTTTTGCCGTGACGTCGCATCGCTGTCGCCGGCACTCTAAGCGCAGCCTTAGAGTGTTCAATTAGTGAACTCATGCATGCAACTACTCTATATGGTAGGTACCTATACAGGGATTTAATTAAGAAATACCTTCTTGTAAAAAGCCACACACAGAGGATAATTACAAACAGTTCAAGATCCTTTCTGTGGGACACTACGGGATAACAACCCATGAGTTCACCAATTGAACGGTACTATATACTAAAACGCTAACTAGGATATAAATTATCAGCACACAAAGGGGCTAAACAGATATCAGATAATATCTGCTATTCCTAGACATATCATTAAGTGATCATATAAATATTGCAGCGTTATTTTATCATTCTATGGCACAATATATTTTATTGGCTTAAAACCTTCTTTAAATTACACATTAAAAGTTAAGAGATAAGTTACCGCAGAAAACAACCTGGTACAAAAATCTGGAATGTATGTTGTGGACTGCAACCGGATCTTACAGGTAACCATCGAATATATCCATACAAAATCAGTATTTATGACTGAAACATGCACCACAGGAAAATGAATAAACTGTGATAAGAAGTTTGAAACCCAAAGCTTTGGAAGATAATCAGTAACCCAGATATGATTTTGTGATGGCTCAAAAGATGACACAACAAGGCATTTATAATACACGACACACGATATGGATACACTTACACATCATTATAATTTCCAAATATCATCAGGTGTGATACAAAAAAAAAAAATCGTACTTATAGCCCAAGCAAGGTCCAACTATCAAAAATCAATTGTCACTTCGTTTTCATTATAAATAAAAATCGATCTGAAAAATGACGTACAGCATGGTAGTCAAAACATAATTCTCCACAGAAATCATTTAAGTGCATGTAACCATGTCAAACCTTTCTGTAGTGCCCATCAGCATCAGAAGAGGCATACACACGTAAGATATGTAGATTAAATCAAATGCAACTAGTAGTTAATGACAGTTTAGTGGAAAGAGTGGCTTTGTTGGTAATATCATTGCCTTTGAAGAAGACAACCATAGTTTGAATCCCTGTGTCAGTTCTCCTTGAGACCTCAGGTAAACTTCTATTTCCCTATACCATAGGCACAGAAATTCGATTGTATGCACTTTGAAATAGGGATTTACTGTGAATGCAAAACTATGTACAGTACAATTGTTGCATAATAATAAATATTGTTGCATAATACATTATACCTTCTACACCTGGCTGTGGCTTTGCAGGCATCCGGTTCATATTTCTTGGAGGTCGCGGTGACAGTTTACTTTTGTTTGGATGTTTTGAAATTAGTTTTATTGGGATTCGTCTTCGGACATCCAATCCGCTCAGGGATCCCATACTGTTTGTCCCTTGCAAATCATTGTCTAATAAAAGAAATAAAGTTAAAATATATTGATAGGCATCACAACTTTATTACCCTCACCCCTTTTCTACCATTTCACGTTTTTTGGTATAAGGGGATGGTTAAACTGTTCTACACCTAGTTAAAATAAAAAAAACATTCTTGAAAATGTAATGTTACTTTCAAAATAAGTTACAGCTTTGTGAGGCAACATAAATATTGTCTGCTGTTGCAACTGTCCACGAACCTTTCTTCCTGTGCTGTTCCACAGGTGCTAGACAAACATTTGATATGGTGTTTTTTAAAGATCTACTACATTACAAGAAACGACCATGACCAAATGGTCTACACTGCAAAATAAAAGCCTCCCAAGGCTGTCTGATCAAACCTCATCACTCTGTTGTGCACTAACCGCAGTCAGGCTAAGTAACGCTGATCTCTAATCAGAAGCTCCCCAACAACTGCCGCTCTCCCATTTAGTACCGCAAAACCATGAGGACTGGCGAGGGGTCACTGACATTCCGCGTTTGATGCAAGATCGGAGTGACCAAACTCCACTCCGCAGCCAGTTCACAGTAAGAAGAGGATGGGGAAGGAAAATGAAATAAGGAGTGAGGGGGAGGGAGTCTGTGCATCCGTTTATGTACGTCTGTCAGCATGCCCATGTTTGTTTTGAATGTATGTCGGTGAACGTTTGGGGAGGTCTTTACATGCATGTCTATATGTTTGTTACTGTGTGAACATGTCTACGTATTTCTGTGCATATCTGCCTATGGGCCTTATTCTATATCTGCAGAAGCGGCTGCTTTTATCCAAAAATCCCCAATGGAGTATATGGTAATGAAACACCCCGAATGTCCGCTTTGGACGATATAGAAATACCCTCCATGTCTAAATGTGTGTCTTTATGTCAATGTACATCTGTATACATGCCCCTAGCGGTGTGGGTGGGTGTAATTATATAAATAATGTTGTGGCGCAACGTCCTCTCTGACACATATGGACGTGCATGCGGACCAACAGCATACTCCAAACTGCTATCTCCCAAGAACTGGAGATCATACTCTTTTTCCTCTGCACTGAGACAGTGGAACCTGCTCCCACTTACCTACCTGTGGGCCATATTATGGTATTGTAGTGATCGGTTGGTGGGAACACGTGTTTGACATACACACTCCATTATTACCCAATACTGCACTATGTTTTGTTATGTTATTACCATATCTGGAGATTATCCTCAGTAATTGTATACTGTATGTCTGTTTTGGATATTCTTATGATGACATACTGCATGAATAACATGTTTGCAGACTGTCAGGTCTAGATTTTAGCAGGGAACTTTCTGCCTGTTTCCCCGCCGAGTCTGCATGTTGGAGCTTTTCTTATCTCTGGAAGGGAATTATATTATATTGGGCATTATTGTTAGTTTGAGAGTTTTATTTGCAGATCATTATTTTTGTGTCTACAGGTGGACTTTCAGCCTTTTTAAGTATTTTTCATGTCTGTTAGTCTGTCGTAATAAACTATTTTTTTAATATACCTAAAGTGCTTACTTTGGAGGTTCTTTGCTCGTTTGTGCTTATATATTATTCACCTTACAGCACCATTAGAGCTAACATTTTTCTATTTAGTATGTTAAATTTCGCTAATCTTTTAGGTGGTACTCTTTAATTTTAGTCCCCTAAATATAGCGTTTTCATTTTTGCTTCCCAACAGATTATAGGTTAAAGCAAAGGGGACCCCATTGGGGGCCATCAAAGTATATGTTCTGCTTAACTGAGAAAATGAATGTTTAATTCAGCAATTTTATTAGACATTATGGTGCTACTTGTGCCAGTTAAGCAGTATTGAGACAAAACATATCCCCCATAAGCGGAATGGCAACGTGACCCTGCTGCGTCATTTGACGGCACACGAAGACAAGATAAGCAAAGTTGCAGAGGCCTCACGCGCTCACCCGGCATTTAATTTAAATGGCTTGGGGAAGAGCGCCCCTCAAAGGGCACCAACAGGTCAGGTTTTCAGGATATCCCTGCTTCACACACAGGTAGCTCTGTCATTCTGACTGAGTCACTGAGTTGTCCACCACTGCACTGGACCTTTAACCCCTCAAGTGCCAGAAACGCATTGCCGACACGCAAGGGGTTACATCTCATGGCTGCAATGTTGGGGAATGTGCTGCGGACTACTATGTAAAAAAAAATACAAAATAAAAAGGGCAAGTCCCACATTGGACAAAATGGAACTAGAGTCAGATATATGTAGCAGTCACTTTATGTCAATGCATTCATAACTTAAAACAATCCAGGAAAGCATTTTAATATCTTCTGGTCACAAGATATGCTGTACGACTTGTACAATCTCGTCTTTAGTGGTTTGTGGAACTACCTTTTTCCCATAGGCAAAGTGTCACACACACATCTGTCCCCACCCCCTCCCTTCTTGTGGGGCATTTAATAGTCAACCAGCTAAAAAAGTAGACTGACAAGTACAGCGACATCTCAATAACAAAGTGAACGTTTCCTTTTACGGAGGAAGACATTGTGATATTACTTTAGGGAAGCCAATCAAGAGAGAGATATATATAGATATATAGATATATATATATAGCCAAATATGGGACTGTCCCTGCCAACTGCCTCAATCTTTGAGCACATGAACCCCCGCTGGGAGAAGCCCCCCGGGGATCTCTTGTAAACCGAGGCCTACAAGGAAGCAACAGCGCAACTAGGCCTGGCGGAGGCCCGCAGCATGAGAGGCCCGCTGCGCTACACAGCACGCGAGAAGGGAGGGGGGGGGGCGCCACAGCTATCAGCCGTGCCCGCTCCCACCCAGCATAGGGACACGGTGGGGAGGGTTTCGGGGAGCAGGGGGTGGCCCCACCACCCCACTACTTCTCATCCTCCTTACCATTATGGTCCATGATTCGACGCGGAGCACTCCGGGAGCGGAAGTCGTTGGGGCTAGTCTGAGGGGAAGGGGGAGGGGGGCGTAACGAGATGTTGTGGTTGTGCGTGAGTGAGCAAACGCGAGTGCGTCCCACAACCTCGCGTCTGCGCATGCGTCAAGAAAACAAAAAAAATTCAAGCCTGCGCATGCAAAAAAAACAAAACACGTAAACATGAGTCTGCGCATGCGCGTAAAATTGTGCAAGCGGGAGTGCGCGATTAGGGTCGGGCGCGCGTTTTGCTGTGACGAGCGCGTTGTGGCGCAGCTCATATTCTCTTCAGTTAGGGCCGTTCTATACAGCATGCGGCCGTGCGTGCCTATGCGAATGCGCGTGCACGTGCCGCATGCTTTTTGTATGTATCGTGTGTGAGTATACAGTGTTGTGTATGTATGTATGTGTAATTTATTATTTATTAAAAAAAAACTGTTAGAATTAATATATTTATTAAATGTGTGTAGACTCACACACACATATATACATACACATGCATACATTCAGAGCCGGTAGCGGCACGAAAAGATGATTTTCTTAATCTTCGCCGCCGTCTGTCGGCTCCCCGCTTGCAGCCATGCGCCCAGCCCTTCTATAGAAATGCTGACTGACGTCAGCCGACCAAAATTCCGCGCTCACGCACGGCATTATAGAACGTGCCTTAACAGAGTACAGTCGCTCTGTCGCGTGCACTATAAGGCCAAGTTCAGGGTGGCTGCTACGGACGCTTTCGTCTGTGCGCGCCTCCACCGCGTGCTCCTGCAGCCCGGCGATCTGTGCCCAGGCTGCAGGAGTTGGGTCGCGGTGTTTGGGGGCAGGACAAACGTGTCACGGAGATGATTGGCTGAACCAGCAAACGTGACGCGACTGCCGCCCCAAATATCATTTCTGGTTGTAGAGGCAAAGTGTAGCAGCGTCAACGCTGCACTTTGTCACCAGTGGAGTTTTCAGTTTGAACACTCCCACCGAACAACCTGAACTTGCGACGTACTCCAGATCCCATTATCACAGCTAGTTTTATTTTACAGAGGGGATCATATACTGAGAGGAGAGGGGGGGCCCCGTTCCCTGTCCTGTCCCCCGTCCCCCCGATTTCACTGCCGAGTCTCTGGTCAATTTCAGCAGCCAATCAATGTAAACGTCTGGACATTGATTGGCTGCTGAAATTGTCGTCACGCTGCTGCAGCCAGAGATCACAGATTGAAAAGACTCCCGCGACTGCAGCAGCGTAGACGCTGTACTTTGCAGCCAATGGTAGTTTCAATACTGAACCCTACCATTGGCCGCCAGGTATCTGTGACGACCGGGCGCACGTCGTGTAGCGTGCTGTGTGAACGGGGCCTAAGCGACGGCGACTGCATTTTATTTTGCGGCGATGTCGTGTCGCCGGCACTAATATAGTGTGTGCGCCCGTGCGAACGCGCATGCACGTGACGCACACTTTTTGTGAGTATACAGTGTGTGCTGCCGGGAGCGACAGACTGGAATGTACTGTGTGTGGGTATATAGATTGTGTGAGTGAATAATTTATTAAATAAGATTTTTAAAAGAAAAAAAAAACCGTTGAATAAATAAAAATTATTTTTATTATGCACTTATTGACACACACACACACACACACACACACACATACATACATACATACATATGTAACAGTGTTTCCCCTGGGCCCTTCTGATCCTGACCCATATGTAGGAAAATCCCCCCAATTACATGGATGTGTATGTATGTGGTGCACCTGCTGGTTACAGGACTCCTTAGTCTCCTGCTGGGTTGGTATGGGGAATATCACCATGACAGGCGTCTGAGGTAGTGTCTGAGTCCTACTCACATCTGGTACAGCGCCTCCACCCCATCAGGATCCCTGCGGCGGCAGGTGGAAGTATCTGATGGGGACCTCCTTCTCGGTGCATCCTTCTGCTGAGTAACTCCACACTCACACAGAAGGGATCTTGTGAACAAGGGCATCTTTAATAACATCTTCATGAACAGACTGCCCCTCATCGCGGCCGACACTTAGCCACTCATTTCTTTGGAGTACTCCATGCAGAAGCTTCCTCCTTTCTTAATTGAGTTGTCTCCACCTCTCGCCTAAGGGAGATCCACCAGCTGTGCCAGGTCCCTGGACACAGTGTGTAATCAGCTTGCACTGAAGTATCTGACAGGCAGACTTGCACTGCTGCAGACACTTCACTCAGGAACAACAGAACAGACAGACTAACTTTAGCCAGTGTTATGTCTTATATAGACTCCAGAAACAGACCCAGCTTTGTGTCACTAACAGTGGACACAAAGCATGTTGTCACTTCCTTTGTTACATAAGACACCTCACCAGGGTTTGAGGGCAAACCTCCATGATTGTTACTGGCAACCCTGCCTCCTTACCAGGATTACTGCCAGCATGAAAGAGATATGTACACCATTTTTACACATACATACATACACACACATACATACATACAGTACACACACATGCATACATTACAGCGCCGGTAGCGGCGCAAAATCATTATTTTCACTGACTTCTCCCTCGTCGGTCGGCTCCACGCTCATTGCCATGCGCGCGGCCCTAGTATAGAACGGCTGACTAACCACAGCCAACCTATAAGTGCCGCGCGCGCACGGCGGAGCACGCGCGCCCACTATATAACAGCCCTAAAGCTGAGTTCAGGGTGGATGCTTCGAGACGTACGCCTGCTTGCGTGCGCGCGCACGTCTGTCACAATTTCGGGTTGTTCGGTGCAAGTTTTCAAACTGAAAACTCCACCGGCGGCAAAGTACAGCGTTGACGCTGCTACATTTTGCCGCTACAACCTAAAATTATATTTTGGGCTACAGTCGCGTCACATGAGCTGATTCAGCGAACCAGCTCCATGACACGTTCGCCACGCCCCTAAACGCCGCGACCCAACTCCTGCAGCTGTCACAGATCGCTGAGCTGCAGGAGCACGCAGCAGAGGCATGCACGGAAGCTCGCGGCGGAGGCGCGCACGGAAGCTTGCGGCGTGTGTGTGTGTGTGTGTGTGTGTGTGTGTGTGTGTGTGTGTGTGACGCATTGACACTGACGTCATCACCGAGCGCTGGAGCAGATTGATCCATGCGCGAGTGCTGCAGAGGCTTGAATCATACGGAGCCACTTTCCAGGACTCTAACACAGCATTGTACAGCATCACCTGCCCAGGTTACCTGCTGGGACGTCGATCCTTTATACTGCAAGACTGGGATTGCCCCAAGATGTTGCAATACTAACCGGATGGTGGTGATTATATCACGCAATGCTTGATTTTATTGTACTTTTGTAAGTGCATTTTTTACCCCCTCCTCCCCTTCCCCTCATTAAATTTACAATTTTACGCTATGGGCGTGCGCTCTCTCCTCCATATATATATATATATATATATATATATATATATCTAATATATATATATATTTATATATATATACACACACAGAGACAGAGACAGATATATATACACATATACATATATATATGGAGAGAGATAGATATATATACACACATACACATATACAGTATATACACATATATATACACACTCACACAGTTCAACTTGGATGACAGGTACTTATCCTACAGTATATTTTTAATTACAGTATTCTGATCCAGAGGATGAATATATCTCTTCTCTTTCAGCCATGATTCTGCTATAATATGCAAAGGAGCATTGATTACTCTACATTTCCAAACTTCTGACACATTTAAAGCAACAATCTTCGCCATTTAGTGGGTTACTTTCATAGAAGGGGTTCTCCATGTGATCCCCTGCTCAAAGAATTTAAGGCTGCTGCTTTAAGAGAAACCCATAATGTAACTTTAGGTAGTTTTTTTCCCCCTGTAGCATAGTATAACAATTTGATTTTCCTCTTGTATATAAATGCTGGGAATGTCAGATTAAATCGGATACAGGCGACACCAACAACAAATTCCAAAGCGGATCCGAAAATATCCTGGGACACTGGTGATCATAATCCCTTAATCGTTTATTACTACTGTAGAGCTATTTTTGACCTGCAAACATTCCGTTTGTATGATAGTAATCATTATTTCCACAAAGTATTTGACAAACGTTTGAGTAATATTATATTATTTTGATTCAATTGTGCCAATCACGTTTGTGGTTGTACGGCTTATGCTACTGTTTGTTTTACTTGAGAATCTCCAATTAAAACAAATTGTAATGCTTACTACTGCCTACAAGTAATTTGTGACAGCATACTGATATCCAACACATAATTGATTCAACTTGGCAATTAATTTTACCAACAAAAATCTACAACTTCACATGCTCACCTCCATGATAACACTCAAACATCCGCTCCTTAGATGTGTCACACTAATTGTGGACTAGATCAAATCTGTGCTCTACATGCAATACAGGAGTTATAGAATCTGTCACACATTGGCACATTGTACATTACTCCATTCACACCTTGCAATCAGAAAGGCTTCTATGCAGTAGCTGCGAAACTGAACACACTGATGGCACGAGCTGCAATCCTACCTCGGTGGAGATATAAATGGGAAGCACAGAATTAAAAGCACTGCTATTTCTGCATACAGAAAGGACGCCACCGCTATCCACTGAAAAGTCATGTTAACTCCTTTGATCCTAGAAAATAAAAACAAAAAAAATGCAGTGTTCAAGTAGTGAGCTAGTTACAAAATGTACCATTGGATACTGAATAATTGGATATATTTTGGGGAGATTAATACTTTAAAGACCAAGATCTTGATGATTGAAATCAAAGACGCTTACAAGCTTCTGCTTCATATGACCGCAAGCAAATCAATTCATTTCCTCCTTCCAAGTTATAAGCAGCTTCAAATGTGATCGTTCATGCACAGCCCATCTGCCTTTCTTTAGATTGACTCAATGTATAATAAATCACCAGTCTTCAAGTCTTATGACGATAAAACCAACTTATTTTTTTAACAATACATTAAAGTGCAGGTTGGTCAGCTAATTAACAATATACGTGTTAGTACTTATGGGGTGATTTATTGAGATCTATTAAAGATTAACACGCTGGATCTGGCGTTAACTCCCATTGACTTGAATGGCAGTTAACTCATAAGGGATCTTAATTTATAACCCCTTTTGTGTTATTATAAAGAAATGTATTTTATCAACATGAGATGTCAGTGCTTTATTATACAAATAAAGTCAAGTGGCAGAAAAGCAGATTGGCTGTGAATTCTTGTAGGAGTTGTAATTATTTGAAATATTGTCCTTGCTATAAAGGCAAATATAGCTTACTATAAAAGAAGGAAAAACATTTGCAATCTACTTATAAAAACACACAATAGGTGTGGTGATGAATTCCTAGGGATACAAATATTTGTTAGAGCTTCTTTTACTTTGATTTATTTGTAGCAGGTCATCCATGCCCAGCTAATTAGCTGAGGCCTCGGAGGTCTAACAAATGGGTGCATGATATAAAGCAGGGGAGCGCAAACTTTTCCCCTGACGGCAGTTCCCCTCTCTCCGCGCCCCCCCACCTCCCCTCTCATCTTTGCTTCGGCGTCATGACGCCACGTTGCCGTGGCGACACATGTACAAAGCCGCTGGAGCCAAGGTAAGTGAGGTTTACAGAGGCCTTCGCCGCTCCCCGGCACTTCATTTAAGTGCCTTTGGGAAGCGCACAGGGCCTCTGTAAACCCCGCACCCCGGCACAGTCTCACGCCCGCCCCCCCAATTTGCACACCGCTGATATAGGGTATTAGGTGATGTGTATCCTATTCACTCATTACTACATGGTGCTTATATATGTTTGATGTGTGTTAGTGATTTATTGTCACGTTGTATTTCTGTGTAATTGTTTGTTACCTTTCATTACTGTGACAGTAGTTTTTTACCCTACTGTATATGCGGTTTTCTACTGATATATAAAAATTGAATTATAGACAGTGCTTTGTAAATAGATTTCTTGTTTGTGTGCGGGTCACATTTATTTATATACTGTAAATATATTATTTATACTTAGGGTGTACAGGGACCCTTGGTGCTACCCGCACCTAATTCATTGTTTAATAGAGCCTTTTTGCCTAGGTGGTGCTGGCTGTTTGTACTATACACTTTTTTTTGCATAACCTGAACCAAGGGGTCCCTTGGAGACAATCCACTGTCCCCCAAACCCTGGATGCCTCCTCCCCCCCCCCCCCCTGGTTCCCCAGATAAGAACATTTGCCCAGTGGTAACAAAATGGCCACGGGTCAGCCTAGCTTCGCCGGCCAATAAAAAACTGCAACATCATGACTCAAATATTGAGCCAACAGCCATATTTTTCAGTTTTGTGTGTCGCAGCACATCAAACTACACCATCAGGGACCGCAGATCAGCTGCAGGGGAGGTACAGGTACAATTATAAAACATTGACCACGGGGTGTTACTGTGAGAATGCAGATATTGTGCCTGCAGCCATTACATACCAAGTGATGACAGCATGTGCGCAGGCTGCTGCTTACCTCACTGATCCTCCCAATGTTGGTAACTTTTTATCAGATCTCTATAAAAAGAGAAGAAAGTAATGTCTACTTTTGCATAACAAGCACTACATTCAACTTAAGCAAACATCCTTAAAGTTTACACAAGCGTTCCCAATTCCAACTTTTCAACGATCACAGGCGAAATTTGTTAAAATAGAACACATCGGGATATATCAGGAAGATATTCTCTTGCGAAGGAGGAAAGACAGCCCTAAACTAGTGGTGGGGTGTGTCACACCTGGGAAGAACAGGAGCACTGCAGCCCAACCATGTAATCATGAGACTGTGCTCCAGTCTTGGTTCTGTTTCGAGTTTCCATACAAATACAAAGTGCTTTAGCCACAGATGCCCTGGAGAAGTGGAGACATCCCATAGGTAGTGACATCTTTCAATGTCCAAGTGTGAGTGCTCTTCACAGATTAAATTCTAGAGTTGTGGGAACCTTACAGATCCCACCCCGTCCCTTCATCTATGTACATTGTCATTTAATCTTTCAGGGTGTTTATAACTTGCAGTGCATAAGACATGTTGTTGTATTTGACAACAGTGTTAAAGCCCCAGAAATAATAATAATAAGTCTTGCAAAGAAGTCAAATTATAGTTTTATTTTCAGCAGATTATACATGTTGTATTACAACCTGTGGTTTATTGTTTACCGGTCACATGCTAATCTTTAATTTCTCCAAATGTTAAAAACGACCATTTAATTTTATAAGTACAAAATTCTGACAGTGATTGAGATAAGGCGGAGGGTGGATAAACAAGGCCTAACTAAAGGAGATACCACAGCAATCCTACACAAAAAAATATATAACTGAAATCATAATCTGACAGTTCATGTTACGCCGATCTTCATTTTCAGTTTTTTTCTACATCTTTATTTTTAGCCAAGTTTTCACTGTATTATGTCTCTGGCCTCTGCTGTTATTTTGGAAACCTCCTCAGGCTGCCCTACGTACGTTCCCTGAATGTCACAAGGGCTGGTCCTGTAAGGGGGCCCTTATAATGCAACAACTGGAGCAAGTGTGTAACTTCCCAATGAAATGACAACAATCATAGGTGCATACTCATCAGCAAGCAGGCTCCAAACATGCCAAACCAACCCAATACATGCAAGAGAAGCAGCAGCACCTGTACTCCCCAATTCTTGCTTCAATAAACACTGGGGGAAGAAGTAGATGAAATCTTGACAGATTTAATTTGCAGTGCAATGTCTCAGGCGGCACCGAGCCCTTTATCCAGCACAGTGATACAATCTCAGGCTAAACACACAATATGGAGCCAATGCATGTGTGTTCAGTGACATCACTACGGAGCGTCTCTCAGGCCAAAACACCACCAAAGTAATAATACCTTCCTCATAACATCCCACAGCGCCATCTAGAGGAGGGGAAATATATGATTTTATCAATGCTAATAGTATTAATGCTGATAGAATCCAGAATGGTCATTATTATAAACCCCACAAGCAAGGGAGCACAAAACAAATAGTGTCAACGAAAAGAAATACTACAATGTATATCTAAATTAACAGCATACAGTAATAATCAGATATTGTAAAAAAAAAAAAAGATATATAAATACATTTGTTTATTAGATTTACATGTAACCGAGGAAATATAAATAGTTCCATGTATCTATTGTAGAATGTGCCATTAAATGATAAATACATATGTATCACAGATCTATAGTCATAATTTCAATAATACATAATATAACCTGGATTACTGATTTATGTTCCCCTATTCGTTCCTTAACTGGCTGTTTAGTCTCCCCACATTTCTCATCCCACAGACACTTCAAAACATAAATCTTGTAGTCAGAAGCGCAAGTGTATAAAACTTTTATGTTTATCGATCTACCTGTCCTAAGGTGATATATTGTGTTTCCCTTAATCACAGAACTAGAGCTAGGGTTGCCAGGTGTCCAGCTTTGAACCGGACTGCGCAGTATTTTGCTACTGTGTCCGGTAAAAAATGAGAGGTAATAATGGACATGTGTCCAGTATTACCTCTCTGAACGTGCGGTGGGCAGCACGAACAGGGCCGCCGACAGGGGGGAGAGCCCGGACAGGTGTCCCGGGCCCAGTGGCTGCGGGTGGCCCGGCTCCCTGTCCTGTAGTTACCACTGGATCCCGGCTCTCCCCCAGCTGCAGGCCTCCTTCGGTCCCACGCAGAGCTTCTGACGCAGGCGCACGCCGGGCCTCTCTCTCATGCAGGCGAGCGCCGGAAGCTGAGCCCAGCTTACTTCCGGAAACTGCTTTGTCCGGCCGCCAGCCCCCCGCAACCACCGGGCCCAGCCTTAGACTATTCATAAGGTAAGTCTGTCTTTTTATATGTATTGGGAGGGGGGGTGTATTTTTATATGTATTGGGGGTGTATTTTTATATATATTGTGGGGGTGTTTTTATATGTGTAATGGTGTTTCTGATAAAATTGCAGATAGGAGCCATTACAGGGTGTGTGGTGCATATACCTGCTAGCAACAGGAGGGCTGAGTCGTCTGCAATGACTTGGGGACACAGGAACCGGCTATCACTGAAGATGGTCCCTGGACCGCCACTACAGGCCAAGGGCACCCACAGTCATCCTAGCTCTTCTCCACCTCCCTAGCGGAGGCAGAGGTATTGGTCCACACTCACTCCTCCCGGAGGAAAGAGCACCTGGTAAGGCCCCAATCTCAGGCTCCCAGCTGGGTGACCTGCCTTTCTCAGAGGGAAGGACAACAACCTAACTTTAGGGTGATCCTGCCCTTAAGTACAGCCAGGAGGCAGGCACCCCGCTGTCCCAGCTACAACAGGATGTACCACCCCCTGCTGTCACTCAAGTACATTACCAACGGTGAAGGGGAAAACCCCATGATGAATACTGGCAGGCCTGTTGTACCAGGGCTTACTGTCAGGAGAAGGGCAGAATAGTAGCCAGGGGGTACCCCCCTACATATGTATTGGTGGGTGTCATTTTATATGTATTGGGGGGTGTTTGTATATGTATTGGGGTGTTTATATGTATTGGGGTATGTTTTTATATGCATGGGGGTGTATTTTTATATGTATTGGGGTGGGTGTATTTTTATATGTATTGGGGTGGGTGTATTTTTTATATATGTATTGGAGGTTTTTTTTATATGTATTAGGGGGTGTATTTTTTTATATATATTAGGGTGGTGTATTTTTATATGGATTTTTTTTTAAATAAGTTTCGGTGGGGGGTGTATTTTATTTATGTATTAGGTGGGGTGTATTTTGCACCAATTAGCACCATTCCATTTTCTATTTTGTAAAAAAAAAATGTTGGGAGGGCGCTCAATCCACAAACCCCTCCCCAGAATTTATTTACGAAATAGAATATGAAATTGTGCAAATTGGTGAACACTTGGAGTGAAATTTAGAAAAAATGACATAATGGTCTGAGAATTTATAAATAATATACCTCCCCACAGTCTTTCCGAGCGCGTTGCATCTTTCACCGCTGTGTCCAGTTTTTTTGGAGAAGCCAACTGGCAACCCTAACTACAGCACACACAGCCAAGGCAAGGAAACGTACCATTGTTTCTTTCACCAAGTAATTGTTGTCTGTGTGTTGGTGTCGGTCTAGCTGCTTTCACCAATCTGTGAATATTTTTTGAGCGTCTATATGCAAATAAAGGGGTGTAGCTACTCATCTCTTTGACAAAGGGCGACGGCCCGAAACGCGTTAGAGCTTTTACTATCCCAAACCATGATGTCTACCATGGAATAAAGGACTTTTATATACTCACTGGTGTCTAGCCCCCTTCGTCTGCCTGCTGTGCTCCGTTACTTCCCCTGAGGATATTTCTGTTGTGCAGGGTCAGAGTCAGTGTCTGTGCAGGGTCAGAGTCAGTGTCTGTGCGGGCCAGTGTCAGTGTCTGAGTCAGTGGCTGTGCAGCTAAGTAGCTGTGCAGATCAGTGGCTGTGTGAGTGTCTGCACAGGTCAGTGGCTGTGTGTCTGTGCAGGTCAGAGAGAGAATGGGGGGGTAGAGAGAATGGAGGAGGGTGGATAGAGAATGGATGAGGGAGGGGGGAATGGGGGGGGGAGAGTGAATAGAGGAGGGGATTGAGAGAAAATGGAGAAGCGGAGAGAATGGGGGAGGGGTGGAGAGAATGGGGGGACGGGGGAGGAGAGAATGGGGGAGGGGGAAGAGAATGGGGGAGGGGAGGGAGTGAATGGGGGGATGGGGAGAGAATGGGGGGAGAGATTGGGTGGGAATGGGTAGGAAAAGGAAAGAATGGGGATGGGAAGGGAGAATGGGGAGGGAAGGGAGAGAGAGAATGGGGGGAGGGAGAGAAACGGGGAGGGAGAGACTGGTGGGGGTGAGAGAAAATGGGGAAGGGATAGAGGGAATGAGGGAGAAGGTAGAGAGGGAATGGGAAGAGGTAGAATGAATAATACAGCATCATTGGTGACACTATTAGATAAATATCATTATAATATTCATTTTTTAGTAATGTCATTTGTTGTATTAATAATTTTTTTATGTCCCGGTTTTTCATTTTCAAAATCTCGTCACCCTATCCCTTAGGGGAGTGAAGTGGGAGACTATTCCTCTTACTCCACCAGGGACTAAGAGAAGAGCAAGGACAGCTGTGGCGGCCCTGTACCTGCAGTGAGTGTCCAGGGAAACATCCTGAGGGTGAAGGCCCGAATATCTGTTGCTGTTGTGTATGCTGCGAGTCTAGATTGCGCAAAAAAGTGTTGCTGTTTTATCATACCTTCCAGCCAGAGACTGCAATCACTCAGGGGAAGGGTATAGAAGTTCTCCTGCAGGTATTGCTCCCCACATCCCTGGGGCCTGCAAGAGATGGAGGCGCTGTCACTGTGAGTACGAATTAGTTAATACCCCAGAAGCCTGTTCTGACATCCCCTACCACCATGCGGGAGACTCAGATCTACTGTGAGCCAGCAGGTATGCACCACAACACCCCATGCAGCATAGAAATCTCCCAGAGGGGAGGGGGGGATATGTGTTACAGGGGGATTCTTTTAAATCTTATGCTATTTTAGATCGCTTGCTAGTATACACCAATGTTTTACTATGTTCTCTTTGATACTGGAGCTCCTGACATGACTATGTATGTTGCAACCACGGGAACAGAAAAACACTGTCTTTTTTTTAACAGACCCAGATATACTATAATACCTAAAATCTGGATTCAGCTTCCCACACGAGTTATTTATTACATTTTGCTAATCCTCTTGGGGTATAAATATGCTCTATGGATCACCTTAAATTGGAGTTCCCTCAAGTCGTCTGATAACGTGACTTTTTTTTTTACTCCATTTAATCCTTTAATCATCGATATGGGCTCATTAAATTTGGCAAATCCCTTTTCCAGCCTCCAACAGATTGACAATGCATTTTTCCTCCCATGCTATTCTTTACGGTTCATATATAAGGTTGTGAATCCTCTTGCCCTTATTAAATGTATCGTCCTACTCATGGTGTTTGAGAGTCCCTGACCCACAATCAACTGGTTAGTATATTGAATATATTAATTGTCTCTTCTCAGCTGATTCAGATACAGTTGAGTAACTCAATACAACACCCCCCCTCGCCCCCTCAGCTACAATTTTCTAGTAATGTATAAGATGGACTTCCAAAGAGTCCCAACAGGAGGATCCCGGTTGGGGTTCCGCCCGACTATACCCGGTGGCATTCCTAGTGGAATCCCCATGTTTCTCCTATGACATTTGCTGTGGAGTACTCAGACGATTTGGATCGCCAGTGGCTGGTCGTGTTCCCCACACGAGTAAGTGAGCATAGTGTTATGTACCTATATTTATGATACCTAATTCTTAGATGGTATGTGGATTTAAAATAGCTATATTCTCTATTCTGTTTTTCTATTCTGTTTTGCAAAGGCAAACTAGACCCGGCCAACACACCACTCCTGCTGAGGCTGAGCGAGGCGGAAGATGAGCAGGGATGGACCGAGTGGTCCCACCAGACTCATCCCGACCCTTCTCTTAGCTCAGATAAAAAGGAAAGGCCACCTTCCACCCAACCATCAACAGACGGCTCTGAGAAGTATAGTACACTAGGGTGTTAGGAAGTGAGTGATGGGTGGCAGCAGTAGGGGAGGGTAACAGTAGTGGGGTTTTCATTTTTTTATGCAAACAATATTTTGTTTAAAAAAAATTATATATATAATCTATAATATTACCTATATAATAATATAAGTAACATAATATTATACACACACACACACACATTTTGTTAACAAAATTGACTTGTCCATTGCCCTGAATTAGTAATACTGCCCGCAATAAATCAAAAATCAAAGAACCCGACCCACAAACATACAGTATATCACACATTATATATTTTCATAAATATATTAAGATAACAGAAGATATCATACATTAGTACAAAACATTTAGTTCACGCACTAAATGTGTGAATAGCATTGTAAATGGCTGTCAATAAAGCTCATGTTTGTGCTATAAAAGTTCCTGGCCCCCTACATTATTCCATCAGCATATCTACGCCCAGTCTGCACTGACCTTTGAGAAAGCGCGATCATGCGCGAAACGTGCGTCAGGTGACCAGAACGTGATGACGTCATCATACTGAGCGGACGCCTCCTAGCAGTGGGATGAAACTGTTGCGGCTGCAGCTGCTGACTTAGCAGGCTATAACCCTCCATCTCGGCACCCCGCCTCCTCTGCCTACACTGTAGGATCGTGAGCTGCTGCAACGGACACCCCCAGTCCCCATAAGCTAAGTTATACCATGGATGGCCAGTCAGAAGTTATTTCTTGAGGTCACTGCACCTGATATCGGCATACACTATAGCCGCTTCTCTGACAGGCATACTCCCTAAACACTGCATTATCTGGGGGGCCCATACCGTCGGCCTTATTAGGGGTAACCCATACACACTTAGGGCAACATTACTCTGTGCAACACTTACTGTGGATAACATCTTATGCACTGACTTAATACTGTTAAGAGTACTCTGATCAATTACAGTGTTTTTGTTGCCTGCTATCTGGGAGACTCCACTCAGTGAGCCTCTGTGTTTCCACCCAGCAGAGACTCCATTCAGTGACCTCTGCACTAATTGTGTTATACTATTCTGAGGCTATAACTGGATACGGTCACTGAACCGTGCCTCAGGGCATTAGCAGAGCACGCTTTGTGCTTGCCCTACGCAGAGGTCACTACTCACTAGCCACGTAGTTAATAGCTATGTATGTGGTTTTATTTTATGTTATATGTATTACTTATCACATCTTTTGTTGACTTCATTTTTGTTCTGGAGTTGACATACACCCCAACTCTTTGTGGTCTAGTTATACGTGTGTAGGGGTTCCATGACCCACGAACTGTATATGAACCGCCTCTTCAGATCCAGTATCAGCATACTTTTTTATAGGTGTGTTGGTTTTAGACGATAGAATTCCTGTCAACAGGACTGGTTTTCAAGTCTGTAGTTACATTTTGGCGAGACTTTGCAGTTTTTTGTAGCCCACATCTAGGTGGTGTATTGTCATTTATTATCTTCCATATACACACATGGGAAGATTTTTTCTTGGTTTGTTTAAAGGGACTGGCCGTGGACTATTTCTACCATTTCCCTCTATACAAGATGTTTTTACTATTTGGTGATTAAAAGGTTTTTAATGTTATCAACCATATCACTCTGATTTACCTTTCTGAGTGCATTCAAGGAGGAACTTGTCTGTCTGTTTATGTTGTCACTATAGTATATATCCTCTATTGCACCAGTCTGTGTGTTATTTGATTTAAATACTATCCTTACTTTGCTGACGCGGGAGCTCCCCTTTCCCCATCCCCAGATCAGTCTGCACTGATTCAGCCCCCTGACAAGGTACTGACCGAAACCATGTATATAGTCAACTGCATTTTCAGACTTGCAAAACGCGGTTAATGGTGCAATAACGTCTGCTACATCTGTGTACCTAATTTTTATGCTAGTTTTTGGAAGGCACTGTGATTGCCTAAACTCAGTGATTGTAGGTGGGTCAGACAGGAAACTGACAAGATTATATATGGAAGACCAAACACCTTAACCGCTATACCACACCTAGGATCATTTCTGAAAGGTCCTTATTTAATGTGCGGTGAAACTATCTTATTAGGGTAGATTTTACCTCCACTGACATGAATAGAGATAACATATTCCCTTACAAGGGGAGCCTTCAAGCACATTGAATAATGGCCAAAGAGTGAGTCGGAAGTCTATGGGACCCTGAAAATGTATGAGACAAATTTCAAGGAGTAGAATTGACTACATGTATGTGAGAGTTGGGAAACAGGGATCATACCAGTGGAAATATAGCAATAATAATGGATGTGATGGAAATATTATCCAATAGAAATTTACTCACACCGGTAAAGACCCTGATTGAAAGAATACTGCTTTGTAAGAGGACGAGGGGGGGAAATGCATGACAGAAGAATGCCTATTGTTTGAAATATAAACCGTTTATTCCATGTAAAAAGGACACTGTCCATACATTTAAAAGCCAGATGCAATGTTCCAGTTTAATAAACAAATATTCTTAATAAAAATTAAAAAAAATGCATTTTAGCATTTACATTGTCAAATGGGCAGGACATATTGATTATATATTTCTAGACCTTAAAGAAGAGAAATGTGTCTCAAGTTTTTATATAAAGCACATTCTTTTCTTCACTGCCCCAAATCTGAGATGCATTTTCTTTGCAATGTAATACAGTCCTGTCTGGCAGCCAATGGGTTTAATAATTGCGTAATAATAAAACACATTTTGTAGCCCATAAATGTACAAAGTTCACAAACATCTGAAAAAACAAGGTCTTGAACATTATTAGGAAGAGAGAAATACAGTAAGTTTTGCATTTCAAACTACTCTTTCAGTGTCCTATTGAGTACTGTTCTGTTGAGGAAGAAAGCAGTCGCTTTCGAAACGCGTAGAGTGGGAGTCTTATTCAGAGAGGAGCATACAGCAGAGGAGTTGCAGGAGGATCCAGCCCTCACCGAGCGGCGAAACCGGAAGTGACGTCACACGCCAGTCGGAGCAGTCTAAATAGCTGACCGGAGGCTGAGGCTGAGGAGTGGGGGAACGTTGTGGGACGGTGAGCCAGCTGGCTAAAATCTTCCTACACTAATGCAGTGTGATATGCCCGTTTTTTATTGTTAGAATGTGAGTATAATATTTTATTGTTATAAAGCTATTTTTATCTTGAGTGATCTGCGCTATGCCAGTTTTTCTCTCTACATTGGGGTACGTGATCCTGGGGACCTGATCCACTTTGATAACAACTGCATCATCCACTTACCTCTGACCGTTTGAGTCAACCCTGCCTTTTTGACTCTTACATCTTGTAAGTAGTCAATTCATTAGAGCCAAGTCAATTGAAGGCTTTTTTCACATTGTCATTTTTGCTGCACTTAAATTTATTTTTGTTTCCTCCCCATGCTCCCCGTGGATTTTGTGTGTTTTGCTGGAGTGTGTACCTGGCATTTCCCAATCTTTGTTTTTCTGGCAACAATAACATACCAAGCTATAGCCAGGGAGGTTCGTTTTTAACCACTTGTTAAATGACTCGCTTAAAGGTTAGTACCAGCGCAGAATAAAACACCCACTGATTACTGTGTGAATCAGGGTAATGTACCGTTACTGTTGCACCATTTACCTGAAATCTGACATAGTTAACTGGGTGCTACCTTGATCCACACCATATTGAATATGGGCGTCTGATGATGTGGTGATAACTATGTTTATGCTGCATATATTCAGGCACCACGATTTACAGCTTTCTAATTTACAAAGGCATTTTGGGCAAGAATAAATTACTAACCAGTCTCTGAAACGAGTTGCTCACTCTTGGCAAATAACAAAGAGAGGGATAGGGAATGATCAACTAAGGGCCATACTAATTTAATGAAAATTCGGTAATTATCAAAATGGGTGCAAAACTATGAACTGAAGTGAATCAGGAAAAGTGGCGAGCACACAAGGCAGTGCACTCAAAGTAGAATTCACTTAGATGCACACCACATACATATAAAATATAACCTTTATTGACATTACATAAAACATATATTACCGATAATGTAGGTGTAACCAAGATTTAAATAAATTTGACGACTGTCTGTCATCTGATCTAGATATTTAGCCACTGGATAGCACATTAAGCTAATAATCTAGGAGATACAAGGCAGATACAGCAGTGGTATAGGTAAACCACCTAGGACCAAAACCTAGTTTGCACCTAAAAATCCCATATAATGATAGTACCAGGTAGGTGCCTAAAGTTACAATCATAGGTAGGGAGCTCCTTTAATAAACAGATAGGGTATGGAAAATCCTAATAACAGAACACTGCTACTAATATGATGGTGATACTACGTCAGATACACATAGTGATTATCATAGATGTAGTGTGATCCAGATAAAGACTAGGGGTGTATACAGCAGAAAAGGTGAGCTCCCTAAACGATCAGGTTCAAATGTGGAAAAGCCTAATATCCTGACCCAACACTGCACCAGAGTCACACAGATGTCACCGCAGATGTAATGAGCCTTAGGCATCACACATATATACACAGGCACAGAAAATTAGTGCCAGTATGTGAGACCCACAATCAAACTATGAAGATGTAACTGTTGGTCAGCTGTAGATTCGTCAATTTTAAAATAAAAGACTTCCAAGTAGGAGTCTTACAACATGACTACGTGCCCTACGCACGTTTCCCTCCAGCTATGGAGCTTCCTCAGGGACATTTTTTTTCTATGATAATCACTGTGTGTATCTGACCTAGTATCACCATCATATTAGGAGCAGTGTTCTGTTATTAGGATTTTCCATACCCTATCTGTTTATTAAGGGAGCTCCCTACCTATGATTGTAACTTTATGCACCTACCTGGTACTATCATTATATGGGATTTTTAGGTGCAAACTAGGTTTTGGTCCTAGGTGGTTTACCTATACCACTGCTGTATCTGCCTTGTATCTCCTAGATTATTAGCTTAACATGCTATCCAGTGGCTAATAATCTAGATCAGATGACAGACAGTCGTCAAATTTATTTTAATCTTGGTTACACCTACATTAATCGGTAATATATGTTTTATGTAATGTCAATAAAGGTTATATTTTATATGTATGTGGTGTGCATCTAAGTGAATTCTACTTTGAGTGCACTGCCTTGTGTGCTCGCCACTTTCCCTCTTGGCAAATACAAACAAACATAGAATGGATTATACACCCTGTTCTGTAGAGGCCTTCATCACATTGTACTAAAACAGAGGGAGGGACTGCAAATATTTATCCAAAGCATCTCTTATGCCATTATCCAACCTTCTGTACACTTTACATAAAAAAAGCTCAATGGGGTATACAGTATTCTGCAAGCTGCAATAGCTTATCTGGCACATAATGCACGGAAAGACTTGACTTCAATGGGGCTTTCCATGCAAAAGCGCAAAATTGGCACTATTGGAACTTACTGAACATGTCCCATTGTCCAGGACCACAGTGTTGCTGCTCCACTGTCTTACTACTTATACTGTACTCTCAGAGTATCTTGTATTGGCAACTGGGCCAAAGAAACCAAATGTATTATTTTGTTGGTCTCAGAACAACACTTGAATGCACGGCGAGCAACACGTTCCTTTTGTGTTTGAGCTCATTTATATTTATCTCCCTCTTGTTGTGATAGCTTTAAAGACAGAGGTGCATGGTCATTTAGATAGTGACTACTTTAAACATTTGGGGCTATATTGACCCGAGGAAGAGAGTAGAACGCTCAAAAACTTGTCCTAAAATATCAGCTGTTGGTCCAAATAACAAAAAGGTAACACCCAACTGAAGTACTCATAAAATTTGGGCTACATTTACTAAGTGCAAATCTGCAAGGCTCCTTAATACTCATTCATTTAAATAAGGTGCATAGCGCTGTTTAGTAGATCTGGGTCATTTTGTCTTAATTGCAAAAATACTGTCTGTTTAAAAAGAAGGACAACATGAGCAAATATTGAAAGTTATTGTCATAAAATATAATTTGTTCTTTCGTCTCTGGAACTCTAAGAATGCTCGATATTGGTGAATTCATACAAAAAAGGTAATCTTTGGAATGTGCCAGTAAAATAAATTAACATATTTAGAAATATGGTAATCATATGAATTAAAAACTAGTTTGATTTGCTGCATCAAAATTGCTGATAAAACATCAATTTACATACTGACCAAATAGTATCGTAACCTAGATTCAAATTCTCAACAGAATTACAACAATATAGCTGATCAGAAGTGTGAAAGCTGTTACACCCCATAGTGATCCCTTAGATAATCTAGAACCGCAGATGTACTAGATAAGACATTAAAAACTCTCTTTTCTTGTTTTGAAGTTATTCTTTCCATCATATACATCAAGTGGTGATGAAAACAGGTGAAAGGAGTTCCATGTTCCAAAGCTATGTCAACCCAGTCCTGCACACAGGTCAGCGGAGTCTCATCATATCCTTCAAACATGGCGGGGTTCGCTAGAAGTCCCCTGGCAGCCATCACACCTTTGAGAAAAAAAAAATGAACACATTGGAAATAAAATACACCAAACAACTAGTGCTAGATGTGCAGTATTACATCGGGCTCATTGAGAGATTTTCTAACCCTACCTTAACCTTTTCTGCGCTCAATGGGTTAAAGGAGAAGACGTTGGATGGACCCACATTCCAAAAATAAAATCACAGATTGACAACGTCTTTCTGGCTTTGTAATATGTTGCACAGAAGAAGCTAAGATTAGTTATAGCAGAATCCTTAAGCTATGAAGGCTCCTTTGTTTAGTGGGTATGGAGTTGGTCTTCAATGTACAAGTTTGAGGGTTTTGCTCCCACATGGATCACGGGCACACTGTAGGATTTTTTTGTTCAGGTCGCAAGACCATAAACGTTACAATGTTAACCATTGGGACATTATATCTTCCTATTCCCTTTTCGAAGAATGGACGATGGACTTGTATAAATAATTATGTGAACAATGGTATATCCCCCTGAATATTCAGTTACTGCTGGCTGACCATGTATTGATAACATTTTTACACAAAGACTTTGGGGGATCAATAAATAGGAATCCTGCAATCATGGCGTTTTTTTGAGCGTGCCTTGTAATTTTATAGCTTTATCTCGCAGCCGGCGAAAATATATTGATTAAATAAGATGTTTTTCACTCCAGCAATAAACATTAACAAAATCCAAATGTTTCACATAAAAGTAGGCAGATGAGCATCCTTTAAGTTTTCATCCGTACACACTAATCTTATAATTACATATCATCGTAGTTTTCCCCTCAGAAATGAAATCCAGCAATGACTTACCATCTGCACCTGTTACCTGATGAATATTCTCAGCCTCTTTTAAACTTTTAATATCTCCATTTGCCACTACAGGAATAGACATGCTTTCCTTAATGGTTCTTATTGCATCGTAGTGCACAGGCTGATGTCTTTCCTCAGTGGCTCGTCCATGTACAGTGATCCAGGATACTCCAGCTGCCTCAGCCTTCCGACAGAGGTCCACTGTTCTGGTTATGTCTTCATGGATTCTAAAACGTAAAGGTGTAAAATTAATTAGCAAATCAAAATGATCAACTTGAATGTAATGGAAGTTCAGGATTTTGGATATGTCCTCTCATAACATATGTTGTCTATCTACCTACACTATAAAACAAAGAGAAGCACCTTGTCCATAGTATACATCTATTTAATTGTAATATATAAAAGAGAGGGTTGTGGCTAAATAACACTCGCAAAGAAGGTAATAGTCGCCTTATTAAAACCTGGTATTGAATGATTACCAGCCACTTATGCTCGATGCAAGAAAATTCAAACTGTAAATCCCAGAAGAAACGTTGGACCAAAAGCAGGTACGGTAGCAAACAGAGGATCGATGTGTTCCCCACACTCCTCAGTATTCCCCACCAGATACCGGAAGTGCAAAACACTACCTCCAGTCACAGGGGGAGCTTTCCAAAGCAATGAGCTCTCAGCTATCTCAAAAAATAGCCCAAATTGGACTATCCAATATGTTTTGTGGCACAGAAGTCGCGCTGTGCGACGAAACGCGTTGGGATAGTCCAATTTGACAACTAGCTTTGGACGCAACCCACATTTTTTTTACTAAAAGCACAAATAAAATCCTACTGGCATTAATTTTCGAAACATTGTACCTGATTTTGATCGACACAGAAAATCTTGGATTGTTGACTTGATTGCGTATTTGTCTCACCATATCGCTAACCAATTCGGGCCGATTTATTAAACAAGCTCCAATGCCTTCTGCCATCGCCCACCTTTTAAATACAAATAAATTGTTGTTACTGGTGTATATATAACAACACACTTGTGCAAGAAAAGTGCAAGAAAAATGGTACAATGGTACAAGGTTTACCGAAGTAAAAGTAATTATATATACATACAAACACACACATCCATACACACACACGTGTACACATACATATATGCAGTGGTTGACAAATCACAAAAAAATCTACTCGCCACCTAGTACCAAACGTGTGCTGCTTGGGCCAATATTTACTCGCCCGGGGGTTAAATCCACTCGCCCGGAGCGAGCAAATGTATAGGTTTGTCGAACACTGCATATATGCATACACACACAAACTATTGTGGTAATTCTCTGTACCCGGAAAGGTTGTTCGAGCCAATAACGGCCGTTCAGACTGCATGGAATTACCGAATAACGGCAGAAGTATAGTGTAGTGTCCAAGGCATCAGCCTATATCAGAGGTAACATTTCTGACTCAGCCACTGACATTTTGGCCAGATTTACTAAATAAATCTGTGCTTATACCGTATGTTGCACTTCTCCATCTTCTATTACTGAAACGTGTTAATCTTCCCAAAAGCAGCAACTTCTCTTTATGAACATGCACTCACACAGCTACACCTTCCGCACTTCCTTCATTCATTGTGAGATGTTAATATCTCACTACACTGGTCAGATTGAAAGCTCTTTGGAGCAGAGCTCCCTCTCATGGGGCTTCAATTTAATCCGTAGCCTTTACCCTTGTATTGACATTGTATTATCTTGTTCAACATGTATTTTTTTGTTGTTGTAAAGAACCCGGCTACATACTCCCTGCTTTACAACAGTAAAGAATAATCTTCGTTGATCACTATATGGTCGGCTAACGATTACGGGTTAGAAAATCTGTCCCCTAACCTCAGAGTATTTGAAAAAAATCTCCTTTCCCCCCACCACATTAAATCTTTTGCATACTTGACTAATTAAAAAAAATAATAATATAATATATATATATATTTTTTTTTTTCGTTCTTGAACCTGTAAATCCGCAGTCAGCCATAATGAAGCTGCTAAAATTCCCATAGACAGAGGAAGCGGCTGTGAGTGTTATGGAAAAAATGCAATAGCACTTCAAAAATAAATAAATAAATAAATAGGGCTCTGCTTTGGAGCATTGTTAAGCAGTTAACAATATGAGAGGGCTAACAAATATATTTGTATTTCTCCAACAGGGAAAACATTCAGAGGATTGCACAATTAAGTGTGTTATCAGGACGAGGATGCAAATTATAGGCATTTCATACAGAAAGCCAACGCAGAGAGATTGGTGCATGAAAAGTATTACTATAGTGTAAGTGGGGCATGAAAAGTATTACAAAGGCTGAAGCTGGGAAGTATGGGTGCGGGAGCCGGTGCTGGACGTGAGAGGGGAGGCGGAGGGAAGAAAGTTATTGTCATAAAATATAATTTGTGCTTTCGTCTCTGGAACTCTAAGATCATGATCGATATGGCTGAAGTCATACAAAAAGGTAATCTTTGGATGTGCCAGTAAAATAAATTAACATATTAGAAATATGGTAATCATATGAATTAAAAACTAGTTTGATTTGCTGCATCAAATTGCTGATAAACATCATTTACATACTGACCAAATAGTATCGTACCTAGATTCAAATTCTAACAGAATTACAACAATATAGCTGATCAGAAGTGTGAAACTGTCACCACCCCATAGTGATCCTTAGATAATCTAGAACCGCAGATGTACTAGATAAGACATTAAAAACTCCTCTTTTTCCTGGTTGAAGTTATTCTTTCCATCATATACATCAAGTGGTGATGAAAACAGGTGAAAGGAGTTCCATGTTCCAAAGCTATGTCAACCCAGTCCTGCACAAAGGTCAGCGAGTCTCATCATATCCTTCAAACATGGCGGGTTCGCTAGAAGTCCCCTGGCAGCCATCACACCTTGAGAAAAAAAAATGAACACATTGGAAATAAAATACACCAAACAACTAGTGCTAGATGTGCAGTATTACATCGGGCTCATTGAGAGATTTTCTAACCCTACCTTAACCTTTCTGCGCTCAATGGGTTAAGGAGAAGAAGACGTTGGATGGACCCACATTCCAAAAAAAATCACAGATTGACAACGTCTTTCTGGCTTTGTAATATGTTGCACAGAAGAGCTAAGATTAGTTATAGCAGAATCCTAAGTATGAGGCTCCCTTTGTTTGTGGGTATGGAGTTGGTCTTCAATTCAAGTTTGAGGGGTTTGCTCCCACATGGAATCACGGGCCCACTACTGTAGGATTTTTTTGTTCAGGTCGCAAGACCATAAACGTTACAAGTGTAACCATTGGGACATTATATCTTCCTATTCCTTTTCGATAGAATGGACGTGGACTTGTATAAATAATTATGTGAACAATGTATATCCCCCTGAATATTCAGTACTGCTGGCTGACCATGTATTGATAACATTTTTACACAAAAGACTTTTGGGGGATCAATAAAAGGAATCCTGCAATCATGGCGTTTTTTGAGCGTGCCTGTAATTTTATAGCTTTATCTCGCGCAGCGGCGGAAAATATATTGATTAAATAAGATGTTTTTCACTCCAGCAATAAACATTACAAATCCACAAATGTTTCACATAAAAGTAGGCAGATGAGCATCCTTTAAGTTTTCATCCGTACACATAATCTTATAATTAAATATCATCGTAGTTTTCCCTCAGAAATGAAATCCAGCAATGACTTCGACTTCCATTGCACCTGTTACCTGATTGAATATTCTCAGCCTCTTTTAAACTTTTAATATCTCCATTTGCCACTACAGGAATAGACATGCTTTCCTTAATGGTTCTTATTGAGACGTAGTGCACAGGCTGATCTCTTCCTCAGTGGCTCGTCCATGACAGTGATCCAGGCATACTCAGCTGCCTCAGCCTTCCGACAGAGGTCCACTGTTCTGGTTATGTCTTCATGGATTCTAAAACGTAAAGGTGTAAAATTAATTCAAATCAAAATGATCAACTTGAAATGTATGGAAGTTCAGGATTTGGATATGTCCTCTCATAACATATGTTGTCTATCTACCTACACTATAAAACAAAGAGAAGCACCTGTCCATAGTTATACATCTATTTAATTGTAATATATAAAAAAGAGGGGTTGTGGCTAAATAAACACTCGCAAAGAAGGTAATAGTCGCCTTATTAAAACTGGTATTGAATGATTACCAGCCACTTATGCTCGATGCAAGAAAATTCAAACTGTAAATCCCAGAAGAAACGTTGGACCAAAAGCAAGGTACGGTAGCAAACAGAGGATCGATGTGTTTCCCACACTCCTCAGTATCCCCACCAGATACGGAAGTGCAAAACACTACCTCCAGTCACAGGGGGAGCTTTCCAAAGCAATGAGCTCTCAGCTATCTCAAAAAATAGCCCAAATGGACTATCCAATATGTTTTGTGGCACAGAAGTCGCGTGTGCGACGAAACGCGTTGGGATGCCAATTTGCAAACTAGCTTTGGACGCAACCCACATTTTTTTACTAAAAGCACAAATAAAATCCTACTGGCATTAATTTTCGAAACATTGGACCGATTTTGATCGACACAGAAAATCTTGGATTGTTGACTTGATTGCGTATTTGTCTCACCATATCGCTAACCAATTCGGGCCGATTATTAAACAAGCTCCAATGCCTTCTGCCATCGCCCACCTTTTAAATACAAATAAATTGTTGTTACTGGTGTATATATAACAACACACTTGTGCAAGAAAAGGCAAGAAAAATGGTACAATGGTACAAGGTTTACCGAAGTAAAAGTAATTAATATACATACAACACACACATCCATACACACACACGTGTACACATACATATATGCAGTGGTTGACAAATCACACAAAAAATCTACTCGCCACCTAGTACCAAACGTGTGCTGCTGGGGCCAATATTTTACTCGCCCGGGGGTTAAATCCACTCGCCCGGAGCGAGCAAATGTATAGGTTTGTCGAACACTGCATATATGCATACCACACAAACTATTGTGGTATTCTCTGTACCCGGAAAGGTTGTTCGAGCCAATAACGGCCGTTCAGACTGCATGGAATTACAAAACGAACAGAAGTATAGTGTAGTGTCCAAGGCATCAGCCTATATACAGGGTAACATTTCTGACTCAGCCAACTGACATTTTGGCAGATTACAAATAAATCTGTGCTTATACCGTAGTTGCACTTCTCCATCTCTATTACTGAAACGTGTTAATCTTCCCAAAAGCAGCAACTTCTCTTTATGAACATGCACTCACACAGCTACACCTTCCGCACTTCCTTCATTCATTGTGAGATGTAATATCTCACTACACTGGTCAGATTGAAAGCTCTTTGGAGCAGAGCTCCCTCTCATGGGGCTTCAATTTAATCGTAGCCTTTACCCTTGTATTGACATTGTATTATCTTGTTCAACATGTATTTTTTTGTTGTTGTAAGAACCCGGCTACATACTCCGTCTTTACAACAGTAAAGAATAATCTTCGTGATCACACTATATGGTCGGCTAACGATTACGGGTTAGAAAATCTGTCCCCTAACCCAGAGTATTTGAAAAAAATCTCCTTTCCCCCACCACATTAAACTTTTGCATACTTGACTAATTAAAAAAAATAATAAATAATATATATATATATTTTTTTTTTTCGTTCTTCTTTGAACCTGTAAATCCGCAGTCAGCCATAAGAAGCTGCTAAAATCCCATAGACGACGAGGAAGCGGCTGTGAGTGTTATGGAAAAAATGCAATAGCACTTCAAATAAATAAATAAATAAATAGGGCTCTGCTTGTGAGCATTGTTAAGCAGTTAAAATCTGAGGGGCTAACAATATATTTGTTTTCTCCAACAGGAAAACATTCGAGGATTGCACAATTAAGTGTGTTATCAGGACGAGGATGCAAATTATAGGCATTTCATACAGAAAGCCAACGCAGAGAGATTGGTGCATGAAAAGTATTACTATAGTGTAAGTGGGGCATGAAAAGTATTACTATAGTGTAAGTGGGGCATGAAAAGTATTACTATAGTGTAAGTGGGGCATGAAAAGTATTACTATAGTGTAAGTGGGGCATGAAAAGTATTACTATAGTGTAAGTGGGGCATGAAAAGTATTACTATAGTGTAAGTGGTGCATGAAATGTATTACTATAGTGTAAGTGGTGCATGAAATGTATTACTATAGTGTAAGTGGGGCATGAAAAGTATTACTATAGTGTAAGTTGTGCATGAAAAGTATTACTACAGTATAGTGTAGTGGTGCATGAAAGTATACTATAGGTAAGGGTGCGTTGAAAAGTATTACTATAGTGTAAGTGGTGCGTGAAAAGTATTACTATAGTGTAAGTGGTGCGTGAAAAGTATTACTATAGTGTAAGTGGGGCATGAAAAGTATTACTATAGTGTAAGTGGTGCATGAAAAGTATTACTATAGTGTAAGTGGGGCATGAAAAGTATTACTATAGTGTAAGTGGGGCATGAAAAGTATTACTATAGTGTAAGTGGGGCATGAAAAGTATTACTACAGTATAGTGTAAGTGGTGCATGAAAAGTATTACTACAGTATAGTGTAAGTGGTGCATGAAATGCATTACTATAGTGTAAGTGGGGCATGAAATGCATTACTATAGTGTAAGTGGGGCATGAAAAGTATTACTATAGTGTAAGTGGGGCATCACCATCGGTTTGCAGTCCTCGTTACTTATTGCTGCTTCTTTAAACCCTGGGCAGGAAGGAAAATCAATGGGAGAAGAAATCAAGGGTTTGAAGCACTAAAGTGGCTAATGGTGCTGTGTTGCTCTGTGCATAAACCTCACTAAAGCTCTCTCTGTCACAGTAGCGTAGCTTAAAAGACCAATCCTGCTTTCCTTTTTTATAGTTATAGGATTGAAGCAGGGGGTCTCCGTAGCTGAACCGTGTTAATTTCAGCTCCGTGGACCCCGTTTCCCGAGATACTTACATCTGTAGGGGGTGCCGGCAGCAGCTCCAGCTGTGTGGTTATAGAAATGGCGGCTTAAAATGTCACACGGGCCAATAGGAAGTGTGTGACCAGGACATTTAAAACTGTAGAGCAGCTACTGGCACCCCCTACAGAGGCAAGTATGGGATCCCAGGGCTGAAATAAATGCTGTTCAGCTCCAGAGACCCCCCCCACCCCCCCTGCTTCCCACCTAGGGGGAAAACATGTTTCATGGCAGCATCTGCTCCTTTAAAAGATGGTTCACTCCTGATTTATTACTACATGTATTATAAAATATTACATTGATTATTATTATCATTATTATAGCAACAATTTCGTGCTCTTTCAATAACCAAGTATTTGCATGCATTTTATATCATGTAAATACCATTATATACCAAACGATGGTTACAGCCAACAATTGCAAAAGCTGAAGTTATTGTTAGCTACAGTTCATGCTTGGGACCCCCCCTCTGTAAATGAACATGCTGCCTTATCTAGTAATGGTTACACTTCACAGCAATCACTAGTCACAGCATGCTTTAAGACCATCTTCCATTGCCTGGGAAGATTATAGCTCTACTCATCTGAATGGAGCTGATATCTTCCAGGAGAAAGGGAAAACACTGCATATTGAATGAGATCCAAAATAGTCAACGCGAGGGCCCCTCACTATCCTTGATATATACTCAATAACCCTCTCTAGACAAATCATGGAAAACTGTTCTGTTGATTATTGGCATTGAGGAAAGCCTCATGCAACTTCCTTATAATAAAACCTTGGTTAGAGTATATATATATATATATATATATATATATTGGGTCTATAATTTCCCTAAAGACACACAGGAGCTGCCTAGAACTACAGATAGACTTGATATAAAGTTCAGTACATTTATCCCTGAACATGAAATGCTGCTTTAACTGGATTTATCTGCTTGTTGGCTAAAAGTGGCAAAAATAATCATTTGTGGGAAACATATACAATTTAGCTTGAGTGTCCCCTGCAGAAGCAAATAGTTTCTCCTATATTGCTCTATGAAGTGCAGACATACTGTAGTTAATAACCTATTTATCGCCGAAACACGTGTTTTCAGGATTTTGTTCACGCTTCCACATGAAAAAGTTCAAATGAGATATACGAGGGGTTTCATTCTCTCAACTCCATTTTTTTGTGTGAGGTGTTCAACATGAGTTTGCACAGGCAGCCCCCACGTATCTCTCCTTTCCTTACTTTTATTGGCTCTCCGATAAAGGACAGGGAGGGATAAGGGTATACACTTGCTTGACAAACACGACCCCATTCTGAGACCCCCAAAGGAAAGGTTTTGTACTCAACTTCCAAAGAAACAAAAGCCGCCAAACATTTATGTCTCAAGCGCTTATTCCCATTATGTGTTATATGATAATGTCCCGTGTATCACTGCTGTGAAGTGCTATGTACATAAATGGTACTATATATATAAAGATATAGCAAATGGAAATATAATTTGTGGTGAATAAAGATATACATACATACATGAATTCATTTGTTTAGGGAGTCAATTCGATTGTTAAATTATTTAGACAAATGTTATTTGTTGATGTTGCTTCGCACGTGCTTTGCAGGCCTGGCAGGCAGCAGAGGGGTTAGTTTACCTTTGAGGACAGCCGCAGTTGAGGTCTATTCCGTTAGCAAATGGGCAGACAAGGAGTGCAGCATCTGCTAAAACCTGGGCTTCCTTTGCAGCAAACTGAACAATTAGTGGCTGGTCACCTACAGAAATGGATACATTCAGGTTTATTTATACCGCGCTTACCCTTACAGTAAAAGCTTGTAATGTAAAACACAATGTAGGCAGGATGGTAAATAGAGCTTGCAATCTCCATTAGAAGAAAACAATGATAAGATACTGTATACAAAGGAGATTTTATACATGTCAAACACAATTATTCATCACTGAGACGTGGATCAAGGCTGAGAACTCACAAGGTCATTTTTATACTATGCGGACGAAATCAAATTAGGAGTACATACAGCGGAAACTAGAAGGTGATCGTCAACTGCAGTTATAAACCCAAAATATACATTTAAAAAAATGTATCATTAACTGCGGCTAAGATAACGTAAACGATGCAGAAACGTGTGTGTTGGGGTATTATATCGATTTGTAGTTTTATGCAAAATGAGTGGTGATAAATTCCTTCTGATAGAAGCATTTAACATACAAACAGCGGAATTACGCACAGTAAGCGTGGCAATAATCTGGTCACACAGTAAGCGTGGCAATAATCTGGTCACACAGTAAGCGTGGCAATAATCTGGTCACACAGTAAGCGTGGCAATAATCTGGTCACACAGTAAGCGTGGCAATAATCTGGTCACACAGTAAGCGTGGCAATAATCTGGTCACACAGTAAGCGTGGCAATAATCTGGTCACACGTAAGAGTGGCCAATAATCTGGTCACACAGTAAGCGTGGCAATAATCTGGTCACACAGTAAGCGTGGCAATAATCTGGTCACACGAGACAGCTGCTCTGCTTATGTGAACATTCCAAGGCCCAAATGCACAAAGCTCGTTAAGTTAGGGCTCATAACGTCATGTTATCAAATCAATAACGGACGTTATGTTCCCAGCGGGTTTACGCCAATCCACAACTCTAATTATATGCAAAAACAACAACTATTAGTGATCTCATTAAAACTGGCTTAGTTGCATGTTAAATTAGCACTGACGCACCTCAGTTTAACAGGACGCGTGCTACGCCTGTTTTACCTTCGTTACACAACGCAGGGCTTCAATAGGCTTATATGTCTTACACAACAGGGCTAGGTATTTGGACAGGCATACTGTAGGCATTAATTAAAGCAAGCCCTTTCTGTGACTCGCCCACCCTGTGTATATAGGAGTGCATATATTTTTCACTCTGACCTCAGATACTCACCACCTCTACTCATTTCATTGTTTTACTTTTACACCTTATTTTATATATTACATAGTAGATGAGGTTGAAAAAAGACATATATCCATCAAGATCAACCTATGCGGATTAATAAATGTTATTTTTTTAAACCACTATTCGTCATTGATATATTTGTATAGGACGGTCCTGAAAAATGTGTTAAACTTCATGTGTGTACACAGCAAATAGGTATCTTGGGGGCGTTCACCAGTGCTGCAGTTTCTACTGACATTTATATCATTAGATGTCGTATCTCTAAATATCAGTACTAATGCGGTCCTAGTGTTACAATTCATATTGTAAGTAATAAATCATTTGATGCTTTGCAACGCATGTTTAATATATTTGTTTATGCGAGGGCTTTGCCTCTATTCTACCTCCCGAAGAGAAGCCGTGCGAAGTACACTCGTATTGGATATGCTGCATACATCTTTCCAAACCACCAATCGCAAATATGTCAACGGTCGCCATAAAACTACACTGCACATGTGGGAAAAAACCATTTGGGGTTTTAATATTTCAACAGTATTAGTTGGGAAGATGCTATTTAGAAAAAGCATGTACTATACGAGGAACAACTTTGCCAATTCCATTCTCTACATTTTCTCTGAATTCTTTATTGTTTAATAATATATTAAAATATAAGTTTAAGCATAAATAACTATTGAACCTATAACTATATCAGTGCAATTGTGTGGATATACATTTAGTTTACATACAGTATGTATATAATTTGTAAGCTGTCTGGGGCAAGGATTGCCTTTCCTACGTCTGCTTATCTTATTATACTACAATTCCCTGTATTCTATTATCTTTTTTGTAAACTACTGTGCACATTGTTGCCACTATATAAACGAAAACATATTTACATACATACAGTATACACACCTATTGTTTTTGTGTAGTTAAGCAGTAGCGGTGCAGTTTAAGCAGAAACAAATATTTGACATAACTACAGTATATTAATGCAATTGTGCTGATATGCATACATCATTTTAAGTATATATAATTTATATACACATACTGTTAATGTATAGGCAAACAGCTGTTAATAATTGTCTCCGCCATGAATATTTAAACACACGGAAACGACAGATCCTATTATTTTCAGAGAATTTCAATGAATTACTTTTAAAAGCCCCGAAGTAGGTACAGTACATGAACGTATGCATGCAGTAACAACACTTACAGTAGAAGAAAAACAAACAGTCCCACTACTAAGGCGGCGGCCATGGTCGGGGAGACGGCGCGATCACAATGCCTTAAGGCAATGATTGCAGCCATAGACCGTGCGTGCGACAGCGCGAGGGGGCGAGGAATCAGTTCAATTTGATTCCGCGGCGCGTGACAGCCAGGTCACATGAGCGGTTTGGCCAATGAAGGTGAACCAGCACTGTGACGTCACGGCCACGCCCCCCCCATCGCGTCTAGCCTGGACACACAACGCTCCCGCTAAAACGCGGGTGACGTCACGCGCACGGACACTCACCATGGACACAGCCTAAGAAAATACTCTTTCTTTCTGTGTCTCCCAATGCCACTAAACCTGCACACACGCTGGATACAGAAATATCCCATCTCTTACTTTTAGAAATGATGAATCAAGCCATTGTAACTCAGATCAGTACCTTGGTTTGTTGTGAATTCGCTGTCTCTAGCTTTCACCGACTTAACAAAATCAGCAGCAACAATCATTGGAGTATAACATAAATCACAGCCGTACTTTCTCACCAGGGCCCTGAAAGCCAATCTGTAAAGCAAGAGGTCTATAAATACATAGAGATGAAGTTGAATTACGGCCAAGAGATCGCTACTGACACCAAACTGGTAGAATTCACATTTATGGAACGAAATAACTGAATTGCCATGTTTTGTATAGCAGGCTGTTCTATTTTAATTATTTCCATACCATGACGACATTCCCCAATACCTTATTTCCTGCATCCTTCCTATGGCCGGGCTCTTCCTTGTCATAAGAACACTAAAGAATGCATGATCGCAGAAACAGGAGTTACTGTGGAGGTACCATTCCTTATGAAACACCTTTTAAATTTGCAATACTTGCTTACCCCATAACTGGCGAGACACATTGGTCCCATATCAATCTATCGATATTTCTATATATAAGGCTTAGGTATGTTTCCGTATAAAGGTTGAGCTGATACAGGGTTGCTAAGCAACAACCGTAATGCCTCCTCGAGGAGAGGAACAAGGAGGGCAGGAGAGACAGCAAAGAGAGGAGTCAGATGGATGACGATGAGGGAATGGAGAGCAGTCTGCACACGGGGCAGGAGGGAGTGCAAAGAGAGGGGAGGAGGGAGTGCAACGAGAGGGGAGGAGGGAGTGCAGCGAAAGGGGAGGAGGGAGTGCAGCGAGAGGGGAGGAGGGAGTGCAGCGAAAGGGGAGGAGGGAGTGCAGCGAGAGGGGAGGAGGGAGTGCAAAGAGAGGGGAAGAGAGACTGCAAGGTCAGTAAGAGGAGGAAACAGACAGATGAGAGGAGTAGGAGAGGAGGGAGTGTAGTGTTACAGAGAGGAGCAGACACAGTAAGGTAGGGAGCGCAAAGAAGGGGAGGAGAGAGTGCATAGAGGAAGGGGGGGGGGGACAAGAGACAGCAAGGCATTACCCGGAGGAGTGAAAACAAAGAGTTATGTTTAATTAATAGCTTTAAAGATCTGCTATATCGGCGTGTGTTACGCAGGGTACAGCTAGTTTTTTTTAAATTATTACTGCAGAGCCACTGCCTAAGCACTTGGAAATGGACCACCATTGTAAAATAGATTGAGTTTCACCAGAGGGGTGTTGCAGTATGATTTATGGTATAGTTATCATTGAAGGTGTGTGGCGAGAACAGCACACATTAAAAAAATGTTAGACAGTTGCCTTAAAGGAGTAAATCTAACTAACCTCCATTTTTATTACACAACTGGAACCGAGGGGTTGTCCAGAGCCGAACTGCATTATTTTCAGCCCTAGGGACGAACTGGTTCCCGAGGTAGTTACTGGTATTACTTCCTGTTTTTTAGGGGATTTAAATGGTCATCCAATTGGAAGCCACAACCGATGATGTTGCATCTTCATATTGGACCGAGATTTGGCAGCCATCTTGTTTTACAACAAAAAACAAACAAAGATTCCCAAAACTACTTCCAATGTGACACAAATACACAGTGCAATACCTATATATTCTCTTGAAAAAGGGTCATTTAGTTTAACCCTTTGGCCAAAGCGTCGTAAGCCTGCTGCCACTTCGGTGTTAGTGGCCCCTCCCCACTTTCCAAGTTGGCAGGTCAGTTTCATTCTGCTGGGTTATGACTGATCCAATGCTAATCATTCTTCCCCTAATTATAGAGGTAAATAAGAATTTTAAATCAGGGAGTGTTAGGACCTGATAACGGTCCTGCCTTGAAGTGGCAGCAGGCTTACGACGCTTTGGCAAAAGGGTTAAACTAAATTACCCCTTTTCAAGAGAATATATAGGTATTGCATTGTGTATTTTTGTCACATTGTAAGTAGCTTTGGGCATCTTTGTTTTGTTGTTGTTGTATACATTTAGCCATGCCCATTAGCACTCCTTTTGACACTTATATACATATATCATGTGGTAATGTTTGGGGTTTCTCAGAGCTTGTTGAGTATCTATGTGTTTATTAGCCATCTTGTTTTCCCCCCGAGGGGGATTTAAACCCGGTAACTTCTCAGGAAGGTATCTTGGGAGCTGGGAAGTCCCAGAGTTGAAAATAGTGGTGTTTTGCTCAGGTGGACTCCCGGTTCCCACTTTGTAAATTAAAAAAATAAATAAAATAAAAACTGGAGTATGAGGAACGGCTCCTTTAAGTCTCCAGTGAAAGGGTGAGCTTTCCTCCATCTAAATCAAATGGTGAAACAAATCATTTTTTCACAGGGCTTAAAATCAAGAACAACTATTTATATTCTCTTCTATAAGGAAGAATGGGCACCAGGCCCCCAATGGTCATCTGTCCATGATGGAACCACTGACTAGTTAAGGTCAGACTTTTCTACAATAAATATATTGGTATGATAGAAAATTGTTCATGATGGTACAACACGCACCACTAATTACGATGCCTCCATTACAAATTTAGTTACATAATAATACAAGTATGATTTATACGTGTCTAGTTTTGGCAGACTCTTTCCCATTACACTTTTCACATATGTTGATCGACAAGTAGTAATCTAAAAAATATATATTAGTATTGCTTATTCCCAGTGTGCCAATATATTCCAGAGAATGGAATACTGCCACATAAATTGCAATGTCTAATGACAAATAGTCATATGAAGCCTCAATTTACAAGGTGATACTTGCTCAGATAAATTCACAAGCCAAGGAAAGATATTTCCTATGGAAAAGTATTACTTACTTTGAATATCGAACCATGGGTGCACATATTTTCACTGTATGCCCAGAATAAAACAAATCCATTGGATTTTGTGGCTGACATTGTATATCGTCTGTATGGTGATAATTCATGTGTACGGATAAAGTCCTGGGGAAAAACACAACACAAAACTTGCTTTTCAATGAAACCTCAGTTCACGGGGGAGCAATATCCAAATTTCTGACAAAGATCTAAAACTGTAATTTCCTGCATTTTCCCCAGATATTAGCAACAGGTTATGTCTTGAAAGTGATTGCAGTATGTACATTTACTGCAGACATTTCTAATGCGTAAATACAAGTCATATTGAGTGTTAAATGTGCATATGACCCACTGCATACACATTTACCCTCTTAACCTTGCCCTATAACATTTCCATATAACCCCTTCTATATGTTTCCCAATACACTATAAGATTGTAAGTTTTCCAAGGCAGGGACTCTTTTCCCAATATTTCCACTGATGCCTACTGCACTTAATTGCAATACTCTTCCCCGTATTACATCTTGTATGTTCTCTCCGTAAAACTGCTGGCTGGCGCTATATAAATAAAAATACAATACATACCCTGAACCTGGGGGGAATCAAAATTTATTGGTGCTGTCTGACCAACTGAGTCCCTCAACTTCGGTCCAAGTCGCTGTGCAGGAGGGAAGAGCAAGAGGAGCAGAATGTAATGAGGAGAGGTTAAAACGTTCAGGTCATATTTGCTTGTATACTCTCCCTATCATCTGTTTGTAGTAAGTGGTACACAACTGGTTTAACCCATTCACGCTAAGGCTACGTCCATGGTATGGCATACCACGCAGACGCGTCCGCACGCTGAGCGAACAGACTGCCTAAAGGCAGTGTTCGCATCTATGCGGCGTGCGGGCTGCGCAAGAAATCAGTTGAAACTGGTCGGTCACGCGAGCGGTTCATCCAATGAGGACGAAACAGCTCCGTGACGTCACTGGCACGCCCCCAGATGGCGCTCGTACCATGGCCAGGGAAAGCACCCGCTTTACCTCAGTCTCCGCACGGGAGAACTGACTATGTCCGCAGCCTAAATCAAACAGTAACACTTCCCCCATCCTTTCTTTTGGGGCATGCTATACCTGACGTACTAGGCGGGGACCACTGAGAGCTTGGGAAAGTGTGATGGAAAAGGGAGTGCCGACATTAGAAATGGAACGGTTCTGGGGGACCCAGCAAAAGCAGCGCACAGCCAACTGGGAACGAATCAGCCTACATTTCCAAACTTTTACCCTTTGCGGTGCACCTATGACGGTCCCTTAATCTTTTAAATTCCAATGGATTATAATACTATCTAGCAAAAAGAGGTTAACTGCATTTTGTGTAATATATATCTATACATACATACACACACTAAACTTTGACAGACATCCCAAGATGCAGAAGCTCCTTTCAGGGGGAATGAGATGGTAATGAGGGAGATCTAGTAATCCTCCATAGAAATGAATGGGAAGAGGGTACTTGAACGAGAGAAAACCTCTCCCTGGCATGGAGGACTTGTTGGGGTATTCATGCTATTTAAAACCCTTCAGAGACACAGGATCTCAAAGGGGGGTAGGGGGGATGATCACAATGAGTTTAGGAAGTGTCTAGTATTATATTCCAGAAGATATAGAGAACCAGGAAAGGGGTAAAAAGCCCAATCCATGTAAGAGAAGCAGCAGCACCTGTATGTCCCAATTCTTGCTTCAACAAACACTTGGGGAAGAAGTAGATGGAATCTTTACAGAATTATTTTGCAATGTCTCAGGCGGCACCGAGCCCTGTATCCAGCACAGTGACACAGTCCCAGGCCAAATATACAACACACAGTATGGAGTCAATACATGTGTGTCCAGTGACATCACTACGGAGCGTCTCTCAGGCCAAACCACCACCAAAGTAATAATACCTTCCCCATAACATCCCACAGCGCCATCTAGAGGGGGGAAATATGATTCTATCAATGCTAATAGTATTAATGCTGATAGAATCCAGAATAGTCATTATTATAAACCCCCAAGGGAACACAAAACAAAGTGTCAACTAAAATAAATACCACAATGTATATCTAAATTAATAACAGTAACATATTATAGCTACAAAATATAAATTTGTTTATCAATGTGCAATTGAGAAAAAAAACATAACTCAATGTATCTGTATCTGATGTACAATGTGTAATTTAATCATAAATACATCTGTATCACTTATCTATAGAGTTATAGCTGCAATAATACATAATATAACAAGTTCCAACAGAGTGTACATATGTATAAAAAAATATAAAATATACAAATTTATCCCAATAAGTGATTAGCGCAAATATGACCAGGAGCACTCAAGCCAGAAATCACAAAAAAATCCTGCTTTTCATTCATGCCAAATGGCACGAGAGTTCCCAATCTCAATATCCACAGACACTGCTTCCTCTTAAGCAATCTCAGATGGTTACCCCCTTTAAACATAGGTCCTACTTCATCCCCTAGCAGGAAAGTCAGCTGACTAACATTATGACCCTCAGCTTTATAATGTTTCACTACAGGAGAATCTTTACATGCTATAGTATCCCTCAAAATTCCCTGGATTACTGATTTATGTTCCCCTATTCATTCTGTAACTGGCTGTTTAGTCTCCCCGCATATCTCATCCCAAAGACACTTCAAAACATGAATCATGTATTTATTTATTTATAAAATATTTTACCAGGAAGTAATACATTGAGAGTTACCTCTCGTTTTCAAGTATGTCCTGGGTACAGAGTAAAACAAATAATACATGGTTACAAGTACAGTTACATAAATGAACAGGGTATACATTATATACAAGACATTGCGTGCACAGTTAAAGAAAATATATATTATGAGCGTATGAAACAGTTACAGACCAGGTTAAAATGTGAGACAGCCTTAGATTTGAAAGAACTTAAACTGGTGGTGGATGTGAGAGTCTCTGGTAGGTTGTTCCAGTTTTGGGGTGCACGGAAGGAGAAGGAGGAACGTCCGGATACTTTGTTGAGCCTTGGGACCATGAATAGTCTTTTGGAGTCTGATCTCAGGTGATAAGTGCTGCAAGTGGTAGGGGTGAGGAGCTTGTTCAGGTAGCTGGGTAGCTTGCCCATGAAGAATTTAAAGGCAAGACAGGAAAGGTGAACTTTGCGCCTAGACTCTAGTGATGACCAATCTAGTTCTTTGAGCATTTCGCAGTGATGTGTGTTGTAGTTGCATTGGAGAACAAAACGACAAATTGAATTGTAGAGGATGTCAAGTTTGCTAAGGTGGGTTTGAGGAGCCGAGCCATACACTATGTCTCCATAGTCAATAATTGGCATTAGCATCTGCTGTGCGATACGCTTTCTGACCAGGAGACTTAGGGAGGATTTGTTCCTGTAAAGTACCCCTAGTTTGGCATAGGTCTTGGTTGTCAGGGTATCAATGTGCATCCCGAATGTTAAGTGGGAGTCAAACCATAAGCCCAGGTATTTAAAACTAGTGACAGGTGTTAGGGTGGTGTTAGCGTTGGTTCTAATCAGGAGCTCAGTCACTGGAAGCTTTACAAATTTAGTCTTGGTCCCAAATACCATTGTTACAGTCTTGTCAGTGTTTAAAAACAGTTTGTTTTGGGAAATCCAGTTTTCGAGTCTCAAAAAGTCAGACTGAAGTATGTGTTGAAGGTCAGAGAGGCTATGGCTGTGTGCATATAGGATTTTGTCATCTGCATACATGTGTATTGAGGCTTCCTTACAAGCTGTGGGAAGATCATTAATGAACACTGAGAAGAGTAGGGGCCCCAGAACAGAGCCTTGCGGGACACCACAGGTGATATCCAGGGGGTTGGAGTTAGAGCCTGAGATGGACACATGTTGGGATCTTCCTGATAGGTAGGACTGAAACCAGTTTAAAGCATGTTTCCCTATTCCAGAACTCTGGAGTTTGTTAAGCAGGATAACATGATCAACTGTGTCAAAAGCCTTTGCAAAATCTAGGTATACTGCACCAGTGAGTTGTCCCCGTTCCATTCCACACTGGATTTCATTGCAAACCTTTAGCAGGGTAGTTACGATGGAGTGTTTGGGACGAAACCCAGATTGGAATTGGCTAGGGAAATTTGTCTTGGTGTAGAAATCGCTTAATTGGGAGTGGACACATTTTTCCATGACTTTGTAGTCAGAAGCGCAAGTGTAAAAGACTTTTATGGCCATCGATCTACCTGTCCTAAGGTGATGTATTGTGTTTCCCTTAATCACAGAACTACAATGCACACAGCCAGGGCAACGTACCATTGTTTCTTTCACTAGGTAATTGTTGTCTGAGTGTTATTATTTCTTTATTTATTTGTAGCCCCTATTCCCCCGTACCTGCGAAGGAACTACCGGTACTGCTATTACCTGTATGGCAACCAGGAGGTCTGAGCCTCTGCCACTGGGAGCCTGGGGTGATATTGGGTTTGTCTTGGTGCAGCGCCTCCACCTGTAAGGGATCCCAACGTGGTGGGATAGGCCCCTTACAGGAACAATAACAATAACACACACAGTCAGGTATATAACAACAACGTTTACTGAACACAGTATAACGGTACCCTGTACCACACAGATTGATAGGCCTAACCCTGTACCACCAATGAGTGTCCCCAAAGTACATAGGGTGCTTGGCACCAATACTCTGAAGTCCGTTTCACCCAATATCAGGCCCACCCAAAAGTGTAGGAAATAGCGCTATCCCGTGATGTGTTGGTGCACTTAGTTGGGTACCTGCCCGGGTCTCTAGCTCTCGGGTAATGCTGATGAACAAGGTATCCGTCTATCCAACGTTGTCGTCATCCGCGATGGCGTACGCCTCCGCGTAGGGTGAATTCTGGCGTGGATAATATCACCTGAGTCTTTAGCCACGGAGATGGTCTGATCCCAGACCACAGGCCATGATCACCGTGCGGCGTCTTCACTGTGTCCCTGACACTAGACAGTACAATGGGGAAGTATCCCTATTTAAGGGGCCTTCCCTGAAGCAGCCACAAGCTACATATGAGCGGGGCCTATCTGGGCCTAAGGGGCAAACTAGGCCTAGTCTTAGAGCCACAGGCTCCTGAGACCATACCTCTCTGTCTGGCTCCCTTCTCCGAATGGCGTGGTCTGCAGTGCGCAAATTGTATCAATCTTGGGAGCAGGGGAATCCTGGAGCCCTATTGGCTGTGCTGCAGCATGTGATCTATGTAGCCCCTGGGGCTGCTGGGAGTTGTAGTTCCCCTGCAGGACATGTATGTACTGGCTGACGCTCTGCCTTAGCTACTGCGCATGCACTAGACGTCACTGCGAATGCGTGCGCATTTCCAAGATGGTGGCGCCGTTGGCGGAGCTCCGGCGATACGCTCGCCACTCCGGTCCCTACCGCAAACTCCTCCAGTCTCCCTGAACTCTCCCCAGCCTCCACTGCCAGTTGCAGCCGCAGCGGAAGGTAAGGGGACATGGGGAACCTAGGCGACATATTTATAAAAAATGTTTTACCAGGAAGTAATACATTGAGAATTACCTCTCGTTTTCAAGTATGTCCTGGGCATAGAGTTGAGATGACAAATAATACATGGTTAAATGTTGGTGTCGACCTAGCTGCTTTCACCAAACTGTCACAATTTTTTTGCGTGTCTATATGCAAATGTGGGAGGATTATTAAACCTCTTCCACAACTCCAGATCACTCCCAATGTTTTATTATGGTTGTAACACCCTCTATATATCCATATGTATGGGAATGTGTAAGGTGGGCGTGAAGTGCTTGACTGCCCAACCAATAGCACTGTGCCAAGTACAGAAACAGACAGTATCCATTGCCAATGTCTGTGAACAGAGGACAGTACTAGGACACTAGGAACAATCGGAGCTGTGACATCACAGCAACTACACTATGGGACTACCCAGGCAGGGAGGGGCAAGCTGAGACTCAGACCCACGAGGAGAGCAGAGAAGACCAGCACCCCATACTGGAGAGGCCCACGTGATCGGGAGGTTTAATCAAAGCAGAGGGATACCGCACCCCATAACAGGGCCTGTAACGCAGGAAGCAGGGGGTCTCTGGACCTGAAATCAATGCGATTCAGTTCTGGAGACCCCCTGCTACAATAATATGTTATTAAAATAAAAGCCCCACGATTGCGGATTAGAGGCGTGCAGTAGAGTGACTGATTCAGTCTCTTACTGCGCGTCTCTTACAGACAGGTGGAACCTGGTAGGATTCACACCGCGCGAGTCACATTAAAGCGGAGGGGGCCCCGCTGTGTTAATCCGATGGGCATTAGTCTGGCCGCTGGAATTTTACCGCTATGGAGTGGATTACGTGCAGAACTCGCAAGGCAAGCGGAACAGAACAGGCAGTTGCACCTGTATACAAAGAAACAAACAGCTTATCCCTGTGTAAGGGCTAACTCACTTCCCCAGTCCCTATCTGCAAGGCTGGGATGAAAAGCTCCTTACCAACCTATCACCCCAAAGTCTAAAGAGGTACCTCAAAGCAGGTGGCCCTTCATGTCTGGGTCTGGATATGTGTCTGCTTGAGGGGCCAGCCTCTGGCAGGTTCCTGGGTGTAAGGGTTCTAGTCCAGGCTTTGGCTGGAACCCTCCCATACCTGGCAGCTGTGGACATTTTGGTTACTGGCAGCCTGCTATATTGGCTGCACCTGTTCCAGGGCTTAAATAGCTGCCAGTGACTCCAGTCCCCGTCCAAGCATTGTATGCATTTCCTTGTGTGCCTGGCCCACTTGTATTCTGATTCCTGAGCCGTCCCTGTTCCTGAGCCTTCCCTGTTGCCGACCTCAGCCTGTTACCTAACCACTGCTCCTGTGACGCCTGCCTTGACCCCAGCTTGTACCCGGACTTGCACCCTTGCCGCCTGCTGTGACCTCTGCCTGGATCACGACTTCTCTAACTGGACTCTGTCCCCTGGCTCCGGTCGGTGATCTTATACCCCTACTTCAGCCCTGCGGGTCCGCTTCCTGTTCAGAGACGAGCAACGTTACACTGGGTTCGCTGCACCCTGGAAGAGCAGTCTGGTGTCTTGATATCAGCACACAGTCATGCCTGTGTGCTCAAGAGTCTCTGGGTCTGAGTCTAGCAGGAAGCTTTTTCAACCTGTCTGATTATCCAGGTGGGGACTGATTAATTGACTTTGGCTGCAATTAACCAGCTCCCTGCTGGATTCCTCAGACTACTTGTTACAGACGGATTTAGGTGAGATGTTAACTCATTTGATGGACCTTTGAGAAGGAGAAGAGTGGGGCAGCTTGCGAGCTGTGTATTAACCCTTGTCCTGTAGAGGAGATATTGTCCATTTGAGTGACCTCTGCGGAGGTGAAAGTGGGAGCGCTTGCGAGCGTATTAACCCTTGTCCTATATGCAGGTCACATGCTCTCATGTGGGCAGTACGTGACAGGTACAGTGGGTCTTTAGATGATTAATCAGGTTTAACATGAACTTTTGAGATACTGATACTGAGACTCTTTAACTGTTGATTAAACTAGTGTTATTGTGATTAGTGAGCAGTTATATGGTCCTCAAATAGGCAAAGGATAACTGTATACCGATTGCTGCCTTACTGCAATCTGCAAGGCATGGCCTATATTTTTTCTAATCTTATGAGGGCACACATCTAAGCATGTCACATACGTTATGTAACCCCTCGTTTTATCCTTAGACTGACATCTATCTGCCAAGGTGGGAGCCCAAGTCCTACTCCTTGTTATGACCAGTACTATCTCATTTACTGAGCACGTGGCTGTCGGTCACAGAATTGAAACATGACACAGGAATGTAAATAGCACAGGCATATTTATAGCACAGCCCTTATGAAACATATTAGATACTGTATATATTAAGATATACATATGATCCTCAAACGAGAGGGGCCTGTGTGTGGGTGCCACCACACTGTTGAAGCTCTTGTAGATAGTGTTATAATGTATCAGGCCTGTGTCTTCGCAAAAATGTCAGCACCCTTGTCCATGCTGAGGATCCCCTCAGTAGCTACTCCTGCCCCCCTTGATCAGGTAGACCGCTGCTCTGCACATACTCCACTATTGGACGAATTTGTGATCTTGTCACTCAGCATCCGCTGAGTTATCCTGCTCACTAACTGATTCCCAGATCACAACGGATCGCCCCTGAGTTCCCTCAGGATTGCAGCAGCTCTGCCCCCTTATGCTCCACCAAGGACTTTTAAAGACTCCTCTTTTGTCATTCCTCCTCTCCAGAGTCCAAACTCATTGGCTGAGGCCATATCTATCAACTAGTCCCATTCTGAGCACACCAAAAAGAGGAGTCACTCCGGTGTAGCACATGTACCCCCATCCTCTAGGAAATACGTGTTGCGGCTACAGGTGTTGTGGCGTACTTGTGAGGGTTCAGGAGAGCTGAATTGTCTGCGATGGGGTGGAGACCAGGAAAGGCTTTTGGTGTCATCTTGGGTTCAGTATCTGTTGTTCAGCGCCTCCAGCTTCATTAGGCTCTAGGAATCCCAGAGGCAGTCCCATCTGAAGCACATCTCATACACCCGGTGCACAGATTCTCACAAAAGAAAAAATGGGATATATTGATCAAAAGGATTTATTCATATAAAAACATAAATAAGTACTGACACAGACACTAACGCGTTTCACACGCAGGGTGCTTTATCAACTCTTTTTCCTGTTTGGAATGTCTACCCTCTGCATTGAATTTGCCTGGGAGCACGCCGGATAGAAGACGGTCCAGCGGTTTGTGAGTGTGTTTCAGTTCAACAATATTGTGCCTTTCGTTATGCCAGTTGGCTGCTATACCCCAAGAATATCATTAAACCGACCGGCTATACGTGGATGCGCTGAGTCGCGGAGCCTGTGGGACTACATGCACCGGACAGTACACAAATCCGGTAGTTCGTGAGTGTGTTGCAGTTCAACAGTATTGTGCTATCTATTATGCCAGTTGACTATTGCACCGCAAGAAGATCAGTAACCGGCCACACGTGGATGTGCCGAGTCGCAGAGCTGCGGGACTATATGTGCGTCACTGTTCATCAAGCCGTGAGTAAATAACTTACTTTAACATTAGAGGATCAATATCATACCGCTACGTATATGTTTGGACTGTTTTTCCTATTAACAAGAGACTAATGAGGATTACTTTAGAGCACCGGATTGTGAGCAGCATGGTTCTGTCAGGTTTACAGGGTACATTATTCGTTGGCAGCACCTCCAGTCAGTGAGGATCCTGTGGTAGTAGGATTGTCCATGATGACACTTTTCCATATCCCAAGACAGTGAATCACACTTGCATATGGTTCCATGGTATTTATTGCATTGGTTAGTTGTTACAGCAGTGCATTCCTTTCTTGCTTCCCCTGGAAGGTTACTTTAAGACTTGAGGCCCATCTAAGTTTCCTTCTGGTGCTCCTCCTGTATCCTCTTATGGGACACAGGGTAGCTGTTGCTCATGCCACAGGGGGAAGAGACACACCCACTCATATGCTCCCAGATCACATTTCCTAGATCCTTTCTCCTTACCGCTCCGAACCCACAGAATCGCCAACAGGGGCAAAGGTGCCACATAGTGGGATTCTGTCTTGAGCCAACATGATGTGGCCGAGTTGTTATTCCAAGTCACCGCTTGGCGTAACTGGGCTGCCAGGTAGTATTTAATCACGTCAGGGACCCCCAAACCCACACCCAACTTGGGTGATAATAACACCGACCTTGGGACTCTTGGTTTTCGGTTATTCCATATAAATTGGAATATTTGGGCTTGGATATTTTTAAGCTCAGATATGGGAATGTCTATAGGGAGTGTTTGAAAAAAATATAGGCGTCTGGGGAGGATGTTTATTTTGGTTGAAGTGATTCTACCAAAGCAGGAGATCTGAAGCTTACTCCAGGATTCTAAGTCCTTTTTGATTTGGTTAAATAACAGGGGGTAGTTGGCCTGGTACAGAGAGTTGTAGGATTTTGTTATTTTAACTCCAAGATACTTTATTTGGGAGGAGTTACATCTATATTTATAGTTGGATTGGAGCATTTTCCAGGTCGGTTCTGGAAGGGAGAGATTTACGGCTTCAGATTTGTCCGTGTTAATTTTGTAATCTAAAATTCGGCCTCTCCTCCTCACTCTTCTGCCCCTCCTTACATCTCAGCCCTAATTTCTTGCTATGTACCATCCCGACTCTTACGTTCTGCTCAAGGATGTCTTCTCTCTACCCCATTTGTATCCAAAGCCCTCTCCTGCCTTAAATCTTTATCACTGTCTGACCCACACCTCTAGAATGTCCTTCCCATCAATACCCTCTCGATCCACCTTTAAGACCCACCTTAAAACACATGCTTAACGAAGCATATGAGTGGTTCCGTGGCTAACACTATACAACCTGATACATAAAGCTTGGCCCCTTGCAGATGCACTTAACAGTATGCCATGCTACTGTATCTGTATGTTCCTCCTACCAATTAGATTGTAAGCTCTTCAGAGCAGGGACTCCTTTTCCTAAATGTTACTTTTATGTCTGAAGCACTTATTCCCATAATCTGTTATTTGTATTATTTGGAATTTATATGATTGTCACGTGTATTACTACTGTGAAGCGCTATGTGCATTGATGGCGCTATATAAATAAAGACATACATACATACAAGAGGAAGTAGTATCTATGGATACACAGATTGGGAACTCTCATGCCATTTGGCATGCATGAAAAGCAGGATTTTTTTATTTTTATTTCTGACCTGGTCCTGGTCGAGAGAGGAGAGAAGAGGAGAGAGACGCACACCTAATGTATTTACGTATAAAAATATGTATTTTAAGGAACATGAATTCATTCAAATCCCCACTCACAAAGGGTATATAAAAACAAGCGTGTATGAGATTAGAGCTCAATCGCCAACAACGCGGTCCTCTCAGCACACCACGAGATCCCGGCGTTCACCTGCGTCGCTCCTCAACGTGAACCGGAATCGGAACCTTCTCCCTTGAGCACCTGGCAAAGATGTTCATCCGGATACAAGTGATTCGAGAGTCCATACAAGCCAATGTAAACGCGTTCAATCTGAATCGTGGGGAGACTCGCGAGCTCATACTGCTGCGGCCAAGTTTATTCGAGCATTTGCCCGTTCTTGGCCGCAGCAGTAGCCTGGCGCGCGCCCGAGAGTGACGGGCGCGCGCCGAAGCAGCGGAAGAGCGCCCTCCGATCGGGGCGCTCTCCCTACCGCTGCCGGGTCCGCCGGGTCCCCCGGAACCCCCTGCCGCTGTCCCGCGATCGCGGGACACCAGGGCTCCCTCGGGGAGCCCCTGGACGCGCGTGCAGGGGGCGCACGCTCCCGAAGACGCGTGACCGCGCGTCATAGACGCGCGGCACGCCGAGGGGCGGCCACTAGCAAGCCGGGAAATCTCCCGGCTTGCGGATCTGGCCGCAGTGTGATAAAGTGTGTCGGTAGTGTACACAACCTCTATGGTATCCACTAAGTGAGTATCAGCCATACAGTTAGATCACGCCCGTCTGGATTCATTTGAATGAGTTCATGTTCCTTAAAATACATCTTTTTATACGTTAATACACTAGGTGTGCGCCTGTTTGTTTTCTTTACTGTTCAGGTGCGCTGATTATTTTGGACATCTATTGCTGCTGGGAATTGGGAACAATTTCGACTCTTCACGCTGCACCACATCTACCCTTTTCAAGTTTGGACTTTATTTAGTTAGAGCGCTTCCTATTTTGTTGTATTTTTGTTTTCTTTTCTCTACAGATGTTTGTCAGGGATTGGTGATCCCTTATTCGGGCTGCAGACGCCTCGGTGGATTACATTTTGGAACTGGACTGTAATCCTCTATTGGTCTTTTAAAGATAATTTTTTTAATTCTACACTTGTTCTGTTTTATTTTTTTTATGTACATATACACACACACACACACACACACACACACACAACAAAAAAATAACCTATGAGGTAGCACCTGTTAAATACCCTGAATATAAAGCTGATATAAACATAGAGGACTAGCTAACTATAGGCTAATTGATTATATACCTATCAGGGCAATAAAGGGTTAATACACGATAACATGTGTGAATATAACCGCTAGTCCCTATACAGTAATGCATATATTAAATCATCTAAAAATTATAACTCATATTTAATAAAAAACATTAAAAAAAAAAATATATATATACTAGCTGATATACCCGGCGTTGCCCGTGATGTAATGTTCTGCCTCCCCCATCCTCCCTCTCAACTCCCTTCCCCCCCTCTTCACAGCTGTTCAGGCTTCCCCCCCTTCTCTCCTTACTCCCTCCCCCCTCTCTCCTGACTCCCTCTCTCCCCCTCCTCTCTCCTGACTCCCTCCCCCCCCTCTCCCCTCTCACTCCCCCCCCCCTCTCTCCTGACTGAATACCACCCCCCGCCTGTCCGCTGTGCGCCGCCATTTTACCGGGGGCATCTGCAGGTGGAAGGGGGTCCTTCCGGAGGCTGCCTGCCCACTGCCTGTCCCCCCGTCGGGGAGGGAGGGAAGTGAGCGTTGGCGGCTGGGGCAGGAGGGCCTCACTTCCCCTCTGTCCGGGAGCCGGTGGGGGGGAGGGAGAGAGAGAGGGAGAGTTGGGTGACGTCATAGAGCCACCAATCTGATTGGCCAGAGGCTGAGGACCAATCAGATTCACCGCAGCTAGTACCAACCTTTCGATTTTATATATTAACTAGCTGATATACCCGGCGTTGCCCGTGATGTAATGTTCTGCCTCCCCCATCCTCCCTCTCAACTCCCTCCCCCCCCCTCTTCACATCTGTTTAGGCTTCCCCCCCTTCTCTCCTGACTCCCTCCACCCCTCTCTCTCTTGACTCCCTCTCCCCCCTCTCTCTCGACTCCCTCTCCCCCCCCTCTCTTTCAACTCCCTCTCACCCCCCTCCCTCTCTCCCCCCCTCTCTCCTGACTCCCTCTCCCGCCCTCTCTCCTGACTCCCCCCCCCCTCTCCTTACTAACTCCCTCCCCATCTCTCCTGACTTAATACCACCCCCCGCCTGTCCGCTGTGTGCCGCCATCTTACCGGGGGCATCTGCAGGAGGCTGCCTGCCCACTGCCTTTCCCCCCGCCGGGCAGGGAGGGAAGTGAGCGTTGGCGGCTGGGGCAGGAGGGCCGCGCCGCGCTTCCCCTCCGTCCGGGAGCCAGTGGGGGGGAGGGAGAGAGTTGGGTGACGTCATAGAGCCACCAATCTGATTGGCCAGAGGCTGAGGACCAATCAGATTCACCGCAGCTAGTACCAACCTTTCGATTTTATATATTAAGAAGATATGTACACTCTGTTGGTAGTTGTTACATTATGTATTATTGCAGCTATGATTATAGATGTGTGATACCGATGTATTTATTATTTAATGTCATTGTACAATAGATTGTATGATTTTTTTTTCTCAATTAGATGTTGATAAACAATATATATTTATCTATAACATGTTACTATTATGTTGTTAATTTAGATATAGATGGTAGTATTTTTTTTAGTTCACACCATTTCTTTTGAGCGCCTTAGCTTTGTTTTTTTTTTAAATGATTAATTCACATAATATACAGGTAGATTTATTAATTTATAAAATATTTTACCAGGAAGTAATACATTGAGAGTTACCTCTCGTTTTCAAGTATTGATAACATAGATAGTGCTGTGGGATGTTATGTTATGATGTTGTGAGCAAGGCATTGTTACGGTGGTGGTGTTTTGACCTGAGAGCCGCTTCTCTAGCTAATTTTGGACGCCCTTAGGTGGTCACTAGACACATTGAAGCCAGCTTGGTGACGAGTCTGCGCCCTTGGTTTTTAGCATTACTTTGTTAAGTTACACAATTTTTTCTTTAAGGGTTAAAGAGACCCGGGTGTTACTGCAGCTAGGGCCCATGTAGTAACAGCTCCTGCAGTCCTGGCAATCCGACCTCTGAGCTCTGACCTCCAAGAACTCTGCCGCTGCCCGCACCAGAGCTGCCTGGCCTGTGACGCGTCTCCCGGCCTGTGACGCGCCTCTGTGCGCGGGCGCTGCTTTACCACGTCACACCGGGATGCTGCTGGTTGGCACTGACAGCCAACATGGAAGGAAAGAGCAGCGCAGAGTTGGGGGTGCCGGGGATTGCCCTGGATATGCTGTGGGACGGTGAGTAAAGAGAGCTCCGGAGGGGACGCGTAGCCCCCCAGCACAGAGGGATGGGGGAGACGCGTAGCACCCCAGCACAGAGGGATGGGGGAGACACGCAGACCCCCAGCACAGAGGGATGGGGGAGACGTGTAGCCCCACAGCACAGAGGGGGAAAGTGCTCACTATGCAGCAATGAGTTGGGTTTGGTGTCTAGTTATGAGATAGTTTCCAGAGAGAACTTCCACAAGGAAAGTAAATTCAATACATTTTATAAAGAAACTTCATACAGCTACTGGCTTCTTTATACAGGGATCCTGCTTTTACATTGGAATATATATATATATATATATATATATATATATATATATATATATATATACATACACACACACACACCTGCACATAGTATTTTACAGTAGCCCCTGTTCCACAGAGCTTACATTTTTGAAAGTGTAGTACATTTGATCAGACCAAAGTGAGTGTAACCCAAAGTGATCAAAAACTGACACCAATGAGCTTGACTTCTTTGATATGCAGGAAACAAAGTGGTTTATGCCTTTTTGTTTGGAAGAACATGTTTGTAAATAATTGTTTGACAGTTTATCAATATCTCCCTTGTTGCTTTAAATAATTGGTTATTCTACATGGAGGCGGGAGGCATAGATTTGTTTTCCTTTATTAGATTGTCAATGCTATTTTTACCTGTCACATTACTTTTTTCTTTTTTATTGTTAGGGGGAAGTAAAGGAAAATTCTTAAACGTTAAGAAATATTTAGTTTGACCGTATTCACTTTAAATATACAGGCATACCCCGCTTTAAGGACACTCACTTTAAGTACACTCGCGAGTAAGTACATGTCGCCCAATAGGCAAACAGCAGCTCACGCATGCGCCTGTCAGCACGTCCTGAACAGCAATACCGGCTCCCTACCTGTACCGAAGCTGTGCGCAAGCGGGGAGACTATAGAGCCTGTTACAAATGCCATATTTACATCAGGTATGCATGTATATGAAGATTACAGTACAGTACATGCATCAATAAGTGGGGAAAAGGTAGTGCTTCACTTTAAGTACATATTCGCGTTACATTCATGCTCCGGTCCCATTGCGTACGTTAATGCGGGGTATGCCTGTATGTATCTTTAAAGATAAAATGCACTTTTTTTGTTACTTAATGGAAGTATAGTAGTGTGTTTTTTTTTTTCTCTCTCCCCTATGAACTAAATGCATTTTCTCCTGTCTCATCTTCTATCACATAACTAACTAAGAGATTGGCTAGGGTACTTTTCCCCTGGAAGGGTATGGCATGTCCTGCTAAACACAGTGACAACAAAATAAAGGAGGAGCTAAAGGAAGTCAGATCAATCACAAGTTTCATCTTACATGTTTACATAGTTTTCTAAAAATATTATTAAAGTGATGTGTTATTTATTTTTGTTAGAAGGTATTAATCTGTTAATCATATATATACACACATTACCCATAAAGCTACTGGCCCAACCAAAAAAGCTACTCGCCACCTAGCCGCGCCCCCACTTAAGAATATGGAATACATTTTTAATAAGAACAAATAACATTTGTTTTTGACATAACAGTTTATTTATTGTATTACATTTATACTTTACTATTACTCCTTGTTACATAGTAGTGTGACAGTGTGTGTGTGTATGACTGTGTGTGTTGGTGACTGTCGGGGTGACCTGACTTACTCACTGTCGGGGTGACCTGACTTAACTCACTGTCGGGGTGACCTGACTTACTCACTGTCGGGGTGACCTGACTTACTCACTGTCGGGGTGACCTGACTTACTCACTGTCGGGTGACCTGACTTACTGTCGGGTGATCCGATACTTACTGCATGTCGGGGTGACCATACTTAGACTCACTGTCGGGGTGACCTGACTTACTCACTGTCGGGGACTGCGTGCACTGTCGGGGTGACCTGACTTACGCACTGTCGGGGTGACCTGACTTACTCACTGTCGGGGTGGACCGTGACTTACTCATCCTGTCGGTGGTACCTGACTTCTCTACTGTCGGGGGTGACCTGACTTACTCACTGTTGGGGTGACCTGACTTACTCACTGTCGGGGTGACCTGACTTACTCACTGTCGGGGTGACCTGGCTTACTCACTGACTGACTGTCGGGGTGACCTGACTTACTCAGCTGCCTACTCGTCGGTGTGATGCTGACTACTCACTGACTGACTGTCGGGGTGACCTGACTTACTCACTGCGACTGAACATGGTCGGGGTGACCTCACTTACTCACCGACTGACTGTCAGGGGTGACCTGAGCATTACTCACCGACTACGGTGCATCTGTCGGGGTGACTGACTTATCTCTGACTCGACTGTGATTCGGTGACCTGACTTACTCACTGACTGACTGTCGGGGTGACCTGACTTACTCACTGACTGACTGTCGGGGTGACCTGACTTACTCACTGACTGACTGTCGGGGTGACCTGACTGACTCAATGTCGGGGTGACCTGACTGACTCACTGACTGACTGTCGGGGTGACCTGACTGACTCACTGACTGTCGGGGTGACCTGACTGTCTGACCAGGCTATGAATTACTATGTTACGCAACGATGCAGGAGTGACGTCACTGAGGGAGCTGCAGACTGCTTCACTGCATCCCCTACCTAAACGGCTTGTATACCGGCGTGATTTTTTCCTGTGCAGGGGAGTTGTTTTGCTGCCTGACGGCAGCCTGTCTAAAGGGGATTGCTTTATGTAACTTTGCTATTTGGTACAATGATTCCTACATCGTTGAGGAACATAGTCATTCATAGCCTGGTGTTACTGGTTAGCCCACGGTTGTAGTATACTTATAGCTATGATGTTGTGATCCTCTATTTACCACAGAAGGTTACCACCTATGTTTATTTATACACATACCTCATCCACCCGTGAATTCGAGTTGGTATGGGGCACCAGGGAGGGGGGACATAGTAATCAATTGTTCGTTGTTTGATACCTATGTACCTCACAGGGGATTAATATAAATACGCTGTTTCCAAATAGATTCAAAGTGTATTGTACATATGGGATGCATTGCTAATTTGATCTATGATATGCTTTACACTTTTCTGGCAAGATGACATACTTTGCTGGTATAATGGAATTCAATGTATTGTCCTAACACTGTGTACCTCTGGTGAGACTAAGCAATTCACTCCCATATATTCTAAGCAGGAATAGACCCATACAATCAGTATTTACTCACATGGACCATTAAGTCCAATTTTAGGGTACTATAGCCTAATTACATTATTCTACAGCATAGTGAAATTCACTGCAATACTATCCTGGCATCAGTCATACAGGATACATAGGGGAATTCTATTTGTAGAAATACGTCTGCAGCTCTAGAGGACCTAATACCTATTAAGGAATAATAATTTATACCATTTTGGGTCTTCTCCACTCCACTATGAGGTTCTTTAAATGGATTTTAACATTTGAGTGTTTAAACAACTTGATGTAATAAAACTTTTTTTGTTTTCAATTTGAAGCTCTTCTCTCTCGGACTACATTTCACCACATAGCAGAATAATCAGTTTAGGCTAATTATGCCTTACACAACTCATATCTGACATTGAGTGCATATTTCAGGGGTGCTTTTAACCCAATCTCTGGGGGTCCGTTTTGTTGTTATATATGTTTACCCTTTTGCACGTGCATCTTTTAGGACCTTTTCACATAGGAGAGCAGTCTGATTCATCAGGTTTTTGACTGAATGACTGGGTGCACTGACTGACCTCATAAGGTACGAGCCTGGTATGCTAGGGCAAATGTTCATTTTCCAAGGGGGTAACCAGGCCTAACCTCTCTGATAGAGCATCCTTCTTCTTCTGTTCCCTGTGTCTGGAAACCAGCTGCGTCACGTGATCGCTCCAGAGCATCACTTGAAAACAACAGCAAACCCTCTCCCCCCACAAATATGCCTGCAGTATGTGGGTAACATATGTCTCTACATCTATCTTATAAAATATGTTGGTATTTTGCCTCTTGAGCATGTCCTGGACTTTTACAAAAAATACAAATCTTAATGTTGAAAATCCAGTATTTTCATTATTTCTAGCAATCAAAGTTACCATGGTAACCTTAAAATGGCTCTGGGGAAAGTTCCATTTTAACCTCCCGTACATCTAATATTTCAAACACTTGTGCCTCCTGAATGAAGCATTGCATTTTAAAAATAAAAACCGCATTGGAAAGGACAGCAAGAACTCTCTCAAATACCCTCAAAATTGTGATCAGTGTGGACTGCTGCTTTACACCTGTATAATTCCCCACCAATCGGAAGGTTAAAGGGACATTTATACTAATAGGTGGTAATTTCCAAATCAACGTATGTGTTGATCTATAGATTAGGCCAGAGGAGCGCAAACTTAATGAGCTGCGCCTCCTGCCTGCTCGCTCTAGCGCCCCCCTTACCTGGTTTGGCGGCGTCAAATTACGCCGTGACGTCACGTGACCCCGTTGCCATGGAGACAGGCGTGTGACATCACTCTGCATGACACCGTGGCGGCATTTGATGCCGCGTTGCCATGGTGACTCGTCGCATCAACTCGTCTGAATCCCGGTAAGTGAGTTGCAGGAGCCTCACGCGATCCCCCGGCATTTAATTTAAATGCCTCGGGGAACAGCGCAGGGCCTCTGCAACTGCCCACGCCCCCCCAAAAATCCCGCACCCCCATTTTGCGCACCGCTGAATTAGGCAACAATACAATGATGCAGATCTCCAAAAGTTTAATTCTTGCATTAAAGGCAACAGTGTCAATAACTGTCATTAACCCTTCCTATCATGAAGGGGTAAATTCTGTATAGTTTTGGACTATAGTACTGTATATAGAATTTACCCCTAAGTGCTTTAGGAATTGGTGCATTAAGGCCACAATGATAAAGGTTTCAAATGTAACTTGATATAGAAAGCAGGCCACCAGATTTTTGCATGAGCACACACAGCCAACAACCCAGCATCTACACAGTGTGACAATGAAATAAACATTTGTATAGATGTACTACGCACAAACTTCCTCACCCGGGATAGTATAGCAGTGTTTCATGAGATATTTAACAAATGTGGGCTACAGTGGGTAAGTCTCATGGTTACAATTAAAAAAACAGAAAACTGCCACGTTTAGGTTCCATGATAAATCGGAGACATTTCTAAAAGGAACATTTAAAGGGACAATCCATGCGGGTTTTTTCTTTTAAATTGTTTTTATACAGGATTGAAGCAGGGGGTCTCCGGAGCTGAACCCCATTCATTTCAGCTCCGAGGACCCCCTGCTTTCGGAGGTACTTACCTAAGTAGTGGGCGCCACTCCAGGGCTCAATATATGACCAATTCTTAGGGTGACCAGATTTTCAAAATGTAAAACCAGGACACATTAAAAAATTATTTAGAAAACAATTTACATCACGTGACGCACGCTGTTGCCATGACAACGAGACACTGACGTCACCATAATGCATCCCGTTGTCATGTCAACTTGATGCCGCTTGACGTTAGGGAGCGTCTCGTTGTTATGGCAATGTGCATTAGGTGACGTCGCGCAGCCATGTTGATGGAATTTGGAGGGGAGGATACAGCCACAAACACAGTGACAGTGACACACACACAGTGACAGTGACACACACACAGTGACAGTGACACACACACACACACACACACACACACACACACACACACACATCACACACACAGTGACACACACACAATAAGCCCACCTCTGCCAACACACACAAAAAAAAAGGCCTCTCCCCCCTTGGGGTGGGTAAGGTGCCTGGGAGGGGGTATAAGAGGGCATGTGGGTTACCTGGGAACCGTGGATGGGCTGCTGGAGCAGCATAGGTAGCCAATGCAGCTGAGAGACTGGCAGGCCCGCGGAGCCTAAAGGGAGGGACAGAGGGGCGGAGCCTAAAGGGAGGGGAGAGCCTGGCATTACTGGAGGAGAGAAGGGAGGGGGGCAGTGCTGAGGGAAGGGGAGGCCCGGCAAAACTCTGCCCCCCCTGCATCCTCCAATCACAGCTGGTCTTCTCCTGCTATCTCGACGCCCCCACCCCCCCCTCCGCCCGCTTTGGAGGGCAGCCAGCATCCTCTGCTCCCCGCAGCCCCAAAAGCTGGGACCCCAAGTAAAAACCGGGACAATTTGATAATTCATTGGAAACCGGGACAGCACATGAAAAACCGGGACGTTATGGTCACCCTACCATTTCTCAAAGCTCGCGGGGCGAATTGGAAGCCGTGACGTTATTTGGCGCGGCTTCCTATTGGCCCATGTGACGCGGGAGCTTTAAACTGCAGGAGATACTGGCACCCCCTACAGAAGAACGTTTCTCTGGAAACAGGGGGTCCCGGGAGCTGAAATGAATGGGGTTTGGCTCCGGAGACCCCCTGCTTCGATCCTGTATTAAAAAGTGGTAAGAAAAACAAAACGCCACGGATTGCTCCTTTTTTAAGTCGGTTATAAGCTTCAGGCTTTCAAGGTCTGTGTTCAGTTTTATGCCCTTAGCCCTGTACCTGTTCATCTGATGCTTGTCAGATATCATTTCAAACCCTCGGGAGGAAATGTGCCTGTTTCCATGCGACAGTCTTGGATGCTTTTCACAGGAACCACTTTTTTTTAATTAGCAGAGGAGCAACCTCAGCTTGATCACAAACCGTTTGCTTTATTAGTGGCAGTTGTGTCACCAGATAATTAATTGACCTGAATCCCGTTCCAAGGATTCAGGAAATGTGCAGATTTCTTTTTACAAAAACAATATAAGAAAGCTATTATGTGCAACAAAAAATTAATAATAATATATAATTATATTTATGCACATTTTTTATTTTGCCACAAAACAACATATATGAAAGTGAAGAGACTTCATGGACTGGACTTTCCAAGATACATATTGCAAAATAAAGGGACTTGAAGCTGCAGTTCAAGCTACCGTCTAAAAAAAAAAATCTTTCTTTTTCCCATTCAATATGTGCATCAATACAATCTGCACACTGACAAGTAATTAGCTAAGTTGCAGATCGATCCATTCTCCTGTAATCGGTCGCCAAATAGTTTTTTTTTTTAATATAAATTCACTGTTGGGGCTGCACGTGTACCCTCAATGCAAAGTCCTGTGTGGAAGATCATGTGACAAGGCAGTCACTAGATACAATTGGGGCACTGCTAGTCAGAGGGCGGGGCTCGAGCCAGAGCCTGTCTGAGAAGAGGATTGGGATGTGACTTTGTTAATGGTTTCTATAGAAACACAAATGCTTGTTACATTAAAATACATTAAAAAATGTCTTAAATTTTTTTTTCTACAAGTATCTTCTAATAGTACAGAACTGATTTGTTTTGTTTTTTTTAACACATGTAGCTTATTGCTTGACCTGCAGCTTTAAGGAAGTACAATTTTGGGAATGGCCAACAAGAAGCCAACCGTAGCCCTCTGGAATGCACTCGCTGTACCTACAAAATATTGGGATACAATATTCTGTATAACATCATACGTGCGGACAAATGTATCCACCTATAAAACAAAATGCAAGTGTCGCCATTGTACGTGGTTTTTTGTTGTTGTTTTTTTTTAAACCACGGAGTTGCCCTATTAGGGTAATTTTATACATTCTCCCATAGATATCTTTTAAAGGTCAAAAAATAAACCAATTATTACTTTTTATCCACACGTGTTTTCTTTCTATACTGCCCCAGCCATTTCCCTGAATTCCTCAATGGCAACACACCAACCCGTTTCCTTTTGCAGCCTCACTGCCATCCTTACCTATAATTCCCAAGTGACTGTCCGCCATGCTCTGCACCTTCTCCCTTTTGCTACCTGGGAATGGTGAATCGCTCTTCAACAGCACATTCCAGGAAAAATGTTGGATTTTTTGAATTTCCAAAATTTGGACTGGAAATTTAGCGGGTAACTGTTTTTTGTGCCTTCTTCTCTTCGTCGCTCTCTTGCATCAGGAGTGGCCAACTCCAATCCTCAAGGGCCACAAAGAGGTCGGGGTTAAGGGTATCCCTGCTTCAGCACAGGTGGCTCAATCAGTGGCTATGGTCAGTGACTGAGCTATTGATTGAGCCACCTGTGCTGAATCCGGGATATCCTTAAAGCCTGAAAAGAAAAAAAAACACACACAGTGCACCGGGGATTAGTTACCAAACATAACAAATAATATCCTTAAAGCCTGACCTGCTGGTGACCCTGGAGGACTGGAGCTGCCCGCTCCGGTCCTACATCCTTTTTGCTACCTGGTCATTTTTTTTACATTGACTAAAATAAGAACCCTGAAGTTTTGGCAACTTCCCCTCAACCCCCCCCCCCCTCTCTATACTGAAAATCTTTAGATAAAGATATGAAAAAAAAATGATTCCTTATCCCCCTTCCTTCCAGAACTCTTAAAGATGGGAGGAGGATGGGACAGACACCCTCCACAGCTGAGAAAAGCTTTATCCAGAAGGCTTAGGCCGAGTCCAGGGTGCTTACTACATGACGTGCGCGCGCACGATCGGAACGCTGACATGGTTTTCAATGAACCATGTCAGGTTGCAATTTCTTGTGGCGGCAAAGTACAGCGTTGTCGCTGCTACATTTTGCCGTTACAATCAAAATGGATTTTGTTGGGGCGGCAGTCGTGTCACGTGAGCTGGTTCAGCGACACGTTGGCCACGTCCCCAAACAAGTTGGCCACGTCCCCAAACAAGTTGGCCACGTCCCCGCCACGCCCCCAAACGCTGCAACCCGACTCCTGCAGCCTGAACACAGATCGCTGGGCTGCAGGAGCGTGCGGTGGAGGCGCGCACAGGAACACGCAGCCGCAGCATGCACCCCGAACTCGGCTTTAGGAATTACCTCCTAGGATTGCAATTTTTAAACCGATACTTAATGCACATTATATTCTATAAATATCAGGGCACACGTCAGGCGGCCTAGGACGATTGTCCACGACCAAAACGCCGCTGAGATATTTTGCCGCGATGTCCACACCCGACTGCCGGCTGTCCACGTGCGCCGCACCCGACAAGTCAGGTCTGCCGCGCCTGACTGCCCGCTCTGACAAATGCATGTTTAAATGTCCTGCGTGGGATCGCTACACAGCCTGCCCCGCAGGACATTTATAGATGGTGCGTCGGAGCGGAGTGTCCAGGCCGTGTAGCGGTCCCGGGCGGGACTTTTAAACTTGCATTTGATGGAGCGAGTGGACGGCACATGCAGTTGTCGGAGCATCAGTTGTGGCGGGCGGAAGGGCATGGGAGCTGCCCTGTGGCGAAAGTGTCCCGACGGCGGAACGCCGGGAGCGTTATGGTCGCGGCCAAACGTCCCATTCCGCGCGTTAGAAATGTATTTCACTCGATCACTTGCGTTAAATCTTGCACATAGACACTGCTAATAGAACATAAAGAGGCTTAATGGGATGGCATGGGAACATGTCCTTGATGCGAAGCAGTTTCCTGACATCAGGAGAAATGTGTTGCTCTTTAGTAGTAAAAAAAAAATTAAAAATCCACCAACCACCAGACAATGATCGATGTGAAACTCTTTCTGCAGATTTATATCAGGGGTTTTTTCCGAGGAAGGAGTAAATTGTTTAACTTGGTTGTTGTAGTGTTTGTTTTTGTTCTGTTATTTCCTGTCTTAACAGTAAAGGATGGATTCACTTAACCCTTTCAATGCCCAATGGACGTACAATGTAGGTCTAAAGAGATGGTACCACTTACCTCATTGGTGAATGGTGCCCCTGGAAACTCTTAGAAATTAAAATATCCACAAGTAACAGTTATTTTTTTTTTTTTTAAATGTTTTTTAATTTGAAAGAAGAAAACAATAAAATAAACCTACCAGGATCACTTTGGCATATGCATTTATCAGTTTTAATAAACTATTTCTGTTTCTCTTGACACAAGGACGGCTATATTAAAATTGTATATGCACATGGGAAAACAAGTGCAATCATGCAAGACTTTTTAATTGCTATTTGTAATACTTCTCATCATTCATCCATTTAATGCGTAGCAATTTTGTGCGGTGTTATTAGGTACTAATTTAGCTCAGTTGTGTACAATCTATAATTTCCATATTGATTTCTAATTTTCTTTTAACAGTGCAGACTTCAGAAAGAAAACAGATACCATAACTGTTGAAGTACATCCTGATTTGCATATAATTAGGCCATGAATAGTTGATTTAACATTTTACATATGTTATAAAAAAATAAAATAATGGTTACTGTAATGTAGACGGATGGTCTTCTGATTTAGCATGTGGAAGCTGGTTTAATACAGACACTGCTTTATGACAACACAAATTGGCAGTGACAAGTGGCACCTACCCATGTGGTGTGCCAATTACTCGGACTGTAAGAAGAGATCAGCTGATTCATGATTAAGCTATTTTAAACCGAGGTTTTCACAGATGCTCAATTTCAAACAATATGGTACATGTGTACTCCTTGCATTCTTTAGGTGATCTGTTGCATCAACTTATTAGACTATATCTTGATGCAGTTAGATTTATTTATTTATGTATAAAATGTTTTACCAGGAAGTAATACATTGAGAGTTACCTCTCGTTTCCAAGTATGTCCTAAAGTATGTCCTAGATGACCAATGGGGTGCATTTTGAAGCAGTTCACTCAATGTAAAGCCATATGTAGAAGCAAAATAAAGTGGATAGTGGACAGATTATTCTCATTGGCACTGATGTTTGAAGCAGATTTCTATTTCCTCTCTCCACTCACTTCTGTTTCTTTTTACTGAACAGACTCCTGATGATATTCCAACTGGAAGTATTCAGATGCCATCTGCTTTTGTTTGAATATTGTAATGCAGTTTTTTGTTGTTGTTTTTTGTTTTAAATGTTCATATTGGGTCAATAAAGACCTTTAAAATGTCCGGTTGACCCTGATTCTATGCAGTACTTGCTGGAGCATTTGCAATACAATTGGTCAAAAATGCCTTTTCCCTCAAAAAAGTATTGGTTTATTCTTCTCCCTAGAGCAGGGATGGAAAAATCCTGGTCCCCCAGGCGCTTGTGTTGTGCTCAGCACTGACTGACCTGTCGGTCACTGTCGTGATCAGCAACAGTATTCCCAGCATGCTTTTCTAGCACGACTGCTATGCCGTTTGTGGCGGGCGGAGGCTGGGGGCAGTTGCGAGTCAAGAGCGCTCCAGGACTCTGCCCATGTTACTTTGGCGTCCCAAGGAATGTGTCAGCATGTCAGATACCACAAAACCGTGGGTGCAGCTGGAACTCCAACCCCCACTCAACAAAACAGTGGTTCCTAAAAATTCTGACTGGCTCCTAAGTATTTTTTTTTTAACTGCACTAGAGCGTTCTTCCGACTAATGTATTGTATCCTTATCCATCAGTGTATTGGCGTTCTCTTTTTAGCTCAACTAATTAAAAGGAGAAATCTGAGCTGTTCAATACAAAAGGACTTTTTTTTTTTTAAACCTTTTCAGTGCCCTATAAATGCACCTGGGCTATGATGGCATGGCCAGCCCGATCACAATGGAAATGGAGCAGCCTCCACTTCTGTATCCATGGTCTGATCGAACGATCATGTGATGTGGAAGTGCTGGCACTAAGCTGCCGCCAGTCCCGTGGCACTGAATAGGTTTATTACTGGTGGTCTCACTGTAGGGCTCTGTTTACAATATCTGTGTCCTTTCTATTCTTGGGATACTGCTATAACGATACTAGATGATTCCCCGGTTTTGTAGATTTTCTTGTAGCATAATGGTTGTACAGAGTTTTCTAAACCTCCTATGGTTTCCTCTTCAGGGTACGCTTGAAGAAGAAAGCCGTGTGGTTGTGAAAGCTCTTTACACAACAATTTCACCAGTGAGTCAGAAGGACTCTCGTGTTGTTCCCTGAAAGGTATCACAGCCTATAATGAATCTTCAGCTCTTGCCTGCACACCAATAGATATGAGACTGTGAACCACAGCCAACACAACAGCGGTAGTTAGACGAAGTTTTAGTTTTGCAGCAACCCTAATTATATGCTATCTGTTTAAAATATATTATTTATTGGTAACCTGAAGGAATCTATAAAATCATAAATCATTTTATTTTGATTTTTTTGGGGGACTAATTAGGTCACAACCAATTCTACCCGCAAGACTGGAATCACCACGGACACCATTTCCACCCTGTGAAAATGGCCAAGGTTTTCCATTATCAACATGTTCCTCAAATGTTTAAATTTCATTATCCTTAGACATGGCTGAATATGTGCAAAATGTTTCCGCAGCCGAATTTCATTAATTCATTGCTGAATCTTTCTCACTCTCGTAGACAGCATGGAACTAAATAAAATTATACAAATGACTTCTGGCTATTTGTAGAAAAATATTAGCCAAACTTTAAGAATACATCGTGGGCAGAATTTCCCTTTTTTTTTTTTTTTTTTTACCCATAATTACACTAATCCAATAGTGCATTTCATCATTTAGTGTTCTTAAAGGTTTGCTTAGTTATGATCTTTATACATTGCACTTTTTATGATTTACCCGCTTCTAAGGCTGGGGTCATGGTGCCTTCGCCCCGTGCGGAGGCTGTAAGGTAAGCGGGTGCTTTCCCTGGCCATGGTGGATGGGCCATGGGGGGCGTTCCTGGGGCCTTACAGAGTGAACCACTCACGTGACTGGCCTGTCGCCCCAAGAAATCAGTTTGAACTGATTTCTTGCGCAACGCACGCTTCACCCGCTCACACGCCCCCCTCCCGCACGCCACATGTACGCGAACACTGCCTTAAGGCAATCTGTTTGCTCAGTGTGCGGACGCCTGCGCACGGTCTGCGGTACCATGACCCCAGCCTTAGAAGTGTGAGTTGATATTTTTGGAATCCAATCCCCCTGAACCGCGACAATCCAATAAAAACGTTGTGCAAAGCTATTGACCACATTGTGCTCAGATAGCTGCATTTCAATGGCTTCGAAATCCAAAAATAAAAACGAGTCCTCTACCTGCTTCTCATATAGACCAGGATTCACTAAGCCGTGATGTATGGTATAGCACTCATATCCGGCGTTCAAGGCCATTGACTTAAATGGGGGTGCGATACCCAGGACAGCATCTTGGTGAATCCTGGCCATAGTTTTACTTAATCCTATTTTTACCCGAGTCTTCTTTTTGGTTTCTTAATAATTGGTAAAATCTGCTCTTTTACCCCTGGGCTTGTGGAGATATGTCTGCACACATTGTGTGTCCAGGCAGACACACTTGTCTTGAAATGTTGGTGCAAATAGTAGGTGAAATGTTATCTCTTTTATTTTTTTAAATAAATCAGTTCTGTAGTATTTGATAACTTACTTTATATTGTTTTGTTTTTAATCAACTCTCTTTTTAATGACATTTTAAGTTGGTTTTAAAGCATCCTTTGATTTCTATTGCAGCTTTTAACCCACTCACCAAGCAGTGCAACATCTTTGCAACACTTTCCTGTTTGGGATAATTTGCTGCAAATGTTCCCAGCAGTTTGAGCTGCAAACTGTAACAATAGATCATGTTATCTTTGTAATATATCTAGGTACAGTACATTGTAGCTGCTGAGTTACACTGACCGAAGAAGCCATTATGTTAGGCACGTAATCGGAATTTTGACAGATTTATAACACGAGCACCAAACGATTGCCAGTTTAGGTAAGAATGTAGAATTAGACATTGCCACATGCTTTACATATACAAATAAGAAAAAAAGAGAGGGAAAAAAGCTGGTATGTAGTATTGCTGCTTTCCGTTTGATGTGTATCTGGTCTGTAGAAAGTGTTGATTCTGTTTTACTCGTCTACTAAAACCACTTAGTGTACGAAACGCAGGAATTAGTTCAGCTTCATAAATACATTTAGTCAATTGGAAAATAAACTATTGGTCAATGCCTACTACATGTAAAATGACATTGAGTAACAAGTCATTAGCGAGAATCGCTGCTGAACACCAGTGGCATGGTGGGGAACGCTTCTTGGGCTACGGTCCCAGTGTTGGCTGCTGCACGTGCGCATGGTGTCCTGGCGGCGCGTGCACAGCTTAAAGCCGCGGTCTGTAGGGAGCGATGGGAGGCACGGGGGGTGGGCTATGCCAAAACGGGGGTATCGTGGAGTGCGGCACTGCCAGCCCTGCAGACTGTTTGGAATAGTTGAAATGCTTTGGCACTGGACTAGATGGCAGAGGACACGGTTTACAGCGTAATTCCTATGCAAAACTGCACTATAAATTTCGAAGTTGTCTCAGTTGCTGTGGCACCGTAAACACTCTTTTTTTATTTTTATATACAATTGTGTCTTTCTCTCCCCCCCCCCCCACCCTCCCTCCTCTTCACTGCCATTGGCTCCTCGCACACCACGTGACCACGTCGCCGCACGGGAAGACAACATTCTTGTCTTCCCTGCTGGCTGACGCGCCATTACGCTGCGTGAGTCACGACAACAGAGACCACCGGGGCCTGTCTGATAGAAGTGAGTGTCTGGTGTGCGGCGCGCAAGCCGCAGCGTGCGCCGCCGTGACCACCCGCGACTCAGCCTTATTTGTCGTATGCAGTTACTTGGGCGTCCCAAGGAATCGGTCATAATATGAATGATTTTTTCTTTATATAACGCTGACGGTGTACCCAGCTCTGCACAATGCGTTCCTGCTGCAAAGAGCTTACAATCTAATGTTATGCCTGAGGCATAAAGAGTGACTCACAAGAAGAGCTGACAATGGGGCTCGAACCAGGTTCATCCGCTTCCAAGGCACTGCGCTGCTACTGCGCTGCTACTGCGCTGCTACTGCGCTGCTACTGCGCTGCTACTGCGCTGCTACTGCGCTGCTACTGCGCTGCTACTGCGCTGCTACTGCGCTGCTACTGCGCTGCCACTTGAGATTATATTATCACCCGCTTTCTTTTTTTTTTTTTTGGAATTCAACTTTGAAAGTTTGCAGATTACAAATCCATTTTCCCTTGCTTTCTTTCAGAATGCTACACTGATTTTCTGAGAGACGATTTTGATGTTAAAACCTACACTTCTCAGTCTATTCATCAAGCTGTGATAGCAGAACAATTAGCCAAGCTTGCTCAAGGTATCAGTCAGCTGGATAAAGAGCTTCACTTTCAGGTAACTCGGTGACTTGGATGGCTTTTGGAAAAATGTAAATACTTTGTTTAATTGGGTCTGTTCCAGATGACTGTTGAAATAAGGAGACTTGGAACCGTGTACGCAGCGCTGTTCCGGCATAATTAGTCCCTGTCCTGTAGGGCACATGAAGATAAAATGACTTGTCCAAGATCTCACAGAGAGTTAACACCCTGATTAAAACGGGGTTCACTCTTTTGAAGGGCAGTGTTATCACTGAGAAGCTCCTTCAGCCAACATGAGCTTCAGCACTGCATACAGGTCTATTCCTGAGACATCTCAAGTGTACTGTACCACCTCCTGTACAGTATGCAGTCTAGGAAACTCATGCTGAGCAGTGTTGGTGGATGGCACTGTACATGATATTGACAATGCGGATTCTGTTGAACAGTTGATGCTACAAATAATAATAATATAGTTTTTTTTTTTAAATCATGAAGGTGGAAGAACCCTTTTAACCCTTGTTTCGTACCCCTTCTGGTATTTTCTGATCACGTGACCGTAATATTTCATTAACGGAAGGGAAGGACCCTCCCTCTGCGTTGAGATCACGGCTGCGCTAATCTTCATGTTCAGTGCAAAGCCTTGCGAAAGGCATGATGTACAATGTATGTCCATAGAGCACCAAAGTGATACCTATCCATTTCCTTCAGGGGAAAACAATGTTCAGTTATGTGCTTTTGTATGTAAGATGCTGGAGTGAATACTAATCAATCCCAATGCAAATTTATTTTGGACTGTCATAAATGACATCAGATTTTTTTGGTAGGTTGGCATACCTTTTTTAATGGGCTAACATGATTTAGCACTTGGAGAAACATGAGGTTTCAAAAACAGCCTACACAATAATTTCATCTATGAAGAACTTTTCTGTTGGTCCATTATAAGCGATCACAACTTGGAACAAATCTACACTTATCCAGGATCAATACGTTTACTTGCATTATAAACGAAGCAAACGATCCCATTCCTGGTAGTCTAGTTTTTCTTTTGTACAGTATAACTATTAACCCCTTCTTGTCACCAGAAATAGCGAACGTGATCACTCTCCTGAGCGCTCACGCAATCTCTCACTGCGTCCTCCCCTTACGTTTAAGTCCCCATTGAAAACGGCGTACGTCATAAGGGCATCAATAGGGCAGTGGAAGATTTAATAAGAGCACAAATGCCTATGGGTTTTTTTTGTTTCTTTTTACAATTGAAGAATTTATTTTTAAAAGCGTGTAGCTTGCCTTTAAGCGTTGTTATACAAAATCATGAAATGTATAATACTTTTTGCATTCACTACTGGCACAGACATGCAACAGAAAAAACGCTTTTGCAGGCTTTAAATGTCTTGGGTGTCCTTGTTTATAAATTGTTTTGAACAGGTTGACATCCAAATCTTTCTTTTTAGGTCGTTGAAAGACATGAAGACCTTCTGGCCCAGGCCACAGGGATTGAGTCTTTGGAAGGTAAGTTCTATTTTAAGTTTCCAGCTATGCGAGTTGTTTGACATGGAGGAATCATTTTTTAATTGTCTCTGAAGGTCTCATTCACTACCTGGGGAAGTAAAACTTCTATTTGTTGCCTCGGCCCATTGGTTGCTGGAGGAATCTGCAGCACCATCCTTTGCTGTCCCCTCTAGCAGTCAGAGGAGTTAATGCATAAAGGTTTTAAGGCAAAATGGCACATTAAAGTAGCAGTTCTGCTTGGGGAGGTGTCGTTTTTATAGCACACTAAAAATGTATATACGGGACTGCATGTACATTTTTAGGGAGATACAACAGTTGTGCTCTAAACAGCCCACAAAACCACTCATCCTTATGTTAAAAAAAAAAGTGGACATAGGTACAATCCCATGTAGCTGGCCATAAAAGATTTTATGTAGGATATAGTTGGCTTCCTCAAACATAACATGAAGTGTTGCTTTTTTTGTTACCTTTGAAATTAAGCAAATATTATGTTTCTTCTGGGCCGCTGAGTGTTTGTTAATAAAGTGTTTCATACCCTGTCTTTATCAGAGAGCTAAAGAAGATAAGGGTATGTGGAAGCGGGACTTTTCCTGTGCAAACTCTTGTTGAAAACCGTGATACCACACAAGGAAGCGGCTAGACTGAGGACATCAATGTGTGGCTCTCAGGAGCCTAAGCCTCCGCTTGGGGAGCCTGGGGTACATACATATAATACGATCTCGTGGTGTGTGTGTGGTCGAGGGGGGGGTAGGGTGTGTTGTGGGGGGGGGGAGTGTTGTGTAGGGGTGGGGGGGAGAGATGGGGTTAGACCTAGGGCAGTGATTTTCCTGTAATTTACACGTCATTTGAAAATAATACTAAATACAGAAGAATTTGCAATGCATCTGATCTCGGGCGCTGTATTAGAGAGGGTTGAGGTTCGTTACAATGCATCTGATTTCAGACGCGCTATTAGAGAGCGTTGGGGTTCCTTACAATTTCACAATATAATTATAGGGTTCCTTAACAAAAAAAAAATTAAAAAACTCTGACAAACTAGCAACTTCCTATATCCTAAATAATTCAGGCGCTACCCATGTATGTTGTGCCAGCTTTGCCACTGTATTCTGTGGAAACGTAGTGATAACACATACCAGTAAAGCGCAGAATATCACAAATAGCAATGCCATTGGCTACATCTGCAGATCACTTGCACTCTCTGCTTAGAGGAGACTGGAGACGTGCCCCCATTTATATTTCCACTGCAGCCTATGCTGATTTGCCTCCCCCACATATGCCAACAAAAAAATGCTTTAAGAAGTAACTTAAATATCTGAAAATCTGAAATCAAGAAAATATGTAGCCGTTTTAAATTTGGGAGATCAAAAAAAGCTGGCGGGAAGTGAAAATGTAAACTGGCCTGATTAAACTTGGTAATATCATACCCTGCATTGTAACGTGTGTCTATTGACATTGAATTTGACCTGATATAAAAAGAAGATATATGAAAATGAACAAAAATCAGGCTAAGAATAATTTCAAAGCTGCTACTGTAAATTTTTATTTGAGATTTGCTGATGAGAAAGAAGCCAGAGGAAACGGGACTCCTCATAAATGGTATGGAAAACATAATTTTTATTCCACAACTGAATTTGACATTATTGCGTGGTGGTCACTGTCCTGAACAGCACCACTTGTGTACAGTATGTGACATGGGTTTATACACACCGCTATCCAGACGACTCCCTTATCTCCCCACAGGTCCCTAAAATGAGTAATAGCTCCCTAAATCCATCACAATATGCCTCCAACTCGCGTCTGCCACCGAAGATCCATATCTCTAGGGATCCTCGGTCCCTTGTTTTACTAGGAAAAAATATGTAATTACCTGTAACACAAACCTAGTGCAGCAAAATGTGTCCAAAAAAGCAGTCACTCTCTTTAAAAGCATGCAACGGGCAATTAGGGCCCAAATACCATACTCAGTGGTTGACAAATCACCAAAAAATCTACTCGCCACACAAAAAAATCTACTCACCACCTAGTACCAAACGTGTGCTGCTTGGGCCAATATTTACTCGCCCGGGGGTTAAATCCACTCGCCCGGGGCGAGCAAATGTATAGGTTTGTCGAACACTGAGTCCATACTTATAACTTTTTAGATTTAATATATGAAAGCAATACAGTGCTTGGTTACAGAGAAAGGAATGTTACAAGAAACATAGTGAAATATGCAGACGGTTTGAAATAATGGGTAACACAAACAAATTCCTAACGTACGTTACCACATATTAGGCTTCTCAAAGGGTCTTGAGTTGGAAATATGTGAATTCACCTGTCATAGCGTCAACACTACCTTTGTTAAATTCTAACTTCATGAAACAAATGAATGGTTTTATCCTAACTTTGCCTCTGCATGAACCCCACCTTTTTTCTGGCTGTGTCCTTAGCTTCCCCTCAAAAAATACCCACCAAGGTGAGGAGGGTCGCAGTGCACTGCAGGAATGGGCTAAGACAGAAGATGGTTAATAAGGTAACTTATTGGGGTCAGGGCATGAGAGGAGTAAACGGGACAAAGAACCTCTGACGAGTTTCGTCCTGGAGTAGCACTTGATTTCCCGGAGACGGCAGGGAGACCGACAAAGAGAGGGGCTTGTTAGTTAAATCCCCAGTAATTCATACCGGTACGCAGTACTGGCACTTATTGTCGTACTTGTACTGCATAACAAGCTTTTTTTCCACCTCTGCTGGTAGGTCTTGGTACTGTCACCAGACCTCCATAATATATAACCTCTCTGTCTGGCTCCATAAGGGTGTTACATCGGTGTAGTGGTGTATTAGACCTCTGCATTCATTTACCTTGTCTCAGGGGTTGCTTGTGGTCGGCTGGGCCATGGAAAAGATGGCCGCGGAATGTTTTTATTGTACAACCTCAATCTTGATTAATACTCCCAGGCTTGGGAACACTGCATTCACAGTACATGTAGATTGACATAGTTGTACTTCTTTTTCATCCATACTAATATCACTATTTACCTGAGTGCCCACTCTTAACACACATGGGAGGTACATGTACTTGTTACTTTACTGATCATTATCTGATGGACCAGGCCCCCCTTCTTAGCAATATTCTTAATATCCCTTTTACTGTAGGCCCATTCTGAGATCCTGGCCTGTTCTGTGCAATGTTACTGTTGCTTTCCAATCCCTGCAGCCACTTCCTCAGGGAGTACTGATAACTGTGGGTGGGGGTCCCAGGATATGGCTGTTCGTCAGACATCCTATGGCACTTCTGCTTGGCCCACGTAGGCATGCCTGCATTCCCGTTACTGGGACATGCTCTTCTCTTCTTATGGTCATATTATTGGATACTATCTGAAGGGGCACTGACCCTATCTGAAACACAATAAAAGGGGGGCCTCATCTGTGCTATACTTTGGGGAACATCTTCCCTACATCTACTTTCTTGAGCTTCTCTTCTCCTGCAATGCTGGAACTCTGTCCCAGAAACCTCTGCTCCTATCCTTTTATACCTCCTATGACACAGTCCTGTTGTGTCACTACTGGGAGGAGCTTAAACATCTACTCTCACTGTTAACTCCTAGTGTATTTTAGTAACCATCACCAGGGGAAAGGGGGTGTACACAACACACAATTTTATTGGGCCATCAATGACCACCCCAGGTTAATCTCTGGTTGCCAATTTACTATAAACAGTTGTGCTGGGTTATGCCTTGATCACGTTATATTCCCAGATCAGGTGGCTCTTTGATAACCACCCCTAGAAACTGTTATCTAAAAAATTTTTTTATTTACTGACCAATAAATACCTAGGCCAGTTTGACTTTACATAGGCCCACCCTCCATTTTAAGAAAACAAAGCATAAAAATAACACTTACTCCTTAGGAGACTGTCTACACCTCAGCTCGCTCTCTGATTGATTGGCTGGTCAACTAAACTGGTTCCCAGCCCAAAACCCACAGTCCGGTTTACAGATGTACCATATGACAATATCAAAAGTCCTTATTTGTTTTGTTGGGGACTCGGCCTCAGAAAGTCCAGGAAATCCCACTGGGTCCAATCACTTGGACAGGACTGCCCTGCTCCCACAGCAGTCTCGCGTCCTTCACTCTTCCACAGGCTTGTTCTTCCTGGGTGTGCAACCCATGCTGTCCCAGCAGGCTCTTCGACCAGCAGGCCTTGGGAACTGTGCCAACCTGCTTCATCCTGGTTGTGGAAAAAGTTTCTCCCCCTCTCTGGGGGAAAACAATCTCAATGTGTGAATCTCTCCCAGGGGTACAGGAGGAGAAACTTCAATGGCGCCATGAATATCGGTTCACTCGGTGTGTTCTGTGATTGATTTTTCCCCCCCCAGGCTAACAGTTGAGCAGGGGAATCCCACAAGCTTCTGCGATCAGGGGGCAGTGCTTAGCATGGCTTGTCAAATGACATCACCACTGAGCCATCAATCAGAGGCCCTACGCGTTTTGTTGCTATGGCAACTTCCTCGACATGCATACATGCATACATACATACGTACACGTGTGTGTGTGTGTATATATGTATATGTGTATATATATATATGTGTGTGTGTGTGTGTGTGTATGTATATGTATGTATTATTACACACGCGTACACATCAACACATTGCATACCTGGTTATTAAAATACTGAATATTTTAAAGCTATTTTCGTGACAGTCACTTGAAGCATTTTCTTACTTTCTGAAAAAAAATACCTTATTGGCTTTTAAGTAAATGTATTTACATGCAAGAGCAAATCCATACATCTGAGAGCAAGTGATTAATTTTCTTGCAAGAAGACTGTAGGAATCATTTGTTTATTTTTAAAAATCTACGCAGCCTTGACTTCATATCCAATTAGAGGATGAGCCAGATATTTGGCCTCCTTTTGTCGCGTCTTTCTTAGTAAGTCTAGGATTTAAATTCCCTAGGCTCATAATTTGACCAGTTTCTAAAAAGATTGTGTTGAGATAAATTACGAAATGGAAAACTGGAGTTTTACAATGTCTATCTACACTGACTAGCTCAGCGACCAGCATATCTATGCTACTGAAAACAATAGAACCACTTGACACAGTTCAGCTCCATGTAGCAAATACTATTCAGTTACATGCTCATAGATACAGGTGGGGTGTCCTTGAACAGGATTGTGTTTTTTCTCTGTCTTCAGCCTGCCAGCCTAGCTGTTGCAAAAATGTTGTGACTTCTTGTAGGTTTCTTGGCGTCAGCCAGTTGCCTTGGCAACCCCTCTGCCTTTTTACCAGGATGGACTGCTCCCCCTCCCCTTGCCAGGTGGTATTTTCCCAGTTAATTTTCCATCAGTCCAGACCAGCAGGCTGTCATTTAGTACCAGCAGCCATCTTGAGCAGTCCTCTCCTATCCTGGTAAAGTTACTGATTATTACCTATCCCTATATCCTGCAGTTATCCCACTGCTCTCATAGCTCCCGTCCCCTCCATTGCTCTCATGTCCCAGTGTTCCCTCTGTACTTTTTCTCCCTTTTTATTTGTATGTTGTTGCCCCAAAAAACCACTTCAGCAAGTAAGAAGGTTCCCTTGCTTGATATATGGGATTGAGTTAACCTGCCTGTCGCTACGCATCTATCAGGGTGTTCTTGGTCCAGAACATGGGTCATTCTCGACCTTACACACGTCTTTGTGGCACCCTGGACTCTACTGAATGGAAGTAACCCAGACGAGCGTCCTTGCTGACATCTTGTAGCACCTCACAGTTTAGTATCCAAGTATTTGCAAACTACTGTAAATCTTTAATAAACCCCATCGTGTGTTTATAGTTTGTTTTTAATGAGCACGAGGTAACCTTACATTTGAGGTACATTATGGTCAAGAGTAGCAGTTCCCTTAGAGCCTCGGAGTCATGGAGTCCCTGGAGCTGAACCATGTTACTTTTTGCTCCAGAGACCCACTTTTTCTCATCCTGGTAAACCAAAAAAAACAAAGGGAGAGTGGGTGGGAGGGTGAAAAAAAACAAAACAAAAAAATAGACTGCTGCTTTAAAGCTGCAGTTCAAGCTGCCGTTTTATTTTTTTCCATTCAATATGTGCATCAATACAATCTACACACTGACAAGTGATTAGCTAAGTTGCCTATCGACGAGGATTCGTCTTGGGTGTTCATTAAATTTGTTAGTGCAGCAGAAGAGTACCCAAAATGCAAAATTCTGTGTGGAAGATCATGTGACCAGGCAGTCACTAGATACAATTGGTGCACTGTTAGAGAGAGTGCAGGGCTCGAGCTAGAGCCTGTCTCAGAAGAGGAAGGGGGTGTGACTTTGTAAATGGTTGCTATAGAAACAAAAACATTTTTTTAACTGCTAGAAGTATTTTTTTCATAGTACAGAACGGATTTATTTTAAAAAAAAACACACGTAGGCTATTGCTTGAACTGCAGCTTTTTTTTATTTCAAACATTTTTATTAGGTATTTCAGCATAACACAAATACTGTTAATTAAGAAAAGTAATAATAATGGTAGAGAAGAAAACAACACAAGGGTATACCGGCAAACATTGATCGCATTGCATATAAATAAAATTGTTTGGCAGGGCTGAAATTGGACTTGCAATGTATTGGTTTTTTTTCCAGCTGGATACAGTAATATAAAATAAAAAGAATAACAGTGGAGAGATAGAGGGGGGGATGCCACCACTTCTACCTCGCCCCACCAGTCCACGAATGGCCACGAAATCACCCAACCATTCTATGCCATGTTCACTGATTAATTCCCGACCACTCCAGTCTATTCCAGAGCCGTTCTCCCGCCACTCTGTTTGATTGAGGGGACCCCACTGTCCTCCAAGTCTCGTATGGCTGTTTAATTATTTCACTCAGTTTAGCTCGACTCAACTCTCCAACCATGGTACCCAGGTTCTATCAAATCTATTAGTGGAGTGTCTAAGAAAAGCCGTTAATTTCTCCAACATTACTTAGTTTATCCTTTTTCCCACCGTGTCTGGATGGGGGTGATCGTTTTTTCCAGGCTGCCGCAATAGCGCATCTGGCCGCTGTTAAAATGAATGAGTTCAGGCGTTTTAGGGAGTGGTTCACGTCCTCCACTAATTTAGCTAATAGGTAAGTTAATGGGTTTATGGGGATTGTTAGTTCTGTCATGTCTCTAAGAATTTTTGGGGATAGTAAGCCAATAGTTTTGGATAGCTGGGCATGAACTGCAGCGTTAACACACCAGGCCCTAGTATTTATTTAATTTTTCCTTCCAGTCACAAACTTCGTCTTTTATTTTTTTTAATATTTTAGACTAATGTATTTTTTTAAGTTGCTTTCCGTGGTACAGAGCATTAGGCTTCATATCATTCTCTCAATGTTTAGACAAATTCTGTCTGCTCAAGGGAATGGGAAGTTCCTGTAACTTGACAAGGTTTTACAAGATCCCTGCTGTGGGTACTATGATGCAAAAAAATAATATTTGTTTTATATGTGCTGCATAGTAATTTTAATCTATTGTTGTCAATATGTCAGAGCTCCAATTTGGAAAATGTGGAACAAATATTTTAGCTGTCTTTTTCCCTTGGGTTAAAGACCTATGTAATGGCAAAGGACAGGGGAGCCTCTCTGATAAATAGGGGGTGTTGACCAGTATGAGTATATCTTTGGCAAAACTATTGTGCAAATGTGAGGGGGTGGTATTTGAATTGGTTCTTCCAGTATTTGGGCACTATTGCATGTTGTGGAAACAGTTGGTATCTCGAACCAAAAGAGAACAAGAGAAGATCGCACTCTGACTCTTCTATTATTCACTCTCAAAACCTGTGGCATCTGATCTGCTTTAGAAAAGAAATATAAAAACCAAATTCAGGAAGAACAAATCTCTTCTGCTACTGATTTGTTAGTTTAAAAGTTTTGGATAACTTGGATTTTTAGAATTGTGACCCATGGGTTTGTATATGCTTATAAGCACCATTCCAATGTATTCCCATTTGCACCTGCCAAAATGGTGCGAACGCTTAATTAATTATAACACTGTTTATATATGTTTAATTGTTCAGATACCATTCTTATCACTTCTGCCTTTATACACAACATCAGCTCTCCCGAGTGAACACTAGGAGAGGATAGGAGAAATCTACTTAAGTCATTCAGTAATGCTGCTACAGTATTCTAGGTGGTACTGCTGCATTAATCTCTCTACTGCTCCAGTTGACAGCCACGCTTTACATCAATGATGAATTGCCATGGAAATTGTCATCCAAAATATGTGCACAAGTGGTAATACATAATAATACAATCTCGTCACTGCATGTTTTAGGGCCTCTGGTATCTTGTGGTTTGCCCTGGTACCCTAACACTACTCCTAAAATAACATTGTGTGGTCATAGTAGTGAAGTGAGAAGACTGATTTGATGTAAGAAGACTCCCCACTAAGTGTACACTTGATATTAAAGCCATTTTTTCAAGCTTACAGTATGTACTCAGCCATGGCTAGGTATCGCTACTACATATCCAGATGTTGGCAAAGAAGGGTGAATAGCCATGTTGTTTTTTTCTTCCATGTAGTAACAAAGGAGGGAGAGTGAGTTGGTGGTATGATATCTTTTATTGAACCAACAAGTAGTTGATATGTTACAAGCTTTTGAAACTCTCTGGGTCCGTAATCAGGTAACCCAATCATACCACCTACTCCCTCCCTCTCCTTTGTTACTACATTTAGATGTAGACACACTTCATGTTCCTTGCCTGGCACAGCAAAAGGCTCAATCATACCAGAACTCCATTGTTGCATTATAGCAAAGCACTTTTTTTTTTTTACATTTCAAATATTTTCCTTGGGGTTTCACAAAAGAAAAATAACAATACAAGAGTGATCAGTTTACAGGATACAGCATTAATCAGACAAATGGATATGGAAAATGACAGAATAAAAATGGCCAATAGCCATTATTCGAAGAACAACAAATATAGAGGTTAAAGTATACTTTTGTATGCATACCCGAGTAGTTTGGATAGACCATGGGCCCAGTCGCACCACCTCTGAGTGTAAATTGTAATTTGTTGCATTCATAGTAAACCGACCAAAAAAGAAAACCAAATAGGTATGAATAACAGGAGAAGGGGAGGGGTTGGGGGGAATATGGGGATGGATCCCCTGTCTTCCCCATCAGCCTCTAGCCTTTTAGAAATATTTCCCATAGTTTATTATTATCCATCCAAAAAGGAATTTATTCAGGAGTCTGTAGGTTATGGAGGATCATTCAAACCTAATCGTTCTCCTCTTAACTCAGCCATGGGTCGCAGGTTCTATAAAATTCATCAGTAGATTGTTTCAGAAAAGCTGTCAACTTTTCCATAAGCATCACTTCGTTTATTCACCTCTCTACCGTCTGGATGGGGGGTGGGTGGAGGGGGGGGGGCAATTTTCTTCCACACGGCCGCTATTGAACATCTAGCTGCTGTTAGTATAAATGAGATCAGCCGTCTCAGAGGGCGGCTAATACCTTCTACTGGCTTAGCCAGGAGGAAGACCAGCGGGTGGACCGATATTGTTAGTTCTGTTGTATTACTAATAATATTGTGTCCACAACCCCTCCAACACAAGTCAGAAGCCTCTGGGTAAATCTGCCTCAGTCTGCTTGTTGTTAAATACCACTGGAATAAGATTTTTTATATTCTCTTTGGCCGTTGTACAAATGGAAGTTTTTGCCGCAAGTTCCCAGTCGTCCCTGTCAATCTCCATGTTAAGATCTTCTGACCATTTGGGCATATAGTTGTGGTCTGGTGTATTTACTGACGATTCCATTCCCAGGAATATCCTCGTGTTCAAACCCTTCTGGTACAGTAGATACCTCTCCTACAATACGACTCAAAATTTTAGATATTAGGAAAAACAAGACACTGGGAGAGTTTATGGAGAAAATGCAAACTTTGAACATGTGAAGGTCCGGCCGGAGCCTCATATTTACTTCGGAGTTCTGGAAAGGAAAGGATCTTTCCTTTTTCAACTAGATCTGCTATTATCGTAATATTTTTATTTTGGAATTGACTAAACTGTTTTGGGTCACAACCTGGGGGAAAATGTGGGTTATTAAAGGGAGGAGTTAGTTGAGACGGAGAGGACGTAACCTTATATTTCATTTTGGTTTTATTCCAAATATTTCATGTGCACCTCATTGACCCCAACTTGAACATCCTGGCATTTGGCTCTCGGGCCCCTGGAGCCCAGAGGGACATTGGCAAGGAGGAGGCCCTCCTATAGTGACATTCAATGGCAAGCCAACAAAATAGATTTGGGTCAGCGTTCCAAATCACCACCTGCCTCAGCTTAGCTGCTTGATAGTACTTTAGCAAGTCTGGGGCCCCACTTGCCCCCTCTCGCCATTGAAGCCAACATAACCGACCTAGCGGTTCTCTCTCTTCCTTCGCCAGATAAATTGAAAAATCCTGCTTTGTAGATTTTTTAGTTCAGATCCTGGTATCTGGACTGGGAGAGTCTGGAAATAAAAGAGCAGTCTAGGAAGTATATTCATCTTAACTGACACTATTCTCCCGATCCACGATATCTGGAACTTGTCCCAAGTTTGCAGGTCCTTTTTGATCTTGTCAAAGATGGGGGCAGTATTTACATTGATACAGAGAGGCATAAAATCTGGCAATTTTAACTCCAGGTATTCAATATGGGAAGAGCTCCATTTATAATTAAAATTCGATTGTAATAGCTTAATTTCTACGTCTGGAAGGGTTAAATTCAGGGCCTCCGATTTATAATTTATTAATTTTATAGCCCAACATTTTTCCAAATTCCGTTAGAAGAATATTGAAGGTTGGGCAGGGACATCTTGGGTTGGCTAGTTTTAATATTATGTCATCTGCGAACAAGGAAATGTTATAATTTATTCTACCGATTGTGATGCCCTGAATATTAATATTGTCTCAAATTTTTGATTCAAGCGGCTCTATTGACAAGGCAAAGAGGAGGGGCGACAATGGGCAGCACTGTCTAGTTCCATTTTTGATCTCTATGATCTTAGTTTTATTTTGCTCTCTATGTCAGGATAGTTCAAAAGCGAGACATTTTAATTTTCATCGAAATGAATTGCTTTTGACAAAGGGTAGAGAGAGAGTCAATTCAATATGTTCGTGATCTGACCAGGTAATTGGACCAATGTCCGAATGGAAGGATGCCTGAAGAATATTGTTAGAGACTAGAAAATAGTCAATTCTTGAGTAGGTCTAGTGGGGGGTGGAGTAGAAAGTGTAATCCTGTTGGCCCTGGTGCTGTGCCCTCCAAATATCTGTCAGGGAGAATTCTTTTACTAGTTCTCTAAAAATGTTTGCGTATTTTTGGGTATGAGTTGAATGTGTTGATTGAAGCTGAAAGGCCTCCTCCATTTTTGTTTCTAACTCCTCTGTTCTCTGGGACCGGGAGTTCCTTTCTGTTTTGAGTCTGCTAATAGCGTTTTTCAAGTCGTCCTGGAATCTTTGTCGCATTCTTAAGAAGAGGCCCTCCATATAATCTTTATTCAGCTCTCCTCCCTCCGTATCTAGATGCGGCTGTTCTCTGTCTTTGTCGGGAGGCGCACATGTTCTGCCGCCATCTTGGATTTCTGTACTCGGAAATATCAGGATACATCCTGAGTTTTTTTTTTTTTTTTTCTCCAAATTTTTTTTTATTGGGTAGTTACATGATTGCTACACGTACAGAAAACCCGCACTGCTATTGTTAACCTGTGAGGTGCTGACTGGATGGAGACGTGATAATATCGATTGGAGAAAAAGAACCCAGTCTTGTAGCACTCATACACAACAATTGTATAGTGATAAATTTAAAATACTTTATTAATAACTCTGAATAAAAAATAGGGTGTTAAAACGTAATTAAATACTGTGTAGAACAGCACGTGACTGTATCCTTTGGTAACCCATCCTGGTATAGGTGGGTAGATATAGTGTGATCCCTGATAGGTACTAGAGATCAAATGCTATAAATTATAGCGACCTAAAATGTAGGAGAGGAGCCAAAGAAAGCCCACCAAAAGGACTGTCTCAGAACTAGGGATATCCTGAAAACCTGGCCTGTTTGCGGCCCTCGAGGACTGGAGTTGAGCACGCCTGATCTAGGTGCTGTAAGAGGGTCTCAGGAGCTCAGGAGCTCTCTTCCTAGCAGACCACCCCTGTGACGTCACCGGATGTCTCATAGCAAAAAAAATTTAAGCTACAAAAGCTTATATATACTTTAAACCAAGTATGTTTAAGCTGTTCAGCACAGTCTGCATTCCTTGTTGTCATAGTTAGTGTAAGTGTCAGTGTATTGATCTTAGTATGTACATATTTTTTTACATTTTTAGTATCGATTTTTAAACTTTCACAGCCTTTTTTTGTTTTTGTTTTTTTGCAAAGTCCAAACACGTTTTAGAGATTAAACATGGACCATTAACCATTTCCCCATCCTGCATATACTACCTGTCAATATCCAAGGACCAATACAATTAGATTTTGCAATTCTGGAACAAAGCAATTCATTTACTTACGTGCAGAAGTGACGAGATTTAAATAAATAAATAAATAATAATTGAGATTACATAACATTTTGAATCTATTAATGAAAAATTAGCAAACTGTCTTGCCTCTCCTTATCTCATTAGATAGTGATGAAAACTTTGGCTAAATGAGGGAGTCACTATTGTATTGTACTGTATGTATTTATTTATATAGCGCCATTCTAATGAGGGAGAGTCCAAGCTATGGGAAAATAATTTTCTTTTCTATAAAGGATCACAACACCATATATTTACATACTGGTATTATTTATCAGAGCCACAATTGCTCTAATACTGATGCAAGATAACAGATTTGTGCCATTTTTAATACATATTTTAGTTTGTTAAATAAGGTGCTGCTGTTTGCTTTAGTTTAGCTGCATTAAAAAAAGAACTATTGGTACTGCATAAATATAATACAATCTGCATTCAAATTCCGCAACCCTGCAGGACATTCAGGGGTTTGAGACAGGGGCAGTCGAAGCGGATTCTTCCATTAGATGCATGAGTGACTATCCAAATGAATGAGTATTGACAGGCCTGTGACATACAGTGACTGATCATTACACAAGAGAAGCTGTAATCAACATCCAATTGCCATGCTCTTGTACTAAATAATTAACCGCTGGAGTTGTCTGCAAAGCTGTTCTTGTGCTGCAGGGGTTAATCGTTCCGCCTTCGTTGCTGAATTCTATCCATTTCTCACATTTCTGTTGCTTGGGAGGCTTGTCATTATGAAGGGTTTTGGGATCTTTTTCCACCCACCAACCTTTTCATTTGCATTAGCTGCTCTCTGTGGAGGTGTTGTAATTATTGGCTTCATAATTCTAATTATACTACCTGCTTTTTCATTAGCGTTAGGAGAACTTTTTTTTTTTATATGCCGCTGCCGCCTCCTCCTGTCTGCAGGAATCCCTACTTAACAGTAATAATTTTTGTCATATGTATCCACGATCATGTATATAGCACGGTTACACGTGATCACAATCTGACCTTACTTCAGCCTTTAGCTAAAAGGTTTACTTTACCGGTTTACTTCAGGTAAACATACACCCTGCAAAACCCAATGCTAAAACCCTTTCTATTACAATGAGGCTAGCAGCTCATGGTAGTAAAAGAAAGGACATGTTTCTAACTGGCAAAGGAATTTTTTTTTACCCTTACAGCAGGCCTGCCCAACTCGTAAAGTGAGAAGGGCCGAACTGCTCCAAGGAAAAAAAATTTGGGCCGCACGGGTTAAATCATCATCATCATCATCATCTCTCCTCCAGCACCTCTCATCATCATCATCCTCATATCTCCCCCAGAACCCCTCACAATCAACCTTTACGATACTCCCCATCTATCTCTCATACCCCCATCTCTCCCCCTCACCCACACAATACCCCCCTCCACATCAAACACACAATACCCCCCTCCACATCAAACACACAATACCCCCTCCACATCCCCCCAGCCCATTCCATGTCAGCAGCCCCCCCAAGTCAGCATCCCCCCCACAAGTCAGCATCCCCCCATGTCTCTCTTCCCTCAATATGACACTCTCTCCCCCTCCCCTAAATGACACTCTCTCCCCCTCCTCCAATATGGACTCTCTCCCCTCCCTCAATATGACACACTCTCCCCATCCCATCAATAGACACACTCTCCCCTCCCCTCAATATGACACACACTTCCCCCGCAAAGCGAGGGGACACCCGCCCCGGCCCCGAAAGGAGGACACACGCGGCCCCGCTCCCTCAATATGACACACTCTCCCCCTCCCCTCAATATGACACTCTTCCCCCCCCTGCACCTCACATGTCAGCAGCCCACCCTCCCCTCACATGTCAGCAGCCCACCCTCCCCTCACATGTAAGCCTGTTTTTCACAGGCACCCCCCACCAGCCCGTTTTACTCGCGCGCACGCGCACACGCGCACACGCGCACACACACACACACACCTCTCTCTCTTAGATCAGATCAGCACATCCTCTCCCCGGTACTAAGCCCCGCCCCCGGCATGCTCTGACCTCGAACCCGCCACCCGGCATCCTGCTATTGAAAAAAAAAATACTCACAGCTGCCACATCCTCCTCATGCTGCCCCCGCGCACCGCAAAATCCGGGGGCGGAGAGGGAGGGGACGGAGGGGGAGGGAGGGATGAATCGGCGCCATTTTTTTAAACTTTTTTTAATTATTATTTATTTAATTAACTTGCGCCCGGCCGGAGTCACCGCGGGCCGCACAGAAAGGCCAGACGGGCCGCATGCTGTGCAGGCCTGCTTTACAGTATGCCGGTAACACTGGCAAGTCATTTATTTTACTCTTTCTCCGAATTACATGTTTGTAAATACTAAAAGCATACTCAGGGTTTCTACTTGACTCCTTGGCTATCAGGACACTATAGTAAGTATTTTGCTTCCAGCGTACTGTGTGCATTTCCGAAGACTCGAACTGTACCAGTGTTGTTACACCGGCAGACCTTAATGAGATCCATTTTAGTATGTTTTTAAACAATATAAATGGTGATGCTCTTGGAGGAGGTGACTGTGGGATTGAGCAGTTTATGCAATATACTGCTATATATTCATGTTTGTTCAAATATTTTGGTTGTTTGTGCTGGTCAGACAAATGTGCAAACACAGAATAGTCCCCAACTATGTATGAGTAAAATACATCTTTTATTGATATGTTATGGTATAAAATAAGTCTAGAAAAGATAGCGTGATACATGCACAGCTTTTGTAACTGTTCACGTGTCTTAAAATATAATTGAACTGGTGCAAAATATGGAGGGATGTGTGACAATTATCATATATGCCTCAAGCAACTTCTCATGCTCTTCTATATAACCAGTCACTTGTTAAGGCAAGCAATTTAAAAGCAAAGGCAAGTAGTTTGATGCATTGATTTTGGATCACATTTTCAAAATAACACAGTGTACAGTATAATGGTAATTTGAAAAACCAAGAACTTCCCTTTCCTGGTCATTTAAAAAAAAAAAAAATTCATTTGTGACATGTATTTAAAGACGAGCAGATGAGGCTTTTTAACGTTTTGTGACCCAACAGAAGATAATTTAAGGTGCATAGGTAAGATTAAGAAATATGATTCGAGGTTAAAGGGGAAAAAAGCTTTAGAAAAGTGGATCTACAGATATTTTACACTGGATGTACTGACACATTATGGGAACATCCATTATGGAGAAGGAGTGGCTCAGTGAGTAAAGACACTGACTGGTTCAATTCCCAGTGTCGGCTCCTTGTGACCTTGGGCAAGTCACTTTATCTCCCTGTGCCTCAGGCACCAAAAACATAGATTGTAAGCTCTACGGGGCAGGGACCTGTGCCTGCAAAATGTCTCTGTAAAGCGCTGCGTACAATTAGCAGCGCTATACAAGAACATGCTATTATTATTATTATTATCCAAGCACCTGTTCCGTTCCTATTTCCGATTTCAACTTTGTCTGTCAACACTTTTCTTCCCCTTCCTCTGTTTTTAAGACTGACACCTCGAGGTGACTAAGACATTCTATGCTAATCCACCCACTAGTCCACAATCCCCCAGGGCCCCCGCAGGGTGTTAATTCCCTCTTGTTTCACACCCTTGTGACACATGTATGTTACCTTCTTTCAATTTTACTAACACAGGATAATAAAGGAACGGTGTTAAAATGCTGATAGAATTTATATAATGATACCAACAACAACCCTCCAGAATGGAGGAAAGAGAAAATCTAATCTTATATTGGTGCGCTCTTGAAAAATATATATATATATTAAAAAAAAACGCCACAGATGTAAAAACAGACATTAAAGAGAGATCTTTAGAATATGATACTAGTAAGGTACATAACTGTGCAGCTGAGCAGGATCCTTGGGTATCAGATATATTTATTGATGATATTAATGATATTGATAACTTAAGGAGGCCAAAATCCTAGTGCAGCTGATAGTGATAAATATGAAACTGATGTGTACATATAAAGAGCAGTATATATTCATCTATAACCAAAGACTTTACAAAAAAATTGAAAAAAATACAATGGCAAAGTCCAAAAAATACCCCAAAACAGAGAAATAAAAAGTCCAAAAATAATGATTAATATGCTAATGATGTTGTATACGTATCACCATGGAAAGGATGTTGTCCCACTATATCGGGATCACCATCACTCAGGTTTACATTTCATCATAGGAGTTCTGATCCAGTATACTGCAGCCAGTGCATCATGTGCATAGTGAAAAACAATACAGCGCACCAAGTGTAAATTGTGTGAAACACGTAAGTAACAATAAATATTCTCTATAGTAAAACACAGTGAAAGATGTTTTGAAATAAGAAACTGCACCAGTATTAATAAATGTGCTAAACAAGGGTTAACCCTAAACCTAACTCTAAAATCTAAGAACTGTGCAATAAGTTATGCAATGCACTGATGTGAAATAATTATAGATATAACTGTAGATCCTCCTTCCCTTATGCAGTGGATCTCAAATAGGCAGAATATTATGGATCTGCTGCCATTTTGAAATCAAATGGCTCGACATCACTAACCTAAGCGAAAAACAGAAACAGAAAGCTCACAACTCTCATAGTACAGTAATTTTGTAATAAAATTGACATAAAATGTAAGAGTAAGTAATGCATGTACAAAAACAATCTTATCGTTAAGAGATCATGGTGGCGGTCTCTCTGGGTATGACAGACGAGTCCTCGCTGATCAGCAGCTGGTACTGTGCAGTTTGTTTGTAGCGGGATGCATATCTTCGGGACCAACAAAGTGCCGTGATGTACCTTGGATCTTGCCGGAAACAATGAACGCACACTTAGTGGCTTCGTTGACCAACGGGGTGGGGCGCTTGATGGTGACTTCCGCATCGGTGGTTTTCGAAAAGCCCAGAGCACATCCATAGTGCGGCAATCAGCCAGTTCTTAATTTAAGGGCAAATGAACTCCGACCAGTAATGTAGAAATGAGCGCCCCTGTTAGAGAGATGTCAAGATATAAAAAGTATCAAACGCGGGGGCGCGAATACGTGGCGCGAAGGAAAGAGGAAGCTAACTAGTGTAGCTCCGTCCGTGGCTGGACAAAATTGCAGTAGAAAGGAACTTGAACTGATCCGAACTGGTAACTAAACAGTTTCACGCTTATGAATGCCTCAGCTCTTTCTAAATGCCCTTAAGAGGTAAGGGAAAATCCAACAGCCAAGAAAATGGAAGTTCCCAACTTTTTCAAAAGGCGCGAGAGTGGATCCAAAATGGCAGAGACTGAAGTAACTACACACGAGGTGGAACCGGGGGTATACCAAGAGCAGCAGACTACTGCTGAGCGCAGATGAATGCGGGGACCTGTATAACATTATTTAACCAGTGTTCCAATCAGAACTACAATCGGCACTCAATTGACAGAGAAGTCGAATCACTTGGTGAATGGACACTGTCGAGAGCAAGACAGATGTGCTTATACAGAAGGTATACACTTGAAAATAGCCTTCATGAGACTAAACAAATGATGGAAGAGCTTAGGGCAAGGGTGAAGATCAGGATAATAGGTCTCGCAGGAGCAATGCCCATATAAAAGGCATCCCGGAACAAGTGGACAATATCAAACTGCATTGTCTGTATAAGCAGCTTATACCTGATGCAAACACAAAGGTTCCACCTGGATAGAGCTCATTGGGTACCACAACAAAGACGCAAAGAAAGTGAGCAGCTGAAGGATGTAGTGTTGAAGTTCCACTATTTTAGGATCAAGGAGGACCTACTGCGGGCTGCGAGAGAAACACCTTAATTGGAGTTCGAAAGGACATGCCTTCAGATTTAGCCAGACATATCGAAATCAGAGTGGCTAGAAGTTGAGAAACTAAGCCCATTACAGAAAGACTAATTGAAAAATAAAAATCAAATATAAATGGGGCTTTCCCTTCAAGCTGATTGTGACAATCAAAGGACTACAAAGATCAGCGAGGATGCTCTACGAGGGATATGCTATCCTGAAAGAACTGGGCCTACCTACGCCACCTCAGACCAACTCGCCTAACAGGAACACACAACCCATGCAGGCAATCTGGCAGACGGTGCAGAGAACAAGGTCGTCGGTCAGACCGGGAGTGAGACCCACTCAGGATTGAACCTAAGGATCACTGTTTCTGGACAATTCCGGCTGACCGCTCCATTGGTCTGGATGATACTTAACCCAACTGCATGTTTTGGGGGATCCTGGCAGAAACAGAGAAAATAAAGGTCAGGAGTGCACTAAAGATCAGGATGAGATGAGAATACTTTTCACCTGTCCCCTTGCCCCTACACGTGGCTGGCGGCGCTGCGGCTCCTGCTATCTTTAGAGTGGGGTATGTGAGACCGCAAGGTCGCATAAGCCTGATTAGTCCCGACCTGTTGGGGAAAACGGGACCGGAGTACACAAGCGGATTAAGCAGTACCAAGTGTTCTCTATTGTTGAAAAAGTTTATCACTGTGACTCATAACTTTTAGACTACTGTATAACAGTGTACATAAGTGGAGTGCCAGCATACTTGCCCCGATAAAGCACCGTATGTGTTGTGTGAAACGCGTTGGAGGGTTCACACATCCTTGTTTGTCATGTGTGATAGACAATAAATATTTTTCTATTTTTATACACCTGTTTCCCTGGGCAGTGCGCTGCTTTGTGCATTTATTTGCATATTTTTGGCTATCGTTGGAAATATGAACCAGACTATAAAAATGTTATAGATACAGCTCTTCACTGCTTATCTTAATTTACAACACCAGCACGTGATGAGTCCTCTCTCTGAGGGTAACCAGCGCAATGCCTCCCACTAAACAAATTAGCCCAGATATTCCCAAACACCCTGCGGTACCACCCATGTAAGGGATCACAGACTCCGATACATCATGTGCTGAGTCTACTGTAACACCTTTTTCTTTTTTCCCAACCCATCCCCCGTTTGATTTATGGTTTCCACATCACTTATAGCCTCATGAAGAGGAGCATGGCATCAATGTTAAATATGCTAAAATGTTTTCTAAGAGTCACACCATCTTGTATTGTATTGTATGTCTTTATTTATATAGCGCCATTAATGTACATAGCGCTTCACAGTAGTAATACACGTGGTAATCAAATAATTAACAGATAATATAAATAACAGGTCATGGGAATAAGTGCTTCAGACATAAAAGTAACATTAAGGAAGAGGAGTCCCTGCCCCGAGGAGCTTACAGTCTAATTGTTAGGTAGGGAGTTTGTACAGAGACAGTAGGAGGGAGTTCTGGTAAGTGCGTCTGCAGGGGGCAAGCTTTATGTATCGTGTTCAGAATATACACAGTGCTATTCATATGCTTCTTTAAGCAAGTGTGTATTAAGGTGGGTCTTAAAGGTGGATAGGGAGGGTGCTAATCGGGTACTGAGGGGATTGGCATTCCAGAGGTGTGGGGCAGTCAGTGAAAAAGGTTTAAGGCGGGAGAGGGCTTTAGATACAAAGGGGGTAGAAAGAAGACTTCCTTGAGAAGAACGCAAGAGTCTGGATGGTGCATAACGAGAAATTAGAGCTGAGATGTAAGGAGGGGCAGAAGAGTGTAAAGCTTTAAAAGTGAGTAGAAGAATGGAGTGTGAGATGCAGGATTTGATCGGAAGCCAGGAGAGGGATTTCATGAGGGGAGATGCTGAGACAGATCTAGGAAAGAGTAGAGTGATTCTGGCAGTGTTACGATTGTGCTCGCCACAAACCGGGACCGGACCGCGGGGCTGAAGTGGGGTTATATAATCACCGACCTTAGTCCGCGCAGACTGATCCGGAGTGCGCAGTTCGTAGTCGTATGTAGCAGGGTCAGGATTGGAGAAGGCAGCATCGTCGTTATTCAAGCAGGAGTTCGGCAACAGGTAGTCAGGAGTTCCCCGCTTCAGCTTAGGAGCGTGAGCGCGGGAGTGGCCTCTTCGTGAGGAGCGGCCTCGGCCCATAACGCCGGTCTCAGCAGGGGGAGACAGCAGGCTGGCCGAAGTACCCCGCAGGGCAGCGTCGGGAAACCAACGCTTCAGCACAGAAGTCAGGAACGGGCCCCCGCATGGAACTAGCAGCAGGCCTCAGCAAACAACGCTTCAGCACAGAAGTCAGGAACGGGCCCCCACATGGAACTAGCAGCAGGCCTCAGGAAACAACGCTTCAGCAGAGAAGTCAGGAACGGGCCACTGCATGGAACTAGCAGCAGGCCTCAGGAACTAGGGATAAGAACCAGAAAGGTTAGTACACCAGGATACAAGCGAGGGTGGCTTGTGGCAGAGACAATAAGGGTAGGGTAGGAATTTATGCTCGGCACTGTTTCAGTGCCAAAGCCCAGGATATAAAGGGCGGAGATCCAATCACAGGAGGAGGATGTGTGAGTATTCCTCCAATGATGGAGCACAGGGCAGAAGCTGCAATGAGAGGCAGCACATGTGCCATTGATTGCCAGAGGAAGCTTTTGCAACTGCAGAAGTCTGCAAAAGCTATAATCAAAGCCAGGAGCGGATTCCTTACAGGCAGCAGCGTTTAGGATAGATTGTAGGGGAGACAGGTGAGAGGCAGGAAGGCCGGACAGCAGGAAATTACAGTAATCAAGACGGGAGAGAATGAGGGCCTGAGTCAGAGTTTTAGCAGTCTAGCAACAGAGGAAAGGGCGTATCTTTGTTATATTGCGGAGGAAAAAGCAATAGGTTTTAGAAATGTTTTGAATGTGAGGGGCGAGTGTGAGAGTGGAGTCGAGTGTGACCCCTAGGCAGCGTGCTTGGGCTACTGGGTGATCGTAGTTCCAACAATAATGTGGAAGGAGGTAGTAGGGCCAGGTTTGGGAGGAAGTATGAGGAGCTCTGTTTTAGCCATGTTGAGTTTAAGGCAAAGGAGGGCCATCCAGGATGATATAGCAGAGAGACATTCAGAAACTTTGGTTTGTACAGCAGGTGTAAGGTCAGGTGTTGAAAAGTACATTTGTGTGTCGTCAGCATAGAGGTGATAATTAAATCCAAAAGATGTTATTAGGTCACCTAGAGAGAGTGTGTACAGAGAAAAGAGAAGAGGTCCCAAGACAGAGCCCTGGGGTACCCCCACAGAGAGATCAATAGAGGAGGAGGTGTTAGCCGAAGAGACACGGAAAGTACGATGGGAGAGGTTTGTTCCGAATACCAAGAGTATGGAGAATGTGAAGGAGAAGAGGGTGGTCCACGGTGTCAAATGCTGCAGAGAGGTCGAGTAATATGAGCAGAGTGTAATGACCTCTGTCTTTGGCAGCATGGAGGTCGTCAGTTATTTTAGTGAGGGCTGTTTCCGTGGAGTGAGCAGTGCGGAAGCCAGATTGTAGAGGGTCTAGGAGAGAATAGGTGTTGAGAAAATGGAGCAAGCGAGATAATACAAGACGTTCAAGGAGTTTGGAGGCAAAAGGCAGGAGGGAGACAGGTCAATAGTTAAAAAAGACAGGTAGGGTCAAGCTTGCTGTTCTTGAGTAATGGTATGACTGTTGCATGTTTGAAGGAGGATGGAAAGGTTCCAGAGCAGAGGGAGGAGTTAAAAATGTGTGTGAGCGAAGGGATTATAGTAGGAGCAAGAGGTTTTAGGAGATGGGAGGGAATGGGGTCAAGAGGGCAAGTGGTAGAGGGAGAAGAGGCGATCAACAGCGCCACATCCTCGTCTGAGACAGTGGAAAAAAAGTCAAGGAAGGCAGGAGGAGAGTTAGGAAGAGGTGTAGGATGGGAGGAAGAAACAGAGGGGATGTTCTGACGTATGGAATCCACCTTTTCCTTAAAATAGTCAGCAAAGTCCTGAGCGGAGATGGAGGAAGGAGAGGCAGCTGAGGGTGGTTTGAGTAGAGTATCAAAGACAGAGAACAGTCGGCGTGGGTTAGACTTGTGCATGTTGATTAGATTAGTGCAGAAAAGTAGGCTTGTTTAGCTTGCAAGAGGGCAGAGTTGAAACAGGATAGCATAAATTTGTAGTGAAGGAAGTCTGCGAGAGTATGAGATTTCCTCCAGAGGCGTTCAGAGGAACGAGTGGAGGAACGCAGCATGCGTGTGTGGGAATTTAGCCAGGGCCTAGGGTTAGAAGGGCGAGTGCAGCAGAGAGAAAGCGTGGCATGTAGATCAAGAGAGGAGGACAAGGCAGAGTTGTAGTTCCTGACCAGGTTGTCAGGGTCTGTAGCAGAGATGAGAGAGGAGAGGGAGGAGTGTAAAGTGGACTCAAAGTCAGGTAAGTGAATAGAGCGCAGGTTTCTGCAGAACCGGGGGGTAGATGGAGGTGGAGAAGGGGAGAAGCGAGATAGAGAGAATGAGATGAGGTGATGGTCAGAGAGAGGAAAAGGGGAAATGGAGAAATCAGAGAGAGAGAAGTTTTTAGTGAAAACCAGGTCTAAGTAGTGGCCATCCTTGTGGGTGCTGGCTGCAGTCCACTGTTGAAGGCCAAAAGAAGAGGTTAGAGAAAGAAAGCGGGAGGCCCAAGGGAGAGAGGGTTAATCAATGTGGCAATTGAAGTCCCCAAGGAGAAGAACAGGGGAGTCTGAGGAGAGGAAGAAAGAGAGCCAGGATTCAAAGTGAGAGAGAAAGGCAGAAGGGGAATGAGTAGAGGTAGGTGGGCGATAGATGACCTCGACATGGACAGGGAGAGGAAAGAAAATCTGGACAGTGTGAGCCTCAAAGGAGGGAAAAGCATGAGATGGAGGAATAGGAAGGGTTCGGTAACGACAGAGAGAGGAGAGCAGGAGCCCCACGCCTCCACCCCTGCCATCAGTGCGCGGAGTGTGGGAGAAGGAAAGGCCACCATAAGAGAGGGCAACTTCCAGAGCAGAGTCAGACTGAGTGAGCCAGGTCTCAGTTATAGCAAATAGGAGCAGAGAGTGAGAGAGAAAGAAGTCATGTACAGAGAGGAACTTGTTAGAAAGGGAGTGAGCATTCCAAAGGGCACAAGAGAAAGGGAGGGAGGAGGGAGGGTGGCAGGGGATGGGTATGAGGTTGGAGGGGTTGACACCAGAGGGAGTAGAGTTTGCAATTGGCAGGCGAGGACGAGCGCATGTAGGAATAGGGCAGGGACCAGGATTGGGAGAGATCTCCCCAGAAGCTAGGAGGAGAAGCATGGAAAGAAAGAGAATGTGTGAGGAGGATTTGTACGGGTGTATTTTAGTGCAGGGGATATAACTGTGTGGTGTCAGAGGGCGCAGGTAAGAAAGGAGTTCATGTGAACTCAGAAGTGGTGAAGAAAGGAGTGATGGAGATATATGAATAGAGTTGGAGACATACTGAGGCTGGTAAAAAGAAGTGCATAATTTGAGAAGAAGGGAAGTCACAGCAAATATAAATGGTAAAGGCAGCATCACAGCAGTAATGATGCAGTCTGGTATAGATGATATCCTCCTTTCCAGCGTAGTTCAAATGCAGGAATCAGGGCCAGATGGGGGTGTCCACTTCTTCACTTCTCTTGAACTTCCTTTTAAACTTGAGTTTCAGTAGTCCTGCCACTTATAATGTGCCACTTGGATATGTGCTACATGCAGACTAAAGCTGTTCTACCTGGGTTTATATGGGCCTATACAGTCACCTGACAGTTAGGTTGTCTGCTTAATTAGCACATCTGAGGCACATTCAAACAGATTGTTTTCTACACTTTCATAAGTAATAAAAATGTTTTATAAGATTATCTCACAATGTGATGGGGGTTAATAGCCCACGGAAATGCAGTACCGCGTTTACAGACTCCAAAAAAAATAAATAAATATAAAAAAAAGCAAGCACTGATATACTATTTTTACAAAGAAATAGCACCTTCGCGTTATGGCCAAACTACCTAGATAAACACTTTTACAAAGTGTTCACATCTGCACACACGAAATAATATGGGGTAGCAATAGCCTTTAATCATAGAAAAAAAGATGTGATAAGGAAGGCAGATATATACAGTTGTGTGATAAAGAAAGTACACCCTCTTTGAATTCTATGGTTTTACATATCAGGACATAATAAGAATCATAAAAATGAGGTAAATACAACCTCAGATGAACAACAACACATGACATATTACACCGTGTCATGATTTATTTAGCAAAAATGGAGAAGCTATGTGTGAAAAACTAAGTACACCCTGACTGCTTCCATAGAAATTAAGATGCTAAGTAGCAGACAGGTACTGCTAATCAAATTCCCTTGATTAATTGATTATCAGCAAGTGTGACCACCTCTATAAAAGCCAATGTTTTAGCAGTTTGCTGGTTTGGAGCATTAAGGTGTGTGTTAACACAATGCCAAGGAGGAAAGACATCAGCAATGATCTTAGAGAAGAAATTGTTGCTGCCCATCAATCTGGGAAGGGTTATAAGGCCATTTCCAAACTATTTAAAGTCCATCATTCTACAGTGAGAAAGATTATTCAAAAGTGGAAAACATTCAAGACAGTTGCTAATCTTCTCAGGCGTGGATGTCTCAGCAAATTCACCCCAAGGTCAGACTGTGCAATGCTCAGAGAAATTGCAAAAAACCCAAGAGTTACATCTCAGACTCTACAGGCCTCAGTTAGCATGTTAAATGTTAAAGTTTATGATAGTAAAATTAGAAAAAGACTGAACAAGTACTGTAGGGTTTGTTTGGAAGGGTTGCTAGGAGAAAGCCTCTTTCTAAAAAGAACATGGCAGTATGGCTTAGGTTTGCAAAGTTGCATCTGAACAAACCACAAGACTTCTGGAACACTGTCCTTTGGACAGACGAGACCAAAATGGAGATGTTTGGCCATAATGCACAGCACCACGTTTAGCGAAAACCAAACACAGCATATCAGCACAAACACCTCATACCAACCTTTAGAGAGTTGTGCATAAATAAATGCCCACAAACCTCCATGAACTGAAGCAACACTGTAAAGAAGAGTGGGCCAAAATTCCTCCACAACGAAGTGAGAGACTGATAAAGTCATACAGAAAACGATTACTTAAAGTTATTGCTGCTAAAGGTGGTTCTACAAGCTATTGAATCATAAGGTATACAGGCATACCCCGCATTAACGTACGCAATGGGACCGGAGCATGTATGTAAAGCGAAAATGTACTTAAAGTGAAGCACCACCTTTTTCCCCACTTATCGATGCATGTACTGTACTGCAATCGTCATATACGTGCATAACTGATGTAACTGTAACAGGCTCTATAGTCTCCCTGCGTGCGCACAGCTTCGGTACAAGTTGGGAGCCGATATTGCTGTTCAGGACGTGCTGACAGGCGCATGCGCGAGCTGCCGTTTGCCTATTGGGCGATATGTCCTTACTCGCGAGTGTACTTAAAGTGAGTGTCCTTAAACCGGGGTATGCCTGTACTTAGTTTTTCACACATGGCTTCTCCATTTTGGCTTTATTTTTGTTAAATCATGACACAGTGTAATATGTCACATGTTGTTGTTCATCTGAGGTTATATTTATTTCATTTTAAGGCCTGCTAAGGAACAGTTGATTGTTATTATGGAAGGTATCCTCACCGGGGAGGAAGGAAAACAGCGGGCACAGCGCAACAAATTGGCGAAGGCTGGACTGTGCTAGAACAAACTTTAATTGATTGTTATTATGTCCTGATATGTAAAACCATAGAATTCAAAGAGGGTGTACTTTCTTTTTCACACAACTGTATATGTGCGTGTGTGTATTTATTGACCATTTAAAACAAGTTTGGTTTAAACTATTGTGCTTGAGGGACTCTCGACATGTCTGGTCCCTCAGGCACTGAAGGGATTAAAAGATGTCAGTGATGGAGGTCCGTGAGCATAATATTAAAGGAAATGGCTGCCTCAGTTAGCACACACTTTGTCCCCAGATGGAGTTTTAGTCATTAAATGTGCACTCCAGCTTTACTTGTTCTTGGCTGTGCAATTGCTTGGCTCAAATCTACTTTAGAAATGTCTGGCTTGTTCAAATCTAATTAACATCAAGATGAATAATTAACACATGCCTACAATCAAAGTCAGTAAGTAATAAATACATTTTACAAATTTCTTTGGTATTAGATGCAACTAGTAAAATGTGTGAAATAATTGTGATATATATATATATATATATACTATATATATTATAGACTATATATATGATATATATATATATCATTTATATTATATACACTGTTATATACGTTTTTTTTTAAATGTGAATTTAAATGCTGCTGCATGCAGATTTTTATGCTCTGAAATAAATGTGGTTAAGAAAACCCAAATGTTATCTTTCTCATCTTTATGCGTATGTATTATCTCCGATAATGGGATTGTTTTTTTTTTTTTTTTTTTTAAATAAGCAGACTTTCATATTAATTTGGGAGGGGAGCTAAGAATGTGGAGGTTCAGTTCCAGGGCACTCTCGGGTTCTAAATCGTTATATAAAGAAAGAAATCTACTAATTACTAGAAAACACAGTAGATTAAAAAGAGGCAAAGAGAATAAATGTAGAAGGAAGAAGAGGGTGGGTGGGGGTTGAGAGAAGTAGGAGGCACTGGAGTAATTGGTACAGTAACAACATTTTGTAGGTTACTGGCACAAATACTTTAAAGGGCGTCACTTGGATATATTGCCCCATGTGTCTTCCAAGCGCGATCCGCTGTATCTCACTCGAATCGACAATATCTGCCATTGAAGTCAATGATGGCTGGGTTACGGTTATGTGAAAGTGGCTTATAATGAAATTGTTGGAGCGGATGGTCTATGTGAAAAATGGCATGAAAGCTTCTTTATAAACACTGTAGAGGCAAGGGAGAGACAGTCACTGGCATTTCTCATACAGTTTCTCTACTGAAAAAAAGTGTTTTAACTTCTTACCGTTAAGGAGACAAAACATGCACTGCCAAATATTTAATAGTTTAAGGCACAATTTGTGATATAATTATAAATTGTTAATTATTTCTTCTTTAGCGCAGAGATCTAATGTCTTGCTTCAAATGGATATTAAAAGAACATAACTAGGTGTAACACCATCATACTTTCTTGGGCGTCTCTCCATGGCTGTGCATGTTATGGGAAGATACCCCTTCCCCCACAGGTAGGGATCGGGTAATTCATTGCTTTGAGTGGATACCCACCCTGAACCCTCTCGCACTGGTTGTTTCCGTGTTATTTACCTTGGCATCGGCTCCATCACTAGTAGTTTTCAGAAGCAGAGCCTGTAAAAAAAAATAAAAACGTAGTGGCTTCTTCCTCTCCCTCATGAATTTGCAGGAGCCATAAGATAGAGCACCAAGGAGAGATTCCCACGTAACTCGCAGCATTTTTGGTATATTGCAAACGTGTATCGTGCAGGACATGCAGGCTCTACGATGGAGTAGCTTCTCCCATAGGGCTGCCTTGCAGGTTGGGTGTTACCTGCTGAGCAGTGAGAGAGAGACAATGACGAAGGCTAAAGTAATGAATTTGGAAGCCCGGTGGCATGCCGAGGTTATAGGGGATCAGCAGAATTAGTTTACATGCCAGGGAAAGACGGCAATGCAGGAAGGAGCAGTCCGTCTGTATAGTATACCTTTTCTTGGCAAAACTGTTCAATCCTGGGACTTTAGTCTTAAATAATTTAATGAAAGATTCCTTTGAACGACTGGAATCATATTCCATGGGTCCACTCTTAGACAACGTTGCTTTCTTGGTGGGGATTACTCTGGTAAGGGTGTGGGAGCATTTCAAGCAGTCTCCTGTGTCCCAGCCATAACTGCTTTTTTTCCTGAGTAGTTTTTAACTTTTATGTAAAAAAAAAAAAAAAATAGTCCTGCCATTTATGGCCTTTTCCAGGAAACAGAAAAGAAGTTATGTTGCATTAGTTGGGTGTCCTGAGAGCACTTAAGTGCTACATTCAGGGGACTGGAACATTTAGGAAGATGGATTGCCTTCATATAGTTGCTTAGAAGCCTCTTTGGCAATAGAATTTACACTTCGGGAGAGGTGGACAATATCTTTTCTAACCTTGGAAAATTAAAGAGATTCTCAAGAATGTTTCAAATAAAATGAAGTACTAAGAAGTAGAGAATTGTTCATTTGGGTCCCAAAACCCCAAATCAGAATACCTAACCAATTCCGCATTACTAACATTATATAAAACACCAAGGAAGCTCTGTTAAAGGGCATGCACTGTGTTAAATATATCAAGAAATATTTAAATATCAACAAAATAACAAACCTAAATCATACCAAGTAATGGACTTAATAGTTGTTCGAAAAGATATTTTCAATATAAAGTTTTCAGAGTTTCAACTGCATTTCTTTAGCAGTGATATACTGTATCTCCAGTGTAAGAAATATTTGTTGCTGGATAATGTAGTTGTATTGTATCTTCATGTCATCTAGGGAGAGTTGAAAGTTTTATGTGAAACTCCGTGATACCTGAAACTTCCTTGGCTATAAATTGCCTCAACATAGAGACATGACAGCTCGCAGTTCTACTTTGTTCCCTGTACATGTTTAGAACTTCAATGTGCATTTTTTAAATAAATTAATAAAAATCAAATAAACTGTTTCTCTCCCCCCCGCCCCCTAAAGAATACTTATCCAGCAGATACTTATCCAGTTGTAAGTTGGCACCCAAATCCCAGGGTATTGAATATGAATGTGATGTCTACATATATCCTTAGCCCTAAGCACCGTCAAGAGTGATTTATTTAATTTACCCTTCATTTATAGCATCCAATACCATTACAGTCTGTTGCAGGTACTTTGTCTGTGTGTGTGTGTATCTTCTTGTTTGGATCGTTTTATGTTGGAGGTTTAGTAAGGCATTGTACAATTGCTAAGGAAGCCTATTGAATTGTAAGTGTGTGCCATAGAGGAGGAGGTATTTTGTAATCGGTACTTTCTGCCTTCTCTTCAGTGTGTAGAGTTTACAGTTTCCTCTAGTGAAGAAAACCTGTGGTATTTTGTCCTTTTGCTGAAGTCTTATCCTTGTGCGTTTTGCTTGCTGGAATAAGAAATCCATGCTACAACTAGCCGCCAAAGAGTTCAGGGACTCGGGATACAAATAGTTTCAAGCAGCGAGTAGAACCACTATGATACTTGCATGGCAAAGCTTATATTGTGCTCCGTACGGCCTTCTACAAATGGACATACACAAAATGTAGGTTGTGCAGATAAGAGTATTTTAGTGTTATTTTGCATCATTAAAGTACACCCTAGAAAATGGGTCACGGGAGTTTTTCGGGAGTAATTACGTTACAGGAGGGGAGCATGTTTCAGGGGAAGTGGCATGACCAGCTGTCCTGCACTAAACCTTGGTGGCTTGCAGACTGAGGAAACGTTAGAAAGTACTGCTTCAGTTAAGTGGTGGCAGTGAATGGAGTGAACGGCCGTAGAATAGTGGAAGTGAATAGTGGAAATTAACTGAAAAGTACTTGGGATAAATGTGTGTACTGCAAATAAAGACATGTGGGAAGATTGGTAAATTGCGAGCCATGTGCCCTTTGCCATCAGGTTTTCATGGCTCTTTCTATTGTAACATAACATTAGGCTTGCAAATTAAATTCCTTTTCTCTTTAGCTATGTCTCTACAGTATAATGCAAGATGCTTTCGATGTGACAATGTATTACATTTACTTTGAGGTTTCTTTCAGTAATCAGTGACAAACGTTTCTTATAATTACGTGATCAGGCTTAAAGCAGCATTTCATGTTTGCCGGTTTAATATTAATAGCTTGTTATTATATTAAAGGAATGCTTGAAATGTAACCTTTGCCGTTAGCTCTCATTATAGTTAACTTTTTTTAATACATTTTTATAGGTAATTGGATTATATTAGGCTGAATGAGAACGAAGATGTACAAGGGTGAATAGTCCTACCCAACTACTGTAAATAATTAAGATATAGTTATGGGGTGGTGCTAGCTATGCTCTAGATCAGGGTTTCCCAAACTTTTTTTTTCCGTGACCCGGTTATTTTTGAACTTCTCCTTCGTGACCCACTAAAAAAATTTATCGCCTATACTGGCCTATAGGGCCTGCACAGACACACACACAGCACACAGATAAACACACACAACAACACACACAAACACCACAAACAACACACACACAACACAAACACAACACACACTATCACACACACACACAACACACACACACACAACACACATAGAGAACACACAACCACCAACATACGACACTGACCACACCCACAACCACTGATACACAACACCACACACAGCCAACTGACAGACACGCAAGCCCTACACACGCACTGGTACAACCACAGCCTACGATACACACGTCTACACACGCAGCCACGACAGAGGACACTGAGCTACACCACATCACACACCACAGCTCTGTCTACACACACACCACACTGCATCACACACACCACACACCTGAATAGATACACACACACACAGAGACACAACACACACAGATACACACAACACACACAACTCGCCTCCCCTATATGCACACAGACAACAAACAGTGATAATTACAGCGCAACGACCAGAGGCTATGTGAGTGACTGGATGGGCAGGGGGTGGCTCAGGGGCACTTGGGTGGCGGAGGGAGGGGCCGGGTAGAGGTGGGAGGGAGGGCGACTGTGGAGGGAGGGGGCGGGGAATGGTGGGAAGAGGGGCCAGGGGATCACTTCAGGGGTGGGAGCGAGAGGGGCCAGGGCACTATGGGGTGGGATGACAGGGAGGGAGGGCCAGGGCCATGGAGTTGGGTGGTGAGGCGATGCTGTTGGGCCAGGGGGCACTTGGGTGGAGGGAGTTGAGGTTGGCGGGCATTGCGCGTGGGTGGGAGGTGGAAGGGCGAAAATTGACTCGTGGGCGCACTTGAGGTGGGGAATTGGTGCAGGGAAGGACTGAGGTGGGGGGTGGGTGACGGAGGGTAGGCGAGGACTATTAGGGCACTGCGGGGAGGAGCCCACTTGGGGGGAGGGGAGCGTAGGGAGGGGAGGGGCGACACGTGGGGTAGGAGGGCGGGGGGTGGGATGGGAGGGGGCATTGCAGGCGCCGGTGGGGAGGGGGACAGGGGCATGAGGGCACTGGTGGTTGGGAGTGCAGGGCATGGTGGGGAGGGGCACTTGCGCGTTAGGGTATGGGCCGGGGCCACTGGGCTGGCGAGAGAGATTGAGGGAGGGAGGCCAGGGCACTGCTGGAGGGGGCCGGAGAGCCAAGGGTGGCAGAAGGGAGCCGGGGCCAAGACTTGGCGGGGAGGGGAGGAGCGGGGGCGCACAGGGCACACTTGGGGGAGGGAGGGGCAAGGGCATTGCGGGAACGGACGGAGGCACCGTGGCACCGTAAAGGGGGGGAGGGAGGCGGGGGCCAGGGCGAACACACACACACAAGCCAACACCACACAGCACACACACAGCACACACACACACACACCACACAACCACACCCACCACACACACACACAGCCCAATAACACACCCCACACAGGCCACTGCAACAGACACGCAAGCCACTACACACCACACTATACATACACACACAGCCTCTGATAACACGCAGCCCACACAGAGACACTTGATACACCACACCACACAACACAACAACGATACGAATATCACACACACACACTGATACAACTACACACACACAGATAACACACACACACACAGATACACACACACCACGCGAACAGCACATCACCACTCGCTCCCATATATGCACACAGACACAAAACAGGAATTACAGGCACACGATCCAGATGTGAGTGATGGAGAGGCGGGCCAGGGGGCCAACTTGGGGCGGGGAGGGATTCCGGTAGAGGGGGCAAGGGGAGAACGTTGCGGGTGGGCAGGAGAAGGGTGGACAGGGCACTTGGGTGCGGAGGGAGAGGCCGCACAGGGGCACTCAGGGTGGGATGGAGGCGAAGGGGCACATTGAGCGATGGTGGAGAGAGGGAGGGGGGCCAGGGCACTTGGGGTGGGAGAGGGAGGGTGGGGGGCCAAGGGCACTTGGGTGGGAGGGAGGGTGGGGGCCAGGGGGCACTGTGGGAGGGAGGAGGGGGCCAGGCACTTGGTGGGAGGGGAGGGGAAGGGCACTGGGGTGGAGGGAGGGGGGAGGGAGGGGGCCAGGGGCACTTGGGTGGGATGGAGGGAGGGGGCCAGGGGCACTTGGGTGGGTATTGGGGAGGGGAGGGCGGGCAGGGGCATTGGGTGGGAGGGGGGAGGGGGAGGCCAGAGGCGGCACTTTGGGTTGCATGGGGCCACTTGGGTGGGAGGAGGGGGGCCAGGGGACACTTGGGTGTGGACGGGGGCCAGGGGCCACTTGGGGGGGAGGGGCCAGGGGCACTGGGGTGGGAGGGAGGGAGGACAGGGGCACTTGGGAGGGAGGGGGGGGCCAGGGGGCACTTGGGGGGAAGGGAAGGGGGCGGATAGGGGCACTTGGTGGGAGGCATTGACGGGGGGGGGTGACTTACCTTGCCGCCGGACGCTTTCCCCTGCTGCGCCGATATCCCCTGCTGCCCGGGATGGGAGGTGGGCTTGGGGGCAAGGGAGATGGACTCGGAGGGGGTGCCACGGGAGGTGAGCTCGGGAAGCTGGCCGCGGGGGGAAGCGGGCCGCAGTAGGAGCTTGTACTTCCCCCTTCGTCCCACATAACGTGCGGGCCGCAGAGGAGCTGGTACTTCCTCCTCTGTCCCACGTTGGGAGCGGGGGGGAGGAAGGGAGCGGGCCCTGCGCAAGCGCGTGGGACCGCGGGGGGGAATCGCCGCCATTTTTTTAAAATTGAGCAGGGGGGACGGGAGACACCGTGCGGCCAGCCTCGCTGCGACCCGGCAATTTTGGTGCCGTGGCCCGGTGCCGGGTCGCGACCCACCATTTGGGAAACGCTGGTCTAGATAATTATACATATGAGGGTAAAGCGAACAGATATTTTGTGCTGCACACTTAAATGTCCTTAGTAGTAGTGAAATTGATGTATAAATTAAAATTACTTTATTCCAAACAATGTAACAATGAAGTGTAACAATATCAACTTGGTAAAAACAGTTAAAAGTGAGCCCAAACAACCTTTTATACTGGATGTATTTTCTTCTCTGGTTGAGACTTTATACACCAGTGTAGTAATTAAACTATCGCTCTGATTACACCCCCCCGCCCCCTCAATTTTAATTGTTTTTACCATGTTGATATTGTTACACTTAATTAATTTTACAGCACAAAAGATCTGTGTTATCTTTATCCTCTTATGAATCAGAACAAATCAAGAGATTCAGTAGCTTAGCTGTATAGCCCAGGGGTGCGCAAACTGGGGGGGGGGGGGGGGCGTGAGATTTTCCAGGGGGGGGTGCGGTGGTTACTGAGGTCCCACACTCTCACCCAAGGTATTTAAATAAAATGCTGGTGGACCGCGCGAGGCTTCTGTAACTTCTCCTACCGTGTCTTCGGTGATGCGTCGCCATGGTAACCCGGCTTCAAATGACGCAGCGGGATCACGTGACGAATTGCCATGTGCCGTCGTGGTGTCACATGTACTCGCTGTGTCATTTTGAAGCTGGAGTCGAGCCGAGGGGGTGCGGGGGGGAAGTGCGCGAGCAGGGGAGGAGAGCAGGCAGGGGGATAACTTTGCCCACCCCTGGTATAGACGTTGAGTAGCACTCTGTATGTAGTGTTTGGGGGGGGGGGGGAAATATATGGATGTAACATCTGCATTGTAAGCTTTCATGAGCAGGACCCTCATTACCTCTTTGTATCTGTTTCTGCATATATGTCCTTATTTGTATGTATGCAACAGACGACAGAGAAGCCCAATGCTAAACCAACATGACAAAAATACACAGTAAAATACTTATATATTCTCTTGAAAAAGGGTAATTTAGTTTAACCCTTTGGCCAAAGCATTGTAAGCTTGCGAGCCACGACAAGGCAGACCCTGCTCACAGGTCCTAACACTACCAGATAAAATACTAATATACCTCTATTAGGATTACAATTCTCATTTACCTCTATTAGGAGGGAGAAAGATCACATTGGATCTATATCCAGTAGAATGAAAGGACCTACTAACTTGGGGAGGGGCGGGCTTAACACCTGGGAAGGAGGAGCCACCAACCTCCAACAGCTGAAACAGCTGAGAATAGGTTAACAAAACACAAAACCCCAGCAAGCTCTTTTTGGGAACCCCTGAGCCCCCACAAAATATATGTATATAAGTGTCAAAAAGGAGTGCTATTGAGCGTCTGTTGTATACATATGCCACACTCAATAGCACTCCTTTTTGACACATATACATACATATACATATATATATTTTGTGGGTGCTTGGGGGCTTATTTGTATTTAACCATTTATGTAATTATCAAATCTGCACCCCCACTGTACTGCGCTGTGGCGCTTTTGGTGCTTTCAAAATAAATGATAATAATAACCCACAAATATTTACTCTGAAGCTCCCAACAAAGGGCATTGATGTATATTCTGGAAAGAATCAAGATTTCTTGAGAGTGACATACTGCAGCGGTGCGCAAACAAGGGGCACGCCCCCCAGGGGGGGCACGAGATTGTCTGCGGGGGGTGGGGTGTTTACAGAGGCCCTGCGCACTTCCCGAAGGCACTTAAATGAAGTGCCGGGAAAGCGGCATAGGCCTCTGTAAACCTTACTTACCGTGGCTCCGGAGACACGTCGCCATGGCAACGCGGCGGCAAATTACTCCGCGAGATCATGTGATGTCACGTTGCCATGGCAACGGAAAGTCATGACGCCGAGGTAAGGGGGGGGGGGCGGAGAGAGGGGAACAGCTGGCAGGGGGGCGCAGGGGGAAAAGATTGAGATCCCCTGACATACGGTCCCGTGTGGGGAAATGTAATATCCCTATTTCAAGCAGTTGATATTCCAGGTCTGATGGAAATACATTGTTCAGGTTTAGTTTTTGCTCTTAATTCTTTCTAATTTTGGCAATTTTCTTTTGGAAACCATGAACAATGTAAGTGTGATTTTAATACCACTAAATCCAGTCACTGATAACTTTTCTAGGATTTGTTTTCTTGTTCTCCTGTAACCGTTTAATGTAAATATTGATGCACATTTAAACTATTGATGAAAGTGATTATTTGACCATCCTACCTAAAGCTTTTTTCTATTTAAAATTTTCCTTTTTTCTAATCTTTTTATAGTAGCTGCTATACTATAGTTAGGGATTCCTGTTTTCGTTTAAAAAAAACACAAAAACAAAACAATGAAACACACGGCCGATCATTGGGATTTTTTCAGTTAAAACCAACGAAGAGTTGAACTTAATTAAGCCTCCAATGATTAACTGGGAGAGCGCCCTCACTTGTTGCGCTTCCCACACCTTATGAATATGGCTGCACGGGAATGCGAATTGCCACGTGAAAAGATTCAGCACCACTGGGCAGGAGGAGTGGGGCAACGAGGTCCTACAACCCCTGCCCCTAGCACACTGGTTCCCCCCCCCCCCCCCTCAGGACTTGAACCTCTTGCCCGAGCACATTACCATGCCAGGTAGCTTCTATGCTACTTGAGGTGTGTGTACTACTGACACTACCTTTTGTCTTTATTAGCAATGTTGCAGATGGTCCGAGAAGGAGAAATATATTCCTCCTTTGCAGATGACGCAAAGATGTTTGGCACTGCAGGAGATGCAAACTATTGGGTTAAGAATTTCTGGAGATTGGAGGAATGGTGTGACAGCTACAATTTAATGCCAAGAAATGTTCTCGTAGATATGGAACTTCCTGATGCACTGGGCAACATTCTACAGCTTTAATGTAAACGTTTCAAGGTGTGGTTCTGCCCTGGGGTTTGGGGGGGGGGGGGGGGAGAAGTACCCTGGGAAGCACGGGGTCCCTAGAGCTGAAATGAATGAGGTTTAGCTCAGGAGACCCTGATATATATTTGCTTGGAATACTGTTTAATACATTAGATCCCAATATTTTGCCCCATGTAGTGGGTATTCATCATGGATAATAAATGAGAGCCGACAATTAAATTATAAATGTTAGTGTTGCCTAGAACATCAAAGTTACAGATAGGACATCTATTACCGAATCGGGGGCTGGTCATATATCTGTCCCTTGATTTTTTATTTATTTTTTCATTTCCTCCAGTGTATGTTCTTAAAACTTTGGCAAAAAATGTAAATAGCATTCACTATGTCGTTTTTAGTGCTTTCACATACATTTACTTCTGCAACCACATGTTTACTGTCCTTGACTAAAGGCCAAGACAGAGAAAATGTGACAAATTAATTGTTTCATTTAAACATCTGCCAACACTGTTTAAATAATATAAAAACAAAATTGAGCATTAGATGACTTTTTGTGTAATGTGAAGAAATGTTTGTTCCCCTTAATGTATGTTCTCCCTGTTATTTATAGTTGGATCGTGGTGTACAGTGTATTTTCCATACACCCCTCTCCCCCTCCCCAACTCTTCTCATAAGTGATGCTGGGTGCTTGCATGAAGTTGAAGGGAAGTTATCCATCTACATTCCTGGCTGAGCTAAAGTTGATAGATTTCTATATACAATAAAGGCTATTTTATGTGAGCTGGAAATACACTATGAGTTGAGGACAACAATACACCAAACAAACTCCTTTAGGATGCTCAGGTCATGCAAATCACTGGGGAAGAAAAGGCCCATGAAACGATTTATCTGGGCGGTGCTCCAACTCGTGCAACTTACCAACAATATCGAAAAACTATCCTCAACTTATGAATAGTTCTTCATTTTCAATAATAATTGTGAACATCCGTAAACAATATTCTAAAAACATATATAGACAACATCCTATTCCTTTTATAAAATCGGCGGCTTTTAAAGCATGCTCAAATTGTACCAGAAAACTATACACTAACAACCTTGCGTAATGTGAGGAATAATTACAATTTAATGTTCAATAATCAATTACATTTTTAATAATTTGCTTCTAATAATTTTTTTGTCGTTGGGGGATAGTAACACCCAAAAGGTCAATCTTTAATTAATTTTTTTGTATAGTTGATGACAGCCTTTTTATATGCACAAAAAGAGTGTTCCATAAAAAGAAACCTGTTTGTATTATTTAGAGAAAGCCGCGTGTTTTGGTGCAGCGCTGAAGAAGTTGCTTTAGCTGTTTTTTCTTCTCTTGTATGGGGACGTGTCCTAACCATGATGCATTCCTTCTGAATGTTTTTCCCTTTTTTGTCTTCACGCTTTGGAGTTTCTTACTGACTTTTGTGCACTCCTACACATTTATGTTGGTCTCTTTTGGTGCACTTTTGCTGTCATTCCCGAAAATGTTTCGGCTATGACCTTTTTAAAATTTCGTGCTTACCTTCGGCAGCGGCGTCTCCCTGGCATCCTCTAGCATCGTTCCAACATCCTCCCGGCATCTCCCGCTGCAACCCGTCAATATGGCTGCACCGCGCCACATGGGGCGGCGTTGCCATGACAAACGGGACACCTTATGGCGCGAGGTGTCCCATGACGTCATGGCAACGCCGCGACATCATGTAGCTTCCAGTTGTCATGGCAATGGGCACCACATGATGCTGTAACATAGTGTTTCCGCCGACATGGCAACGCGGCGTCGTTTGACACCGCACGGCCATATTGACAGGAGTTACGTGCAGGGGAAGATGCCAGGAGGACTTCGAAGACGCCGCTGATTAACGCCACCAGCCGGAGGTTTACTAGGTAAACTCGGAGCCCGGAGATACGTGGTCAAAACCCGTAGTCACCGGGTCAAACCCAGGGTGGGGGTAACCCTGGCTATGATCGAGTTGTCAACAGATGAAGAAGACGCTATTTATGGCTGTAATGCCAGTGCACAGTAACAACCAGCCCATCCTCACTGTGTCATTGTATCTTGCTTCCTGCCTTTACTTGTCGCAATTTATCTTGGGATGCATTGTAAGGATAAAAAAAAAATTGCTTTTTACAAGGGAAATGTTCTATTTTCTAATGGCCACATAACACAGCATCTGTAAATGTTCTTTTTTGTGAAAACCTAGTTTTCATTAGAATCAGTGGGGCTCCGAAACTGTGCAAGATCAATGATTGAACTGTAAATATGTCAGGAAATGTATTAGGCCCATTATTCAGCGTTCTAAAGTATATTACTCTTTTGTATATATTTGCCATTAGATAATGAACAAAACACCTGAATCTATGCATGTTGCGCTGCTACCCCAGTAGCTCACGTGACGTTATGCTTTACACATTATACATGAGGCCAAAAGTAACAAAACGGTTTATATTTATTGACCAAAAATGTTATTTAAAGTAATTATATGGCCCACTTTAATATAATATAATTAAAAGTAAACAATATTGAAAATATGAGGCGCCCCCCTATAGTTAGCTGTCATCTGTACCATTTGCCCCAATTGTAGAGTGATACAAGATTGTGACAGTCAATGGGAATAACAGAACCAACATTAATTGGCCCAGAAATCCACGATGGGACAGATAGGTCAGGCTCATTCTTCTTTTTTTAAATTTTATTGCATGTGAAATAACATCTCCAAGAGATTTACTTGATTTTGCACACAATTGTGATGTAATTTGAAATTGCTCCTTACCTTATTCTTCTCTTGCTGAATTCTATTGCTCAGAATGAATAATAATGATATGTAACTCAGTGGTGATGTCCAGGTACGTAGACAGCTTTCCTGGGGCTCAGCACTAAAATTTTCACCAGGGCAACCCACCCCCGTGTTGGTGCCCCCCCCCCCATTTTCTCTGACTCCCCCCGTTCTCACACACCTCATCACTCTCTCCCCCGTCACCCTCTCTTCCCTCCTATATTATAATATACAATAGAAAAAAATGATGTGTGTGTATGTATACAGGCATACCCCACATTAACGTACGCAATGGGACCGGAGCATGTATGTAAAACGAAAATGTACTTAAAGTGAAGCACTACCTTTTTCCCACTTATCGATGCATGTACTGTACTGCAATCGTCATATACGTGCATAACTGATGTAAATAATGCATGTGTAACAGGCTCTATAGTCTCCCCGCTTGCGCACAGCTTCGGTACTGGTAGGGAGCCGGTACTGCTGTTCAGGACGTGCTGACAAGCGCATGCGCGAGCTGCCGTTTGCCTATTGAATGATATGTACTTACTCGCGAGTGTACTTAAAGTGAGTGTCCTTAAACCGGGGTATGCATGTTATATTTATATTTGTTTACTATATATATTTCTATACTGTATGATATGTGGGGTGTGTGTGTAGTAGGTGCGTATAGATATATATATATTATATATATATACTATGATATGTATAGATATATATATATTATTATATAGTGATATATATAGATATATATATAGATTTTTATCTATATATATCTTATATATATGTTGTACCTTTTTTACCCACCATAATATTTAACTAAGTGGGGGAATGAAAACCTATGCTCTGCTTCATTTTGCAAAGCTCAGTATAGCAAACACAACACTGAGGAGGTTGTATTCACATGAAGTGGTCGAAAACAACTTGTCTGGGGTAAGGATTTTACTGGCTATGCATCCTCACCCAGGATGTGCTCAATAGCTTGTGAAATGCAAGCAAGTTAAGCTTATAGGTGGACCATGGTTAAATCCCGTTTTTTTGAAGCAAAACAGGTGGCATGTGTGTTCCATTTGTGCATGTCATTTTACCAGAATCCATAATGTCTTCAGTGTGGAAGCGCTGTCATGGTTGTGTGCTGGGTGATGAATGGTGAAAGGCGGGTTGCAGACCGTCTATGACTGATGCAAATGAGCATGAACAGTAGTAATATTTCCATGTTGCTATATATACACACACTACCAGCCCCAATTACACAAACCACACTGTATACACGCCCCTGCCACAACTCACATACATACACAACTTATATAGAGCCCCCCTACCTGAACACACAATATACAGTTCTCCTCCTATCCATCACACACACACAACACAACACAAACACACACATATACACACACCACACACACACACACAACACACACACATCCACAAACACAAACACACACACACACACACACAAAAAAAAACACACACACACAACACTATAAGCCCCCCTACACACATAATATAAGCCCCCACTCCACACACACACACACAATGTAGCCCCTTTCCACATACAGTATAAAGCCACACTACACCACACACACACACACACACAATATAAGCCCCTACCTACCTAAACACACCACACAAAATGAGCCCCCATCATACCTACCACATGCACACCAATATAAGTCCGCACACCTGCGTGCGCGCGCACACAACAACAGAATATAAGCCCCCCTACCTGCACACACAAAATATGAGCCCCCATACCTACACACGACACAATATAAGTTCCCTTACCCACACACACACAAATAAGCCCCCCCTCCTGCGCACACCCAATATAAGTCCCCCTATACCACATACACAATAGAAGCCCCCTTCCACACATAATATAAGACACACACACACACACACACAATATAAGCCCACCTACAACCGACAATATAAGCCCCGTACTTACACACACACACACACACACACACACACACACACACACACACACACACACACACACACACACACACACACACACACACACACACACACACACACACACACACACACACACACACACACACACTATAAGACCCCATACATGCAACACACCTTGGGTTGCAAGGGGCTTGGGGAATATGGGCTTACCTGGGGTCCTTGGAAGGCCTACTGGAGCAGCATGGGCAGTACAAGGCAGAGCCCTGCAGGGACAGATGGGCGGTGCCGGGGGAAGTGGAGGGCTCTCCAGTCCTGCAGGCGAGGAGGGAGGGGAGGGACAAATGGGGGTGGCCCCAGAAAAGGGGAGGGACCATCCTTCCTTCACACAAAGGGCTGTAAGGTTACCGGCAGGGAGGCCAGGCCCCTTGTCTGGCCGGGCCCGGGACAGCAGTCCCGGCTGTCCCTCCCCTGTCGGCAGCCCTGGTATTGTCACTGTCTCAGAAGTGGGCAAACCTGATTCAAATCCCAGCGTCAGCTCTCCTTGAGACCTTGGGCAAGTCACTTTCTCACTTGTGCTTCAGGCACCAAAATTAGATTGTTCGCTCTATGGAGCAGATTATAGAACAAACATTGGTATGTACCCCCTTCAGTGCACATTTCTTAAGAATGTAAAAAGTGCATCCTTTTTGTGCATATGGTCCATATTAAAGTAAAACTACCACAAGAGCAAATTTTGTAGGACCCCTGAAAGTTCATTGCTAAAAGGCGTGAATGTAATATCTTGATGAACCATAGTCATATTAACTAAGCGGTGCTAAGCTGTGAGGCACCACGCAACCTATTCACGCAATGGAGTCTTTTAGTGTAACTAGCAGAGAAGAAGCTAGAGTAAACATTGTTTGACAAATGACCAAATAAGTAACAGGCTTTAGACAGGTCTCCTAAGATCAAGAAAGATAAAATAGTTTTTTTTTCCCAATCTTAAATTGGAATGGGTAGAATAAGTGGTCAATAGATAACAGTACGTGAATATGGATTGACACAGTACAAGAATAATCGGTATCTGATAATGGACATTTTTGACAATGGACCAAGATGAATAAATCTAAACGTTTGATCTTGAACACAAAGGGAATTCGGATTTTATACGCAATGGATAGATGCTTAAGATTTCATGGAGGACAGAATATGTTAGCATAATTTCTTTCAACTCTTTGATCTAAAATGAGCTCTTTCCTGAGTACCTTCCCATCACAATCTCTTGATTCATTGTCAGAACGGAGTCAGAAGAGTTTCCAATTTTGATTGGGTCCTCCTTCGTGATAACAAGCACCAGATCAATGTTCCATTAGTACCAGACCAGTTTGATGATTGAGCAGTCAATGCATCATGCACTAACAGAGGTACAGTATTAAATCTGTGGTGCAAGTTAACAAGCCATATTGGCATTTCAATAAAAGTAAAATCACTTACCTTTTGTACCATGTTGTATCCATTTTAACATGGTTTCATAAATCATCTTTGTAATGGCTTTTAAAAAAAAATGATTTAGCTCTGAAAATCTTATTTCAAATAATTCACTGGTACATAATCGAGATCATGAAATTCATATTATGTTAAACTGTGCTATATCCTTTGCCGTGATCTGATGTCTTAGTTTAGTAACATGTAACGTGTGTTTTAAGTAAATGGCTCTTGCCTCATGTATGACAGTGATGAAGTGTCCGGGCTTAACACAGGCCAGAGCATCGATGCTCTTGGTTTACCATGGTGGAGTCATGGATATTGTGCTTGTGGTAAATGAAAAGATAAACTGAATGTGCCTACAGTAAAATAGGCTCACGGTAAGGTTAAGTCATTCTATGACTTAAGGGGCCCACAGCAGCTTCTCTGACCACTCCTGCCCAGTGTTGTGTCTGTATACACCTGTCTTGAAATTGAAAAAAATAATAGAACATTTTCAATCGCATACTTGGTGTAATTTCTGCAGAACGTAGAAATCTATGGGGCATGTGCATCAAGTGCTGGTACGGGTTATCGGACCTGTTCTGGAATGAACTCCTAGTGAAGTTAATGGAAGTTCACGTCGGAATGGATGCGGCAATTTGTGCCAGCACTTGATGTCTGTGCCCCTATAAGTGATTAAAGTACTCTTTAAAGCAGGAAGTGGGCAACTCCAGTCCTCAAGGACCAGCTACAAAACATGTTTTCAGAATATCACCTCCTTCTGCTCAGGTGGCTCGATCAGTGGCTCGGTCTTTGACTGAGCCACCTGTGCTGAAGCAGGAATATCTCTAATACCTTGCCAGTTGGTGTTGCCCACTCCTGCTTTAAACTATTAAATACTTTATTTTTGATTTTTTAACCTCTGTAGTAATTGTTTGATGTATGTAATCAAGAGACCAAATAAAACCCGTCCTGCCTTCCCTGCGTCCTGCCTTCCCTGCGTCCTGCCTTCCCTGCGTCCTGCCTATCCTGCGCCCCTTCTTCCTGCGCCCTGCCTTCCCTGCGCCCTGCCTTCCCTGCGTCCTGCCTTCCCTGCGTCCTGCCTTCCCTGCGCCCTGCCTTCCCTGTGCCCTGTGTCCTGCATTCCCTGCGTCCTGCCTTCCCTGCGCCCCTCCTTCCCCGCGCCCTGCGTCCTGCCTTGACATCTGATCACAAAGGATATTCTTGAGGATTCACGTCAATGCTTGGTGTGTGTGTGTGTTTTCTTTCCTCTAATGAAGACCATATCATCAAATCTATGCACTGCTTACCCCCTATCAGATAATCGTCTAAACACTATGGAGAGACAACATAGAACATATATTTAAATTAGGAAAGACTAAATGACCTTGTCATGTACAGCCTGGAGGAGAGAAGGGGTGGGGGGAGGACGCATGATCGAAACCTTCCAATATATCAAGGCTTTTACAGGAAGGAAACATAGCCAAGAAAGAGAGGTCCATTTCTGAAGCTGGAGGGTGGCAGGCTTATTGGAATTGTGAGTAAGGACTTCACAGAAAGGGTTTAGGATTCGTGGAATAACTTCTCTATAGTGGTGGCACAGGATAATACAGTAATGGAGTTAAAAAGCGCGTGAGATGGACATACTGTAAAGCTATTGTAAAAGTCAGCCATGGATCATATAGGGTCTGAGGTTTTATAGCAGGGCAGGCGACTGTAGGTGGGCCAAGTGATGGTTCTTATCTGCTGTCAAATTCTATGTTTCCACGTCTAGGAATTTACATGCTACTTTACAATGGAGGGCAACTGTAACCACCATGCTAATATTAACTTAATACTTCAACACTGATTCCTGGTTGAATGTATTCTCTAGTATTCTCTTCACTTTGTCATTCTTATCTGAGACTTTCTGTCCACCTTTAATCCACTATAGCTCACATTACCCGTTAACAAGCTGAACCGTGTTTGTGATCGTTTTTTGTGTCTGCCTGTTTGACTCTCAGATGTTAGAACATGGCTCTTTAGAATCCAATTATCTGTCTGTAGCTATGGAATCAAAGAAGTCGTATCAATCTTTTTAAAATTCGGCTTAGTACATGCCTTCTCTTATTAGGATCCAACCTTCTTTTGAGTGCCCGACCTCTGCAACACCTTCCAATAGTAGCTCTAGATAATAAAGAATGACTTCTACTTGCATACTGTCTGTATATGTGGATTTTTGTATTCAATGTAGAGTTCTGCTTGGGAAGCTTTTCTACTCGGGCTATACTCTTTTAGAATGTTTGAGCGTGTATTTTAAATACCCAAAGCTTGATTACATTACAAAGTGATGGGAAGAAACAAAATAAACAAGAACATCTCTCCAGTGTTGGATTACAGCATGGCTTGAGAATGTACCTTTGTATTTTTCACAAGCATTGTTTTTCATTTTATACTAGCTGAGAGACCCGGCGTTGCCCGTGAGTTAAATTTCCTGCTCCTTCTTCTCCCCCTATTTCTGTGCTCCCCCTCTCCCACCCCCCAGAGGGAGGGAGGGACAGTGGACAGGGGGAGGGGGGGGGGACAGTGGACAGGAGGGGGGTGGGCAGTGGCCAGGACAGGCACCCGGCGTTGGCCGGGCTTAAAATTTCCCGCTCCCTCCTCTCTACTCCCCCTGTCTGTTTCTCCGCTCCCCCCTCTCCGCTCATCCCCCTCCCCCCCATGCGCAGCTCCGGTCCCCACCCTACAGTGTCCCACACACACAAACAGTGAGACACACACACACAGTGTCCCACACACACACACACAGTGCCACACACACACAGTGCCACACACACACAGTGCCACACACACAACACAGTATCCACACGACACACATCAGCCACACACAACACAGTGCCACACCACCACACACAGTGCCACCCACACACAGTGCCCAGCACACACCAGTGCCACAACACACAGAGTGCCACTCACCACACAGTGCCACACACACACAGTGCCACACACAGTGCCACACAACACAGTGCCACACAGACACACACAGCCGCATTGCCACACACACACATTGCCACACACACACACAAACATTGTCAACACACACACACCACACACACCACACACCACACACACACACACACACACACCACACACTCACACTCACCCTCACACTCTCCACTCACACTCCACACTCTCCATACCACACACAGTGGACGGAGTAGGTGGGGGGTAGGGGAATGTAACGTTGCTCCCTCAGGTGCAGGCTTCCCGTACACCCAGCCCTCAGGCTGCCTCCCCGCCGTTCCGTTCCCTCTTCTCCCGCCCTCACTCTCCCTCATCTCTCTTCCCCTTCTTTTTTTCCTTCCCTCCCCCCTCCCTGCCTTCTGCTAATCCGCTTCCCGTTAACCCCTCACTCTCCTCCGCTCGTCCCTCCCCCACGCCTCCTACCCTCTCCTCCCCTTTAGCGCCTCCCTCCGGTCTTGCCGCCCGTCGCCACCGGTTAGGCGGGAGCGCGGGGTGGTGAGGTGACGCTGGGAGGCAAGGCGGGAACACAGGCTGGGAGCGCAGGGTTTGGAGGCCCCGGCGGCAGGGGTGTGGAGACTGGGGAGGGGAGCGCGCATGGGTTTGAGGCGGCGGGCATCCGGCAAGAGGGGAGGCGCAGGGGCGGTTTACTTACTTACCTGGTGGTGTGTGTGTGTGGGTGGTGTTACCTTACCTGTGTGTGTGTGTGTGGTGTTGTGTGTGCTGGGTGAGGCGGCAGTTGGGTGGACGTCATAGAGCCACCAATCTGATTGGCCAGAGGCTGAGGACCAATCAGATTCACCACTCTAAAACAACAACCATACAAATTTCAAATTTATATTAAGATGGTCCCTTAAACCTCCATCATTCACCTCATTGTCATGTTTACAGTGTATGTATGTATGTATGTATATCAGCGTACTCGGCACTTTACAAAAAGCCAAAGAAAACATTACAGAAAATAATACATACAAAGTGCAAAAAAAAAATAAGACAATACGAAAATAAATCTCTGCCCCAGAGAGCTTACATCTAAGTGGTAGGTTGGGAAACGTAGAGGCAGCAGGTGAGGCATAAGTGCAGTGGTGGAAGCTGCAGGCAAGGATTCTTGGTGATTGACATGCAAATGTGGTCGTTATAACACCTTTAAAAGTTAAAATATATAAAGCATTTCAAATAATTTTTTAAGACAATTGGTAAGGTGCTGCCACTAAACATGGCCACAGATAATAAAGATATACTGTACATACACCTGTGACAATTTAACCCATTACACTTACTGCTGCTAGTGTGTCCCTTAAGGCAAGGGTGTTCAACCCGGGCCTCAAGCTCGCCGCCCCCACCCCCCCCCCCCCCTACAACAGCTCAGGTTTATAGGATATCCCATCCCAGCATTGCACAGGTGGCTCATCAGACGCTCAGTCAGACTGAAGGAGGGTTTTCCTGAAAACCTAGGATGAGGGGGGGGGGGGGGGGGGGCTTGAGGAGTTGAGTTGAGCACTTTGCCTTAAGGACTACATTTACATTTTAAAGGAACAATATTGAACTAAGGGTCCATGGCATATGTAAAGGGGTGATCAAATAAAAAATATAATATTTTCATGAAAGCATATGTTGTAGAGGTTTGATAATCACTAAATTCCGTTGGTGGAAGACGCTTTATTATATCCCAGAATGTTACAGGTAAATGGTGTTCTTTTGTATCTTTGATTTCAACGATAATCATAATTATTTAGAAGCCCGCCGAGACAATGAAGGGCAGTGTGTTTGAGATGAGCAGCATTTTAACAGATCCATTAAAAAGCAACCGTTCCGTTTCCTTATCCAGAGCATGTAAAAATTGTTCGCTTAAAATAGGCAAAGTGGAAATATGTTCAGATTTCACCTAATGACAAGTATTGAAAAAAATGCAGTGTAACAAAACATGTAAAAAGTACAGAAAAAACACGTATGCTTGGTATCTTGCCTAGTACTTGTTCCATGTTCACTTACTGTATATTTTAGAGGAAATCCGTGTTAATGGAATTACAGATAGGAATATGTTGTATACTGAAGAAATAGAATTTGGCATTCGTCACTTTAGAACTCCGTGGCGCTACTAGTTTTCTTGCAGATTGGGGTTTATTTTTAGTAAATATTAATGTTTCCTCTGCCTCATCAATTGTTTTAGTGAGACAGTTTTGTACTGGTAAGTTAATGGATGTTGCTCCGATCTTTTACAGTACATACACACTAATGATGTATAATATAACATTTAATACATAAATCCTTTGTTCATATGGTCAAATATTCCTTTATACATACTGTGCTAAGTTTCCTGCAATACATTCAAAGTAATATACCTGCAGCAGCAACCTTTATATAAAAAGGCTCACTTATAGTAAATACTTTTTCACTCTTTTTTACCGTTAGGTTGTAAATACAGTAACAGACGTGAAAACTGCCCTTAAATAATAGCTCCAATAACATGATGTTACCATACCCAGTTTTGTTATTTTTAAAAGCACAGTTCTAAACAAAAACATTTTTTTTGTTTTAGCACTTATATTATCAATTGATGTCCTTGTATTTCCACTGGGATTTTCCATGGCTCAAAGATCTTTCTAACATCTGAAGTAGAAGAGAAGATCCAGAGCGCAAACGTTCTTAGGGTATATTTGGGATATATATATATATATAATATTATATATATATATATACATGCTACATACATACATGGTCGACAAATCACCAAAAAATCTACTCGCCGAACACAAAAAAATCTACTCGGTACCAAGTCCCTCACGTGTGCCGTTTGGGCCAATAGGAGCTCGCCACGATGTTAAATCCACTCGCCCAGGGGGCGTGCAAATGTTAGGTTTGTCAACACTGTGTATATATATATATAATAATATATATATACATCTAAACCCCGTTATAACGCGGTGTCTCGGGGTCCACCCCGAGACCACCGCGTTACTAACGGGGTCTCGAGAAAAAAAAAATGGCCGCCGCGCTTAGCGCATATTCATCCCGCGGACAGGAGATGGGAGGGCGGGCATGTCCCTCCGCTCCCCGGCTTCCCCCTGTCACCAGCGGGACACCCGCGGGGCGGGAGATGGGAGCGGGGATTCCCCGTCCTATCCCCGCTCCCCCTGTCACCGCGGGAACTGGCAGGCAACATCCACTCCTCACAGCCGCACGGCGCATCGCGCATGCGCCACGGCGAACGTGAGGGGTGCCTGCACAATATGTGCTGCTTTTGGAGACAGGTAGCGTCCCACCCCCCCCCGCCGCAGCACAGGGCCCCTCGCGTGTGTGTAAGTGTCTGTTACTGTGTGTAAGTGTCTGAGTGTTGTAAGTACTGTAAGAGCCGAGGTGGGGAGGTTGACAGGGAGGGGGGGCTTGGCTTGAGCGGAGGGACCCGCACTCTCCCCCCCCTCCCTTACCCTGGATGCAGGAGGGAATACACAAAAATACATGCTCGCCCACCCGCCCCGGCGCAGCCGCAGGGACCTTCTACCCTCTCTCCCCCCCGTCCACCACCTCCCCGGTCCATCACTCTGTCCTCTAGCCGACCCGGCGCCCTCTATGTCTTCTCCTGCCTCCTCCCCTACGGCTCCCCTTCTCCTCTTTCCTCCTCTGCCTGGTCAGCGGGGACCCGGTTCTCCCCTATCCTTTCGTGACCCCCCCCCTCCCCTCGCCCCCCCGCCACTCGCTCCCCGAGCCCTACCCCACCCCGCCACCACCGAACTACCCACAGCCCGCACCAACACACCCACCACTCACCAGCCCACACAGGCTCCTCCACTCCGACTACATTCACAGCACGCGCCTCGCATCCGGTTAGCACTGCAGGCACTCACGCACTCACAACACACACACAAGACAGGCACCGCACTCACACCACACAGACCGCTAAACCCCCCCCCACCCCCCGGCAGTACAGGGCCCCCGCGTAGCCGCAGCGAAGGGCCCCGCCACCCCCCCCACCCCCACAGCCAATCTTCCCACCACCCTAACTTTGTGAAACAAAAGTCACAAGACGTTGTACAGGCAAAATACATCTGTTAAAGTGCAGTTGTTCTGTTTATTTCTATATAATAATTGTGGCAGTGTGCAGTGTGTGTGCAGTGTGTCAGTGTGTGCAGTGTGAGCAATGAGGAGTGTGTGTGCAGTGTACATGTGTGTGTCAGTGTGTCAGTGGGCAGTGTGGTGCAGTGTGTGCAGTGTGAGCAATGAGCAGTGTGTGTCAGTGTGTGTGCAGTGTGAGCAATGAGCAGTGTGTGTGTGCAGTGTGTCAGTGTGAGCAATGAGCAGTGTGTGTGCAGTGTGAGCAATGAGCAGTGTGTATGCAGTGAGTGTGTGCAGTGTGCAGTGTGTGCAGTGTGCAAAAAAAAACGGGAGCCACGGGAAACGCGTTTAACCGAATCGCGTTATAAACGGTAGCTGTGTATATATATATATATATATATATATATATATATATATATATTGCAATAAGCATGTATATTTTCATATACAGTACCCTGAGAGCAGAGGTGCTCGACTCCTGTCCTCAAGCGCTCTCCCTCCCCTCTTCCCCCCCCACCACCAGGTCAGGTTTTCAGGATATCCCAGCGTCAACACAGATGGCTCAATCAGAGGCTGCCTAAGACTGAGCCTCTGATTTAGCCACCTGTGCTGAAGCAGGGATTTCCTGAAACCTGACCTGTTAGGGGGGCTCGAGGATTGGAGTTGATCGTCCCTGTCTTAGACCATGGCGCCCTGGAAATTCTGCTCCTCTGTTTGCAGATGTTGGGAAATATCACATGTCCTTAGAGCAACATCTCTCATACTGTACAGGGTTGTATTCACTTTATTCATTCACTTTGGTTATATGGCACAGATTGCTTGATTTTGCACCTGACTTAGTGCACATATCACAATATTAAAAAAGAACTATTTGCGCTTGTTTTTTTAATTACTTTTTCCACTAACATCTGAAGTAAAAAATCATCCCAGCCAATATTACAAAGCAGTGATTCCCAACAGGAAGTTTGGGAACCCCTAGGGGTTCATGAGGTGACTCCAAGGGGTTTGCCCCCCCCCCCAAACATATGTATTAACAGATCCCAGTCAGTGTAGTGGGTTCCTGAGCCTGTATGGGGACTGTTCACTTAGGCCCCAAATTGCATTTTAGCGTGGGGGGTATGTAGGGTTGCCAGATGGCTTGTCCAAAAATACTGGACACAATGTCAAAAGTTGCGACCCCCCCAATACATACAGTATTTAAAAACAACATCCCCGAATACATATAAAATATAGCTCCCCCCCTCCAATACATATAAAATATACCCCTACCATCCCCAGACATATAAAATATACCACGACCATCCCCAGACATATAAAATATACCCCTACCATCCCCAGACATAAAATATACCCCTACCACCCCCAGACATATAAAATATACCCCTACCATCCCCAGACATATAAAATATACCACGGCCATCCCCAGACATATAAAAATATACCCTAGCCCTAGCTATCCCCCCGACATATAAAATATACCCCTACCATCCCCAGACAAAAATATACCCCTACCATCCCCAGAACATATAAATATACCCCTACCATCCCCAGACATATAAACTATACCACGCATCCCCAGACATATAAATATACCCCTAACCATCCCCAGACATATAAAATATATACCCCTACCATCCCCAGACATATAAATATCCCCTACCATCCCCAGACACATATAAATATACCCCTACATCCATCCCCAACATATAAAATATACCCCTACCATCCCCAGCATTAAAAATATGACCCTTACCATCGCCCAGACTATGAAATATACCCCTACCATCCCCAGACATATAAAATATACCCCCACCATCCCCAGGCATATAAAATATACCCTCACCGTCCATATCCATATTAAATATACCCTCACCTTCCCCCACATTGTACTTTACCTATCTCCTGCAGGACACAGACAGCACAGGCTCTGGCCCGCCGGACACCTGGCAACCCTAGGGCTGACATGAGCTTCCAAAGTCGCTTTCCACAATGCTTTGCATCCACAGTAGCAAGGCATGACGTAGAAAGCTCCTGCGGTGGTTGGCAGCATTACCACCCATGCTGCCTGCACACACTGAAGTGCAGTTTGAGGCCCTTATTAAATGTTTGTGTGACCCATGAGCTCAGGACACTATACTGCCTAGGATTGGTCATACAGTTTTGTTTGCAATAGTCTAAGTAGGCAGTAAGATTGAATAATTAAGGGTTCGCGGAACAAATATTTTCCAGCGGGGGGTGCACAATGTAGGTTGGGAACCACTGGCTTAATGGAACACTGTGCATTGTAGCAAATAACAATGTTACTGTTATTGATTGATTGACTGGGAATGTGCATCATAACTCATAGTGATGTTATCCTTATGCACTGTGACTAAAAGGGAACACAGTGTGTCATATAGTAACTCATAGTACTTATTCATTCACTATGAGTAACAGGGATTACTGTGCATGCATCTCATAGCAGTTTCCCCCTATTCATTAACTGACTTAAGGGGAACAGGGTCATACTGTAGCTCCTAGTGATCATGCACTTATCTGAATGATAAGCAAGCAGTCTGCCTTACAGAAGCCGCCAGTTCTGGTAACTAACAAAAAAGAATAGGGAAATACTGTTGTAAGATGTAAGGCACACTATAGCTTTGTTTAAAAAAAAAATAATATATATATATATATATATATATACAGTATATATATATAATATACGGTTTCACACGAGGTTGGTGCACAAAATAAAGAAAATTGGACTCAGTAATAATATATGCACCTGGATTGAAAACTGGTTAAAGGACAGACAACAGAGGGTTGTTATAAATGGAACTTTTTCCGATTGGGCTAAAGTCGTGAGTGGAGTACCTCAGGGATCGGTACTGGGACCCCTGCTTTTTAACTTGTTTATTAATGACCTTGGAGTTGGGGTCGAGAGCAAAGTCTCCATCTTTGCTGATGATACTAAATTGTGTAAGGTAATAGAATCAGAGCAGGATGTAATTTCTCTTCAGAAGGACTTGGTGAGACTGGAAATGTGGGCAGGTTAATGGCAGAGGAGGTTAAATACAGATAAATTTAAGGTTATGCATTTGGGATGCAAGAATAAAAAGGCGACTTACAAATTAAATGGAGATATAATGGGGGAATCCTTGATGGAGAAGGATTTAGGAGTGCTTGTAGACTGCAGGCTTGGCAATAGTGCCCAATGTCATGCAGTAGCTGCAAAGGCAAACAAGATCTTATCTTGCATCAAACGGGCAATGGATGGAAGGGAAGTAAACATAATTATGCCCCTTTACAAAGCACTAGTAAGACCACACCTTGAATATGGAGTACAATTTTGGGCACCAATCCTAAGAAAAGACATTATTGAACTAGAGAGAGTGCAGAGAAGAGCCACCAAATTAATAAAGGGGATGGACAATCTAACTTATACGGAGAGGCTAGCTAAATTAGATTTATTTACATTAGAAAAGAGGCGTCTAAGAGGGGATATGATAACTATATACAAATATATTCGGGGACAATACAAGGAGCTTTCAAAAGAACTATTCATCCCACGGGCAGTACTAAGGACTCGGGCCATCCCTTAAGGTTGGAGGAAAGGAAATTTCACCAGCAACAAAGGAAAGGGTTCTTTACAGTAAGGGCAGTTAAAAAGTGGAATTCATTACCCATGGAGACTGTTATTGCAGATACAGTAGATTTATTCAATTAAAGGTTGGACATCTTTTTAGATGGGAAAGGTATACAGGGATATACCAAATAAGTATATATGGTAAGGATGTTGATCCAGGGATTAATCCGAATGCCAATTCTTGGAGTCAGGAAGGAATTCATTTTTCCCCTTAATGGGGTTTTTTGTTTGCCTTCCTCTGAATCAATAAGTAAGTATAGATATAGGATAAAGTATCTGTTGTCTAAATTTAGCATAGGTTGAACTTGATGGACCTATGTCTTTTTTCAACCTCATCTACTATGTAATTAAGTAACTATGTAATATTGTGCGAATAAAGTTCTGGTCATTTTTCAAAGCTATTTACTTTAAAAGATATTTATTTGCATGTAGTTCCCTTTTTTCCCCGCTTTGTTTTCTTAGAAAAGGAGATTTACAGAAATGTCTTTTAGTGAACAGAATATTGACAAAATATACAGTTACTTTAACAAACTGCCATGCAACATGTACAATAGGTAATGTGGAAATCCAATATCTAACCTAATTACAATGTATTGAAAATGTACAGTGTCATAAACATGTTTAAAATAAAAAAAAACAAAACAAAATGCATTGCTTGGTTGGCAGTTTATTCTTTCATACCTGTGCCTGTCTTTTGGATGAAAAAGGGGACAGTGGCTTAATCGGGAACAACCTGAGGTGCTAAACATTTCTGTCCAGCCTCATCGTCCTCAAACTTTATTTTTTTATTCCTCTTGGGGTCTATCCATGAATTGTGTATGACGGCATTATTAGGCATGGGGTCAGCCTCCACGATGGATACGACCCTCTTTTTCATTTTGCTTTTCAGGACCTTTTGAAATTTTTGCCTGGTGAATGCATACAGCAGTGGGTGAAATATAGTCGTTCCATAGGCCATGACTAAAAAACACAATCTAAGCTTTACCAGAAGGTCACTTGGGCCCAGACATAAAATGGTCGTATTTAAAATGGAAATCGGCGTCCAACAAAAGAGGAAGGTTGAAATAATCAAGAGAGACATTCTGAAGACCCTCTTCTGCCTTTCGCGTCTCTCTCTGTGTCTCTTGACTGCTCGACGTAAGGCGATGATCACAGACACCGATGTCCTTACACCGAGCACCACATTCCTGCCGCCACTGCTTTGTGAAACATCCGTTGGCTCGGGCTGCGGAGCGAGTGAGATAGTCTTTTTCTTCCTTGCCTTTTTCTTCTGCCCAGTTGAAAACCGTGTGCCGATTCTGATGTTGAGAGCCTGAAGTATCTTGCTGTAGGTGATTAACATCACAATGATGGTGAAGAAGAAGATGGGGATCTGCACCAAGAGGTGGTAATACATCCCAAGTTCAGTGTGATATTCTTTTGTACTAACGCACAACAGCGTTTTGTTCTCCCAAGTGTTCTCACTCTGAAAACGAAAGAAGCTGACCTCAATGAAAGGAATCAGGAAAGAAAGAAAAGAAACTATCCATGTTGATGTCATCAAGATCACAGCCCGGCCCATAGTCAAGATTCGGTTTGCAGGTTTTACGGAGATATCATAGCGGTCCAGAGTGATGGCAAAGACATTAACGGCTGTGGCCACGCTGGAAAAGGACACACAAGCTTCATGGAAGCAGCAAATCAGAGCGTTATTGCTCTCCAGTGGTAGCAAGAGGATCACAATAGTTAAAGGAATGCACCCCATGCATATTATTACATCAAGCACATGGAGGTTCATAGTGACAATGTTGCTGACAGAGTTGATAAGGTTGGATTTCATGCAGTAAAGTACGAGTACGGTAAGGTTGCTCCCAAGACCCAAAACTATTTCCAACATGAGAAAACAAGTAAGAGAAACCTGGAAGCTAAGTGGGTATGACTGCGGTTGGTACATATTGGTGCCAACGTCATCAATATCATCGCGGACTGTTATATTGGCTTCAGATTGCATGTTGATTTCCAGCGAGGAAGCGAAACACATCCTTTTGAATCGGGCGGCATATGTCCTAAGGAAGAGAGGGGAAAAGTCCATTTAATTTGTGTTTTGAAAGATGAATCTCTTTGTAAATTCTCTCCTAGCTTCTGCCGCTGCATGTAATGTCATGAGGATACAGTTATTGAAATCTTTACCAATATCTGCTGGGAAAAAAAATAAACCAGCCCTTTAAAGTGTATCAACCCAAAGCTAATACAAATGACACAGTGTGAAGGAAAATGGAGTTTGGTTGTAATGGGGACAGTAGTGCTTTCTGCAGCAAATTTACTTAAAACACGCTATTTTTAACATCTCCAATACAGGGGCTTATTCTATATTTGCCAAAGCAGCCGAGCAGGCAGTTTTCGGCCAAAATTCCCCTTTGAAATCCATGAGCAATTTATTGTCCGGCTCGACTGATTTAGAATAATCCTCAATGTTCTAAAGAAGAGAACAATATGAAGTGGAAAACTAATTTCTGCACCCAACAGGCCAATTTAATTACGTCCACCATGCACAACTTAAGGTATAAAGGAAATATGGATTGTGGTGTAATTGCGTTTTGAAATGTTGATTTATACATTAAGAAAGCATAATATTATTTATTTCATAACTAAATTTAAATGGTACACCTCAAAAACATTGTTTTCATAAGGATTGCAAATAGAGATAATTCAATTTTGTATTAGAATAGTTATAGCTATGTATTACAATTTGTGGACATTTCGTGCATGTACTCTTTCTAATGACAAGCAGATACTTGGCCTAACCACAGTAAAAACCTTACATGTGTAAGTACCTACAGTATATAGTAGTTACATTGTGATAGCATGTTTTAGGTGGCATTTTATAAAGTGAACAGGGAAATAAGCTTAGGGCCATTAGCTACAGTATGTGGTTACATAGTTACATAGTAGATGAGGTTGAAAAAAGACATACGTCCATCAAGTTCAACCTATGCTAAATTTAGACAACAGATACTTTATTCTATATCTATACTTACTTATTGATCCAGAGGAAGGCAAACAAAAAACCCCATTAAGGGGAAAAATTAATTCCTTCCTGACTCCAAGAATTGGCAATCGGATTAATCCCTGGATCAACATCCTTCCCATGTATACTTATTTGGTATATCCCTGTATACCTTTCCCATCTAAAAAGATGTCCAACCTTTTTTTGAACAAATCTATTGTATCTGCCATCACAGTCTCCATGTGTAATGAATTCCACATTTTAACTGCCCTTACTGTAAAGAACCCTTGGTTGATTTAAAGATTGCTGTAGCGGCAAAACCGGGTTGCAAACTGTCCTTAACGCCAACAGCTTTAAAAACAACACTTTTCCCCCCCTTCTTTTTGTTCATCAATTTCATTAAAAACAAATGTGTGCATCGTTGCAACGAAGGAGAAAAATGGAACCCATGCACCAAAATCACTTGCATCCAAAATATATCAGAATAAGTTAGAGCATATCAAATAGCTTTATAATAACTTTAATGTTTAGCAATTCATGCATCATTACCAGTCTCTTTCTTTTTTTTTTTATGGAGGAAAAAGCAAATGCTAAAAAGGTCTTTAAAGACCGCAGGTCACTATAAATGACTCTTGCGGTATTTAAATTTTACATTTCCCTTTACTCTTTGTTAAAGGAAGTATGCTGTTTCCATTGATCAATTAAAGAAATTCAGTGCAAACTATCTGAACACAGTACTGTGATTCTAAATCACTGGCTCAAGTAAATGGCCAAATGTCTGTAAATCCTGTAACTCGCCTACTTTACTGTTGGTGAACAGATGAAATGATGTTCTATAACCAAGCCATTATGTGCCATTAATCTTGTTGGATGATTACAGACCTTATAACAAGGAATGTTATTAAAGCAATGGTACAAAGCCTATGTTTTTGGTGCTAAATCACCATACATGATAATTTCCCAACACTTTTAATCCTTTAACAGGGAAATGGTGTTATTATTGCCTGTACACCAATAACTACTTTAGAACTATAGCTTCATGCAGCTAATTTTCATTGAATGTATAGTCTGTTTGCATTGGTTTACATAGACATCGATCACAAAGCCGGTGTAGTTTTTGGATGAGGAGGATGCACACATTGATGGCAGATAAGAACTCGGGGTGTTGGCCAACCTACAGTAGACTGCCCATACGTAAACAAACCTGGTTAGACAGCAGGAGATCTAAATGTCTTTACAGGTGGATAGATATTAGATGGCCAGCATGTTGGAGGATGCCCTTCTGCTTGATTTACACAAGCTGTCATGAGTAAGCAATATATACAGGTCTCTTTTCCTCATAGCTTTTAACCTCTTCACTGCAGATAAGGAAGATACGTCATTGCTTCAGGAAATTTTAATGCCCAATAAATCAATCCGATTACACATAACCCTACACCTACATATACAGTGCTCTCACCGATATAAATCTGGTGTGTTTCAGAAAAACCTCTAAAGTGTTATCCAACTAAGGTATTGCTCACAGACAGACAATAGCTAAAGACAACGTTTGTGGGCATTATGCCGACTAACGTTTTAGTGCCACTAAAGTTTTGACCAGGCAAATGTTAGAAGATGTGCTCTTTGTAGCACCTGAGGGTTAGTATTGGACAATATTGACAGAATGTTTCTGGTCTGTTTTCAGATTTTCATACTAGATCTTTGTGAATTTAAAGCGGAACTTTATATTTAGGACCCCAACCCTTCTGTAAGGCCCAAGATGCTGGTGTATAAGGCAGCAGTGAGAGTGAATGAGTGAGACTACACATTTTCCAAGTTTCGAAACCTTGGGTTTTTCCAATAAACATAGAGGAGATATCCTGTGCTTTCTGGCTTTGAGGACTGCCCTCTTGACTTTGAGGACTACCCTGTTGGTTATTACAGTGCCGTACTGTCCGGTGGAGTGGCAGTATGTGTCTGACTTTGACAAAGCTCTGTTTAAAGGGTGAGGTTATTTCCTGTAAGGGGTCCTGTAAGAAGTCTTCTGGATACATTTTTTAATATAATAGAACAGTGGGCCATAAACATTTTAAGTGAGGAGGGAGTGTTATTTATTTTTTCTTCCAGAAGATATTCTTGCCAACCCAAAGCAGTTGCAATACATTCATCTCAAATTTATAATGCCTTGCCTTATTTGTTTAACTACCAAGTCAACCTATGTTTACGCTTTAGTGTTCTGGTTTTCTCTGCAAAATCCTGTCTGCTAGTGAATTACAAACAGCTCCAAGTGTATCTCACACCAAGTGACATTTTGCAGGACCAGAAGGAGATTAGAGACAGATTTAGTCAGTGTAATACTGTCCGCTTTACAACAGAAGTCCTACTTAGCCTGTCCTAAAACCGAAATGTGTACGAATGACTTTTACATTCCTTTTTTTTTTTATCCTCATCACATGCATTAAATTTGAAATTCTCTAGTATTTTTCTGTGCTTGAGAAATATTCATGTAAAACCATGTTGTGCTGGCTACCATTCTGGGGAAAAAACAACCTGCACTAATAACTGCATGAGGAATGCTGGTTTGCTATACATTGTAGATTTTTGTTCACATTTGGTATTACACTGTTTACAGATGGAGGTTTGGGGCTCAACATACACAGCTTTTCAATATATCTTAGATTACAAAATGGTGGCACATTACGTGCCTGAGTGCTTTCACTTCATCGAATGCGTTTCCGAGAGTGACTGCTGCCTTAACATTTACCTGAAATGTCTGTGAAAATGGAAAATGTGAAACCTGCCAGATTTCTTACTGGCCAAGAATAAAGCATCGGGCCTTTGTCACAGGCGTTACAATTCCGGTGACATGGATGTCGAGACAGGGAGAGTTCACTGGCAAAATATATCTTCTCTAAAGTGCAGGGTGGGATTCCAACATGCAAGAGCTGGGGTTAACTCCAGTCCTCAAGAGCTACCAACAGGTCCGGTTTCAGGATATCCCCTGCTTCAGCACAGGTGATTGAGCCGCCTCTGCTGAAGCAGGGATATCCTGAAAACCTGACCTGTTCGTAGCTCGTGAGGACTGGAGTTGGCTACCTGTGCGCTGAACAGCTGGCCCTTTTAGCACGGAGGTTCTTGAGTGGAGCTATGTCCTTTTGGCATCATGCACTTAAACACCTACCTGTTTCCTTCTGCTGTAAGGGACCGTTAGCTCATGGAAGCATCTTTGCAGAAATTGAAAGATGCCATTGTCAGATTCTCACATAGCTACAAAGATATAGCTGTATTTTGCAGCACTGTTGGAATTTCTTTCTTTCCATTTGGTGCAGCATTTGAGCAGACAAGACTGCTATTAAAAGAAGGACTTTAATTGCCTGATTTCTAAAGGCCAGCGCTATCCTCCTACGTAAAGATGCTGGCGAACAGAAACTTTCCTTAAATGTTAATTAGAATCTCATTTTGCCTTGTATGGGGAATAACGAGGATATATAATCTGTATATGGGGAAATATGATATTGGGCATGAGCTTTCTGGTTCAATAAATGTTTCAGGAATTTTCCTTTTTTTTTTTTTTTTTTTAAATGCATTTTTTTCTGCAGCACTTGTGCTTATTAGTTTGGAGTGATAGTCTTGCCACAGAAAACACTTTGTAAAATCCAGTGTACGCGCTGGGAAAGAAACCATCTGTGTTTGTGAAATAGATTCCTTTCATTAGAAGATACACAGCTAAACATATGGCGACATAAATGTGTCCATCAATTATTGATAGCATTCACGTAAAATGCAGTACAGAGTAGTTACCATAAACCCACATTCATCCTGCTGAAGAACATGCACTTTTTTTTTATCCATGAGTAAGATGATGATTAACTCTTTATCCCTGTTTTAGTATCCACCTTTTCTGGACTGGTCATATTTCAATTCCCTGTATAAGAAATGCTCACCATTTTGTTTTCAGGCAGTCACACCTGCAAAAAAATATATATTTTTTTAAATAGTCTGGGTAGTGATGCTTCCTGGAATCCTAGTCTTGTGCGACAGGAATGCAGGTCCGCTCCATGATTTGTGTTCTAATCCCTTTGTGTCTTGAAACACTGGTTAAAAGTACAGTCCATTCTGCAGCTCGTAGATCAGTCTGCTGGCAGAATTTCCACTCATTTGCATCCTGGAGCCTGTGAGTGACAGCATTGAATCCGTAGTGCTTTGCCCTATAAAAGAAAAAATAAATAGAAAGTTAAATGTAGGTTGTCTTCGTTTTCCAGACCAAAGAGTAGATCCAAGTTAACTGTTTCAGAGTAACATTAATGTTCTTAAAAACACCACACACACAACACCCACACACACACACACACACACACACCACACACACAACACACACACAGACAAACACACACACACACACACACACACACACACACACACACATCTATGTATATATATATATGTGTGAGTATGTATGTGTGTATGTGTATGTGTATATGTAATATATATGTAGTAAAAAGGTTACCAATTAGCATTTGCTATTTTAACTAAACAAATCTAAAGCGATGTCAGTCCCTTGACCTGTTTATAGTTGCTTCTATGTTTTTCTTGACATTGACGGGTAACCAGTATCCCAGACAGTGTTTGCAGAGCTAGCTAGCAAATAGTTTACAGCAGGCATCGTGATGTACACGTCCTCTGTGCTATGTCATAATTGGGTCTAAAATGAATGTAACTTGTACATGCCCTGTTTTGAATTATACATATGCGCATTCATTTGCTTTTTGTTTCTCGTACTAGATGCAATGCAAATAAGTTCTTTCAAGTCTATTTTCACTCAAGTAGCTATATAAATATTGAAAAATGGGAAGTGTAATTTAAATGACCGTTAATGTAAAAATGACCTATTAAATATACCAGTGTTCAGATGAAAGTGATGCAGCTTAGCATAAGTTAAGTAATGTGGATGCAATTACTGATTATTTTCATCAAAGGTGTGTTTGAATTAATGAATGCTAAAATGTATTCTCTAATGCCATGTTTTATCAACTTACAGATCTTAATTTTTTTTTAATACAATATGGCCCATAAGCAACCACATCTCTAGGAAAAATCAGACTTAAAGTGCATTATAGGCAACTGCCAATGATGAACTCCATACTATGCATAAAGTACATATCTTACCTCTGCTGAAGATATAAATCCTTTATGCTGTTGAATCGCTTCCAATGTTGATGGCTTCATCTTGTTCACTTGTAGGCAGAGTACACGGAAAACATGCTGCTTATCATCTCTCCAGAAAATGACCTTAATGAAAAGATGTTCTTATGCTGAGCCATTGTTTCAGCATAGTGCTAACATACAGAGCATGTATTGCTGCTGCTCAGAGGCTGATGCGGTCGCTCAGTCTCCCTACTGCGAAATCAATAAGCATCTGAAAATACATGATGAAAGTAATTTAACATACTGAAGGCTGCTGCTGTCCAGTGACATCAGTGAGATCCTGTCCTTTTTAGACTGAAACAGCAGTGCTTCCTGAAGGGGAGCTGGTTGTTGGGTCTGCTTGTGCAGAATGACAGCTTGCTTCGTTGCTTCCCTTCACTGCAGGAAGATGCAGTGCATTCACTAATTTTGATTGGCCAGATTTGTTGGGCTTAAACCGTTCTCATGTATATAGGACTGCATTTTTTGCATTCTTTTGTCAAATGATTTATTGAACATTCATTTTCAGATCTGTTGGTGGTGTAGCTTCCAAAATAATTTATGGGTATTTTTAATTTTGGTTGTATGCTTTGAGTTTTACATTCACAGAATGCATGATGTGATATTGTATGTATGTATGTCTTTATTTATATAGCCCCATTGATATACATAGCGCTTCACAGTAGTAATACACGTGACAATCATATAAATAACAAATAATACAAATAACAGAACATGGGAATAAGTGCTTCAGACATAAAAAATAACATTTAGGAAAAGGAGTCCCTGCTCCGAAGAGCTTGCAATCTAATTGGTAGGTAGGAAGGACGTACAGAGACAGTAGGAGGGCATTTTGGTAAGTGTGTCTGCAAGGGGCCACGCTTTATGTATCAGGTGTATATTATTAGCCACGCAGCTACTTGTATGCTTCGTTAAGCAGGTGTGTTTTAAGGTGGGTCTTAAAGGTGGATAGAGAGGGTGCTAGTCGGGTATTGAGGGAAGGGCATTCCAGAGGTGTGGGGCAGTCAGTGAGAAAGGTTTAAGGTGGGAGAGGGCTGTAGATGCAAAGGATAATATATTGAATAATTATTCATTTCTTCCTAGCACTTAGGCTAAGGCCCCGGTCACGGCGCTGTAATGCGCGCCCGCGCTTTTGGCTGCGCGTTCCGGCGATTCACCGGTCTGCAGCTCACTGCAGGAGCAGAGACCGGGGGGGGGCGTGCCGGAGGAGTGACGGGGCGCGGCCATGACGTCACCCGGCAGGTTCGCCCTCATTGGCTGAACCGCCGGAGGGCGTGCCTAGCCGCTCGACGCGAGTTCCTGCTCTCAATTCTATTGAGAGCAGGAGTAGCTCTCGCGCGAGCGCTGCGGCCCCCCCTCGCAGCGCGCCCGGCGCCATTGCGGGGAGGGCTCTCGTGAGCGCAGCGTCCGCCACAGCGGACGCTGTAGCAGGCAGCGGGGGCAAGGCCTTATGAATTGTAAGCCACATTTTGTACAGTAATACAAATGTTCCTTGGGGGTTTTATTGTTGGCTGTTTCAAGTGTAGATAGAACCATTACCTTTTTTGCTCATCCCGTTTGAATCTCAAGCATAATGTTTGTGTTCAGGTCTGTATGTTAATACTGTTTCCATTACAGTACATTTAGAATAGGCAAACCATTTGTATTATACATTAAATCACACTTTTCACATACCCACATTGTTATTATTATAAGTTTGCAAAGATGGGGAACTCCAGCACTATAGATGTACTGTCAGTGTTTGTTAAAAATGTTTCTTAAGAAGCTGTTGGAGCATGTACAATTCGTCCGCATAAAATTGATTGAAATATTGATTTGTTGACGTGCAACACTAATTTTCCTGTCTGCTCTTGTGAGCTTTCACTTCTAAGTGTAAACAAATTCACACTTTTATATAAATGTATTTATTGTTTTTGTTTCTTGTAGGCCTATGTAGGTATTTTCTCCAATTTTAGTGTTATATTCTGTTTTTAGTACTTTGTTGCGGTTAATATACATAACGGCAATATAAGCTTTTGTGATTGTGTTTGATTAAAAGAGCACTCCCACTTATTCATGTTTTGATAGGTGTTTAAATAAATTCTGGACATTGTGTAACTTTATTAATTAAATACCCAGAAGCTTTATTTATCAGGGTTCTACTAAAAATGTATCTTATAGTTTAGATTAAATAGGACCCATTTTAAGTCCATGATACTCATCTGGCTGCTACTAACAAGAGGTTTATTCATTTACTGCTAGTCAGTTGCTATTAGTCACAGTGCTATGGAGAAGCAGGACCATCCTCCTGCTCTGCCCTTTACGAGGCTTTATTTTTGGGTCATGTTGGTTGTTGCTTTTACCGATTTTGTGTAAAGAGCCCTACAAAGGGGAAAATCTTGCTGAAATTTGATAGTGTAGCTTCATACCTTTTTAAAACCAACATGACATGAGTTCTTCCTAGATGAATTGATTGCGTACAGAGCTTTTGAAACCTGACTTCTTCCTTCTGTATGTGTTTATAGATGTTTCCTTTTCACAGTGATGCTACACTAGCCTTGAAGCAGACCTGTGAGTTTTTGAAAGCTCTGTATGCTATAATGGAGTCTGTATTCCCCTAAAAGATATTGCTGCTTAGAACATTTCTACGCTTCTACAGGGCCAATACAGCTGCTAGAACTCAACTAAAAATGGACTGTAAGGCAGCAATCCTGCACCCGAGCTAGGAATAGTGTGGTTAAGCTCCGGGAGACCCACAGTGAGAACTTTCCAACGTTGTTTTTATATTTAAAATGTGATGCTCCTGTTCAAGAGATATAAGCTCTTGAAATATTAAGTGTCTGGGAGATTAAAATGGCGCTCTCCCTAGTGCAGTTTAAAGGTTGATGCAGTAACCTCAAAAGCCAGAGATTATTATGATTTTTTAACACACACAAATAGAATTAAAAAAAAAAAAAGCTAGGCCTGCTTGAGTAGCAAAGTCATTAACATTATAGGAGGTTAAACTGATTTGGATTTCTGGGGGGGGGGGGGGGTGTGGTGGTGTGGGGGGGGGGGGTGGTGTTGTGTGGGTTGTGTTGTGGGTTGTTTGTGAGGTTGGGGATGGGGTTTGTGTTGGTGCTTTTTTTGTTTATTTTGGGTGTGGTTGTTTTTGTGTTTGTGGAGGGTTGGGGTGGGATTGCTGCTTTAAGAAGTACTGAGGCATATTTTTCGACCGTGATCTTCACGAAATTGTTTGGAGCTGGGCATACTCCAAGGAAGCTGTGCTTAATCATTAATTACAGGGTGAGTCACTTATTGGCAGCTCATGTTGCAGAGTGGGACTGCACCTTTAGTCTTGAATATATTTGCTGATAGAGTGCGTTGTTCAGCAAGGAGAGCAGTTGCCAGGCTGGGAATGTGGAATGATGGATGATGACTTTGAAGGCAATTTGGTGTTGGGCAAATTTCAAAATGCTTCCTCTCTGTCCCTCGCAACTCTTTTGAGTACTTCTATTGCTAGTAATTATAATAGACCCACTAACATAACCCCCAAATGTCAGGTGAAATTAAAGTGGGCAAATCAAATTTCCGATCAAAAGTGCGGATAGTGACCGCCAGCAGAATTGCATACAATGGCTCAAATGTTTTTACATCTTTGCATTTATTTTAAATTTGAAACTACGTTATAGCATTATATCCGGCCACTCCTCCTTCTCTTACCGTGCACCCCAAAACTGGAACAATCTCTCTCTCACAGCCGCTCCCAGACTAAGTTCTTTCAAAACTAAAGCTGTCTCACATTTTAATCTGATCTGTAACTGTTCATACGCCTATAATATATATCTCGTTATGCACATCCAGACTCTTGCGTTCTTCTCAAGGATGTCTTCTTTCTACCCCCTTTGTATCTAAAGCCCTCTCCCGCCTTAAACCTTTTTCACTGACTGCCCCACACCTCTGGAATGCCCTTCCCCTCAGTACCCGACTAGCACCCTCTCTATCCACCTTTAAGACCCACCTCAAGACACACTTGCTTAAAGAAGCATATGAATAGCACTGTGGCTATTCTGAACACATGATACATAAAGCTTGGCCCCCTGCAGACGCACTTACCAGAACTCCCTCCTACTGTCTCTGTACGTTCTCCCTACTTTCCAATTAGACTGTAAGCTCCTCGGAGCAGGGACTCCTCTTCCTTAATGTCTAAAGCACTTATTCCCATGATCTGTTATTTATATTATCTGTTATTTATTTGATTACCACATGTATTACTGCTGTGAAGCGCTATGTACATTAATGGCGCTATATAAATAAAGACAATCAATACAATATATATTATATATATATATATATATATCTTATCATATATTTCTGAAAGCATTGTATGTATGTATGTTTCCCTGGTGTGTTCCCTGTCCCTAGCGGCAATCTCATTGGTCCCTTGGCCCGCCCGCCCCCGCACACCTCTCATTGGCCTCACACACTCACACCACTGCTTCAGGCCCCCTTGGCCCGCCCCCGCACACCTCTCATTGGCCTCACACACTCACACCACTGCTTCAGGCCCCCTTGCAGCTCACCTTCCCCCCTCCCGGTGGCCGTCACTCTCCCCCGTCACCCGGACCGCAGCTCACCTCCCCCCCCCCCCCCGGACAGGCCCCGCACCTTCCCTCCTCCCGGTGGTGTCACTCTCCCCCGTCACACGGACAGGCCCTGCGCCTTCCCTGCTGCACGTTTCCCGGTGGCTCGCGCTCACAGGTGCAGAGAGGGGGCGCGTGCGCAGCGCTCCCCGGACGGGAGGAGGGAGAGCAGAGAAGGGCCAGGCGTGCGACAATCGGAGGAGCACGGGAGAGAGGAGCGGTGCTGTGAGTCCTGGCAGAGGTGAGGGGGCTTTGTGTGTGCATGGGGAGAGGGGGGGGACAGTGTGTGTGGGTCACCGTGTGTGTGGGGGGGAGGGACAGTGTGTGTGTGGGGGAGGGGGGGACAGTGTGTGGGGGAGGTGGGTACATGTGTGGTGTGGGGAGGGGAGGGGGACAGTGTGTGTGTGAAGGGGGGGACAGTGTGTGTGAGGGAGGGGGACAGTGTGTGTGTGAGGGGGGGAACAGTTGTGGTGGGGGGAGAGGGGGGACAAGTGTGTGTGGGAACACCGTTGTGTGTGTGTGTGGGTGTGGTGTGGGGGGGGGGAGGAGACAGTTGTGTGTGGGGGGAGGACAGTAATGTGTGTGTTGTAGTGGAGGGGGGTGGACATATGTGTGGGGGGGGCCCCCGTTTGTGTGGTTCGGGAGGTCCCGCTTTTTGGTGCGGGGCGGAGGGGCCCGTGTGTAGCTGGGTGGGGGGGGGGGCAGTGTGACTCCCGGGCAACGCCGGGTCTCTCAGCTAGTATATATATATATATATATATAATCTCTAACTGTGCATGCAATGTTTTGTATATAATGTATACCCTGTTCGCTTATGTAACTATGTATTTGTAACCATGTATTATTGGTCATCTTAACTATATGCCCAGGACATACTTGAAAACGAGAGGTAACACTCAATGTATTACTTCCTGATAAAACATTTTATAAATAAATATTACAATTATGTTTTCAGAGTGCCATGTTGCAGTCTCCAATTTCAGGGTTGTCACCAACATATTGTTTTTTCTATGCATGGCGGTGATACGAGTGGGTAGCTCTGTCCATTGTATAGAGTAGGACAAATCTGCAGGTGGTCCATAAAAGGTTCCTACTCCTCACCTGCAGGCAGTATTTTTCTGCCCTACAGCAGAGTAGGTTTGTTATTTTTGGTTACTCATCGGGACTGCCTTTGGTAGTTCATCCAGATAGGAAGTTCCCAGCATATCTCTCCCCGTAATGTCACGCCATGTGGCAGCTATTTGGGGGCTCTCTGCGACCAGGTCGGGCTGCTGAAGCATTGCAGTGGGAAAAAATTGAGCTGGCATGGGCCCGCTTCGTGCCAAAACTAAGTACGCTAGACTGAAAGTGATGGCAGAAGCCAGAAGATACGCCCTGGAGACCTGCTGAGTGATATTTAAATCGGCTGAGGTATGGCTAAACTGATGCGGATCTTTCTGTGTTTTGAGCGGAGAGCTGTGGTCTTGACATGGAGAGCAGTACATCCAAGGGGTCGCTGCCTAAGGTTTTTGGTTGAGTACTAGCTGAGAACTCGGAGAGAGCATGTGTTCAGGAAAGTTAATGATCTCATGTTGTGTTATAACAGTAGGAGGATTGCCTGAGGAAGGAACATCCAAATTAACGGTGGGAGCGCTACATCATAAGAAGAAGAGTATGGAAAAAGGAAAAGTTGTGCAGCTTGTGACAAGACGGCGTTAGAAGGAAAGAAATTGTGTCAAGATTGCTCGAAATCTGTGGCAGTGAAAACCTCGGACCAAATGGAAAAATTTCTCCAATGGATGGAGGAGAATGTTTCGCAAAGAGTGGAAACAGCCATATTACAGGCAAGTAAAGAACCACATGAGAGGTTGCGATCACAGACAAGCATTGACAAAAGAGAGACCTCATCTGAAGGTTCAGAGGGACAGATATTAGAGGGGGACTGTTTGAACTCCTCGGGTCAGAAAGACATCCAGGAAGATAATTCATCATTCTGTGTAGACCGAGTGGCACTGTTGATCAAAGCCATTCGAGAGGCTGTAGAAGTGGAGGATTTGGAGGAAGGAAATTAGAGGCAAGATAGACTCTTCAGAGGGTCACAAAAGAAGAGTTTTTCCACTTCACAAAGTTTTTGGACATGTTAGAATTGGAATGAATCCAGCCTAATAAGAAAATTCTGTTTTCAAGAAAATTTCAGAAGATGTACTCTTTTTCTGATGAAGATGTTCAAACATGGGAAGTACCACCAAGGTCAACGCGTCGATTACGAGGATAAAAACTCTTCTGGTTGATGACACTATCTTGTTCAAGGCCGTGATGGAGGAACTAGAAAATATCTTGAGTAAATCTTTGTGTTCGCTGGTGGCCATGGCGTCTGTTTCAAGAGCAATATGAATTTGTCCAAAATAAAATTAGCCACATACTATATGGCATCTTTTGACGCAGTACTCTTGGCATGTGTCAGGGAGCAGAAGCTTTTTTTCTACCACGAGAGGAGATTCTGGTGCCCCTATTATGCAGGTTCACAGAGAAGCCAGAAGTAGAGGCACCTCATTCAGAGGAAGAGCTTTCTGAAGGAAAGCGAGTCTAACAGTTCGCAATAGGTGGAAGACTGACATCATTCAGGACTATTTGGATGATAAAGGACAAATGGGTCCATCAACTGCTCTACTCAAGATATCAACTGGATTTAAACCTCATTCCAACAGTAGACAGATTTTTGACGTCAAAGCTCCCAAGGCACAGAGAGTAAAGATGCATTAAGATGAGCTTTGAGAGATCTACTAGCAAGGTGGTTGTAAGGGTTCTGCCAAACAAAAGAAAGAGGGAAATATTTAACGCTTTATGGTAAAGATGTCTCTCTCTTCTCCCTCGCGCTCTTCTCCCTCGCGCTCTTCTCCCTCGCGCTCTTCTCCCTCGCGCTCTTCTCCCTCGCGCTTTTCTCCCTCGCGCTTTTCTCCCTTGCGCTCTTCTCCCTCGCGCTCTTCTCCCTCACGCTCTTCTCCCTCATGCTCCCTCACTCTCTTCGGCTCCTCTTAAACTCCCTTCTCCTCTGGACCTCCCTTCCTCTCCTCTCAAATTCCCTTCTCATTCACTCCTTTCTCACTCTTCTCTCACCCCTACCTGTGGTGTGGGTGGTTGAGGCAGCAGCAACGATTGCATAAGTTGGCCCCGACTTCTGGTCGATCCTAACTTCTGTATTACAACCATCTGTGGTCTCCCACCACACTGCTGCCTCCGCTACTGCCTCCGTCGACTGCGGCACAGGTAAGGGATGGTGAGCAGGTCCCTACCTGTGGTGGGCCACAGGCCACCATCCTGTACTTTGCCCACCAATTGCTCAATACATTCCAACGTATGAAAAAAGTTACAAATGGAATCCCTAATATCCGTTATACAGGTGGTGCGACATGGCGACTGGTTGAGTGCAATAGATCTCCAGGATACGTATTTACATATCCCAGTAAAAATGGTCATCAAAAATATCTAAAGTTTGCAGTAGGAGAGGATAATTTCCAATATACAGCCTTCTATTTGAACTAACAACATCCCCCAAAACATTAACCAAGGTACTAATCCCTTTACTAGCCGACGTAAGAGAACAAAGGCATACAGGTTTACCAATATTTAGATGATTTACTCACGAAAGCTCGAGACTCAACTGCAACTATGTATCACAGCAGTTTTAGTTACTAGAGAGACACAGATGGCTAATAAACCAATATAAAAGTCTGCTTACTCCAGTACAGTAGTTAAGATTTTTTGCGGATGTTTATTCAAATAAAGGAAGGAGTAGTTTCGCTTCCAGAAGACAAACCGCAGCATATAAGAAGGGTAAGAAGGTTTCCGAAAGCATACAAGGTGTTGGCAAATGATTTCCTTCTGGGAAATATGACCTCTACCATTGAGATATTAAAATCGGGAAGGTTTCACATGAGACCATTGCAAAAAAAAAAAAATCCTAAACCAATGGAATGGGTAATTTGAAGATTTAAGTCAAGAGAGAAACTTATTCCAAAGCACAAAAAGAGAATTAGTATAGTGGGTAAAACGGCAAAGTGGGGTGTCACTGTGCATCTCCAGTCAGGTAGCTATTACAACCGATGCTAGTATGTCAGGCTAGGGAGCTCAAATTGCCGAAGTAGTGGCACGAGAAAATTTGCCAGCTCATTACAGAAAACATCACACCCATTTTCTGGAGTGGGAAGCAGCGGAGAATGCTTTTAAGGGCCTTTCAATAGCATATCCAGGAATATAACGTGGTAAGATCAGATGGCAGTCAAGTATATACAGTGACAAGGAGTAACGAAAAGCAAAAAAATTGATGCAGATAACAGCAGCCATCATAATCTGGGTTGAGACCTACCTAAACAAGTTGAGAGCATTGTATCTTCCATGTCAGCACAATATGACCTATGGTCTCTGAGCATGAGAATTTTTCAGCAGATACAAATCATTGGTGTCAGCCAGACGTGGATCTAACTGGGGTTTAAAAGGGAGTTCAAAAGGAGTGAACAAGTGGACAACACCTACTGGCTCTGATTCCTGCATTTGAACTATGCTGGAAAGGAGTATATCATCTATCCCAGACTGCACATCCCAGAACTTAACTATAGTTTTGATGCTGCCTCTACTATTTATATTTGCTGTGACCTCACTTCTTTTCAAATTAAGCACTTCCTTCCACCAGCCTCATTATGTCTCTTAACTCTATTCATATATCTCTATCTCTCCTTCCTTCACTAATTCTCAGTTCACATGAACTCCTTTCTTACCTGCGCCCTCTGACACCACACAGCTATACACCCTGCACTAAAACACACCCCTACAAATCAGCCTCACACATTCTCTATATATCCATGCTTCTCCTCCTTGCTTCTGGGGATATCTCCCCCAATCCTGGTCCCTGCTTTATTTCTACATGCTCTCGTCCTCGCCTGACAAATGCAACTTCTACTCCTTCTGGTGTCAACCCCTCCAACCTCATGCCCATCCCCTGCCACCCTCCCTCCCTCCTCTCTCCCTTTCTCCTGTGCCCTTTGGAATGCTCGCTCCCTTTCAAACCAGTTCCTCTCTGTCCATGACTTCTTTCTCTCTCACTCTCTGCTCCTATTTGCTATAACTATATAGACCTGGCTCACTCAGTCTGACTCTGCTCTGGAAGCTGCCCTCTCTTATGGTGGCCTCTCCTTCTCCCACACTCCGCGCCCTGTTGGCAGGGGTGGAGGCGTGGGGCTCCTCCTCTCCTCTCTCTGCCGTTACTGAAACCTTCCTATTCCTCCCTCTCTTGCTTTTCCCTCCTTTTGAGGCTCACACTGTTCAGATCTTCTCTCCTCTCCCTCTCCACGTGGCAGTCATCTATCGCCCACCTACCTCTATTCATCCCCCTTCTGCCTTTCTCTCTCACTTTGAATCCTGGCTCTCTTTCTTTCTCTCCTCAGACTCACCTCTTCTTCTCCTTGGGGACTACAACTGCCACCTTAATGACCCCTCTCTCTCTTTGGCTTTCTCTCTCTAACCTCTTCTTTTGGCCTTCAACAGTGGACTGCAGTTAGCACCCACAAGGATGGCCACTATCTGGACTGGTTTTCACTAAAATCTTTTCTCTCTCTGATTTCTCAATTCCCCCTTTCCTCTCTCTGACCATCACCTCATCTCATTTTTGCTCTCTCGCTTTTCTTCTCCATCTCCATCTACCCCTCGTTTCTGCAGAAACCTGCACTCTATTAACCTCCCAGCCTTTGATTCCACTTTACGCTCCTCCCTCTCCTCTCTCAGTTCTGCTACAGACCCTGACAACCTGGTCGGGAACTACAAATCTGCCTTATCCTCCTCTCTTGATCTACATGCCCCAAAGCTCTTGGCTGTCCTCGCCCTTCTAACCCCAGACCCTGGCTAAATTCTCATACGGGCATGCTGCGTTCCTCTACTCATTCCTCTGAACACCTCTGGAGGAAATCTCACACTCTCGCAGACTTCCTTCACTACAAATTTATGCTGTCCTGTTTCAACTCTGCCCTCTTTCAGGCTAAACAAACCTACATTTCTTCATTAATCAACACACACAAGTCTAACCCTCACAAACTCCTCTCTGTCTTTGACTCTCTACTCAGACCACCCCTCGGCTGCCTCCTCTTCTTCCGCCATCTCACCTCAGGACTTTGCTGACTATTTTAAGGAAAAGGTGGAAACCATACATCAGAACATCCCCTCTGTTTCCTCCTCCCATACCACATCCCTTCCTAACTCTCCTCCTGCCTTCCTTGACTCTTTTTCCGCTCTCTCGGAAGAGGGTGTGTCACTGCTGATCTCCTCTTCTCCTTCTACCACCTGCCCTTTCGAGCCCATTCCCTCCCTTCTCCTAAAACCTCTTGCTACTACTATAATCCCTACGCTCACACACATTTTAAACTCCTCCCTCTACTCTGGTACCTTTGCCTCCTTCTTCAAACATGCAACAGTTATACCATTGCTCAAAAACAGCAAGCTTGACCCTACCTGTCTTTCTAACTATTGACCTGTCTCACTCCTGCCTTTTGCTTCCAAACTCCTTGAATGTTTTGTATTCTCTCGTTTGCTCCATTTTCTCAACACCTATTCTCTCCTAGACCCTCTACAATCTGGCTTCCGCACTGCTCACTCCACTGAAACAGCCCTCACTAAAATAACTAATTACCTCCATGCTGCCAAAGACAGAGGTCATTACACTCTGCTCATACTACTTAACCTCTCTGCAGCATTTGACACCGTAGCCTACCCTCTTCTCCTTCACATTCTCCATACTCTTGGTATTCGTAACAAAGCTCTATCCTGGATCTCCTCCTACCTCTCCCATTGTACTTTCAGTGTCTCTTTTGCTAACACCTCCTGCTCCGCTATCGATCTTTCTATGGGTGTACCCCAGGGCCCTGTCCTGGGACCTCTTCTCTTTTCTCTGTACACACTTTCTCTAGGTGACCTAATCACATCTCTTGGGTTTAAATATCACCTCTATGCTAACGACACACTATGCTTTACTTTTCAACCCCTGACCTTACACCTGCTGTACAGACCAAAGTTTCTGAATGTCTCTGGGCTATATCATTCTTGATGGGCCTCCGCCGACTTAAACTTTAACATGGCAAAAACAGAGCTCCCAAACCTGGCCCTACTACCTCCTTCCACATTACTGTTGGAAGTACCATCATTCACCCAGTAGCCCAAGCACGCTGCTTAGGGGTCACACTCGGCTCCTCTCTAACATTCTTCTATCACATTCAAAACGTATCTAAAACCTGTCGCTTTTTCCTCCGCAATATTACAAAGATACGCCCATTCCTCTGTTACTCGACTGCTAAAACTTTGACTCAGGCCCTCATTCTCTCCCGCCTCGATCACTGTAACCTCCTTATGTCTGACCTTCCTACCTCCTACCTCTCACCTGTCTCCCCTACAATCTATCCTTAACGCAGCTGCCAGAATCACACTGTTGTTTCCTAAATCTGTCTCCGCATCTCCCTTGCTGAAATCACTCTCCTGACTTTCTATCAAATCATGCATCTCACACTCAATTCTCCTCACTGTTAAAGCTTTACACTCTTCTGCTCCTCCTTACACCTTAGCCTTAATTTCTCGCTATGCACCATCCTGACTCTTGTGTTCTGCTCAAGGATGTCTTCTCTCTACCCCCTTTGTATCTAAAGCCCTCTCCCACCTTAAACCTTTCTCACTGACTGCCCCACACCTCTGGAATGCCCTTCCCCTCCATACCCGAATAGCACCCTCTCACCTTTAAGAACCACCTTAAGACACACTTAAAGAAGAATATGAGTAGCACGGTGGCTAATACTATACACGATACATAAAGCTTGGCCCCCTGCAGACGCACTTACCAGAATGCCCTCCTACTGTCTCTGTACGTTCTCCCTACCAATTAGATTGTAAGTTCTTCGGAGCAGGGACTCCTCTTCCACAGTGTTACTTTTATGTCTGATGCACTTATTCCCATGATGTGTTATTTGTAGTTATTTGTTATTTATATGATTGTCAAGTGTATTACTACTGTGAAGCGCTATGTACATTAATGGCATTATATAAACAAAGACATAAATACATACATCTATTTTCCACAGGAAGGTATCCCAGTTCTGCAAAATTACAGATTAGCCACACGCCTTTCAGATGGATGCCATCAGTTTCAGATGGAATTTTCACCTTGCATACATTTTCCCGCCAATCCCTCTTCTATCAAAAGTATTGCAGAAAATAGTGGTGGAGAAAGCGGAGGTGACAACGCCATGAACGATGAACCCGATGAATCCGTTCATGGCGGTGTGTATTTTCGCTTCCTTGTTGTATGTACATAGTATCTTTTCAGCTTGGGAAAATCCAAAGACTGTCTGCAGGTGAGGGGAGGAGACTTTTTTTTGTGTAAATTCTTTATTTATAATCCGCATTTTTATAATATTTAACATATACAAAACAATACAACACAACTTAAACCATATACTAATAAAAACAAACACAAGACCAACAATCTGACATAAATAAAAAAAATAATAATAAAATAACTGGTCAAAGAAAAAAATAAAATAAACTAGGACAAGTCAATCCCATAAATAGTAGTCTGGGTTATCCTTATTATTATTATCACTATGCCAAATGTGTCCACTTTCAAATCCTCTCACCGTGTTCTATTAGCAGTGAACTCTGACCATGTTAGCCAAAGGCGTTCAAATTTTAACCTAGGGTCAGTGGTTATCCTTGATAATTGTTCCATTTTCATGACCTCCCATACTCTCGACTCCCATTGTCCCATATTAGGTGCCTCCATCTTTTTCCAACTGGCAGCGATGGCAAATCTTGCTGCATGTGTATTAATAGAGATTTCCTAATTCTGTGCCCCTTGACCCCTTCTCTTTTTAGCAATATAATACTCGGGTCGTTGGGGATTCTAATTTTGGTAATATTAAAAATCTGCTTGTAACATCATATCCCAAAACCGCTCTATTATCTTACACTCCCCTCCAGATATGAAGCATTGGTCCCACCTCCTCACAACCTCTCCAGCACTTATTTGGAAGTTCCTGGGTAGCATTCTTTCAGCTTTTGTGGTGTGGAGTACCTGTACATTATCTTATATCCATTTTCTAGGATATTCGTTGATATTGAGGAAGAGAATTGCATTACTTCTCATCTCTGTCCATTCAAGTGCAGAATACTCCCTACCCAGCTCTTTTTCCCAGGCTAGTACAAATCCTCTCTCCTCTCTCCTCCTGTCATGTGCAGTCTTTTTTTTTTTTTTTAAACCTCCATTTTGCCGCGCCCTCACTTCATAGAAGCTTTACTCTCTGCAGCCATCCACGTGCTCTCCAGCTCTCATGTGCAGTCTTTTTTTAAACATTCAATTAAATGCTTTATTGAATAACGGACACACAAATTGAATGGTCTATGGTGTAGAGGTTAGAGGTATGGCATTTGCAGTGGAAGGTCCTGAGTTCAATCCCTGCATGTGTCTTATACGAAATGTACTAATGTTCAATTTGTGTGTGTACATTAGTCAATAAAGCATTTATTTGAATGTTTAAAAAAAAAAAAAAAGACTGCACACGAGAGGAGCAGAGCAAGGAGAGCACGTGGACGGCTGCAGAGAGGAAAGCTTCTATGACGTGAGGAGAGAGATGCCGGTAAGGTCCTCGCGTACTGCTGGTGAAATTTTAACGCGACCCCTCCTGGTCAGAAAGCGTATCGCACAGCAGATGCTAATGCCAATTATTGACTATGGAGACATAGTATATGGCTCGGCACCTCAAACCCACCTTAGCAAACTTGACACCCTCTACAATTCAATTTGTCGTTTTGTTCTCCAATGCAACTACAACACACATCACTGCGAAATGCTCAAAGAACTAGATTGGTCAACACTAGAGTCTAGGCGCAAAGTTCACCTTTCCTGTCTTGCCTTTAAATTCTTCATGGGCAAGCTACCCAGCTACCTGAACAAGCTCCTCACCCCTACCACTTGCAGCACTTATCACCTGAGATGAGACTCCAAAAGACTGTTCATGGTCCCAAGGCTCAACAAAGTATCCGGACGTTCCTCCTTCTCCTACCGTGCACCCCAAAACTGGAACAACCTACCAGAGACTCTCACATCCACCACCAGTTTAAGTTCTTTCAAATCTAAGGCTGTCTCACATTTTAACCTGGTCTGTAACTGTTTCATACGCTCATAATATATATTTTCTTTAACTGTGCACGCAATGTCTTGTATATAAATGTATATACCTTGTTCATTTATGTAACTGTACTTGTAACCATGTATTATTTGTTTTACTCTGTGCCCAGGACATACTTGAAAACGAGAGGTAACTCTCAATGTATTACTTCCTGGTAAAAATATTTTATAAATAAATATATAACACGGTCTAGGGGCTGTGGACCCCAAGGACCGCGTTATAACGGGGTTGAGCTGTATTTTTTGTTTTTATTTTCCGTTCATATAATGTAAAATTTGCATTTATTGCCATCTCTCCCCTTTAAATTCGAAATGGTCCTAAAAGTGTTTAAAACATCTGGTCTTACCCATATCCATCAGGTCTCCTAGCCTAATTATACCAGCTTGACTCCACTTTTTAAATATTCCGAAGTCGAGCCCAGGGGGGAAATCAGGGTTCCCACATATTGGAGTTAATGGGGATGGGAACGTGGAGATTCTGTCAGAGTGAAGTACATGGACACCTGCAGTATGGGTGCTGGAGGGGGGTACTTATCTGCCGGTTGCACTGGGTCCAGGGAGGTCCAGACATCCCAGAGGAATACAGTGTAGATAATGGAAGCAGGGCAAACGGACTTTGCAAAAGGTATTTAATGTGCCACCAAAAGATCCAACGTTTCGGCAAACGTTTCGTCTTCTGCCGAAACGTTGGATCTTTTGGTGGCACATTAAATAACTTCTGCATAAATCCGTGTGCCTGCTTCCATTATCTATAATGTGGAGATTCTCTCGTCTTTAGAGATTTCGTCCCAAGCACTTAGTGCTGCGCCAATAATGGGGTGCTCGTACAGACCTCTAGGGTGATCTGTCTTCCTACTGTAAGCCATGGAGCCTTATTTGTATCTATTTCTTTGCAATAATTATTTTCAATTTCCACCCAGAGTTTATTTTTAGTACAGTGAAACCATTCAAAAAGAGCATTCATTTGTGTAGCGAGATAATATTTGTTGATGTTTGGTAGCCCAAGTCCACCTGATGATTTATGTCTTTGCAATGTTTTAGTATTGGTCCTTGGCTTTTTAAATTCCCAAATAAATGTAGTAATTTTACTTTGAAGCGTAGTAATATATTGCTTGGAAACTTTCACGTATATAGTCTGGAATAAATACATAAGCCTCGGCAATATATTAATTTTAATACAATTCTACCTATCTACGAGATAATATTCTTATTTCACCCTTTTAAATCCTTTTCTATTGTTTTTGCTAATGAAGTATAATTGGCCTGGAACAAATCTTCTACCTTTGGTGTTCTATTTGTACCTAGATAATTTATACTCTTATTCTTCCACTCGAAAGAAAAGTTTTCTTTAACTTGGGCCGCCAACCTTGCTGGAAGACTTATGTTTAGAGCCTCTGTTTTTGTTAAGTTGATTTTAAAATTAAATGCTAGACTATATTTGCCCAGGACATTCATTATACTTGGCAACGAAACCAGAGGGTTTGTTATTGTCAGAAGAACATCATCCGTGTATAATGCAATCTTATGTTCTTTCTCACCTATTTTTACTCCCGCAATATCTGGATGATTCCTTATTGATTCTGCTAATGGCTCCATTATTAGTGCAAAGATCAACGGGGACAAAGGGCATCCCTGTCTCGTACCATTAAATATTTTAAATGAGTTTGTGACCTGCCCATTTACTTTGATCCTTCCTGACTGATTACTATATAGTACTGCCTAAACATGCCTCCCGTTCCTATATGTTCCAGCATTTTAAACATAAAATTCCATTGCACTCTATCGAATGCCTTTTCTCATCTATAGATAATATCATAGCTGGAGTCTGTGTTTTTATTAATCTGGTTCAGTATATTTATAATTCGTCTAGTCTTATCCTTGGCTTCCCTTTTTGGTATAAATCCGGTTTGATCACTCTTCACCAGATAAGGTAAATATTCATTAAGCCTGTTCGCTAAAATTTTGGCAAGAATTTTGACATCTACATTTATAAGTGATATTGAGTGGTAGCTTGCAGTTTAATTTATCCTTATCTGGTTTAGGGATAACCGGAATATGGGCTTCTGACATATATTGGGATAGGTTTCCAGAGTCTCTTAAAGTGTTAAACATGCCCTGAATATATACTGTAAGAGAGTTAGCAAAGTTTTTATAGTATATATGTGATTGTTCGTTGGGGCCTGAACTTTTCCCATTAGGTAGATCTTTCACCACTTTTTCTATCTCTTCCCACGTTATAACCGCATCAAGTTTATCTCTCGCCTCAGGTGTGATTGTTCTGGTTTGAATATCCTTCATAAATAATTCTATAATCTTCCTCTATATATTCCTGCTTCCTATTTTATATGGCTTCTATATTGTATAATTTCTCATAGAATAGTCTAAACTCTTCTTTAATGATTTTTGGATCCTGTGACACTACCCCATCCTGCTTCCGAATTGAGCTGATATTATATTGGCTCTGCTTCTGCTTTAACTGGTTGCCTAACAGTCTATCCATCTTATTACCTTTCTCATAATATTTATGTTTAAGCCAAGTCAATGACTTCTCTATTTTTTGAGTTGCTAAGAAATTAGATTTTCCCTCTAGCTGTTGTTAGTTCTGCCAACATCTCCTTATCTGCTGCCCTTTTATATTTTTTTTGTTTCAAGGTCTTGGATTAGCTTGCTTAATTTTATATTTTCTCTTGTTTTTTTCCTGAGGAAGGCTTGCTGAATAAACACTCCCCTTAGAACACTTTTATGAGCTCCCACAGTATTGCTGGCGATATATTCCCTACATTATTTTCGGCGAAATTTTTAAGAGCATCCTCATTCACTAATACTACATTACTGTTTTTCAGTAAAGACTCGTTCAATCTTCATGTCCACTCACCTTTCTGTATAGACCCCCCCCCCCCCAACCCAAATCAATTTCTAGAGTTATTCGTGCATGATCTGACCATGTAATATTACCAATATTGACTTTCCGTATTTTACTCACATTAATCTGGTCTATAAAAAGATAATCTATTCTAGAGTAGTTATCATGTGGGTGTGAGTAATACGTGGCAGACAGAGCCACGTGACCACACAAGTCCTGGTGTGGAGATATAGGAGGGGAGGTCCTTTGCCCTTTCTAGTACACATACATAATTTCTTACCTTATCCCTCAAACTTACTCTTAAGGCAACATTGAACCCTTAGTTTATTATCCATAATACGTCTGTTACAAAATCACAGCATAACCATAGACACCTTCATAAAATAATCTAGAAAAACATTGTCCTCCCTTAATTATCTCTAATCTGAACTGACTATCAACAAAAAAGAAAGAAAAGAACAAAAGAGGAAAAAACCCTTCTAAGCCTTTGGACTGTCAGATACTATTACACTTAGTCTTTTCCTCTTGCAAAGGCGTTTCGTTTGTGGGTTATAGTCATATCAGCATATGTTCACTGCGTTGCATAGTTCGGACCTCTAATCTGACCGTCGGACATAAAAGTACATAGTCAAAAATGTCTGTTATATTAAAGTAATTACTCTTCTTCACTCAGCGGTCTCTGTTTCGTCCTGCGGGCTATTCCTGTCCCTGTTCTGCCGACCGCTGTTATCGTTGGGATTTCTGTTTTTTTTACTGCCCACGTCAATCCATTGTTGTCCTCTCCGCTCTGAGTGAAATCGGATGGTTCCTGGCGTCGCGGAATCCTGCGATTCTTTACTTGCTTCGGGTCCTGGAATATTAATTCTTTCAAAAAAGTTTGTGGGGTTTTCTCCGTGCCTGAGGATGGAAAGGTTCCCTTGTTGTATTACAATCAGTTTGGTAGGAAATCCCCATTTGTATCTCACGTTGGCTTTTTGAAGGTGTATGGGTAATTTCCCTCATTTCTCAACAATACTGCAGGGTTAACGTGGAAAGATCGTTATACAGCTGGATCTTGGCCCCCTCAAACTCTATATTGTTAATGCCTCTGGCCTTTTGCCTAATGATCTCCTTGTCAGTAAAGTCTTGCCTTTTAATGACAGTGTCTCTTGGGGGACTGATGGTCTGGGTCTAAGCACTCTGTGTGACCTGTCCATCTTCAAGGTCAGTTCTTGTGATTCATCAGTCACATAGGGGAATAGCTTTTGTAGGTATGGGACCAGCTCTTGGGGTTCTACTGTTTCGGGTATACACACACACAATACACCGCTACAGCTTTAATAGTGGAAGTGAGGTGCTCTCTAGGTATAGCTAAATGAATACACAAGAACAAGAAACCTAGTTTTAGGGCACTCAGTCACTCTAATGATTTATGAATTGATTAAAATCGTTTAATGTAAACAAATGAATATAAAATGAAGGGTGTTAAAATCAGACAACACTTATAGTGACTGTGATCGTATTGTTAGTTCTGTATAAGTACCAAAGATCATACAAATGTATAAAGTTGGTGACTAGGATGAGTCATCATTAGGATGCTGTGAGTATAGACTAGCCCTGGATAAGGGCTCAAGGGGAAGGTTCACACACCTCCTGAGTGGCTACATGAGAAAGAGAAAATCTAATGTCGAGGTCTGTTAACCCTGTACAAATCTCAATGTATTGGCTCTCATGTTTTGGGAAATAATACAGTATAATTACACAGCACACCTATATACTGTCAAACGCACTATTATTATAGGCATGTAGTAGTTCTATAGCTTACACAGTGGGCGTGTGCTAGTAAAATCCAAGTAAAAGACACACTGTTTCCTCGTAGTTGAAAACACACTCCTCCATCTGCGCTGATTTTAATGGATATTGTCAGCATGGATACATTTGACTGGTAAGTATAAGCGCTCGTATTAGAAGGATAGACTTGGCTAGGTTCAAAGCCACATATCAAATTGGATCGTCAGAACATTCATGCATCTACACTGATCTTATAGATCATATCAGTGTAGATGTGCATGCAGAGGTTCAATTTGAGCAGTACAATGGCTGAAAGAGATAAAAGTAAGTGAGTTAATTGCGGACACGCTCCTTAGTACTGATGGGGAGTATTGCCAAGATATACTCAGCTGAACGTAGAGCCGTAGAACACTCATGCATCCACACTGATCATGCACTTCATATCAGTGCGGATGTCTATTCCAGAGGTTAAGTAACCGGACTGTAACTGGTGAAGATCAAAGTAATTGGCTTAACTGGTGGCATGCTCCTGCATCAGCGCTGATCATACAGATCATATCACCGCTGATGTCCGTGGAGAAGTGCCTGTAACGTCATAGATTGCTCTCAGGAACGTAAATTTATGAACCTATTGCCTTAACTCACTTTGTTCTTTTTCAGCCATTGTGCTGCTCAAGTGATCCTCTGTATGTACATCTACACTGATATGATATATAGGATCAGTGTAGATACACAAGTGTTCTGATGATCCAACTTGATATGTGGCTTTGAACCTAGCCAAGTCTATCCTGTAACTGTATTTGTAAACATGTATTATTTGTCTTAACTCTGTGCCCAGGACATACTTGAAAACGAGAGGTAACTCTCAATGTATTACTTCCTGGTAAAATATTTTATAAATAAATCCTTTTAACACAAGCACTTATACTTACCAGTCAAATGTATCCATGCTGGCTACTAATGGTTCCTATCGGAAGGCAATAGGTTCATTCATGGCACTTCTCCATGGACATCAGCGGTGATATGATCTGTATGGCCTGTTCTGCCCATCTGTGCCCCTGAGTGCCTGCTCTGGAGCTCTGGAGAGATTGGGGGGGGGGGGGGCGAGTCCCCAGTGCTCCGGGAGGACTTCTCGGCTGAAAACAAGATGGCCGCTGCACGATCCCTCCTGGCGGCACGGCCTCCAGCACAGCTGCGATCTCCCGGTCTCTGCCTCCCTCAACCCTTAGATGGTGGTGGGGGGTGGGAGGTGCCGCCACCTGTCCCCTTCGACATACTCTCCGGACGTCTAGGGGGCCGGACAGCCTCCCAGATCTCCCTGCCCGACAGAACTCAGCAGACTCGCGCAGCTCGACCTCCAAGCCACGCCAGGGAGGAGACTTTTATGGACCACCTGCAGAAGTTTTTTTCTGTCTTACTTGGTCTGATAGGCAGAGCTATCCACTGGTATAACTGCCCTGAGATGATTCCGGGAAAAGAACATTTCGGTAAGCAGAATATCATTTTTCACCTTTCTCCTGCCTTGGCCTTCAAAAAAAAATCATTACAATTCTTTAAAACACTGGAAAACACACAAGTCAAAGTAAAAAGTTACTTGTCCCTCCCTCATACCCACAGTGCCCCCATTTATACACACAGACCCACCCCTTAATATTCACACAGACCCCACCCCTTAATATTCACACAGACACCCCTCATACTCCCTACCCCAACATAATTTGGACCCATGACCTTACCTCTGTCAATGAGGCAGCAAGGGGGCACATTTTTTTGAAGTCGGGGAAAGAAGACGCCGCCTCTCAGGTTGGGACTATGGTGGCCGCTTGCGAATGAGCGAGAGACCGCGCCACCGCGCGCACTCCTGCAGCCCAAGCGATCTTGAACTTGGCTGCAGGAGATTGTAGGCGTGATGCGGGGGTGTGGCGGACATGTCATGAAGCTGGTTCACCCTCATTGGCTGAACCAGCTCACGTGCGCTGACGTCACGCGACAGCCGCCTGAAAATACCAGGTTTCTTGTCTTTTCAAAAAGCTACCGAGTCAACGCGGCTCTCCGCCTGTAGGCACGCAGGCACTGTGGTGACTGCCATAGCAGTCTACACAAGAGTGACTATCGGGCGCGCACGCATCCTGACGCCGCCAGCACCATAATCTCAACCTAAGCTGTGTGAAGGCATCGTGCTTGTCACTCAACACCGGGGCCTTGATTCTTTCACCCCACAATGCATTGCACTTAAAGGAGACAGCCTTTAAGCCGCGTAGTAGCAAAAGACGGCAGCACTAGTGCAGATATCCATAACATTAACAAAATATCCTGTAATCCGTTTTGTTGGCCAAAAATCCCTTTAAAAAAAAGATGAAATCCGTGAAAAATGTCAGTCTTTACGAATTCCCTTTTAAAAAGTTCACGGAGTATTCTCAGTGTACAGTAGGATACTACCGAAATATTGGATGTTTGGTGGGTGCAAATTTAATCTAGTATTTTTTATAACACCTCTAGTTTCTCTTTGTACTGTAAGTATGGTTGCAGGTGTGTCAAATAAGTGATGATTTTCAAGGTGGCTGCTTTTATCCTGTATCACATCTGTACTGAATTATGTGAGAAAGGCTGTGAGATGCATACTCCTGTGTTTGATAGCAGACTTGTTGCATCTAAAGGCATAAGTTTGTATAGAGTAATTTCTTAAGTGCGAGTGGAATTAACCTAGTTTCTCAAAATTCTCCTGGGGAATAACCGGCTATACCAGATTTGCAAAAGGGGCAATGCAAATAAATAAATAAATTTGCATATAAATAGAGATTTGGTTAGTTACCCCAAAAAACCTTTTCTGGATTTAGGCTGTGAGAAGATCACAGATTTAGATAGTGCTGTACCAATCAGACAGATTGAGCCACCTGTGCTGAAGCAGGAATATCCTGTTTCAGTGAAGACTGGAGTTGAGCACCCCTGTTCTAGTGGACGCTGTAACTTATTTCATGTATGTTTTTGTGTGTATAATCACTGTACCTCCTTTTATTGTTGTCTTAATGGTGAATTTGTAGCGGTTTTGCAATTGTTTTATTTAATTTTTCTGCCGATAAGGGTATCGTTGATGAAGTGTCTGCTTCACTCTCTTGGAAAAAAAAGTGAAGATGCGCTGTCTGCTTACTGTCCTCTTGCTGGTATAACGGGTGTAGTAGTCTTTCTATTGTAATCCATCAGTGTGAAGGAGCTCACAAAATATATCTGAATCTGCACACACTTGTACTGTAAAGCCAATTTGTCAACTTACTATTTTATATGTATACATCAGTAAAATAGGGTAAAACTGTTCGAGGTGTAAACACTGCTTATGCTACAATTGTCCAATGCAAAGGAAAAAAAGCTCCTTCTGTATTTGATGTTTAATAATTGATATAGGCTGATGTTTATTGTTAACAAGTTCAATGTTTAATGAATATTTGGAACTCTAACTTTTCTATTTAATAATACTAAGTAAATATGTTTTGAGAAACCACTGTAATATGCTGAGATTTGTTTATTAACATTGTTATACTTTAAGATATTAAATTACGTCTCTTGCTCTCTAAGGCACATTTTGCTTAATTAATCACGGAAAAACCAACAAACTACAAACCCAATTATGTACCTTACACTAAACCATGTTGATTTTCTGAAGTATCCAGATTATTATATTGAAAAGATTTTGAAAAGGAGACGAGTGAATTCCTTAAATATTGAATTCGTTTGGTAGATTTCATATTTTGACAAATAATTGTGGCTTCAACAAGTAAACAAAAGCACTTCTAGAGACATTTAAAGATTATGGTTAGAAGTATCACTCTGGAAAATTGGACATGAAACATGCAGTGCATAATATATAAAAAATAATATTCCACACTATATGAAAATAAACAACAAAACATCTGTAAAAGTGAAATGAAATACAGGCATACCCCGGTTTAAGGACACTAACTTTAAGTACACTCGCGAGTAAGGACATATTTTCAATAGCACCATACCCCTGTGTCCGTATGCTCGCTTCGCGAGTACGGACACTTTTTCTGCCCTACAGACTGCTGTAGTAGTGATGCGCGGATTCCCCTCGCCCAATAGGCAAACAGCAGCTCGCGCATGCGCCTGTCAGCACATCCTGAACAGCAATACTCCCTACCTGTACTGAAGCATCGGTAAGTGGTAAAAAGGTAGTGCTTCACCTTAAGTACATTTTCTCTTTACATACATGCTCTGGACCCATTGCGTACGTTAATGCGGGGTATGCCTGTATGCTAAAATGTGGTTAATGCAGCCATGAAAATATATTGATAATCTAGCCAATAGCTATATAACCGTAGTATCGGTAAACTGGACATATTGTGGGATTCCATATTTAACTGTACCCAGGCACTTAGTAGACATATCACATTATACAATACATTGCCAAGATCATAAAGGTCAATATGAGCACAGCATATGCAGATAATGTTGGAAACAATATTTGGAAAATAGGATCGCGTCCATCATCAAACAGTAAATCGCCTCACGTTTTTTCCAGTGTCCTCGCTGCAAGTAAGATTAATGAACTCATAACACCATCAATAACTAAAAGCATATAAATGATCTCAACAATAATTTCTGCAAAGGTCCGGGTTGCATTCCCTGGATAATCCTGCAAAGGATATAATGGCTACTAGGGATAACAACTCCTCTTGTCGTCAGTCGGCATAGAAATACAGTAGATGCATGTCAGGTGACTTATTAGGCCTTTATAAGAGCAACCAGAGCAGCCCTAGCTGTGAACAGCAGCCCTAGATTCAAAGTGGCCCAGTTTTAAGTGGCATGGTCGAGTTTAACAGGGAGTTCAACAGGAGGGAAACAAGGGGAGTACAGAACATCTACGGGCCCTCAATCCTGGATGTGAACTACGCTGGAAAGGTGGACATTTTCTATCCCAGACCACACATCTCAGCACTAGACTACTGCTGCCATGATGCTGCTACTATTTATATTTGCTCTGACCTCGCTTCTTTTCAAAATACACATTTCTTTCTACCAGCCCCATGTCTCCAACTCTATTCATATATCTCCATCTTCTTTACCCCTCAATAAAAAACACCCACACAAATCCTCTATTCATACCCTCTATCTACTCCTTCCTGCTGCTGGGGATCTCCCCTAAGCCTGAAGCCAGACATACATACCTGATCTCACATACGCCTCCCTGCCATCTCTTCTCCTTTAAATGGTGTTAACCTTTTCATTTAACACCCATCTACAGCATTTATTCCCTCACCTGCTGTCTCTGTAAGTTTCCCCTCAAACCTCTTAGATTGTAAGCTCTTCGGGGCAGGGATTTCCTTTCCCATTGTCTGATTTTTGCTGCACTTATTGTATTTTTTAAATTCCCTGTACTGTATTCTTTGTGAAGCGCTGAGTACACTTTTGGCGCTATATAAATAAAGACATACAATACAATACAATGTTTCGACTCGCGTGGCTTTGTCAGGGATGTCTCTCAACCATCGCTGCACCACAATTTGAAGTAGTTGTACGTATTGAGATCACAAAATCAATCGGAAAAATAAGCAAACATATCTAAAAGTGATGAGCACAAATATTGCATTGCAAAAAAAACCCCCGTAAAAATTCACCTTTGTTCAAGCCAGAAGGAATAACTAAACTTAATCTAAAAATCCAACGACTTTGTAGTAAGTGTTTCTCCAAGTTAACAACCCTAATACCCAGAGAGACTTTCTCAATACCAAATGCCCTTACACCACTAGGGGAAACTCTATGCCAGGGCTTTTTTACTGGAGGTCCGTAAGCCTCATGCGGCACTCAAAGTGCCTTGATGTGCCTCTTGAACTCTCAAGCTGCCAAAGCAACTTTTATTAAATTAGCAGGGGCAAAGTGCAATGTTTCACACTGAAATTCACTTGTAAATTAAGATCATTTAAATATAAATGGTACAGATATTATACTTGTTAGCAAAATGTTGAAATCTAATTTTCAAGTCTTTACATGTTATAAAGATCATGTTACGATAAGCTTGTGGCCCTTCTACTTCTATATGCTTTCTGTTCTGGCCCTGTTAAAGAACATATAGACCATCTCTGATCTGCACTGTATGCATTTTCTGAAAATGTCTTACTACACTTGTCAATTCTTTCTCCCTAGGCAAGAGACATAATTCTGACTATCCTTAATATTGCACACATACTCAAGAATTAGACGCCATACTTCTCTTGTAGTCACGCACGCATACAATAATTTACAAGGGCACATAAGCATAGAACTCAATTAATTAAGTCTGTAACACAATTATGTTTTTTTTTTTTTTTTGTCAATCATAGATAAGATGACCTAAATACAAATGCTTTTCAGGAGCCGCAGTGAAAGGATCCATCAATATTTTGTGTTTTAGTCCAAACATGTTTCCTGGGTACAAAATGAGTTTGCTGATTATAAGCTTATCTCGTAATTTCCTTGGTCATCTTGCTGTCATATTGACCTTAGATCCCAAACATTTATTCAAATCTTTCAACAAGACATGCCAGTGCTTTTTAAAAATAGCGCTAATTTCCCAATGGGAGCTATACTTAGTAATAAATCTTGCAGTTCCTTATTCATCATTCTTTTTAATCTTCGGAATTAATAATTGATCACGATTGGGATTCTTGGCCCTCATAAAACCTTTTGCTAATGCTCTTGCTACTGTAACCCCTTTCTTGACAAATGGATTTTAAACTCTGCGGCTCTTGCATAGAACGTGTGATCATTGGAGCTGTTACGTCAGATTTGCAAGTACTGCCCCACCGGGATACCTTTCAATAATGATGGTGCATGGCAACTTGAGTAATGTAAAAGATTATTAGTGGCTACATCCTTTCAATACAGATCAGTTTCAATTTGTCCAGTGGATTAGATGCTAATGCTCAAATCTAAAAAAGAAACACAGCTCTTAGATATTTCTGAGGTGAGTTTGCTGGTCTAACCATTGTTATGAAGACACTTGATACACGACTCTTCCCGAGAACCATTCCACAAATAACAATGTCCTCTATAAATCAAATCCATCACAAAATACATTTTTAAACTGACTGATTTTGTTCTCCAAAAACAAGTTTGTTCTCCCACCAAGCAATAAGATGGGTTGGCGTGAGAAGGAGCACATCTGGCTCCGATGGCTATCCCTACAGTTTTGTAAGTACAGTATAATGTAAGATTAAAAACAAAATAATTGTTTATTAAAGTGTGCAGTGTATGTGTGTGTGTGTATGTATATATATATACAAAATATAATATATATAAAAAAACAATATAAAACCATTTATAAACACTTTCAATTTAGGAACATTACTGTTACTTCATATCAAGAAAGTACTTAACAGCAGCCATAACTTGCTCATACAGACATACCCTGATTTAAGGACACTCACTTTAAGTACACTCGCGAGTAAGGACATATCGCCCAATAGGCAAACGTCAGCTCGCGCATGCGCCTGTCAGCACATCCTGAACAGCAATACCAGCTCCCTACCTGTACCGAAGCTGTGCGCAAGCGGGGAGACTATAGAGCCTGTTACAAATGCATTATTTACATCAGTTATGCACGTATATGATAATTGCAGTACAGTACATGCATCGACAAGTGGAAAAAAGGCGAGTGCTTCACTTTAAGTACATTTTCGCTTTACATACATGCTCTGGACCCATTGTGTACGTTAATGCGGGGTATGCCTGTATTTAATACTAGAGTAAAGTGACTCGAAGTCACAGTTCACCAGCATGGACTCATGATTGACCAAAAAATATATAAATTGTGGTGCCTTTTATGAAAAATTGTAGTCTGAAATACATTGAAAATCATCACCTGATCCACGTTTTGATGTTTGTTTATGATCTAAAATGTGTAGAAGCCAGAGGATTTACCAACAATTCTCAGTGTACGTCAGTTTTCAGAACTATAGTACTGTATATATAATATACACTCCCTCCACCCCCCCTCCCCCAATAAAACTTGGCCTATCTTAGATTTATTTGATTAGCAGCACTGCAGGGTGTTATCTGCAGTCCAATTATTTTTCATATCTGTCTTGGTTTAAACATACCTTGCTATCGTATTCTTTTTATTTTTGAAATCTTCTCTAAATTAAAAATAATTATTTTGTGGATTGACAAAATCCTTTCTAAAAAAACAAAACATAGCTGTACTCCTGTTAAGAATACTGACAATGTTGTTCAAAGGCACTTTTGCAGCGCCGACCAGCTAATCTAGTTCCCAGCAGCAAATTATTTACAATTTCTGTTTCCCATAGGAGATGGAGTCATACCACTTGGCAGCTTAGCTACAGATCTGAGCCTCCTTTGCACAGAGCCAGAATACTCGGCCTTCCAAGTGATTCAGAATTAACAAGCAGGGATTTTTAAGTTGCCTGACACATTGTGATGTCAGTGTGTGCCCTGTTTATTCTTAGGCGTGTAATATAGTAAGCGCAGGCGCGTGGCGTTGTGCGTGCACGTGGCAAGCACGTTTAGTGCCTACAGGCCAAAAGGTGACGTGTGCGGGTAGGAGACATGGCCATGACGTCACAACAGTAGGCCGCACTGTGATTTGCTCACAGTGTCACGTGGCACGGCAGCCGCTCGAAAATACAAATTTCTTTGTATTTCCACACAGCTGTAGCGCCAACGCTGTCTGCCTTGCGCGTGCGTCGGCACTGGATAAACGGTCATAGGGGAGGCAGGTATTTATCATTGCCTCGCTCGCGGCTGCACGTGCGCCAGCGCCTAGTATAATACCAGACATATAGACAGAGCAAGAATAGAAAGGGGCATCTTCTACTTACATAAACATTCTCATCCATTTAGTTAGGTTATATAGGGAGAGGTATTGGCAACAGAAAGAGTAAGGGTAGTGATGGACACACCTAGATTATTGATGAGATTTCACCAATTCTGTTAATTATGGAGACCATATCTCTGGAAGGACATAAATTTGGAGCGTGAGTCAAGAAAGGCTACTAGGGAGAGGAAGTGGCTCAGTGAGTAAAGACACTGACTGGCATTGAGAGTTTGAAGCAGGAGAGCCTGGTTCAATTCCTGGTGTCGGCTCCTTGTGACCTTGGGCAAGTCACTTTATCTTCCTGTGCCTCAGGCCCCAAAAACATAGATTGTAAGCTCCACGGGGCAGGGACCTGTGCCTGCAAAAATTTCTCTGTAAAGCACTACGTAAAACTAGCAGCGCTATACAAGAACATGTTATTATTATTATTATTACTAAGACGGCACCTGAACTACAGCCTAAGATTCAGGAAAGACAAAAGGACTTAGTATGTACTGTTTAGAGGATATGCAGAGTTGGGGGTAGGATCAAAACTTTCAAATACATAAAGGGTTTCAACAAAGTACAAGAAAGAAGAATATTTTAAAGAGACATGCTAGAACAAGAGGTCATGAGCTGATGCTGGAGGGTGGCAGTTCTTCAGGAAAAGGACGGTGGATTTGTGGAATAGCCTCCCAATAGAGGTGGTAAGGGAATTCAAACATGCTTGGGATAGACCCAAGGCTATTCTAAATACGAATGAAAGTCAAGGATCAATAGGGTCTGAGGTTTTACAGCAGATAGGAAAATGGGCAGACCTGGTGGGCCAATTAGATCTTATCTGCTGTTTAAAAGTGTATGTTTCTAGTTACACACCAGGATGTACCTGCTATGTGGGCCTGTCCCTTAAACACTGTGATCTTGGATACCGTACTTTGGGGCAGATCCACAAAGCTCTGTTAGTGTCTTAATGTGGTGTTAACTTCAGTTAACATCTCATTAAGTACTAATGGGTATTTTAAAAGCTCCCTAACTAGTTGTTAATTGCTGTTTTAATGCTAAAATGGCCTGCTGTTAACTTAACGGACGATAGTGCTAACGATATGCAAAAGAGGTTTGGACCACCTCAGCACATCTACACCAGTCCATTAACCTGGGACTTGACGCCATGTTAGTCTATGACAGGCCTTCGCCGCTCCCCCGGCATTTAATTTAAATGCCTTCGGGAAGCACGTGGGGCCTCTGTAACCTCGCACCCCCTGCAGAGAATCAGCATGGCCCCCCTGTTTGAGCACCCCAGGTCTACTTCATGGTTATCCCCTGTATTAAAATGTTTCCAGCACCTAACGCTGGGTAGCAAAACATTTTCTGTCCGTGTCCACGATTTTGAAGTGGGACATTTTGGCTTCTTATATTGCCGTAGCAATACCCTGGACTAGGTAAAAAAAATTAAACAAGACCTGTGTATTAACTCCTTAGAAGCCATAAAGGCATGTATTATATGAAGGTAACTAAGGGGTTAAAAGAAATACCCTAACTACTCTACTATCCATTTTATGTCATAGCGGTACAACCCCCTTTATTGTTTTGCATTGATGTCGTATATTGTGTTTATGCTGGCCATTATCCCTATTAGCCACCTTTTGACTAGTGATAAACAAAATATATCGTGCGCAACTAATAAACCTCTAATATTATCAGTGATACAATGTGTATTAACATATACCCTTCTAATTTTTACTCAACTGGTAAAACCACAAAAAAACCACAGTGAGAATTTTTTTTTTTTTACATAACCGTGTAATGGGATGTAGAAAGCATCTGCTGCTATTAAACAGGGGGTGGCTCGGCACCCCCCAAACATTGAAGATATAGAGACAAAAAAAACAGCGCACAACGCAAATAGTGAAGTATGAAAGTAACAAGTGTATATTAAAATAGGGGATAAATATTCTGCGTACATCAAGGTATTAGGACATAAACATTGAGTGTGTTAAACACACAAGTTACCACTCGGCGGCCGCTCATACAGGAGTCAGGTGTATGTTTCCCTTGGCAGGCATCTGGGACAGCAGCTACGATGCTTTTCCTTCCTAGGAACACCTCTGCATTCGGTCACCGTCTCTGTGGGAAACTCCCCTCTGGTTAGCTGGGCTCCAGACGGATCGAGCAATCTGCAGCCTGCAAACGCACTGGGAGGGTCCCCGGATTGATCAGTGAGGACCTGGGTGGTTCGCAGAGCTCTCCGTTTAGTGCAGCCACAAGCAGGGGTGAACTGGCTGGCTGTTAATGAAACGCCAATATGTCACGCTGTTGCTCCGTTGCGGGACACTGCGGAGTGACGTCACAGTGGCGATTTCAAAAGTACACAGCAAAAGCGGAAAAAAGTCTCTAAAGTGCCCAAATTGCACACATAGGATAGAGTAGCAATAAAACACTTGGACCAATTTTATCCAATTTTATCCAATTTTATCCAATTTTTATCCAATTTTGACTAGTATAGCTAATGACCAGTGCTGTAGAGTTGGGGGTGGGTTATTGGGGTAGGTTCCCCCGTGGAGGGAGGTTAGGCCGACCAAGGAGACTTTTGGTTATTAACTCATGTATATACTATAGTATAGTTCCAAATTGCAGGGAAACCGTTTCAGGCGAGGAGAATCCTGCTTGTGCAGTCAACACAACATAGACAAACAAATTCTTCAAAGTACAGGTCTCCACTAGGACAGAAATACAAAGTAGAGCTCTACTCACAAGTTCATAATGAAATTCTCCATTTAATGTGACAGCCAAGAACAACTTTTCTGGTCCCATATACACCTTTGATGAAAGGTGCTATGGGATCTGATATTATGAACTTGTGAGTAGGGCTCTACTTTGTATCTCTGTCCTAGAGGAGACCTGTACAATTTATTTAACTCCTTGTATGCCATTAGCGCTTGTACCGCAATAACCTTAGGGTATTTCTATTAGTGACCATGAAGGCATACATAATCCAAGCCCTCATGACCACTATGGCTTCCAAAGGGTTAATTATTTTTACTTGGGATGCTAGACGCCATGTATGTATTGCATTATATGTATTGCAATATATACCTGGCATGTTCCTTGGCATATGGATAACGTGACCCAGCGTTCTAGCCAGATAGTGCCGGGAGTCTTTTCCCAGACGTTAGCCATATGCAAATGAGGGCCTAGCGGATGTTGTTTTTTAATATATTTAGCAAAGTGTATCTCCGATAAAGTCAGGGAAGCTAATGTCCGTTAATTATTTAGGTGACGTTAGTTGCCCTGACTTAACGAACCTTTGTGGATCTACCCCTTTCTTGTATGCCAACATTGGGCTGCAAGCTGTTTAAACTAGACTTGTCCTGCTTTGATTGCTATACCATGTGACACTGCTAGTATGATATGGAACTAGACCAACGCTAATCTTTTATTAGTTCATTTTGCCAACATGTTCTCTTGTGTATCTGGATGGCTACTATACAAGTATAAACATACACTGTAAGTTACAAGCTGCCGCTGTAGCAGCAGTATTGCACTCTGGCAAACTAGTTATATGGAATGTAGAACTTGAAATTGTAAGGAAGTTTTTTTTTATCAGCCAATATTTTATCGTTGGAGTAGTGTGTACTTAGATTTTGAAGCTGTAGCGAATTTCTAATACATTACCCACAATGTGCAAACATTGTCATCAAGCTTTCAATATTTGTTTATTAAAAAAAAAATTTTTTTTTAGATTTAAGTAAAATGTCGAACTAAAATATGGCATAATCAATATGTGTGACTTAAGATATCAATTTGTAAGTAAGTTTTGAGACTGAATAGAAATGCAATTTTGAACGCGTTTTATATGGGAGCACCACGTCTCTCTTTGAAATGCATTCTAGCTGTCATGACAACTTGTGCTTTCAGCTTCAGAATGCAGTTTAATTGATTTGCACTCAGAAATTGAAGTGACTTGATGTTAATGTGCAGTCATAGTCACTTCGGAGAGAGAAATGTATGGGATGTATATTGGCAACAAAAAAAAAGAGCTAAATATGCAAGCATGGTTTAAGTGTTTGTTAAGTAAATTCTGGAACATAAACAAATCCTATAATGTATGGGGTGTCGCTGCGGTTCATTTATAGAACATTAAGTGGAGATTGTATCTCCCTAGCTTCTATCCTCCCTCCCTTCAAGACACGACTAGAGGTTTTTCTGTGGAAAAATAACTATGCTTTGTTAGAGGTCAGATGTAAGCTGTACCCAATCAATACCACATACAGTACCTAGCACGGATGTGTATGTTGTGACTATTTTCAGATACCGTATGGCCAAACGTGTAGCCCTCTTTCCCTATGACTAAGGGAACTGCGCGTGCTAATATTCCTGTTGCTCACAGGAGGCCTAAGCCTTCGCCACTGGGAGCCTGGGGTGAGCTCTTTCTCCTCTGGGTACAGCGCCTCCACCTATGAGGAATCCCAGTGTTGGCAGGATAACTCCTCATAGGAACCAATCACAGTATAGAGTAATACACACACAGGTATATAACAACTGTTTGCTGACACACACATACAATAACAATATCCCCGTGCGATACCCACACATAACCAAGAGTGAGTCCCCCAAAGTACTGAGGTTGCCCTGGGCACCTGTCACCCGATGTCCGCAAGAGCAAGCCCACCCAAAGTGTGAGGTAGCGCCACCCCTTTCCCCCCCCCTTGTGATGTGATGGTGCACGGTTGGTACCTTCTTGGCTAGAACCAGGGAATTTTGGCGATCCTCTATTAGCAGGGCCGCATCCGTGGTCCCACGACGTGGGTTCTGCAAAGTTTCCCTCACGCCTTGGCCCGATCCGCCTTGAGAGGCAAGCTCCAGCTGGAGTGTCTTGCCTAATGTCTATGAGGTGACCTGTGCCCTGGTCCCAGACCACAGAACACTGCGTGGCCGTCTGGTCACAAGTGCAACCATACTGCTATAACTAATGGGGAAGCGTCCCTACCTGGGGGCTTCCCTACAATACTTCGCTGAGGGGTATCAGGGCCTAGCACTGCTCCATGGACACTACCTGTTCCTTTGCCTCCCTCCGTCAGACTGCCTCCGGTCCCCTTTCTTGCCAAAGCATATCCTGCTTCCTCCTCATTGGTGGGCTGGCCCTACGTGATTTTCTCCCCCAAAGCACTATGGGACATGTAGTCCCGCGGCCGCATGTGCATGTGTAGTCCCGCCGCCGCAACATCTATCTCTGCGCATGCGCACCGCTTCTTCTGCGCATGCGTGACATCTAAAATGGCGACCCTCGCACTCCGGGTCCGCTGTGGAGCTCCCACGGCTCCGATCCACCCTGCAGCCTCCCCCACTCCCCCTTCGCACTGGAAGTAAGAAGGGGGCTCGGCTACACATGCATCTCTCCTCTTAAAATCGAGATAATCAAAATACATCAAATAAATTGATGGAGATATTCTTTCATTTCTCCTCTGGAGTTAGGGGCCGAGATCTTTGATTTGCTATATCATTTATAATAGTCGAAGTCTAAATAACCAATGGATTGAGATATATATATATTATTAACCATTCTGCCTCCTTCTTCTTGGTCAGGATGAGCCTGCTTCCTTCCCCCGTCCTGTTTAACCTGTTAACTTACACTGAAGCATGGAAAGGGAGAGCATTATTAGGGTACCTTATAATATGCACTTACCAAAATGCCCTCCTACTGTTTCTGTACGTTCCTCCTACATACCAATTAGATTGTAAGCTCCTCGGAGCAGGGACTCCTCTTCCTAAATGTTAAGTTGGTCTGAAGCACTAATTCCCATGACCTGTTATTTATATTTATTTATTATTTGTTATTTATATGATTACCACGTGTATTACTGCTGTGAAGCGCTATGTACATTAATGGCGCTATATACAGTTTGGTCTGGAAATAATTGGACACTGACACAATTTTCATAATTTTGGCTCTGTACGCCACCACAATGGATTTGAAATTAAACAACCGAGATGCAATAGAAGTGCAGACTTTCAGCTTTAATTCAAGGGGTTGAACAAAAATTGTGTATGAAACGTTTAGGAATTGCAACCATTTTCATACACAGTCCCCTTATTTTAGGGGCTCAAATGTAATTAGACAAATTAACACAATCATAAATAAAATGTTCATTTTTAATACTTTGTTGGGAATCCTTTGCAGGCAATGACTGCTTGAAGTCTGGAACGCATGGACATCACCAAATGCTGGGTTTCCTCCTTTGTGATGCTTTGCCAGGCATTTACTGCAGCTGTCTTCAGTTGTTGTTTGTTCGTGGGTCTTTCTGCCTTAAGTTTTGTCTTCAGCAAGTGAAATGCATGCTCGATCGGGTTGAGATCAGGTGATTGACTTGGCCATTGCAGAATATTCCACTTCTTTGACTTAAATAACTCCTGGGTTGCTTTCACAGTATGTTTTGGGTCATTGTCCAATCAACTTCGCTGAATTTGGCTGAATCTGAGCAGACAATATATCCCTATACATTTCAGAATTCATCCGGCTGCTTCTGTCTTCTGTCACAGCATCAATAAACACTAGTGACCCAGTGCCATTGGAAGCCATGCATTCCTATGCCATCACACTGCCTCCACCGTGTTTTACAGATGATGTGGTATGCTTCGGATCATGAGCTGTTCCAAGCCTTCTCCATATTTTTGTCTTCCCATCATTCTGGTACAGTTTGATCTTAGTTTCATCTGTCCAAAGAATGCTGTTCCAGATCTGGGCTGGCTTTTTTAGCTATTGTTTGGCCAAGTCTAATCTGGCCTTTCCATTCTTGAGGCTTATGAATGGTTTGCACCATGTGGTGAACCCTCTGTATTTGCTCTCATGAAGTCTTCTCTTTATGGTAGACTTGGATAATGATATGCCTACCTCCTGGAGAGTGTTCTTCATTTGGCTGGATGTTGTGAAGGGGTTTTTCTTTACCATGGAAAGGATCCTACGATCATCCACCATTGTTGTCTTCCGTGGACGTCCAGGCCTTTTTGTGTTGCAGAGCTCACCAGTGCGTTCTTTTTTTCTCAGAATGTGCCAAACTGTTGATTTGGCCACTCCTAATGTTCCTACTATCTCTTTGATGGATTTTTTTTTGCAGCCTAAGGATGCCCTGTTTCACTTGCATTGAGAGCTCCTTTGACCGCATGTTGTGGGTTCACAGCAACAGCTTCCAAATGCCACAACTGGAATCAACTCCAGACCTTTTACCTGCTTAATTAAGGATGAAATAACAAAGGAATAGCCCACACCTGTCCATCAAACAGATTTTGAGTCAATTGTCCAATTACTTTTGGTCCCTTGAAAAAGAGGGGGTTCCATATTAAAGAGATGTAATTCCTAAACCCTTCCTCCAATTTGGATGTGAATACCCTCAAATTAAAGCTGATAGACTGCACTTTAAGACCATATTCATTATTTAACAGTAACTTGAATTTATTTTGGTACACAGCCGAAATAACAAAACTTGTATCGTGTCCAATTATTTCCGGACCTAACTGTAAATAAAGACATACAATACAATATGTGAGAAGCTTGCCTTTACGTTGTCATTTATTTAAGGAAAAGGAAGCTGTGAAGGACCAAGGCCCATCTTGACTAAATGGTGCTAGGCCATTCAACACCATCAAGCACCAGAAAGCACCTCATGGTTCATATGTCCCTCCTCCACCCAAATTCTGAGTTTGTTCCTTTGTTCAGTCATACAAACTAAAAAAGTTGCAGGCTTTTAACTGGTATTTGTGCCGCCTTAATGCGCAAAGAAATGCCTAAGGAATGGATCTACCGTAAGTGTGTGCCATTTGGGTTTCTTTTGCTTCTGTAGTTACCATGTAACTCAATTGTGAGCACCCTGTCTTTTTACTTTCTCTTATGTTTGCTCTAATTCTGAAGGTATAAGTTGACATTAAGGTATTCTTCTTTTTTTTTTTTTTTTTTTTTGTATAGTTTAGGAAAGATTTTGCATCACATTAAAATCAATTGAACCATAGACATGTACTGTTATGTTTGATGAACGCTGTGTTACATAGTTACATAGTAGATGAGGTTGAAAAAAGACATGCGCCCATCAAGTTCAAGTATGCTAAATTTAGACAACAGATACTTTAAGGCAAACAAAACCCCCCAGAGTCATATCATCCAATGATGTCTCATAAGGGGAAAAATAAATTCCTTCCTGACTCCAAGAATTGGCAATCGGATTAATACCTGTATCAACATATTTCCCATGTATACTTATTTGGTATATCCCTGTATACCTTTCCTATCTAAAAAGATGTCCAACCTTTTTTTGAACAAATCTATTGTATCTGCCATCATAGTCTCCATGGGTAATGAATTCCACATTTTAACTGCCCTTACTGTAAAGAACCCTTTCCTTTGTTGCTGGTGAAATCTCCTTTCCTCCAGCCTTAAGGGATGGCCCCGAGTCCTTTGTACTGCCCGTGGGATGAATAGTTCTTTTGAAAGCTCCTTGTATTGTCCCCGAATATATTTGTATATAGTTATCATATCCCCTCTTAGACGCCTCTTTTCTAATGTAAATAAATCTACTTTAGCTAGCCTTTCCTCATAAGTTAGTTTGTCCATCCCCTTTATTAATTTGGTGGCTCTTCTCTGCACTCTCTCTTGTTCCATAATGTATTTTCTTAGGATTGGTGCCCAAAATTGCACTCCATATTCAAGGTGAGGTCTTACTAATGCTTTGTAAAGGGGCATAATAATGTTTACTTCCCTTCCATCCATTGCCCGTTTGATGCAAGATAAGATCTTGTTTGCCTTTGCAGCTACTGCATGACTTTGGGCACTATTGCTAAGCCTGCAGTCTACAAGCACTCCTAAATCCTTCTCCATCAAGGATTCCCCCAATTTATCCCCATTTAATTTGTAATTCGTCTTTTTATTCTTGCATCCCAAATGCATAACCTTACATAGGTTTGTCCGTGTGGGTTGGGAAATGAGTTGTGATAGGTTAAGTGACTTGAGTTGTATCTGGATTTTGTGGTTTTTAGGGTCAAGCCAATTGAAGTTGAAATCCCCAAGAACTAGCAGCTCACTCTTCTCATTCAGAGAGGAAATGGAGCCAAGAAACTGGGTGATATCAGTCAGGGATTGTAGAGGGGCTTTAGGGGGGCGGTAGATGCCAGCAACCAAGATGGGCTTAGAAAAGGGGAGGCAGATTTTGCCAACTAGAATTTCAAAAGAGGGTGGGTTTGGGGGGCAATTTAACAGTGTAAATTGTAAGGTGTCTGCAATATAAAATAACACCCCATCTCCTCTCTTTGACCTATCTCTCCTAGAAATGGAGTATCCCTGAATGGCGATATTTGCATCAGGTGTTTTAGGGGTTAGCCATGTTTCTGTAAGAACGATGGCTTTGGGTTTATGGATAAGGCACCATGCTCTTAGTTCGTCCAGTTTGGGCAGCAGGCTCCAGATATTTATATGGGCGACAGATAGCCCTTTTTGGAATTTAAAGGTGGAATTCTCAGGGGCATGGGACAGAGCTGAAATGGGAGGACCTGGGTTAGGTTCAATATCACCTGCTAAAGAGAGTAATAGTATGAGTAGAAATTTGGGTAGTTGTTTGCAAGTCGTAAATTTGTGGTGTTTTTCATTTGAGTGAGCAGTGGTTGGTGTGCTGGTTTTTAGAGTTCTCCTCCAACATTCAGAAGATAGTGCAAGGCTTTTGAGTAGTCCAGGGTGTATGGGGATGTTGGGTGTGGGCCAGGAGGGAGGAGTTTGTAGTGTATAGAGAGAGTAACATCTCCATGAGGCCAGGAGAAAGGAAAAAGTTAAGATACATAGCAGGTTCATTATGCCAGAGGTAGGCAGTGAGTGTGTGCAGACTAAACAGTAGACGTGTGCCTGTTCCTTGTCAAATGTTTTGCTGCATTGCAATGCTGGAGTCAATTCAGGGTTTCAGTGGGCTGAGTGGGTGTGGGAGGTATTTGTGGGTGTGGGAGGGATAACAATATAACACACACTAAATAGGCCACGCACGGCCATAACGTCCAACAGTGCCCTCCAACCCAGCATCCACACCCTGGTGGGATATCCCAAAAGTACTGAGGTGCCGTATGGCACCTAACCACCTGATTTCCACAGAAGTCAACCCACCCAATATGTGTGACATCGCTACCCACAACTAACGTGTTATTGTTGGTGCACTTGGAGATGTAGAGATACCTGCTGAGGGCTCCAGCACCCGGTAGCGCCGACTGAAGACAAGGGAACATCCGGTCCCACGCCGGCGTCGTCAGCGATGAGTCCGCCTCCACATGGGGTAGTATCCAGCTGGAGGGTCCCACCTTAACAGTCTATGTATGCGTTGGTGGTCTGGTTCCAGACCACAGGCCACATCAGCTGCGCGGCGTTCTTTGCTTGGTCCCTGACACTAATGGGATAATGGGCAGTGGGCCTGTCTATGGGCCTGTCTATGGGCCTGTCCCTGTAGCAGCCACAAACTTGACAGGGGAGTCAGGTCCTATGGGGGTCTCTGGCCTAGTGCAGGGGCCACAGACACCCTGCACACACACCCTACCCTCTTCTTGTCCCAGCTCCGACTGGCGTGGTCTGTGGAGCGCCAAATTTATCTTTCTGTGGAGCAGAGGAATACAGCCACGCGATTGGCTGCTGCAGCCCATGTTTCTAACAGCCCCAGGGGCTGCTGGGGATTGTAGTTCCTCTGCAGAGTTCTATAATGTAATAGCCGCCGCTACTTCTGCGGATGCGCACCATCTCACGCATGCGCAGCCACATTGAAGATGGCGGCGCCCTGCAAAGGGCGCCTCCGGCGACCCGATCGCCTCCAACTGCCGCCCGCTCACCCGCAGCCCTCCCCGCCTCTCCCCATCCTCTGCTGCCGGTCGCAGCCGCAGCGGAAGGTAAAGGGATGAAGGGGGACCCAGCGGGAATGGACCACACCACACCTCTTTTGATCCATATGTTTCAGCTTCCAATTCAGAGCATACGTATATTAGCTAGGGAAGCGCTACTGACAGCACGTAATGGAAACAAACAAAAATCCATAACCCAGGGTTATTTTGTAAGAGTCCGATCACAACCATTTTTATGGTTCCCAGCTTCCCTTTCTGACCACACTGCTGCTTTCCCTAGTTGTACGGCCCCAGTGCCACCCAAGAACAGTGTCCAGTTGTTTCACCTGAGCACCCTTTAGCAATGCTGACACCCTCCCAATGCTTCCCCACAGTGCGATTGGAGAATGTTTAACCTCTTTAATGTCAATTCATAACATTTTTTTAAGTTGAGTACTTTACTATTAATAATTTGCATGTATTTGGAGACGTTCAAATATATACAGTAAATAAGACAGTGGGTACCTGTCGGAAAGCTTTAATTGTTACCTGGTTTTTAAAGATGTAGTGTCTTATATTTACTTAGAAAATGGCCGTGTCCAAGACGGGGTGGATGAAGTGAGAGAGAAGGTTGGGGGTGGGGGGTGGGGAGGAGACAGAGGGAGGGAGAGAGCAGTGAGAGAGAAGGTGGGGGGGGGGGGAGATAGACAGAAAGGGAGAGGGCAGTAAGAGAGTTGATCACACAAAGGGCAAAAGAGATTAGCACAGAGAGAGGGGGAGGGATTGGCACCAAGAGGGAGGGGAGAGAGATTGGCACAAAGAGATATTAGCACAGAGAGGAGTGAGATATTGGCACACAGAGAGGGGGAAAGATGTTATATGGCAGGAGATTGTGCAGCCCTATTAGGGGATGAAGGGCCACACGGTGGCCCTAGATGTATATCATGTTGCCCACCACTGGTTTAGAAGGTTCCAGAGGATTCTTTGACATTTTTAATTTAATGAAATGAAAGTCAGAAAGCCAGAAACCTGCATTTCCATATTTTCTCCACCTCCTACCTAAAAATATTTTCCTACACATGTAGCCAACGTTCTTACTCCTGCTGGCACGTTGCAGCAGAACATACATAATGCACCGGGGGCACAAGTGGCCATTGTTTTGAATCGGCCGCAAACCGGGGGGAAGGGGAGGGGGGGGGTGGGGAGGGGGGGGGTGCTGGGGGTAGTGAGTGAGTGGGTGCAATAACGTTGGCTGCACCTATACTTTGGTGTCAGAAACTCGCTTTACTGGAGCCTTACACATTCACAGCTGTTGAAAATCACCAGTGAATATTTGCCTTTACTCCCACAACTAGAGAGAGAGCTTTGAGCGAGAACGTGTAGTTTTTGTCAATGCTTTTAAAGGAAAGAAAGCAGCAACATATTGCACATAACACCAAGAAGTCAGACGTCATACAAGTGCTTGCATTCAGGCTACAGCATCATTTCAATAAAGGGGGAAAACTTTGGGAGTCTTAAAATACTATTCGGTATATTATTATACATTGTACATTATATATTTTAAAAGAATGAATATAGCGATTGTTTTTATAAAGCTTGGTATGGTTAGAACATGTCATTATTTCTCCCCCCCCCGTCGCCCCCCCTCAAAAACAATGGGTGAAGTGATCATACAAAACATACTAGTATCAATTTCTTCTTGGAAAAATATTTAGACAGTTGGTTATAAAGTGCACTTCTGCATTTATTCATTCAATCGCAGTGTTACTGATGTGTTTAGATGCAAAAGGAACAAGCCAAAAAAAAACAAGTTGTGTGCACTCCTTAATGAGTGCCAAAATGTCATTAATTCACATACAGATGTAGCAGTGTTTATTGTTTCTGGCACCGGGGCATGTTCCCTGACTGCGACTGCCTCGTAAGATTATCGCTGTGGGAGGTTCGTTCTGGAGCATGCACCCTTCGCAGCTATGTTGCCAAAGCACCATCTCCAGAGCCGTGGCTCCGTAGATGACGAGTCCTGCTGCATCTGTAGATGCAATGTTTTTGTCCTTCTCAGAATGTTTTCAGAGTGAATAAACCGTGAGAGAATCAACCATAAATATAAAATACAAGATTTACAGGTGGTTATTTGTTAATGTGCGATTATTGCCGATCTGGCACTACCGCACGGATACTCCCGTTTACCTGACAGAGCAGATCGGACAATACTGCACAATCATACTAACCCCCGTAGCGACTAGTGATCAATGGTGTGAAATGCTGAATGGCCACATGGGAACTACTGCATCATGTCAGCGTATTGGCCAACTCCAAGGGCCACCAAGAGGTCAGGTTTTAAGGATACCCATGCTTCAGTACAAGTGGCTCAGTCGAAGATTCAGGACTGGAGTCACTCCGTAAAATCCATGGTATTTTCCATGAAGTCCAGGATGCAGGTTTCCAACAGCGTGCTGATTCTACCCATGAAGTGGACAAGCAAAAATAGAAACGGGAGCAGATCACTGCCAACAAATTGGAGGAGGCCAGTATAGAAAAATATAAAATTATTTATTAACCAAACGGATCATAACAGACCCCTAGATAGCTACACAATGCACCTACGCGTTTTGGTCAACACGCTCTTTCTCAAGGTTGAGAAAGGGTGCGTTGCCCGAAACACGTAGGTACGTTGTGTAGCTATCTAGGGGTCTGTTATGATCCGTTTGGTTAATAAATAATTTTATATTTTTCTATACTGGCCTCCTCCAATTTGTTGGCAGTGATCTGCTCCCGTTTCTATTTTTGCTTGTCCACTTCATGGGCAGAATCAGCACGCTGTTGGAAACCTGCATCCTGGACTTCATGGAAAATACCATGGACTTTACTGAGTGAGTTATTTCAATATTCATGCTTTGTGTCAGCTTTGAATGGGACACAGTGTGTACTATAAATATGTGCTAGTTAGCACTAGGTACTAGTTCCTTAACCCTTGCTATGGGATGCTGATCAACTACTTAATACTCACTGGAATTGTTGCATGGGATGCTTTAATTCATTAAAAGGATACAATTAACCTTTGAAGCACCGGTTCCTATTGACACTTATTGAATAGGCTTACATTTGATGGTTTATGAAGGTATCTCCAAATCTGACAGTAATTTACTTTGTAATGGAATGGTTTACTAGAAGTGTAGTTATGTATTCAGGCATGTGCCTTGTGTTATCTAGAGGGCATTTGCAATTGTTTTATAGACTTGTATCTTCCATCTTATCTCTGCTAGACATAATCAATGACTGGTGTAGCAATCACACTTCATAGTTTAAGTTCTGCTCAAAGATTGAAGCTGCTACAGTAGGTTATATTTGCAACGAGCACGCTGTCTATCGCACATACTGTAAAACTTTGCTAAGGCCTTGCTTATAGTGCCGGCGACTCGATGACGCCCAAAAACCAATGCATTACCGCTGCCGCTTGCGCTTATAGTGCGCGTGACGTCGCCATCGCGAAAACTGGTAGCCAGCAAATTTTGATTTTTCAAGGGCTGTCGCGTCACGTGACGGCCCTTGAACCAATCAAATTGCCGGAAACATGCGCCGCCGCCCGGCGAAATATAACTTTCACCGATGGCGACAGGTGGTGTCACCGTCGCCGTCGCCATCGACGGCACTATAGGCACGGCCTTAGTATGGGAAGTAAGGCCCGAGTGTAATATGTTATACCATGAAAGTTGTAGCGTATGATACCGTAAACCTTTTGGATTTTTTATTTTTATTTTCAATTTTGACATTTCTACACTTAGGCCCAAATCCACAGAACTCTGTTACGTCTGGGCTACTAATCGTCCGTTATCAAAATTGATTACGGACGTTAATTTCCCTGAGTGCTGCGGCGATCCACAAAGCGAATTATATGTAAAAGCAACATCCGTTTGGTCCCTCATGGGAATATGACTATGTAGCAGTCAGCAAAACAATATATACCTGGCATCTCCCTTCAATAAAAAAGAATTAACCCATGAGAAGCCATAGTGGCCATGGAGGCATGCATCATGAATGCCATCATGGTCACTAAGGTAGCCAAGAGGTTAAAACAGACACCCTAACTACCTTTATACCCATTGTATTGCATAGAGTTACAACTGTTATGATATACAAGGGGTTAACCTCCCCCCTTAATTTCTACCCAAGTGATGTAACTTCCCTCCTCGGCCTACCTACCCCCATACAGTAACTCATTCCCCCTACTCCCAACCCTTCATAATAAACCTAACTCCCCCCTACAGTACTGGCCATTAGCCTTACTAGCCAATGGCGGCTAATGGCAAATAAAAACAGAATATATATAAATAACAATAACATAAGAATAAATACTATTACACTATGTAAATATGTAGCTATAGGCAGTGTTCGACAAACCTATACATTTGCTCGCCCCGTGCGAGTGGATTTAACCCCCGGGCAAGTAAATATTGGCCCAAGCAGCACACGTTTGGTACTAGGTGGCGAGTAGATTTTTTTGTGATTTGTCAACCACTGGCTATAGGTATATACATATATACATAGAATTAAATCAATAGGAGAATTAAGATTGGATTGCGCACATTTGGAAGAAACAAGACCGTCTTCCAAGGGACCAGTGAAAAAGTGTAAAAAGTACGCAGCTAAACTCTACAATAAAGCATAAGTGAAACAGTGTTCCAGTGAATATATTGCAATATTGCACAACCTTGTCAAACGGGAAAAAGTATATAAAATAGTAACATATAGTGACCATATGAGGTCTTAAGTGCGTATGCAGCCGTATCAGATGGGAGTAGCTCGATACCCCCGCAGTACTAGAAGAACATAAACAAAAACAACAGCGCAACCGCAATAGTGAAGTATATCAAGATAATTTATCTAATTCATAAGGTAAGTATTCTGCGTACATCAGGTAAAACGAATATTCACAGTGTATGGATTAACACAATCGTTACCACACGGTGGAACTGGAGAACCAGGCTGGAATGGGACCCTCTGGTAAGTATTCACAGATGGTATTAGGACGTCATCACAGCTCCTCAAGGATGGTGGTTGGGTACATGATTAGTCCATCCAGGGGTGCACTTCTCTTTCTGGAAAGCCTCTCCAATGGAGATGGTGACCTGTGTCCCGGGTAGGTTATTTCCAAGGGTAAAATGTATTAAATAAAATACATTAATCCTACGCGTTTCGTAGTTGAGACGCTATCCCTGATGAAGTAGCATCTCGGCTACGAAACGCGTAGGATTAATATATTTTATTTCATAAATTGTTATTTTAATTGATGGAATTGTTTCTGCCTAAATGGTAGACTTTATGTTTGTCTAATCTATCAGCATCAAATCTGCAGTACACCACAGAGGAGCAGTTGTAATCAGCTATCAGCTGAGATTGTGCAGCTGGTTGTTACGCATTCTAAGCGCCATACGTTGGTCACATGTTATGGTCTGATCCGGGTCTCATGGACTAACATTGCGCAATGGATGCGCACGAAAGAACTAACAACGTTAACTGGACTGACTTGTACCCTTGGATATAACCTGCTTGGGACTCAGGTCACCATCTCCATTGGAGAGGCTTCCTGGAAAGAGACGTGCACCCCTGGATGGACTAATCGTGCACCCAGCCACCATCCTTGAGGAGCTGTGATGATGTCCTAATACCATCTGTGACTACTTACCAGAGGGTCTCATTCCAGCCTGGTTCTCCAGTTCCACCGTGTGGTAACGATTGTGTGTTAATCCATACACTGTGAATATTCGTTTTACCTTATGTACGCAGAATACTTACCTTATGAATTAGATAAATTATCTTGATATACTTCACTATTGCGGTTGCGCTGTTGTTTTTGTTCTTTTAGTCTTTCAAGGGAACCTTCCACTTTGCTTCAAGAGGAAAGTTTTTGATCCTTGTATTAATGTGAAGCTTGGAACCTAAATGCGAAGATAATTTAGAAGCTTCAGACAACTCGAAGTACGAAGAGATGTACAGTATGATGGGTATTGACCAGAGATAGGAAAAATAATGAATAGGTTTGATACCAACCAAAATTGTGCGACAGAGTGAAGAAATCAAAATGGCAGTTGGCCGAACATATCGCAAGAAGAAATGGCCATTGTTGGACAAAGATGGTACTCGACTGGGTTCCAAGACAGATTAAAAGACCAAGCCAGGGACCAAAAGTAAAATGAGAGAATGTGTTAGATTTTTGTTAGAACCAATTTATTAGAAATGGCTGATGCCCATCCATTAAAAAAAAAAATACACAGGCATTATGCCCAAAATCCATAACAAATAGTAACAAGTAAAAAATCCATAAAAAGTTAATCCATAGGCCAAATGGCCAACCAAAATTTAGGATTTTTTTTTTAAATCAATCCAGGCCTGATGGCCTACTTGTAATCCAAGGCCATCCGTGGCCAGGCAAAGAGGTATCCTCATGTTCACCGACACACTAGATCCTCAGTTGATTGCAGAGTCTTCTGTAAGTATTTCTTCTTTTCTTCATCTGTTCCTTTAGATGTCTTCTTTCTTAAACCATCGGATGTGACCTTTGCTACAACCTTCAGTCTTCTGGGAGTCCAGGCCTATTATAGGGCCTAGGGCCTTGCAGAAGACCTGTCATGGCATCACATGTTACAGCAAGCAATGTCATTGCTTGCTGTAACATCTTGCCGCCACTACTTATGACATCACATATTTTACCAACCAAGCTTACCTGCCAATCCATAGCCCAGTGTGGATATGCATCGAGGTGTTCCACACCTCTTTTGTTTTTTAAAGGATTAACACTAACCAGTGTTATTGTTGGCGGCAGGCCATTTTAGCAATAAGATAGGCCTTAATGCTGATTTTGGGAGGTTTTAAAGATCCCCATTAGCACTTAAGGCACTAACTGAACTTTGCGTCTGATTAAGGACTTAACAGACCTCTGTGGATCTGGGCCTTAGTAAAATAGAAACATCAAAAGCAAAAAGAAATAGAAGAAATGATAAAAATTGGGTGCTAGGACAGTGTATACAGCCAAATACACAAAATCGGCGACCTAAGATTTGATATCTTAAATATGTAAGGTTTTGTATTTGGGTGTTCTGCTAGCCTACTTTACATCTTGCTATAATTCATCATGTTCCCGGATTCTTCACGGCTCAGGAAAAGTATGGGTATATGTCCCACTGCCAGCGCCTTATGATGATGAAAAGAATAGAGGCTGGGGCGCTCCCTTGCTTCTTAGGCTTGTGATGCAGCCTGTTTTGTGATGTGTAACCAAATAAAGGGTAGTGTATACTTGCCTTTGTTGTTTTCTGCAGCTGGACCTGTAGAGAAGATAAAGCCCGAAATCTTCTTAGAATTGCAGTGGAAACGGTGGATTGGTCAGCGCACGGGTTTTTTACTCACAAGATGAAAAGAGAGGATAAAGAACACGTGATTAGTGTTTGATTAGCCAAACAGTACATTAAGTAGTAATAGAAGGTTGTCTACTAAAGTTTTTAATAAAATGCTTGAATAAAAACCTTGAATAAAAACTTTTAATATGTTTAAAAATGGAGTTCCGTGGTTAATTAAAATAATCGAAGGGGGGGTAGTGAAAATAAAAAAGGGGGGGGGTGGTAAGAGCGGGGATTAGAGGGCTTTAGTAAAGCCTGCGTCTGATAGGGGTAGTAGTGCTGATTAGAGAATATGAGGGGCAGTTCTTACTTACAAGTGCTGCAGAAGCAATGATTAGCTTCCTCCCCCTCTCAATGGAGGCAGTATGCAAGTGACTTATCTCCCGGGTGCCCAATTCAGAGAAAAAAGGGCCGAACACGGTGAGTAAGGTAAAATAGAGTTTATTAAGTGCAAAAAAAACGCAAACAAGAATAACACTCACGATACAGCTTGGGCAACGCCCAGCTTCAGCCTGATCGTCCGTTCCACGCTCCTCCGACCAGTGTGCTCCGTGATCGCGTCCGATGGGGGACACGGAAGGGGAGGGGCTTACCGGATGTCAGCAGGCTGGGGGTCCTTCAGGCAATGGGCTCCGGCAGGGAACTCCCTGCCGGAGCCCATTGCCTGAAGGACCCAGCCAGCCTGCTGACATCGGTAAGCCCTCCCCTTCCGCGTCCCGCCATCGGACGCGATCACGGGAAGCACACTGGTCGGAGGAGCGTGAACGGACGATCAGGCTGAAGCTGGGGCTGTTGCCACGCTGGTATCGTGAGTGTTATTCTTGTTGCGTTTTTTTTGCACTTAATAAACTCTATTTTACTTACTCAACGTGTTGGCCCCTTTTTTCTTCTGAATTGGGCACCCGGGAGATAAGTCACTTGATACTGCCTCATTGAGAGGGGGAGGAAGGAAGCTAATCATTGGTCTGGCAGCACTTTGATAAAGTAAGACTGCCCCTCATATTCTGCTAATCAGCACTACTACCCCTATCAGACAGCAGGCTTTACTAAAGCCCTCTAATCACCCGCTCTTACCACCCCCCCTTTTTTTATTCACTACCCCACCTTAGATTATTTTAATTAACCACGGAACTCCATTTTTAAACATATGAAAAGTTTTATTCAAGGTTTTATTCAAGCATTTTATTAAAAACTTTAGTAGAAACCTTCTATTACTACTAATGTATGTTTGGACTAATCAAACACTAATCACGTGTTCTTTATCCTCTCTTTTCATCTTGTGAGTAAAAAACCCGTGCGCTGACCAATCCACCGTTTCCACTGCCTTATGATGATGGGCAGCATGTACGTCCTTGACAGGAGAAGGACTTTCATTTGGGTTAGGGTTTTCGTTGAGAGAGGAAAGTGTCACCTGGCAATATGTTGGAAGAAGAAATGGAAAGATTCAACAAACGAATGAAAGGAGTGTAGGAGTAGTGCTCCTAAAGGTATTGAGTGTTGTTGTGATGCAGAAGGTAGTCTGAGGAGGATGGAGGTTATAGGAAATAGATACTTTTTATTTTGATTGATTTAAGTGTTTTACAATGAAGATAGCTGTATTGAATCAGCAAAGGAAGAAGCTTTGGTGGATAAAGCTGTAAGCAGTTTACTTAATAATCAAGATACTGTACATGCATAGGCATCAGTACAGGAGTGGGGGAGGGAGGGATCATGTTTGTTGAGTTGAGACAAGATTCTTTGATGGGGACATTCTTATGATGTGGTGAAACACAAAGGCTTACATTATAGAAACACAGTCCTAGGAGATGAAAAGGTATAAACTAAGCATACAAAATTAGTCTTCTCGGAGATCTGGAGGGAAACCCAATTAAAATAATGACATAGAGCATACATAGGGTTTAATGTTCCCTACCAAATATCTAAAGGTTTGACTAATGCCCTAAATTTGATCTTCTCAATGACGATTTTAAAGCATTATTTATAATATGGCTCTGTGCCGGATACATTTTGGCATGAGGTACTGACCAATATCTCAAGTGTTACTGGTATAATACCTTCCCCCAAAAAAACCTAATTATTTTATTTGGTAATCTGGATCCATGGAGGCAACTAATTAAATATAAATTCCAATTTTTGTTGACCTTTCCTTCTTGACAGCCAAAAAAGCCATCTTGCTTCAATTAACTAAAAAAAATATCCTCCTACGTGTTAGTTCCCCCCACAACTCCTTTCAGAATAGGTTCTCAAACGAGTAAAGTTCAATAGACCAGAAGATCAGCATACACTGTAAGAAGAAAGCTACTGTATGTGGCTTCATATAAAATGGGGACCGTTTTTCCCTAAATCATCTCCACAAGAGAAAAGTATACTCTGAAAATCTTTTTCTGGAGAAACAGGGGATTTTTTTCCATAGCCCAATACACATATCCCTCTGGTCTGCCCCTTAAATTTCAACTCTGCCTATTATTTTCGGCCAAGTAGCCCTCCAGGTGCAACGAAGGGAAGAAAATCAGGGCTTCACGGATTTGCTCAATAAACTAATTTATTGCCAATAGACTTAGGGGCCTATGCAGAGAGCAGCGAATTTTAAAATTGCGAATTTATTAAAAAGTAGCTTTTTGGAGAGTTTTAATCTCCAATATGCAGAGAAGTGCGAATTCTGCTATGTGTTACATGGATGCGTGGGTGAGTTAAATTGGGCGAGATGCGCGCTTCAGAAAGTGTTAAAAACAAATTCGCGCCTTTTTTCTTCCCTTTGCAATGGCCGACGAGCGGCAGTTTTTCTGGCGAGGCAAAACGGAGACAATCGCGCCATTTTATGGCGCGAAAAAGCCGCTAGATGCCGTTCGCGCCTCTCTGCATACAGGATATTTTTAAAACTGGTCAGAGATGAGGTTCTCGCCAGCCGCCGAGGCGAGTTTTACAAATAGAAAAGAAAAATTGCGCAGTTTTCGGAAAATCTCCATTTCTGCTGTTTTCTGCGCGATATCTCCAAAAAATGGCGAATTTCGAAAATCGCTGCTCTCTGCATAGGCACCCTAACAGTTCGGCCACAAGGGCCTTTAAAAGCAGCTGCTTTTGAGAAAGGCCAGTGTGGCCGAAAGTTAAGGGGCCTATGCAGAGAGCAGCGGAATTCAAATATCGCCATTTTTTGGAGATAATCGCCAGAACAACAGCAAGAAAGGAAGGGAAAAATGGAATTTCGAAAAACGCGCCAATTTTTCTTTTCTATTTGTAAAACTCGCCTCGCGGCTGGCGAGAACCTCAATCTCGCCAGTTTTAAAAATATCCGTATGCAGAGAGGCGCGAACGGCATCTAGCGGCTGTTCGCGCCAATAAAATGGCGCGATTGTCTCCGTTTTGCCTCGCCAGAAAAAACTGCCGCTCGCGGCCATTGCAAAGGGAAAAAAAAAGGCGCGAATTTGTTTTAACACATTTCTGAAGCGCGCATCTCGCCAATTTAAACTCGCCACACGCATCCATGTTAAACATAGCAGAATTCGCACTTCTCTGCATATGGAGATTAAAACTCTCCAAAAAAGCTACTTTTTAATAAATTCGCCAATTTTAAAATTCGCTGCTCTCTGCATAGGCCCCATAGTCTATTGGCAATAAATTAGTTTATTGAGCAAATCCGTGGAGCCCTGATTTTCTTCCCTTCGTTATACCCTGGATTGATACAGAGAATCCTGAACCAGGAGCACCGGTAGTTGTATCCCCTTTTTTCTGATTATAATAATAGTGTGCAGCAATTTATCATTCTTCTATTCAGTATGCCCTCCAGGTGCACACATTCTTTTATCAAAGTCTCCTAAAGTGGATAGAAAAAAATTAATTATAAATGACAGCTTTTTTGTTATCAAAAAGTAACAATTTTTTTACGTTCTTGTTGGATTGGATAAGTACAAAAGGTTAGTAGAGAACTGCTCACCTATTAAACCAAGAGGTCCTTAAAACCAGGTAGCGGCAATGGGGGTTAAAATATGTTAGAACAATGACACGACAAGAAGTTCAAAGATACCCCTAAGATGCACTTAAACCAGAGTATATGTTCCTTAGGCTATAAGTAAAATCCCTATACCAGAAACTAAAAATGGAAAAGGCGGGCGCCAAAAACAAAAGTTTATACCATATTTTCTATAATAGTTACACTCAAATGGATAAAATATAGGTTGAACTAAAACCCCTAGGAGGAGCAATTGGAGTAAGGATTGGGTATAGTGTAGACCTTATTGATATCTTACAGTGCTATTGTCTGAGAATTAACCCTTCCACTCCTGCGATAAATTCGGGACATATGACGCTCATGAGCTAAACACATTTCTTATGCATAGTTGGTAACCAGAGTCAAAACACCAGGGTCAAATCTTTTTCTGTTTATGGAATCTCCTTTTCAACGGGCAGTGCCACTCCCCTTTAAGCGGTAACCTCACCCGTAAGAAGAAAACGGTGATGATGGGCATAACTCTTACAAATTATAGAACCGTTTTTTCCCACTCCTTTTTTTAATTTTGAGCGTGTGATATGCAAATGTTAAACATTATTGAAGCGAATGGGAGAGTGTACAAAAACCTCCTGAGGTGAATTACCTTTCGCTACAAAAATAATTCAAAATAACAATTGGCTACTCGCATGAGCAGTGCTTGCGATTAGAATCATAAGAAGTGGTGAGCCCGGGTCACTCCCTGCTGACCAGTGTTTCAGGCGGTAGTTTTTTTTTTACTGCACCGCCGTGCACCAAATGCCTTCCGACACTGAATCCTTCCTTCCTGCAGAGACGCAGCTGGATGCCATTGCGCCTACAGGGGATCGTCGGACCAGACACAGCTGGGGACAGATCCCCTTCTGGCTAGGACCTGCTTGGCTCTACGTGTTTAACGGGGCTCTCCCGCTTCTTCGGGAACAATTGGGATGTAGGAGCAGAGGCTGGCAATCATAAATAACCCTTTTGACCCTGTTTCTACCCTTTTGGGTTATGCATACAGTGCATGCGTTTAAGAAACGGATACTTCTGGACAAAGGAGCGTTGCAAAGCAAATAGAAATATCAATATATATGTCAATAATTTATTATTAAAAAACATTGTGTTTTTCTTGCTCACTAATGAAGATTCCTTCCAAGGAACTCGATAATCTCTTATTTGCTATAAATACAGGTGTGCTACGAGTGTACAAAATCAAGTGGCCTCCCAATGTGCTCATTTTGCACGTTCTACAAACCGTTTGGATATGTCTGGATGGATCAAGATATTCCCAGCAATCCTATACACATTGACATATCGGGAAAGCAATAGACGACATTATTTTCATTATTCAAAATGAATGGAGAGTTTAAAGCAGAAAATGAAGTAGAAGAAAAAAATGGAAATACAAAAAAAAACAAACACTATTTTATAACAGATTTGGATACAAAAATGGAATAAATAGGAAAAAATCCTTATACATCAAATTATACAAAATCAAATCAAAGATGGAATATGATAGTTTAAATAAAAAAATGTTTTAAATAAAAATACTACCGACATCGCTATACAGAAATCTTGGCTGGACACAGAAGGTGATAATAAAAAACGTACAAAAAAGGGTAAACCAAAACCGTATTGCAGTTAATTATCTGTCTAATGTTAAACTTTTCTCCTGTAGTGTTTTATAACACATCGTTCTTACTAAAGTCAGGAAATTGCAAGAGATAGACATTCTATGGCAACCCATGAAGCCTCCCTGTGGTTTGTTGGGGAACCTGGAAGTTGCTTGCTTTGCTTTTTCTTCCTTAATACTGCAGTGGCTAAAATCTGCTTTAAATCTGTATTCTTCCTATACCATGTCATGGGGTCTGGCACTCCAGGGACCCCATGGCGCAGTAGCTACTGATTGAGCCACCTGTGCTGAAGCAGGGATATCCTAAAAACCTGACCTGCTGGGGGGGGACTTGAGGACTGGAGTTGAGCACCCCCTGATCTAGAAGTCCAACATCACGTTGCTGATTGGTTGACTGGCACTTTTGTGATGTTGCCAGTTTTTGTCAAAGTTGAAGAGCAATTAAGTAATTTTGATAACATCATTAGGCGAAAATGATACTGTAAGTGTAAGACAAGTATTTGATAACAATGAATTTCACTGGGATCAGTCAAAATGTAGTAATTACATTGATTTTCACTTCTAGAAAGGATTAAGAGAACACGGAACAAACTGGTTGGAGAACATCACACTGTTGTCACACAAACTCCCTACTGATTCTTTAAACTATAAATGTAACATGTCCTTGTTCCTCAGTAATAATAATAGCATGTTCTTGTATAGCGCTGCTAGTTTTACGTAGCACTTCGCAGAGACATTTTGCAGACACAGTCCCTGCCCTGTAGAGCTTACGATCTATGTTTTTGGTGCCTCAGGCACGGGGGGATAAAGTGACTTGCCCAAGGTCACAAGGAGCCGACACCAGGAAGTGAACCAGGCTCGTCTGCTTCAAACTCAATGCCAGTCAGTGTCTATACTCACTGAGCCGCTCCTTCTCATCATCATACTTTATCTGGTGATTGTGGAACCTTATTTGTTTTTATGTGACCATAAAGACGGGGTTATTATGATCACTTCATGATCTACTTATTAAGAGGCCCACAGGCTGCTATATATCTCTACTTGAGAGAATTAATACTGACATTATATTGGACAACAACATTTAATTTTAAGAATGGGGAAACTACAGCTGAACCCCGTTATAACGCGGTCATTGGAGTCCACAGAATGAGACCGCGTTATAACCGGGATCGCATGGACACAGCCCTATAAAGTGAGGAGAGAGCTGACAGATCTAGATGCCGGTAAGTCCTCGGGCGGCAAAATGGAGGTTTTCAAATCAGGAGCCACACTCAGACCGCGTTATAAGCGAGTTCGTGTTGTAGCTTATCACGCTATAACGGGGTTGAACTGTATATCCACTTTGCTCAGTTCCCTTGCAGTTTCCCAACATTTAAAAAAATGGACACATTTTGGCACACTGTTTACTTTTCACGGCATTTAACTTCACAACCAGTGGTCTCTGTGTCCTACTAGTTGAGGATTGAACTCAAATTGAAATGGACAAGCTTGTTGCTACTGTTATCTTCCAAGATCTCAAATCTCTGGAACCTCCTCTTTCTAGTTCAGGGGTACGCAAAGCTTTCCCAGTGCGCACCACTGCTCGCTCTCCTCGGCGCCTCATGCCCCCAACCCCTCTGCTCGACCTCGACGTCAAATGAATATGCCATTGTAACGTGACGTCATTTGACGCCAGGATGACGTGTCGCTGGAAGGGAAGGTATGTGTGTTTATAGAGGCCTCGCGCGGTTCCCCCGGCATTTAATTTAAATGCCTGGGGGGAGGGCGCGGGATCTCTAAACTGCCGCGCCCCCCCGAAAATCTAGCGTGTCCCCCAGTTTGCGCACCGTTGTTCTAGTTGGTTATGTTAGAAATTGGTATTCACAACGGTTTACACAATAAAATATGGAAATCTATCATCTCATTGGATTCGAGCCTTAGACAATCCACATGAGTATCTGCCTACTTTTAACCTGTATTTAATATAATTTGTTAGATAAAGGAATTCACAACATACCTTAAATACTTTTAAATTCAGCTTCCTAGTGTATTGTCGTACTTATGACATAACATAGGTTTTACAGTTTGCACAAGATTGGGGGGTCCGTTCCTTACAATGTTTTTGCCTCACTGGGACTTTCCTACACAGTGGTAAGCCCTACAGGGCAGATACTGAAAATGTCTAAGCATCATACTCCGAACTCTACGTGCTCAAGAAAGAGGTACTGTACTTATTTAATAATGGACACTGCTGATCTAATACCTAAAGGTGAATTATAGAGAAATATAAGCCTAATAAGACAAAATATCAGCATTTGAACAATGAAAGTGAAAGGGAAGCCAGCCAGTACACGGGCTGATTCCACGCTCAGCCCAGATTACTCATTCAGTGGACAGTACTTTCGTGACACTAAGGGCCACAAGGACCGGGTGCTGTTTAAAATCGCCCTAGGCAATAAACAAACACTTCACCATGCTTTGCCAGTAAGAAACAAATTGCTAAATTCTACAAAACTATCATATTAGTGGAAAGCAAAGCCGTCAAATAAATTGCTGTTAAAACATTACACTGTGTCAGTGGTTTGCTACCTTTTTTGGTTAAGGAATCTTATAATTATGTTGTGAAATTCTGAGGAACCCCAACCATCTCTAAGAGAGCGTCTGAGATCAGATACATTGTAACTTCTTCTGTATTTGTTACAATTTTCAAATGACCAGAAATCGCAGGGAACCCTTTACGATGCCCACGGAACCAAACAAGTCATAGAAACTCCTGTTGAAAAACACAGCTGTAAGTTAGCAAGAGTCGCACAGGCCAGACAGTGTACAGTAAAATATAAATGTAGACACGTAGCACTTGCCATCCTGCGGTATAAAAAGATTATGTAATGACCTGTGAAATATTATCACGCTTCTATTGTGACAGTCAGTAAAACAGTAGTGCTGAAAAAGAAAATGTTTTATTTTTGTAATTTTGACCTTTTTTTTTTTTTGCAGCTCTGTAAACCTGTTGAGATTCTGAAATCACTGCTAATATGTGAATCACAGAGTTGCAAAACATTGCTTCAGAATAAAAATAGCTATGTGATGACTAGTACTAAAATGTAGCACAGTTTAGTTTCTGTATTTGGTCCACATCAACACTGTAAATTTACATAGTCACTTTATAGGTGTGCAGTATCATGTTATATAATTGAAACCATTAACTGTTCCTAAGACACGTTCTTGGATTTTAGCATAGTATACGTAATAATAAGCAGTATCCTTGTGGTCAGAACACTCATTTTATAAATGGAGAAGTCTGGATGGGACCCATTGCCATGTCCTTATAAAGTATTAGTCTATATATTTCCCTGTGTTTAAAGCTGCCGTCCAAGCTGCCATTTTTAAAATTTTATTTCCCCCCCTTTAATACGTGCATCAATACAATCCACACAATGATAAGTAATTAGCTAAATTGATGTTCAATCCTGCGATCGATCTGCGAAGATTCGGCTCGGGTGTTCACTAAATGGCTGTCAGTGCAGTAGAGGACTGTTGCAGGGTACATTCAACTACACACGCGGGTTTCTTGACAAGGCTTATTTATTTAGCCTTAAAAGATATACAGCACACAAAACAGTTTCTCTTTAGCAGACAGTGTAAACATAAGGCAGCTACCCTTTTCTATGCAGGAGACAGACAGTTCATAAACCATGTACTTTGCTAACAGACCTTGTATCAGTAATCTCTTCAGTAGCTTACTCCTCTCTCCTCAACAGCCAGCACCATGTGTCTATGTGTCTACAGCCTGGGGTTTTAACACACCTTGATTAGGCAGCTGGGATCCAACTAATTGTCCTGAGGTTCCCAGCTGAAGTTAACCTAGTCACTGCTGCACTGCAGACTAGACATAGGTCTGCCAGGCATATAGCTGGTGGCTTTTATTTACCCTGTCACATTCCTCCCCTGTTAGTGTGTGGCTGGGGCTACGCACGGCTGAAGCCTGACCATCCACCCCTTCTCTAGAAAAGAAGTCAGCATTTGCGTTCTCTTTTCCCGGCCTGTGCTGAATCTCAAATGAGAAGGTTTGGAGGGCCATATACCACCTAGTCAATCTAGCATTGGAATCCTTCATACTATTTAACCACTTCAGTGGAGCATGGTCCGTCACCAAAGTAAAATGGACTCCTGCCAGGTAATGCCTCAAAGCCTCGATTGCCCACTTTACTGCGAGGCACTCCTCAATCACTGAGTAGTTTTTTTTCCCTCTGGAACAATTTCCTACTCAGGAAAAGGATAGGGTGTTGAACTCCCTCAAACTGTTGTGACAACACTGCCCCTAGCCCTATCTCTGATGCATCTGTTTGCACTATAAAAGGGCTGTTGAAGTCCGGGCTTCTAAGGACTGGACCCTCTGATAAACACCTTTTTATGTCCTCAAAGGCTCTCTGACAATCCCTTGACCATACCCTTGTGTAGGGGCACACTTTTTTGTGAGGTCCGTTAAAGGGGCTGCCACTTCCGAATAGTTGAGGATGAACCGCCGGTAGTACCCTGCTAAACCCAGCAGAGAGCGTACCTGCGTTTTTGTTTGGGGGGTCTGAACTTCTTTCAGGGCAACTACCTTGTTGGCTAGTGGCCTTACTTTTCCACCTCCCACTGCATACCCTAAGTATTTGGTTTCCGCCTTACCCAAGGCACATTTCTTAGGGTTGGCTGTGAGCCCTACCTCTCTTAGAGATTTGAGGACCGCTTTCAGCCTATTTAGATGGTGCCGCCAGTGTTTACTATGTACAATTCGCGTTATAACGGGTCGCGCTATAACGGGGTTTACCTGTATTACTTTTCTTTGATAAACTTGATGGTGCTTTCTGCCCTTATTTACCCCAGTGTTGCCGCCAGAAGACTTGGCTAGATAACCCCTTAAATGCTCTGCGGTGTGCAGCTCTACATGTGCTGTCAGCACTGTGTAAGGATAGATTTGTATCCTTTTTTTGTGTTAAGTCCATTCACTGCCGGCTCTCCCAATACTGAAATGCTTATGGAAATTGGATATCTCTTCAACTGAGCCACTCATTGAGTCACCTGTGCTGCAGCTGGGATGTCCTTAAAATTTGATTTGTAGGGAGGTCTTGGGGACTGGAATTGAGCACCCCTGATTTAAAGGACTCCAGAGCCTTCTCATCTATCCATCGAATCCTCACCAGTACAGCTCAACCCACTTATAAAGGTGTGCTTGGGGTCCAAAGAATCACATCGTGTTATAAGCGTATCGCGTTAAAAATAATGTACAATTGTATGCATTGTACAATAAAGTATTTAAGATACCAATAATCGTGTTGTAAAGTATTCATAAATACGAAAATTGGGAGCCACGCTTGCATCGTGTTATAAGCGGATTCGCGTTGTAACGGATCGCGTTATAACGGGGTTGAGCTGTATATGTTGGGTTTTTTTTTTTGTTTTTTTTTAACATGCCCTGGTCCTGTTAAAACCCACAGGTCATATAAAATAAATATTTTAAAACGCTTGGCGTTTCCCATAATATAGTCTGCAATTTCTGCCAACCAAAATTATTCAACACTTAAAGTATCAAAAGTAAAGTAGAAAATAAACTATTGGCTAGAGTTGACACATACTGTATTGGCTAAATTATGCTACACGGTATATGCACATTTTTAACACCCTACTCCTCTCTAAATAATAAAAAAAAATGACTAGGTAATAAAATATTGGGTAATAATATTCCAGGCAAGTCATTGTTAAATATATATTTGATGTAATCACCAGATCAGGCACAGTTCTCCTTTCCTTCCTCTGCATTCTTCCTCCTCTCCGTTATTACAGGTTTCCATTATTCCTTTTTATACGATCACACTTTGTGATCGCTCTTGCTAACCTCACTATTCCCTTTGCTGAATCTTTAAAAGATGTTTGCTGGAAAGTCAGTTCTGCTCACTTGCTATGGGAGAACATGTGCTACCGTGGGAGAGATGAGCTGCATGATTTCTTTTAACAGGCAACTGCACAGAATTCTAGGAGGAGTATTTATCTGCAAGAATCCTGTTTCACTCCATTGACTCAGCTTGTACCGGGGTACTAATCTTTTCTCTAATCAGCATTGGGTTTGGGAAGATAGATACCTCATGAGAGGACTGTTGTCACTATGTAGTATGTTAAATTAACCCACAGTGGATTTCGATGCTTTCTGTAAGCTGGTGCTTAATGAAGAATGGGGCTTTAATTAGGGGAATAAAATGACACAGAGCGAAGGCCCTAGCATATGGCTAATGATATGCCAGGATCTATTTAAAAGAAGGGTAATTTAAACATGGCAACATGAAGCAGGCAAGGAGCATTGCTATTGCAAATTCGAGTTTACATCTACAACACACATTGCAGCAAAGAGACACAAGTTGGAGACATTTAAATCCACAAACAGGTTCAACAGATAGTTGAAGAGCATGTAAATCACTCATCCTAAATGTGTACCATTTTGGAGATCTAGTACCCTTTGTATAATCCAATAACTATAGAAACTATATATACGTAGTAGGTCGCAAAAACGATTTTTTTTTTTAAAGAAAAGTGTAATTCATATTTTGAGGGATCTATATTCTTCTTAACACTTGTGTTTTACATATTAATGATTTTGAAGGTCGCGTCCTTGTGCGCATAATTTAATCATTACATTTTTATTTTCCAGAAGAGACCAGATCACCAAAATGGTGAATAGTAATTTTATTTTTTACACCAAAATATTTACTAATTTGGTGTGCTGTATATGGCGTGTTTGTATATTGGTATGTAAATTGCAGGTAGCTTATCATTTAAGTATCCAGAAGCACTATTAGTACAGTAGAGAAACATCCCTAGTAAATGCTCTGAAATGTGTACTGTTTTAATATACAGTATATATGTATAATTGTAATTACATAGCGCCCACAAAATTACAATACAAGGTAATTACTGTACATGGAAAAACAATGGGGATAAGGACAACATAAGGCAAAGGTAGACCCTGCTTATAATCTCAGTGGTATATTGGGATGTTTATAGACACAATAGGAGTAAAAGTGCATTATTTGTGCTTTGTTTAAATATCCAACTGTGTAATTCATGTGGCAAGTACGACATTCAAAAGATGTCTGTCTCCTACATTTGTTTATGGGTCTCTACCAATGTTACTAGACTTTTCGAGATTCTTTTTGTGTGCTATACTCACATATGTGAAAGTAGTAATTGATTGTGGAAGAACCCATTTACACTATCTATTATTCCTTTATGACTTGTCCTGGGCTATTATTGCCTGCGTGCACTTATCTCCTATGAGATTATAGAGAGAGACATGTAACCCATGCGCTTTATCATTGAGTGGGCTAAGAAGTATTAACGCTACAATTCCTCGTAACCAGTAGCTGCAAAGTAAATACGGAAGTAAAAATGTGAAAAATTCAACTTATTTGCTTTTCATAATACCCAAATCTATGTTTTGTCTTAGTATGTTTCAGTCTTTGAAAGAAGAAAAAAAAAAATCATGTTTTAAAATGTGGCTGATGAGGAACGATTTGACATTGAAGTGACCGTATGAAAGATTGTTGCAGTCCTAAATGATTCACATTGTGGATTATGTTGGTCATTTTTATAGTATTGTCTCTGGCTTGTTTCTATTTTTAGATGCGACGCATAATGGGGGCTGATTTTATATCAAATATTTTTGGGAGGCTGGTTTTAGTTGGCGCATATTAATGGGTCTCATTTAAGATGGGGAACGCTGCGATCTGCCTTTTGATAAATAGGCACATTTTAGCATTACTGGTCCTGCAACATAAGCATAGAACCAGCTAAATCACTGCTTACAAAACATAAAGGAAGGTTTTCATGTAACCTTAGAGACCCAAGTTATGGAGAGATGCCTCAATTAGGACCTTGATGTGTAAAATGTCAAAACATAAAATAGAATCCTAAGGTGGAAATACCTTATTAAAATAAATCTCAGGCTTAGTATAACAGTTACTGCATCTTTAAAATATTTATACAATAGCCATACATTACTCCTAGAAAATAAATGTACAGTCCTTGTTCCTTTATATATCGCTGTTTTAACAATGCTAAAAGCACACATTTTTGTAGCTTTTGTTTTTTTTCGTTGATAGAGCAAACACGAATGAGTTTGTCGGTTAAACCACCAATATGGCAAAAAGATAATTTTACTGAAAATAATAGTACTGATAAAAAATAAATATAGTATGCATAATATAAAAAATATATGACATAAATATACAATTAGAAACAAGCAAATGCATCCACATAAAATAACAGTTGACAAATAAATTAATTAAAAAAAAAAAAGTGTAAATAGATATGATTGTATATCTGGGATCCAGATATAAAGTAATTTATATCTGTAGTATGTGCTAATGTGAGTACCAACATGGTCTTAAATATCTCATGAAGACTAGATTTCCTAAGGATCCTAATTGTATGATTTTCCAAACAACTCTTGCTTCAATTACCGTGATGAGATGAGTCCTAGTGGATTTCAACATAAGTGAGTTAATATATGAAGATGGGGTCTCGCCACCTGTCTTCTGATGGTGTCCACCACTACTGTATGGTGTTATCCCATGAACTATACAGTAGACCCTACCGCTCAACTTTAATATCAATTATGAATTTTGAAAATGACCAGTATGTCAAACATTCACTTGGAGGTGCATCAAGGGAGAAATAGATACAAGTCCCTAATAATATGCACTCACTCAAGGTAAGCACAATAGAAATAGGCCGGCTAAACTGCCTCGGAGTGTAATGCCCTAAGAAGAATGCCTACGTTACGTGACGTCACCTTACAACCCTGACGCACGTTTCACGTGACGTAGGCACTCTTCTTCTGAAGGTGCGTCTGGGTTTTAAGGTGACGTCACGACGGTGGCATTAGCCGATGAGGCGGCCTTCCTATCATCTCCGCGACTGAACCGGTTGTATTGCGATGTCTCTATCTTTCGTTTTCCCAATACTTGAACTGCTGTACATAGGATATGCTATATTGATGCGTGTACCTATTTATGTGCCCAGTAAATGAGACAGGGTCTTTCCCCCCCCCCCCCCCCCCTGAGCTCTCATATATCTAATAGCAGTATTCCAGTTAATGCAACTAGGCGCTCTGACTACTTGCTAGCCCTTAGGGCTTCAGCACAGAGGGTTCTCAACTGAGATTAATATTGTATAGAGATACATTTTATCTCCAATATTGGGACAAAAGTTGTTACATGGTGACTATTTATGACTACCTGTGAGGAGCTGATAGCATAGCTACTTTGCACCATTATTTACCATCCACTGGCTTATATACACATTTACATAGTACAGCTCAACCCCGTTATAGCGCGATCCACTTATAACACGGTCTGAGCGTGGCTCCCGATATAAAATCATCTCCAATTTTTTTTTGTGAAATGGCTGCCGCACGAGGACTTACCTGGCATCTGTAGCTAGTACTGAAAGGCAGTACTGTGCAATTCAAGTTAAATTTGACAATAGAGTCAATGACATCACACCAACCCTATGGTGTAGCAGGTATAGAATCGCTACCAGTGTATGAAGAGTCAGGGGTTCAATTCCTTCATGGTATGCTAAAATTATTAGTGTCCGTGTGTCCGTGTGTCTATTAGCAATAAAGCATTGAATGTTAAAAAAGCAAAAAAAAACAAAAAAAACATTGGTAATTAACCCTAACCCTATACTTACTTATTGATAAAGAGGAAGGCAAACTAAAAAAAACAGTGACATATCATCCAATGATATCTCATAAGGGGAAAAATAAATTCCTTGCTGACTCCAATAATTGGCAATCAGATTACTCCCTGGATCAACATCCTTCTCATGTTTACTTATTTGATATATCCCTGTATATCTTTCCTTTCTAAAAAGATGCCCAACCTGTTTTTTTTTAACAAATCTATTGTATCTGCCATCACAATCTCCATGGGTAATGAATTCCACATTTTAACTGCCCTTACTGTAAAGAACCCTTTCCTTTGTTGTTGGTGAAATCTCCTTTCCTCCAACCTTAAGTGATGTCCCAGAGTCCTTTTTATTGTACTTGGGATAAATAGTTCTTTTGAAAGCTCCTTGTACTGTCCTTGAATATATTTGTACATAGTTATCATATCCCCTCTTAGACGCCTCTTTTCTAATGCAAATCTAATTTAGCTAGCCTCTCCTCATAAGTTAGATTGTTCATCCCCTTTATTAATTTGATGGCTCTTCTCTGCACTCTCCCTAGTTCAATAATGTATTTTCTAAACAGTGGTTCCCACAATTGTACTCCATATTCAAGGTGTGATCTTACTAATGTTTATAAAGGGGCATAATTATGTTTACTTCTCTTCCATCCATTGCCCGTTTAATGCAAGATAAGATCGTGTTTGCCTTTGCAGCTTTTGCATGACTTTGGGCATTATTGATAAGCCTCCTCGATTCCCCCAATTTATCCCCATTTAATTTGTAAGTCGCCTGTTTATTCTTGTTTCCCAAATGAATAACCTTACATGTATCTGTATTAAACCTAATCTGCTATTTACGTGCCCAAATTTCCAGTCTATCCAAGTCCAAGTCCAAGGTTCCCCAGTACCGAGCCCAGAGGTGCTCTCCTCACGACCTTAGCCCGACCTGAAAAAGTTCCATTAATGACAACCCTCTGTTGTCTATCCTTCAACCAAATTCATTCAATTTAGATAAGTATGTGTTATATCTACTATATATTTCTGAAAGTGTCCTATGTGTCCGTGTCTGTATGTGTCTCCCTGTGTCCCTCCCTGTGTCCCTAGCGGCAATCTCATTGGATCTTGGGCCAGGCCAATGAGATTGCTCCCTTGGGCCGCCCGCCCCCGCACACCTCTCTCTCATTGTCCTGAGGCGGAGTGACGGGCCAACACACACACACACACACACACACACACACACACACACACACACAAGGCACAGAATGAGACCCGCGTTATAACCGGAGTCTCATGACACACAGCCCTATAAATGAGGAGTAGATGCTGACGGGATCTAGATATTGCCGGTAAGTCCTCCCGAGCCAAAATGGAGTTTTCAAATCAGAGCACACACTCATACCGCTGTTAATAAAAAAAAAGCGAATTCTTGTTTAGCTTATCGTATCAACATGACGGTGTTGAACTGTATATCCACTTTTCCACAGTTCCTGCTAATTTCCCACAAATTTAAAACATGACACATATTTGGCACACTGTATTACTTTTCACTTTTCATCGAGCAGACTTTACTTTGCGCCACTAACACACAGTGGGTCTCTTGTCCTATATTGAGGTGGAACTCAATTGAAATGGCCAAAGCTTGTTGCTTACACTGTGCTTCCAAGATCTCTAAATCTCTGAACCTCCTCCTTCTAGTTTCAGGGTACGCAAGCTTTCTCCCCCAGTGCGCACCATTTGCTCGCTCATCCTCTGGCGCCTCTGCCACCCAAGCCCCTCGCTCGAACCTCGCGTCACTGAATATGCCATTGTAACGTGAACGTCGATTTGACGGGCCAGATAGACGTGCGTCTGGAAGGAAGGTTGTGTGTTTGGTAAACAGGCCCCTCTCGCAGGTTTCCACCCCGTCTTATTTAAATTGCCGTGGTTGGGGCTATGTGCGTCGATCCTCTCCCAAGCCCCCCCAGGCGCCCCTAAACTCTATCTGTTTTCCCCGTTTGCGCAACCGTTGTTCTAGTTTGGTTATGTTAGATCATTGGTATTCACACGTGTTTTAACACAATAAAGTAATGGAATCTATCACTCATTGTCGAGCCTTAGACATACCTCCACATGAGTCTCTGCCTACTTTTAACCCCTGCTATGTTAATATATATTTGTTAGATAAAAGGAATTCACACCATACCTTAAATACTTTAAATTCAGCTTCCTAGTGTATTGGTCGTACTTCTATGACATAACATAGTTTTACATGTGTTGCACAAGATTGTGGGAGTCCGTTCCTTACATTTTTTTGCCTCACTGGGGGACTTGCCCTACACAGTGGTATCCCTATCAGGGCAGATCACTGAAAATTGTCTAAGCTCATACTCCGAATCTCTACAGCGTGCTCAAAAATAGAGTACTCGTACTTTTTATAATGGAGGGGTAGACACTGCTTATCTAATACCTAAAGTTGACTTAGTAGAAAATAACGTCTATAAGCAGCCAATATCACATTTGAACAAACGATGAAAGTGAAAGGGAAGGCCAGCCAGTACAATGGACGAGCTGTCTGATGCCACGCTCAGCCCCAATTACTATTCAGACTGGACAGTACTTTTTCGTGACACTACGGGCCCAAAGGACCGGGTGCTGTTTGGGACATTCGCCCTAAGGCATACCAACAACACTAAAATCAACCATGCTTTTGGCCAGTAAGAAACAATGCTAAATTCTCAAAACTATCATTAGTAGGGAAGCCAAAGCGTCAAATAATGGAAGCTGTTAAAACATTACAACTGTGTCAGTGGTTTGCTCAACCTTTTTTGGTTAAGGAACTTATCAGTATGTTTTTGAATTCTGAGAACCCCAACCATCTCTAAGAGAGCGTCTGAGATCATACTTGTCTAACTTCTTCTGTATTTTTGGTTAACTTTTCAAATGACCATAACTCCAGGAACCTTTATTACGATGCCCACGGAACCACAACAAGTTCATAGAAACTCCTGTTTAGAAAAACACAGCTGTAAGTTCAAAGAGTCCGCACATGCCAGACAGTGTACGTAGAAAATTAAATGTAGAAACACGTAGACAGCTTGCCATCTCCGCGGTATAAAAAGATTTATGTGCAATGCGACGTGAAATATTATCACGCTTCTATTGTGACAGTCAGTAAAACAGTAGTGCTGAAAAAGAAATTCTTATTTTTGTCAATTTTGACTCGTTTTTTGTTTTTGTTTGCAGCTCTGTAAACCTGTTGGATTTCTGAAATCACTGCTATATGGTGATCACGAGTCAAAACTATTGCTTCAGAATCAAAAAAAGCTATGTATGACTGTACCTAAAATGTAGCACAGGTTGTAGTTTTCTGTATTTTGTGCCACATCAACACTGTAATTTCACATGTACACTTTATTAGGTGTGCAACTACATGTTTATAATATTGAACTCATTAACTGTTTCCTACGACACTTATCTTGGATTTACGCATAGTATACTATAATACGCATATCCTTGTGGTCAGAATCTCATTTTAATAAGATGTCAAGTTCCTGGATGGGAACCCATTGCCATGTCCTTTATATAAGTATTAGTTCTATATAATTTCCCTGTGTTAAAGCTTCCGTCCAAAGACTGCATTTTTGAAAATTTTATTTCCCCCCGTGTTAAAAATACGTGAATCAATACTACCCACAATGATAAGTTAATTAGCGTGATGTGTTTTCAAACCTGCGATCGATCTGCGAAGATTCGGCTCGGTGTGGTTCACTAAATGCTGTACGTGCAGTAGGACTGTTTGCAGGTTACTTCAACTACAACAGCGGGTTTCTTGACAAGCTTATTATTTAGCCTTAAAAGATATAACAGCACCACAAACCGTTTCTCTTTAGCAGCGACGTGTAACTCTAGTAAGGCAGCTAACCCTTTTCTATGCAGAGACAGACATGTTCAATAACCTGTACTTTGCTAACAGACCTTGAATCAGTATCTTCTCATATCTGACTTCTCTCTCTCCTCCTCAACAGCCCGCCACATGTGTCTGTTGTCTACACACTGGGGTTTAGATAACACACGTTGTTAGGCAGTCTGGGGATCCACAATGCTCCTGGGTTCCCAGCTGAGTTAACCTAGTCACTGCTGCACGCAGACTAGACATAGTCTGCCAGGCATATAGCTGGGCTTTATTCCCTGTTCACATTCCTCCCCTGTTAGTGTGTGTGCTGGGGCTATACGCCTCGCGCTGAAGCCTGACCATCCCCCCTTCTCCTAGAAAAGAATCGCATTTCAGTTCTCTTTCCCGCCCTGTGCTGAATCTCAAATGAGAAGGTTGGGGGCCTATACCACCTAGTCATCTAGCATTGGACCTTATCGCTAATTATACCCACTTCATCAGCATGGTCCGTCACCAAAGTAAATGACTCCTGCCAGGTATGCCTCAAAGCCCTCGATTGCCACTTTTACCTGCGAGGCACTCCTCAACACTGAGTAGTTTTTTTCCCCTCGGACAATTTTCCTACTCAGTGAAAGGATAGGGTGTTGAACTCCCCAAAACTGTTGTGACAACACTAGCCCCTAGCCCTATCTCTGCATCTCTGTTTGCACCTATAAAAGGTGCTGTTGGAAGGGTCCGGCGCTTCTAAGGCTGGACCCTCTGATAAAAACACACTTTTTATGTCCTCACAAGGCCCGCTCAAATGACACATCCCTTGCCATCCCCTTGTGTAGGGCACTCTTTTTTGTATGAGGTCCGTTAACAAGGGGGCTGGCCCTGCCTAATAGTTGGAGGATGAACAGCCCGCGGTAGTACCGCCGCTGCCTCAACCGCATAGAGAGCGTATACCGTTCTTGCTCTGGTTTTTGTTTGGGAGGGGGTGGAAGGTGGTTTGGCTGAACTTCTTCAGGGCAACCCTAACCTTGTTGGCCTAGTGGCCTTACTTTTCACCCTCCCACTTGCCATACAATGTTTTGGTTTCCCCATCCGCTCATCTTACCCAAGGCCAATTTTCTTAGGGTTGGCTGTGAGCCCTACCTCTCTTAGAGATTTGACGGACCGCGTTCACCTATATATAGATGTCGGTGCCGTCCGGGTGTTTAGACTGAGGTACTACGTAAGTTCGCGCTTAATAACGGGGTTAATTTACGCTGTATACGTCTATAAACGTTAGGTTCTTGCCTATGTACTTCCCCCAGAAGACTTGGCTGTTACCCTAAAGTCGTGGTGTGACACTATACACATTGCATCATGTAAGGTAGATTTTGTGTCCGCTTTTTGTGTTACCAGGGGGTGCCGCATCACGGACTTCCGGTCTAGCTACCCCGTATAAAATGCTTTAGCGGTTGGATTCTCTTCATGAGCCATTGGGGCGCATGACAACGCTTGTATGGACAGCGGTCTGTTCCTTTTTGTTGTGGTAAGTCTCAGCAGCTCGCAATCTGAAATGCCTTAGGGAAGATTCTCCACTGGACCATTGAGTCCACCTCTTGCGCTGGATTGTAAATGATGTGGGAGTCCTTGGGGTTGCCCCGGATTACGCCCATTCTCATCTATTCCCATCGAATCCTCACCCAGTACGCTCAACCACTATATAAGGTGTGCTTGGGTCCCAAAGTATATCACATCGTGTTTTATAAGCGTATCGCGTTAAAAATATAGTACATGTGTAGCTTGGTACAATAAATTTATAAGATAACCTAATAATCGTGTTTGTAAATGTATCGAAATAACGAAAATTGGAGCCACGCTGCATTCGTGTTTAAAGCCGGATTCGCGTTGTAACGGATCGCGTTATGATAGCGGGGTGAGCTGTATTGTTTGTGGTTTTTTTTTTTTGTTTTTTTTGTTAAAACATCCCTGGTCCTGTTAAAACCCACAGTCATATAAAAATACATCTATTTTTAAAACCTTGCGTTTCCATATATATAGTCCTGGCAATTCGCCAACCCAAAATTATTCACAACTTAAAGTACAAAAGTAAAGTAGAAATAAACTATTGGCTAGAGTTGACACATACGTATGGGCTTAAATTATGCTACACACAAGGTATATGCTACTTTTTACAAACCACCCTACCTCTCTAAATATAAAAAAAAATGACTAGGTATAAATATTGGGCATAATATTATCCGGCAAGTCATTGTTAAATAGATGTTAGATGGGTAATCACCCAATCAGGCACAGTTCTTCCTTTCTCCTTCTCTCATTCTTCCTCCTCCTCTCTCCGTTATTACGGTTTCATTTATTCCTTTTATACGAATCACACTTTGCTCGCTCTTGCTAACTCACTATTCCCTTTTCGCTAATCTTTAAAGATGTGTGCTGAAAGTCATTCTGCTCCCTGCTATGGGACGAACTGTGCTAACGTGGGAGAAGATGAGGCTGGCATGTTTCTTTTAACAAGGCAACTGCACAGAATTCTAGGAGGAAGTAATTTATCTGTCAAGAATTCCTGTTTCACATCCATGACCTCAGCGTGTCCACCCGGGGTACTGAATCTTTTCTCTAATTCCACATTGGGGGTTTGGGAAGATAGAACCTCATGAAGAGGACTGTTGTCACTAATGTATATGTTTAAATTAACCCACCAGTGATTTTTCGATGCTTCTGTAAGCTGTGCTTATGAAATGGGGCTTTATTATGGTAAAAATGACACAGACAAGCCCTGCAATGGGAAATGATATCCGGATCTATTTAAAAAGAGTATAATTTCAAACACAGGGCAGACATGAAGCAGCAAGGTAGCAATTGCTATTGCAAATTCGAGTTTACATCTACAACGACACATTGTCAGCAACAGCAAACACAAGTTTGGAGACATTTAAAATCCCAAAGGTTTAACAATTTTGAAGACGCATGTAAATCACTCAATCCTAATGTGTAACCATTTTTTGGGATCTAGTACCCTTGTAATCAAACTAATAACGAAACATAATAACGTAGTAGGTCGTCAAAAACGATTTTTTTTTTAAAGAAGTGTAATCATATTTTTGAGGGATCTATATCTTCTTAAAACTACCTGTGTTTTTACATATATGATTTTGAAGGTCGCGGTCTTGTGCGTCATAGATTAAATCATTACATTTTTTATTTTCCGAAAGAGAAACCTAGATACCAAATGGGAATAGTAATTTTATCTTTTTACAATAAACACACAATATTTACGATTTGGTGTGCTTGATATGTGCTGTGTTTGTATATTGGTATGTAATTGCAGGTACTATCATTTAATAAGTATCCCAGAAGCAACTATTAGTACGTGAGAGAACATCCTAGTAAATGCTCTGACAGTTGTACTGTTTTAATATACAGTATATATGTATATATTGTAATACATAGCGCCCACAAATGTAAACAATCCCGGTCATTCTCTGGACTGGAACAAACAATGGGTAAGGACAACATAAGGCAAAGGTGGACCCTCTTATAATCTCATGGTCATTTGGGCTGTTTTATAGCAGCAATAGGAGTAAAAGTGCATTATTTTTGTGCTTTGTTTAATATCCCACTGTGGGTTATTCAGTGGCAAGTAACGACAATTCAAAGAGTCTGTCTTCCTACATTTGTTATGGGTCCTCACATACCAATGTTACTAGACTTTTTTCGAGATCTTTTTGTGTGCTATACTACATGGTGGAAACGTAGTAATTGATTTGTGGAGAACCCATTTTACAACACTATCTTATTTTCGCTTTAATTTACCTTGGTCCGTGGCTATTATTGCCTGCGATGCACGTATCTCATGAGATTTAGTATGAGAGACATTAAACCCTGTCGCTTTTTCCATGAGTGGCTAGAAGTATAAACGCTCAATTCCGCGTAACCTATAGCTGCAAGTAATCCGAAGTAAAATGTGAAAATTCAACTGATATATGCTTTTCATAATAACCCCCAAATCTATTTTTTGTCTTAGTTATGTTTTCAGTCTTTTGAAAGAGAAAACAAAAAATCATGTTTAAAATGGGCTGTGAGGAGGATTTGACATTGAGTGCCGTAGAAAGATTTTTGCAGTCCATAATGATCCACATTGTGGATGATGTTGGTCATTTTTATAGTATTGTCCTCTGGCTTTTTTTCTATTTTTAGATGCGGCCCATAATGGGGCTGATTTTAATCAAATATTTTTGGGATGCTGTTTAGTTGGCGCTATATGGGGCTCATTCTATGGGAACGCAAAAGCGATTCTGCCTTTGATAAAAGGCATTTAGCATTACCTGTCCTGCGAACTAAGCATAGAAACCAGCTAAAATCACTGCTTACAAACATAAGGAAGGTTTTCTGTAACCCTAGAGACCCAGTATGGCGAGATGCCCCAAGTAGGACCTTGATGTGTAAGTCAAACCATAAAAAGAAATCCTAAGGTGGAAATACCTTATTCAAAGTAAATCTCATGCGTAGTATACAACGTTTACTGCATCTTTAAAAATATTTATACAATAGCCATACATTTACTCCTAGAAGAAATAAATGTACAGTCCTTGTCCTTTATATATCGCTGTTTTTAACATAGCTAAAAGCACAATTTTTGTAGCTTTTGTTTTTTTTTCGTTGATAGAGCAAACACCGAATAGATTTTGTCGTAACCACCAAATGGCAACAAGATAATTTGTACCTGAAAAATAATATACCTGATAAAAAATAATAGTAGTATCAAAAAATTATGACCTAAATTACCATTATAAACCAGCAATGCATCACATAAAATAACAGTTGACATAATTAATTAAAAAAAAAAAAAAGTGTTAATAGATAGATATGATTCTATCTGGATCCAGATATAAGTAATTTATATCTTAGTATGTGGTAATGTGAGTACCAACACTGTCTTAAACTCATGAAGATAGTTTTCCTAGGATCCTAATGTGTAATGATTTTTCCAAACAACCTTGCTTCACTTAAATTCCACCGTGGATGAGATGAGTCCTAGTATTTCATCAATAATGTGAGTTAATATATAGAAGATGGGTCTCGCCCACCTGTCTTCTGATGTGTCCACCACTACTGTAGGTGGTGTTTATCCCATACTATACATAGACCCTAACGCTCAACCTTAATATCAATTATGAATTTTGAAAATGACCAGTATGTCAAACATTCACTTGGAGGTGCATCAAGGGAGAAATAGATACAAGTCCCTAATAATATGCACTCACTCAAGGTAAGCACAATAGAATAGGCCGGCTAAACTGCCTCGAGTGTAATGCCCCTAAGCAAAATGCCTACTGTTCGTGACGTCACCTAACCAAACCGCTTACTCCGTTTCACGTACGTAGGCACCTTCTTCTGAAGTGTGCGTCTGGGTTTTAAGTGGACAGTACGTTACGGTGGCATTACCGATGAGGCGGCCTTCCTATCATCTCCGGTCCCGACTGACCCGGTTGTATTAGGCGATGTCTCTATCATTCATGTTTTCCCCATTACTTAGACGCTGTACATAGAGTATGCATAATTGATGCGTGTCCCGATTCATGTTCCCCGTAAATAGACAGGGTCTTTCCCCCCCCCCCCGCCCCCCCCCCTCCCTGACTCTCATATATATCTACTAGTCAGTAGTCCAGTTAATGCAACAGGAGTCGCCGCTCTGACAACTTGCTAGCCCTAGGGCTTTCATCACATAGGGTTCTCACTTGATTAATAGTTGTTAGAGATACTTTTATGCTCCATATATTGGGACCAAAAGTTGTACATGGTGCTATTTCATGACACCTGTGAGTAGCTGAGTACTATATCGCAGCAGGAGTAGAGGGTTCAGTTGTCGAGGGACTGTAAAAGGGAAGATCGCTGAGGTCGCACAGAGACGCAGAAAACTGATAGATAACTATGCACTTATTCATCCCTGGCTTATATAATCATTAAATTAAACAAAGTACAACTCAAACCCGTTATAGCCGATCCACCTTATACACGGTCCTGAGGTGCTTCTCCGATATAAAATCATCGTCCAATTTTTTTTTTTGTGAATGCTGCCGACGTAGGACCGTTACCTGGGCACTGTGCTGCAGTACGAACAGGCATTACTGTGCAATTCAAGTTAAATTTGCAATAGATGTCACATGACATCACCCAACCCTATGGGTGAGCGCGTATAGAATCGCTACCAGTGTTGAAGCAGTCCGGGGTTTCATTCCTTCATCGTTATGCTAAAAAATTATTATTCCTTGTGTCCGTGTGTCCTCTTAGCAATAAAGCATTGATGTTCAAAAAAGTCAAAAAAAACAAAAAAACTTGGTATTAACCCTAACCCTATACTTAACTTATTGATAAGAGGAAGGCACAACTCAAAAACCGTGACAATATCATCCAATGATACTCTCATAGGGAAAAAAAATTCCTTCTGACTCCAATAATTGGCAATCAGATTACTACGCCTGGACAACAATCCTTGTCTCATGTTTCCTTATTTGATATATCCCTGTATATCTTTCCTTTCTAAAAGATGCCCAACACTGTTTTTTTTAACAAATCTATGTACTGCCATCACCATCGGCTCATGGGGTACATACATGCTCCTGAAGCTCCCCTTGGTAGCTTACACTGTTCCCACGCTATCTAGGTGTTTAGGCATGGGGTCGCAAGTTCGTGGGAAGGTAGGTCACGGAGCCGCGACGAAAGGTGCTGAGGGTATACCTAACTTCTCACCGCTCTGTAAAAGGGTCACTTGTCGAAAAAGTAGTAGTTTCGTTGCCCCTCAGCCGCGGGCAAACAATGCACTCTAGCCTGCTGTAGAATCGGGATGTTAAACCAGCTCAGCTCACCGGTGTTATACCCCCCTGCAATGTTACGGCAAGGAAAGCTATGCGTCGACGGGATAAGCACAGCAAAAGGTTGCCTTTGTGTGTTGAGATGCAAGTGCATCGACTCGTATTGACCTAAAATGTATAGGCGTTGAGTACGTTATCTCTTAGGCAGAGGACGTGTCATTTCTGAAAGTGGAAGGTTCTGGGTGTCTCCGCCAACTCCCCCCTCAAACCTGGGACGTCATTTCCCAATGCCATTGTACCGCTCAAGTCGGGTTTGTAATTGGGGAGCAATTCCCCATTTAACCTGCCTCTTAACTGCTAAAGAACCCTTTCCTTTGTTTGTTGGTGATTCTCCTTTCCTCAACCTTAGTCTGATTCCCACAGATTCCCTTTTTATTGTACTTGTGGAATAATAGTTCTTTTTTTGAAGCTCCTTTACTGTCTTAATTATTATGTACTGTTATCATATCCCCTCTAGACACGCCTCGTTTTCTAATGCAAACTAATTTAAGTCTAGCCTCCTCATAGTTAGATTGTCTCATGCCCCTTATTAATTTGATGCTCTTTCTCTGGCACTCTCCCTGAGTTCAATTAATGTATTTTCAAACAGCGTGTTCCCACAGTTGTACTCCATATGTCAGGTGTGATCTTACCTAATGTTTATAAAGGGGCATAATTATGGTTTACTTCTCTTCCATCATTGCCCGTTTAAATGCAAGATCAAGATCGTGTTTTTGGGCCTTTGCAGCTTTGTTGCAGACTTTGGGCTTATTGATCAAGCCTCCCTGATCCCCCAATTTATCCCCATTTAATTTGTAAGTCGCCTTTTTTATTCTTTTATCCCAAATGAATACCTTACATGTATCTTGTATTAAAATCTAATCTCTATTTCGATGCCCAAATTTCCAGTCTATCCAAGTCCAAGTGTCCAGTCAGTTCCCGCCCAATTGGTCTTACGAGCCCAGAGGTGCTCTCCTCACGACTTATGCCCACCTGAAAAGTTCCATTACTGACAACGCTCCTGCTGTTGTCTATACCTATCAAACCAAATTCATCAATTTAGATAGAGTAATGTGTATTCTATCTACTATATCTTTCTGAAGTGTCCTCATGTGTCCGTGTCTGTATGTGTCTCCCTGGTGTCCCTCCCTGTGTCCTAGCGGCAAATCTCAGGATCTTGGTCCGGCCAATGATGATTGCTCCTTTGGGCCGCCCTCCCCCGCACACCTCTCTCTCATTGTCCTGATGCGGGTGACGTCCAGAACCACACACACCACACACCACACACACCACACCACACACAACACACACACAACACACACACACCACACACACCACAACCGCCCTCCCCCGATGCTCCTACCTCACCCCCACTCGACTGTTGCTCCACTCACCTCCCCCCATGCTCCATCCGCACTCTCCCTCCCTCCTCCCTCCCCGAGCCTCCATCAACCTTCCCACCCCTGCCACCCCCCGAGTGCTCCACTCACCTTCCCCCCCCCTTCCCTCTGCCCAATGCTGCCGACTTTCACCTTCCCTCCCTCCCTGTCCCCATGCTCCCACTCACCTTCCCTCCCTTCCTCGATCTCTCCTCACCTTTCCGTCCCACCTCACACACCTGCTCCAACTCGACCTCCCCCCCCCTCCCGTGCCTCCACTCAACCATTCCCCCCCTCCTCCCCCCCGTGCTCTCACCAAACTCATCCCCGATGCTCCACACTCACCTCCCCCTCGTCCTGTCTCCTCCTTCCCCCCCCTCTTTCCGATGCTCCCTCACCTCACCCCCGTGCTCCCACTCCGCTACTTCCCACGACATCACTCCATCACCCCCCTGTCCGCGGATCTCCACTCACATCCCCCCCCTCTCACCGTACCTCCCACCTATGCTCCACTCACCTCCTTTCCTGGGTGGCATCCCCGCGATGCTCCACCACTCCGCACCGATGCCCCTCACCCTCGTACTGCTCCACTCACCTACCACTCCCCCCCCCGATGCTCCCACTCACCTCCCCCCATGTATTGCTTTCCGTCCAATTCCACCCGTTCCTCCCCCTGATCTGTTCCCACCCACCCCCTCTGATGCTCCACTCACCCCTCCCCCCTGATGCTCCCCTCACTTCGCCCCCCTGTCCGATAGCTACCACTCACCCTCCCCCCAGATCCTCCACCACTCCCCCCTGAATGCCTCCGAGTCACCCGTCACCTCCCCCCGATGCTCCCACTACACCACTCCCCCCCGGATGCCTCCACTCACTCATCCCCTGACCTTCCCCCCCCCGATGCTCACCTCTCGCCTGGACCCTCCGCGTGCCCACCGATGCTCCACGATCCAAATCCCCACGATCCCACTCCACCTCCCCGTCCCCTAATGCTCCACCTCACTCCAATGCACTCCCTCCCCCCGAGCTCGCTCCTCCCCAGCTTCCACTCCCCCCCCCGATGCTCCACTCACCTCCCCTCCCCGATAGCTCCATCTCACCTCCCCCCCCCGTGCGCCCACTCACCTCCCCCCCCCGATCTCCACTCACTCGTCCACCCCGATCTACTCCCCCCCCGATTCTCCACTCACCCTCCCTCCCCCCCCTGCCCCCTACGTCGCCCTGGGGCCTACCGCGGGGAGGCAGGGCCGGACCCACCCCACGCGGACAGGGGCAACGCCGACGCTAAGATGGCCGGCCGTAAGGACCCACCCCTTCCCTCCTCCTCGCGGAGTAACTAAGATGGTGGCTGCCGGAACGGAGGTGACGTGTGTGTGTGTGTGTCTGTGTGTGTTTCACTGTGTGTGTGTGGTGTGTGTCTGGCTGTGTGTTTGTGTGTGGGTGTGTTGTATGTGTGTGTGTTGTGTGTTGTTGTGTTGTTGTTACCGTGTACCTGTGTGAAGTTGTGTGATGTGTGTTTGGTGTGTGTGTGTACGTGGATGTGTTACGGGTGTGTGTGTGTGTGTTGTGCTGTCGTGACACTGTGTTGTGGACACTGTGTGTGGACACGTTGGGCATGTGTGTGTGGTGGACAGCTGAGGTTTGTTGTTTGTGTGTAGTGTGTCCTATTGTACTGACTGTGTGTGTATACAGTGACTGTGTATGTGTGGTTGGTGATGTGTGTGGCTGTTATTGTGGGACATGGTGTGTGGGACACTGGTGGTGTGGTGACAACTGTGACGTGTGTACACGTGTGGGGTGTGTGTGTGTGGACACGTGTGTGTGTGATGACACTGTGGGTATGTGGTTCACACATGTTGTGTGTGACATCATGTGTGGGCACTGGTTTTTGTGTCAGGCAGCTGTAGGTGTGTGGGGACCTGGGCCTATGTGGGCGGGGGGGGGGGGGGGGTCAAGGAGCAGTAGCTATGAGGGGTAGCCGAGAACATACAGGGGAGTGGGGAGTGAGGGACCAACGAATTTTAATAGCAAACCACACTCCCCACCTCCTGTCTCACATGCCCCCGCCCGCCTGTCCGCTGTCCCCCACCAGTCCGTCCACTGTCCCCACCCCCTCCTGTCTCACTGTCAACCCCCCCTCCTGTCCCACGTTGCACGCTCCCCACTACCGCCTGTCCCCTGTCCCTCCCCTCCTGTTCCACTGTCCACCCCCCCGCCTGTCCCTGTTTCCACCCCCCCCTCCTGTCCAACATGTCCCCCCCTCCTGTCCACCTGTCACCCCCCCTGTCCACTGTCACCGTCCCCCCACCTCACCCCTAACCCGCTCCCGTCCGTGGTTCCACATGTGTCACCCCCCCCCTGTCCACACTGGTCACACCCCCCCGCCCCTGTCCACACTGTCACCCCTCCCCCCCTCCTGTCCACTGCCCCCCCCTCCTGTCCACTGTCCCACCCCCTCTCCTGTCCCTGTCCCGTCCCCTTACTCCCCACGTCCCCCTCCTGTCCACTTTCCCTTCCTCTCCTGTTCCACGTCCCTTCCCCGCCCCTCTGGTCCACTGTCGTCCCGTCCCCTCCTGTCGCGACTTGTCGTCCCCGTCCCCGCAGTCCTTTCCATCCTGGACGTTCCGGGCTGCCAACCTCTCTGTCCCTGCTTCTGTCCCCTCCTGTTTCCAGTGTCGTCCCTTCCCCCTCCTGTCCACTATCCCCGTCCTGTCCACTTTCGTCCCCTCCCCCTCCTTGCCTGTCCCCTATCCACTCCTTCCACCATGTCGCTCTCTACCACGTCCTGTCCACTTGTCCTGTCACTCTGTCCACTGTCCCGTCCCCCTCCTGTCCACTGTCTTCCGACGCCGCCCCTCTCTGGTCCATTGTCATCCCCTCCCCCTCCTGTCCTATTGTCGTCCCCCTACAACCCCCCTCCTGTCCACGTCCGTCCTTGTCCCCTCCTGTCCACTGTCGTCCCCGTCCCCCTCCTTCCACTGTCGTCCCGTCCCCCCATTCCTTCCACTTGTCGTCCCCCGTCCCCCTCCTTCACTGTCCCCGTCCCCTCCTGTCCATTGTCCCGTTCCCCCTGCCTGGTCCATTCCACTGTCCTTCCCCCTCACTTGTCCACTGTCCGCCGTCCCCCTCCTGTTCCACCTGTCCCGTCCCCCCTCCCCTTCCCTGTCCCTTCTCCCCTTCCTGTCCCTGTAACCGTTCCCCCTCGCTTTCCACTGTGTCCCGTCCCTCTTCGCTGTCACTGTCCCGTTGCCTCCTCGCTGTTCGTCACTGCTCCGCGGCGGGTCCCCCTCCCTTGCTTGGTCCACTGTCGTCCCGTCCCCGCTCTTGTCCTGTCACTGTCCGTCCTCGGGTCCCCTTTTCCCTGGGGTCCAGAGTCCCTCGTCCGCGTCTGTTCCGTCGCACTGCCCCCCCTCCTGTGCTGCGCATGTCCCCCCCCCCTGTCCACTGTCCCCGTGGTTCCCCTCCCCTGTCCTTCCACTGTGCTTCCCCTGTCCCCTCTGTCCACTGTCGTCCCACTCGCTGTCTCCTGGCCCGGCCTCGCTGCTCCTGGTCCTAGCTCTTTCCCTCCCCCGTGCTCTGTCCACTTGTCCCCCGTGTCGCGCTCGCGTCGCGTGTCCACTGTCCCGGTCCCGCGGGCCGGTCCACTGGGGTGCCCGTCCGGGGCCCTCCTCTCACTGTCCCGGTCCCCCTCCTGTCCACATGTCCTCGTCCCCTCCTTTTCCACTGTCCCGTCCCCAAAAAAATCAAACAAATAGTACATCAAACCTGTCCCCGTCCCCTCCTTGTCCACCTGTCCCCGTCCCCTCTGTCCACTGTCGTACCAGTGTCCCCGTTCCCGTCTGAGCCTGTCCCGGTGAGTCCTGTCCCCTCCCGCTCACTGTCACACGTCCGCCAGTCCTCCCCTGTCCCACGTCCGTCCCCTCCCTTTGTCCACTGTCCCGTCCCCTCCTGTCCACTGTCCCGTTCGCTGGTCCATGTCCCCTCGTCCACTGTCCCGCCCCCTCCTGTCTACTGTCTCCCCCCCCGCCACTTCTCCCCTCCTCCGAAACCGTCCCCCCCACCCCTCCTGTTCCAGTGGCCCCCCCCCCATGCCACTTCCCTCCCTCGCCGCCACGGGTTCCCACCCAACCTGTCCCGTTCCGCTCCCCTCTGTCCACTGTCGTCACCGTCCCCTCGTACAACCCTTTCGGTGCCGTCCCTCCTGTCCAGTGTTGTCCTCGTCCCTTCCCCGTCCTTCCACTATCCCTCGCTTGCCACTGTCTTCCAGTCCTCCTCTCCTGCACTATCCACTTCCTGTCCACTGTCGTCCCGTCCACTCCTGTCCACTGTCCCGTCCGACCTATCCTGTCCCACTGTTCCGTCCCCCTCCTGTCCACTGTCTTCCCCGTCCTCCATCTGTCCAGTTCCATCCCCTCCCCTCCTTCCATGTCAGTCCCCCTACCCCCTCCTGTCCACTGTCGTTCCCGTCCCCTGTCCGATCGACTGTCCCTCTGCCACTGCTCCCGTCCCCTTCTGTCCACTGTCCTGTCCCACTCCTGTCCACTGTCCCCGTCCCCTCCTGTCCTGTCCCTCCCCCTGTCCTGTCCACTGTCCCGTCTCTCCTGTCCACTTCCCTCTCCCCCTCCTGTGCGCCAACTCTGTACCCCGTACCCCTCCGTTCCTGTCCCGTCCCCACCTGTCCACTGTCCCCGGTCCCCCTCACGTCCACTGTCTCCTTCCCCCTCCTTTCCACTGTCCCGTCCCCCCTCCTTATCCACTGATCCCGTCCCCCTCCGTATCACTGTCCTCACCCCCAATGCCTGCTGTCACTGTCCCTGTCCCGTCCCGTCCTCCACTGTCACATTGTCCCGGTCCCCCCTCTTTCCACTGTAGTCCCTGTCCCCGTCCTGTCCACTGCGTCCCGTCCCCTTCCAGTTCCGTCTGTGCCGTCCCGTCCCCTCCTGTCCCGTTGTTCCACCCGTCCCCAATCCTGTCCCCCCTGTCCCCCCCCCCATCCCTCCTGAGCCCCCTGTCCCCCTTCCCTCCTGTCACTGTCACAGTCCCCCTCAAACTGTTTCACCATGTCCCAGCCCGTTCCCCTTCCTGTCCCTGCTGTCCCTCCCCCTCCTGTCCACTGTCCCGCCCTCCTGTCCACGTGTACCCCTTCCCCCTTTCGGCTGGCTCCACATGTCCCTGTCCCCCCCTGTCCCATGATCCCGTCCCCTCTCCTTTCCACTGTCCCGTCCCCTCCCTGTCCACTGTCCCGTCTCCGCCTCCTGCCTCCACTGTCCCGTCTCCCTCCTGATCCACTGTCCCTCGTCCCCTCTCCTGTCCAGCTGAGGTTCCTGCGTCCCCGCTCCTGGTCACTGTCCCGTCCCCCTCACGTGTCCACGTCGCCCCCGTCCTCCCTCATGTCCACTGGTCCCGTCCCCCGCTTTTCCACTGTCCCGTCCCCCCTCCTGTCCCACTGTCGCGCCTCCCCCTCCTGTCCACTGTCCCGTCCCCTCCTGTCCACGCCGGGGTCCCCTCCTGTCCCTCCTCCTGGTCCACTGTCTCGCCGTCCCCTACCTGTCCACTGTCGTGCCCGTCCCTCCTGTCCACTTGGTCCCTTCCCTCCCCTCCTTGTCCCTGGTCGTCCCGTCCCGCCCGGATGTGCTCCTGTCCACTTTCCCCGGTCACTCCTCCTTTCCAACTTTCGTCCCTCCTTTCCCCCTGTCTCACCCCCGGGCTCCTGGTTCCACTGTCCCTGTCCTGCCCCCTCCGTGTCCACTTCGTCCCCGCCTCCCTGTCCACGGTCGTCCCCCCCTGTCCACTGGTTCCCGTCCCCCTCCGTCCACATGTTTCCCGTCCCGCCTCTTGTCCCTGTGCTCGTCCGCGTCCCCCTCCTGTCCCTGTCCCGTGCCCCCTCCCCTGTCCCACTGTCCCTCGTCCACCAAAGGGTCCTTCCTCATGTCCCTGTCCCCTCCTGTCCACTGTCCTGTCCCCATCCCCCTCCTGTCCACTGTCCCTGTCCTCCCGTCCCCTCCCCAGTCCCCTCCCGTCCACACATGTCCCCGTTCTCCCTCCTTTCTCCACGTGTCGTCACCTCGTCCCCCGTTCCTGTCCACTTCCCCTTGCGCCCCTAGCGATCCGTTTCGGGACTCTTCCCGTCCCCCCCCCACCAAATCAAGGCCTTCCACATTTCCCGTTCCCCCTCCTTACGCACTTTCCAACCTCGCTGATGGTCCCCTGTTCTCCCCCCCACCTCCAATGTTTCCACTGCCGCCCCCCCCGCCTGCCTTTAGCCCCCTTATTCTCCCCCCCCTATCCCCGCCGCCCCCTCCCCTTTTTTCCCCCCGGGGAACCCCCCCCTCACCTTTCCCCTATTCCCCCCCTTCAGGCCCAGCTTTTCGACCTTGCCCTCCTGTTCCACTGTCCCACCACCCCGTAACCCCTCCCCCCCCTCCTTGTCCCACGGTGTCCCCACCCTCCCCTCCTCCCTGTCCACTGTCCCCCCCTCCTCCTTTCCACTGTCCCCCCCCCTCTTTTTTTCCCCTTTCCACCCCCCTCTCCCCCCCTTTTTCCCCCCTCTCTCCCTCTTTCCCCCCCCACCCTTTCCATTCCCCCCCTCCCCCCCCCCCTCTCTCCCCCCCCCTTTTTCCCCCCCTCTCCTCTCCCCTGCCCTTATTCCCCCATCCGTCCCCCCCCTCTGTTCCCCC